>JAAALK010000290.1:18344928-18944928 GCA_019279435.1 Zizania palustris
TGCAGGATTGTTACAGCCACTTAAAGTGCCGGAATGGAAGTGGGAAGAGATCGGAATGGATTTCATCACCGGATTACCAAAGACCCAACTTGGGTATGATTCTATTTGGGTGATCATCGATCGGCTTACGAAAGTAGCTCATTTCATAGCCGTCAAGACAACCTTCAGTGGCCCTAAGCTAGCAGAGCTATATATGGCCCGAATAGTATGTCTTCATGGAGTGCCCAAGAAGATAGTATCTGACCGAGGAAGTCAGTTTACCTCTCGTTTTGGAAGAACCTCCAAGAGGAGATGGGCACGAGATTAAATTTCAGTACCGCCTACCATCCTCAGACAGATGGACAAACGGAGAGGGTAAATCAGATACTTGAGGATATGCTTCGAGCATGTGTTTTGGATTTTGGAGCCACGTGGGACAAGAGCTTGCCGTATGCTGAGTTTTCATACAACAACAGCTATCAAGCCAGCCTTCAGATGTCTCCTTTTGAAGCACTATATGGACGTAAGTGCAGAACGCCTCTACTTTGGGACCAAACTGGTGAATCCCAAGTATTCGGAACCGACATTCTTCGTGAAGCTGAAGAGAAGGTACGGATCATCAGAGACCGACTCAAGACAGCCCAATCGCGACAGAAGAGCTACGCAGACAATCGCCGTCGAGACCTAGCCTTTGAAGAAGGAGATCATGTCTACCTTCGGGTTACACCTCTTCGTGGTACTCAACGGTTTAACATGAGAGGAAAGTTGGCCCCTCGATATGTTGGACCATTTCCCGTTGTTCGACGCCAAGGCGAAGTTGCATATCAGTTGGCATTACCGCCCTCATTGGCTGGAGTGCATGACGTGTTTCATATTTCTCAACTCAAGAAGTGTCTCCGCGTCCCCACAGAGCAAGTGGATCTTCAGTAGTTGGATGTCCAAGAGGATCTGACCTATGTGGAAAAACCGGTCAAGATATTGGAAGTCAAAGAAAGGACAACCAGGAGTAGAGTCATCCGCTTTTGCAAAGTGCAATGGAGCAATCATCCAGTAGAGGAAGCTACATGGGAAAAAGAAGATGAACTCAAGGCACAGCATCCTGAGCTATTCGAGGATTGATCCGAATCTCGAGGACGAGATTCTCTGTAAGGGGGATAGGATTGTAACACCCCAGAAATTAAAAGGAATAAAATAAAAGAAAGTATTATTTAAATCAAGTTTGGATTTATTATTATTAGGAAATTCACAAAAGAACCCAAATAAAGCCAAACGGGGAGAAATACTCAAAATCTGGACTTGAAAATTTTATGAGATGAACTAGAGATCAAAATATAATTTTAGGAATTTTTACAAATTTTTATCAACAGTGATTCAACCCTTAATCAAATAAATGAATTACTGGAATTATTTTAAATCAGAAAACACTTTTAAATCCTTAATGGGCCGCAACCCTGAATTCGCCTAAGCCCAGCCCAGTCCATACCGTGAGCCACTGACCCGTGGGTCCCACCTGTCGGCGCTTTTCCCCGCCTCCCTCTCCCGCCCACGCCCGCTTGGTCCCACCGGCCAGCCCCGCCGCGCCACTGACCGCCCGGACCCGTCTGTCGGCCCCCTTCCTTTTTGGATCGCTCACTGACACGTGGAGCCCACCTGTCAGGATCGTCTTCCTCCCGGGAAGGGGATCCCCTTTCCTTTCTCCGGCGATCCCTTTCGGATTTCTTGCCGCCGGCCGCCCGTATCTGCCCGATCGACCCCGGATCATCTTCCCCGGTCGCTACCGCTCCCCTTCCATCGATAGCCGACGCGTCTTCACCTTTTTGGAAAGCTTACCGAAGCTTTTGGCAACCCTCGCCGGAGCTCGCGGAACCCCTCGGTTCCCTGCCATAGGGAGGCCGACGACCCCCCTATTTAAACCACCAGCGACCACCGCCCTCAGCCACACCGTAGCAGCCCAAGCCGAGTGAGGACAGAGCGCCCAATTCCCGTTTTTCGGGTTTCCCCTCTGCTCCGCCTCCGGCGAGCGATCGTCGCCGCTCCCGACCCCCTTCGCCCTAGCCACCGCCACCGGAGTGATCGTCGACCACCACCCGTCCCCGGCCACCCTTCCGTTGACCGTGGACACCGCCGGATCGCCGTCGCCGACGACCACCCGAACACCCTGCCTCGTCTACCCTCGTCGCCGGCCGCCATCCGTCGCCATCCGTCGTCGCCGGAGGTACCATCATGATCACCACCTTCTCCTCTTTCCATTCTCGCCATAGGCTAGGATCCTAGGCCCTCGCCGCCGTCGCCACGATCGCACCCGTGCGCCACCGTCGACGGAGAAGAAGGGTGCGTGACCCCCTTAGCTGCGTGCCGTGCCGGACGAGCCCCTGGCCGTCCGATCCAGATCGGAGGGCTAGGATTAAATCCCTTCGGGATCTAATCCAGGCCCTCGGATCCGGTCAAAGCGGTACCACGCGATCGTAGCCGTCGGATTTAACTTAAAAACGTGACTTAATCCTGTGCGTCCACGCGTACCCCTTCGGTATGTTTTAATCCGGGCCGTTGAAACTCATTTAAAACCCCCGCCTCGCATCTGGCCGCTGGATCCAGATCCAACGGTCCAGATCGCTCGGGTCCACGCGCATAGTCACGGGTTCACGGTGAACCTGGTTCACCGTGGACCAGGGACTGTTTTTAGTTTAAATAAAAATCCAGAAAATTGATTTAAACTTTGAAAATTCATATCGTGCTCAAATTAACTCCAAATTTCACCATTCAAATTTTGTTAGAACCAGAATATTATTCTCTACACATTAATGCCATAAAAACAGTATGTTTCTGTTGTCCAAAATATTATTAATAAATAAATGGATAAAAATCCCTTAGGGTTAAAATTAATAATACAGAAAATAAATTGGGAAAAATTCTAAAATATTAAACTTTACTGTTTTGTACAAAACCTTGAAATATTAAAAATATTACTTCACATAATAAAACCTACAAATGTGTATGTTTAATATTTGGTGAATTTTATCTGTTTATTGAATGTATTGTTTATTTTCCGTATCGAGAAGACTACGAGTTCGTTGAGGAGCAGGAGTTCTACCCCGAGGTTCCTCCATCCCCATTTGCTGAGCAAGGCAAGTCATCGACCACCTTTGTGGACATAGTTGATCATTATTGAGCCCATGATTTAATAAATTATAGCTATAACTCATAGGTTAATATTGCATTAGACAAAGATCAAGCCCTACACTTATATTTATTAGATCCCCATCCTTGTGTGCAAACCCAAGCCATGCTTATTGAGCCTCAACTCCTTGTCACTCTACAAATATTATATTAGCTAGTGCCCAATGTACCGGCACAACTGCTATAGGATATAAAGAATGAGTCGTAGAATAGATGAATTCTGGTATATGAAATACCCCGTTATTCTTGTCTCTGGACTCTGTTGGAGTTAGGTATGTTATAAGTATGGTGGGTTCCGGGTGCAAGCTCGGGTTTTGGTATGTCGCACCCGGGGCACTATAAGGACCGGTCTGCGGGATCTGTTGCAAAGCACTTCCGTACCAACCACAAGTCTAATGGGTAAGTCCTAACTGGAAGTGTGGAACACTCCGTCTCACGGCACCATAGTGGAGGGGGCAAGGGGCTAGCCCTCAGGGCGCCTTGTACCGACGATGGCTCAAGAGGGGGTATTGTGGAAACTCGACATGGCGAGACACGGTACGAAACCTATAAGAGGGTGCTGTTGAGTCGGGGAAGACCATATGGAAGGTTTTGGCACGAGTTCCCGTGTGATGGGTCATCTCGTTACACTTCGGTGTAGGTGATGAGTGCGTGCCTTGTGGGTACCGTGGTACATCTCTGATCAGAGTAATTCAATCTTTTCGAAAAGCCGAGCCCACGGTCAAGGGCGGGTTGTGTGACTACTCGCAGTTAGTTTACAATTGTTTTGAATGGATGAGTTATTCATGGCATGTAAGGACTGTTGTGCGAGGAGGTGAAACGTACTCCTCGAGTTAGAAGATGATGATGCATTCACATGTTTACTTTTCTGTACTAATAAATTGCTCACATTTAATGCTTTACAAATATGCTGCTTCCGCCAAACTAGCCACTGTCTCCCTTGTTATTATCTTGCATTATATTGCATTCGGTGGCTTGCTGAGTACATCTGTACTCACCCCGTTGACTTACAACATCAGAGCCCGTCTACTACGAGGAGGATGAAGGTCTGGAGTAGCGACCCAGTCAAGGCGAGACTGGAAGGAGGCGTTCATCTAGGACCCTTGATTTTATTAGTTTCTCTTCACTTTCATTCACTTTTGTATTAATGCGGTCTACGAACCGTGAATGATTGCCCGTATTGTACGTGGTCGCTTGATGAACGTCTTGTTTTATTGATTTTCAATGGAATTTCAATAAAGTCCTGATTTATTAAATCGGGGCGCGACAGGAGCCTACGAAGGTTTTTGGCTGGCACGAAGCTCTGTGTAGCGCAGCGAAGATCTCTGCCCTTTCCTCACAGCCTTCGGCTCTCAACGCCCATTCGAAGATAGCTAAACGAGCTACTGCGTTCGGAGAAAGTTGAGGCAGAGTGACGTGAAACAAATCAAGTACCTCAGCCAAGAAGTCCACTGCCGGAAGGCCTAAGCCAGCTTCGAAGAAGGCTTCGAATACGACCACTTCTCCGGGCCTTGGCGACGGGATAAGCTCCTTTCCAGGTTTGCGAATCATGACTCCGGTACTAATCTTCCCTTCTACTGCGACCGCCAGGGATTCTCTTTTGCAGGTAGAAGGTCCCAGTTGGAAAGATTGATCCAAATATTTCGTTGATGGCGGGCAGAGACCTTGATCACCAACATTTTGGGGATTTCCCCCTCCTGCCACCATGGATGCCGCTGCGGGTGTTGGAGGACCCGTCGCCAATGTCGCAGCCGCTGCTGCTGCAGCTGCCTGTTGTCGAGCCAAGGCCGAAGGGGCTCCAGTACTCTTGGTTTTCGCCATTGAAGCTACTGGGCTGCTTTGGAAGAAGAATGGAGGCTAGGGCTCAAAGGGTGTTTGTTTGCAAGAGAGCGGTGGAAAGGTACTCAGGAAAGTTCTAGGCCCTCTATTTATAGCCTAGACTTTACATTATTTACCGTTAGTCTGTGCCGTTTCGCATTGTTGCCTGTTACTTCTCTCCGAAATTAACGCATTCCGTAGTTTCCGTTAGAAGAAGGAAGCTAACGGCTATTTCTTCTAAGTCTAAAAGGCTTTCGAGCTTCCTGCGTCAGTTCTAAGATAGTTCGAAAGTAATTGTCTTAAAACTGATTCAGAGTTTAATATCTTAATATATTTCGGAGATAAATTAAAATCCAATAACCCCTACACCTAGTTATTTTTTCTTCCGTATACTGCTCTCCTAACATTACAGGTTTAACGAAGAAGCGTATTCGAGGGGCTACTGTTGGGGGAAAATATTCCATCCTCAGGGTTATTGCCGTAACAACACAAAGGCAGATAATGGATTCGAAGGTTTCCAGACGTCCATCTTCGAAGATGTCCTGAGTCAAGTTCGAAGTATGAAGATGGGCCTTGGTTCAGAGTATATCTTCGAACTAAGGCTCTTTGAGATCTTTTCTGCCAGCTAAGATGGAAGATTTATCTTTTATTTTATTAGATTAGTCTTTTACCATTTTAGCCCTATCCAGAGTACCGAATAGTATCCACTATGTCGGTTATAATAGAGGGGTAAATAGGTCTTTTCCTTAATATTTGGGCCTATAAATACCCCCCATTTCACCCTGTAATAGGGACCGAATACAAGTTATTAGTTACACACATTCGAACTATTCTAAGTTGTTATCCTTTCGGAGGCTTAGAACAGTTCACTTCGCAAACACTTCGTTTGTCAGTTTCTAATCTACAGAAACCTGTTAGCGTAATCTTTTACGCCAACAATATTTAATTCAGATACGGACATGAATATTCATATTTACAATTATTCGGATATGAATACAGATAATTGGGATATTTGACACATTAGGACAACAATAAAGAGGAGATCAAGTTTGACATGTTTTACACTCAAATTCAAACATATGCAGATAAGCTAAATTACAACGGCCATAACTATAGCATGGCAACTCTAATAAGCCACTAGTTTAGTCCTAGATAGAAAATACTGATTCTAAAATCAGGACTAAAAGAAGGTTTCTAGCCCTTATCCTAATGGCACGTTCTGTAGTAGTGGTTGTGTTTTTTTCTTCTTCTAATCATGCAAATATGAATAGGTCAGGAGAATAACGAGGACATCACTGATTCAGATATGATCATAACTATATTATATATTTAACAACTAAAGGTTTATATATTTTTTGTTAGGTTTATGTTTTATTAATTTGAACAAATGGTGTTGCACCCTGATCAGATATGTTTGTTTTGTTTTATAGGAGTGCTTACATAAATCAAAAGAAGAGAGTTATACATATGAAATGTATGAAACATTAATAAATTAAAGTTGATATCGGACTAACTCACGGTCTTTCAAATTGTATATGCATATGTCTCATGCTACTTTAGGACAAGGATAAGAACAGCCACATTTGCCGAGTGCCTAGGGCACTCGGCGAAGCCTCTTTTGCACTCAGCAAAGGCTTCGCCGAGTGCCACACTCGGCGAATCCACTCGGTACAAGCCTTATCGGTGACGAGGGTGTTCGCTGAGTGCTTTTTATCGGGCACTCGGCGAAGTCTTTGCCGAGTGCAATGTGGCACTTCGCCGAGTGCCACTTTGGCACTCGACAAACACACTCGGCTGACGGCCGGGTTGGCCGTTAACGGAAGTCCGCCGAGTGCCCCACGTGGCACTCGGCGAAGAGGGTTTGCCGAGTGCCACGTGGGCACTCGGCGAAGGGGGTCAGGGCACAGGTGGCAGGGGGTTTGCCGAGTGCCCCACGTGGCACTCGGCGAAGGGGGTTTGCCGAGTGCCACGTGGGCACTCGGCGAAGGGGGTCGGGGCACGGGTGGCACGGGCTTTGCCGAGTGCCATGTGGAAGCACTCGACAAAGCCTCCCCAGAACGCACAGAAACGTGACACGTGGCACGTTTCTGTGCTATTTAGGTGGCTTTGCCGAGTGTAGCACTCGACATTTTTTTATTTTTTTTCATTTACTTAATGCATATTTCATCCAAAAATCACATTCAATCACAAAATTCATCACAAATTCACATTTAGTCACAAAATTCATTCCAAAATTCACATTCAATCACTATATGAATCACAAATTCACTCACATCAAAAAAATCACATTCACATCACAAAATTCACATTCACATCACAAATTCACGTTCATGTCACAAATTCACGTTCACATCACAAATTCAAGTTCAAATTGACATCACAAGTTCAAGTTCACGTTCATGTTGACAAGTTCAAGTTAATTAACAAGTTCACAACGGCAACTCACACCACGCCTCACAAGTTAGCATTACCGCTATGCCTAGTGTGTGGAGATGGCTGCATGTTTGATCCTGTTGCCGATGAATGAAACTGAAAAAAAGAAAAATAGTTAGCACAATTGTATATAACAAAAACGATAAAAACAATATTAGAAACTCACATTGCCGCTCTGTGGAGTCCGTGGAGATTGTTGAGGTTGAGGAAGTCCAGGCAGGCCCATATGACCTAAAAAAGATCCACCCATCTGCGCAAACCACTGCTACATCTGGGTCTGCATCTCAGCCTGCATCTGAGCCTGCATCTGAGCCTACAGCCGAGCCTCCATCTGGGTCTGCACTCGGTCCTTTGTGATCTTTCTTCATTTAGTTGGGCCTACAAAACATTAATTCACAGTCATTAACGTTCCAAAACAAACAAATTGAAGTGTTCAATGATTGATAAAAATGAACTAACCTGTAGATCAACAATCAGACCCACAGATGTGTCTCAGCGAGGGCGTATACCCGGACCGGAGGTCGAGCTCCGAGCTCTCACCTCAGATAGAGAGGGGGTACTACGGGTATCAATGGCGTCGTCGCCCATCAAATATCGCCCATGTCTCTTGCCTCCTCCAGCCCTCATGACCACCTCGCCATCGATGTCATGTGCGATTGGGTCATAATTGGACCATGCACTTCTCTTGCCATCTCTGAATAGTCCTAGAGGCGTTGATATGCGTTCTTATTAGTGTACGACTCAGCGGGGTCATTTGGATTGTAAGTATTGCCTTCAACCGCCCTCCCTTTGTGAGCCAGAGCATATGCCATGACTTGGGAGCATTCCTGACCCGCATTGGTCGTTGACTGAAACAAGAAGATAGTTAGAGTTATATTGTGCAATTAAGCGAAAAAAGAAATATGTAACTACATACCCATCTCGCCCTGAACTGGTCGAGGTTCAGCGAGCCTTGATGGTGTGCTGCCCCCGGCATGAGTAGGTGTCTCTGACGACATGCATCGTGACTGCTCTGCCACTCGGCAGAACACCACCTATCAATAATTTGGCCCCAACATTCAAGATGAGTGGCACACCACTGTGGAGGGACCTATTTGATGCAAGTGAAGTTGTTAATGACATAATATTAAGTATTAGAAGATACACGAGAATACACTTACCATCATGTATTCCTCTCATGTCAGAAAGGTGGTCCGGGCATCCTTTTTGTTTTTCCTCTCTCGGCGGTGCTGGGCATAGAAGTCGATAACGGCTTGAATGCGGGCCTCATAATGCATGTCGGTGACAAGCTTCTTGGCGGCTCTATTAATAATAGCGGTATCCTGATCCACATACCCCTCATCACATCTATAAAAATCCTACATATAGATGTAAAGAGAACGTTATGTAATCCACATGTCAATAGTATTGACACATATATTAAGAAAATAAACTTACCCAGAGCTCAGCCCTGACTCGATCGGCTAGGTGGAGAAATTGTCTCCCTTCTCGGTCAGGGGCGTCTGGCGCACTTTCATAGTGCCTCCATGAGTACGCCGGCTCCATCCTCCCATCAAAAGATACCAAACCAGGGAACTTTTCCTTGATAAGAAGCCCGAGGATACTATTTACGTGGCGTGAGCACTCACGACCTGCTCGTTCTACCATAATCCAGTTCCACCACCGATATCATTAAAAAGTATTAGTATATATTAAAAACTAAACTAACGAAAGGAATACATTATATATTTTCTATAGAAACTTACCTATTTCCATCGGGTCGAATGAGCGCACGATCAGCTACTGCCACTGGTCGCCTCGGGAGTGACGAAGGACCACGCAACCACACTGCAGCCGCTTCTGTAGCCTGCTCCTCTCCCTCTGCCCCCACCTCCTCCCCACCCTCTGCCCCCACCTCCTCCTCCTCCGCCCTATCCTGCTCCTCCTCCTCCTCATCCGGCACGTAATCAACGTCGCGACGGGATGCCGGTATCTAGCTGGTAGTTTCACTCGAGGGCGCAGGTGCCTTTCTTCTCACTGTTGACTTCTTCGTTCTCCTACCTCGAGGTCTAGATGAGGACCCGACCTCATCTTGAGAGCGAGTAGATTTACCGCCTTTTCCTACTACTGCACTTATTAATTTCTTTAAACCCCCCACCATATTTCAATCACCTGCTACGAAAAAGAGTAAATCACTTTAGATAAACCGTGAAATGTGTTATAAACGCATTTAATCAAAAATTAAACATAATTCTCATACAACTGCTAGAAATAGTCATCACCGTCCGGATTTGCTGGATCATATGTATTGTCATCACTATCACGTGATATGATATAATCGTCCAGCTGATCAGGAGGTGGAATGTTGTCATCACTTTGATTGCTTGAGTGCAATCTCTCTAGCAGTTCTAAGTCTCTTCCATTCTGAATCTCATCTCCTTCGTCGGCATCGGCACCACTTTCGTTATCTACTTCCATCGTCTCCGTCAAGTCAATAACAAACATGCCTGGTAGCCCATCTTCTTGAAAGAACTCTTCGTCGTATGTGTTCGGGTCTATGTTATAGTCTTCATTGTTGGGAACAGGCAATTTACCGTGTGGCGACACCTTATACACAACATCCCAACCTTTAAGACGTGCGACAATTTTGCACGGGTAAGAGAGATAGTAAACTTGTGTTGCCTGTTGAGCCACGATATAAACATCTTCACTCGGCAAGGTGGTATCTTGACGAATTTCTATTAAGCCAAGTTTGAGAGTCTGTCTCACTACTTTGGGATTGAACCGGTGGCATTTAAATATAACGGGATTAAGAGGTTTGCTCCCATCGAAACTCAATTCATATATTTCTTCGAGTCGTCCATAGTAGTCAACCCCGTCTGTGCCCGGAGTAAAAACTCCGGAATTTGTGGTTCTTCGGTTAGGTAGGCTCTGTTCATGGCTTGTTGTGTGGAAATGATAGTCGTTTACGTCGTAAGCTTTGAATGTCTTGACCTTGTAGGCACAACCATTCGCAACTTGCCTCAACTCGGAACTCATTGTCATGTCGGTTCTTCCCTATAGGTTTAAACGCGATGAACATGTATATTAGTCGCATATAAGATATGTCAACACACCGTCTTTCCATGCACGGACCAAATCATCCATCAAAGTTTCCATATACACACTCATATTTTTTCCCCGGGTATTCAGGCCCTGGAATTATCAAGGACAAGAAAATATTCTGTCGTTGAAAGATGACGTCGGGAGGAAGGTTGAGGGGAATAACAAACATTGGCCGACAACTGTATGCGGCAACCGTCATACCATATGGATTGAACCCATCTGTTGCTATATCAATTCGTACATTACGTGGCTCTAAAGCTTTCTCGGGATGGAGCTGATCAAATTTTTTCCACGCTTCTCCATCTGATGGATGACCTAGCTTGTCTGGGTTGTAATGAATCCCATTTTTATGCCATGTCATCTGTTTAGCAGATTCCTCGGTCATGTACAACCGTTGGATCCTCGGTACAAAGGGAAGGTACCGAAGGATCTTCACGGGAATTGAGAGTTGTTTCTTCGCACCATCATCGGAGTCTACCTCAAGATACCTAGAGGATTTGCATTTCACGTAGCAGGTTGCGTCTGTGTATTGTTTCCTGAATAAAATGCATCTGTTGGGACAAGCATGTATTTGCTCATAAGGCATCTTAAGTGCACGGAGGACTTTCTTCGACTCGTACATGCTCTTCGGAAGATTGTGACCTTCTGGAAGAAGGCTACCAACAACCGTCAGCATAACATCGAAGCATTCTCGACTCAAGCTAAACTGCGACTTGATGGCCATTAGCCGTGCGATGGCATCCAGTTGAGAAACCTTAGTGTGACCGTGAAGAGGTTGCTTTGACGTGGACAACATGTCATAAAACGCTTTTGCCGTTGGCTCCGGCACTTCCTCTTCACGTGCTTCGTCAAAATGCGCATCTCCAAAGTCATCTAGCATAAATCCAACCCCTCCCTCATCATCGTCCATGCGATGTTGCAACACCTCATCTCTACGACGTTGGGACTCACCATGATACGTCCAACGGGTATAATTTGGCATAAACCCATATTTGCATAGGTGTTTACCCATGGCATCCTTTGTTTGTCGACGCTTATTCTCACACCGACTACATGGACACCAGGTCTTGTCACGTACATTCTATCTACCAAACGACGTCTCTAAGAATACTTTAGTATTCTTGATCCAATCCATGGTCACCTCGGCCTGACTAGGGCGACCCGTGTACATCCACTCACGATGATCCATCTTGTACTAAACTAGGAAACAACACCCACGTTTAGGGGTTAGTGAGAAACGAGATGCATCTAACAGTCTAATAGGTAATATAGGTCCTAATCCCACCAGAGAATGCGTAGATTGAGCTCGTTTTCACGCTCTATTCTGATCCAACCCAAAATTTCGGCAGCACCTCCCCGCTGCTCTCCAAACGGACGTCTGGGCAACATGCCAAGAGGATGTGCGTTCGGAGAACAACGGGGAGGTGCTGCCGAAACCATGAGTCGAATCAGAACGGGGCATGAAAACGAGCTCAATCCACGCATCCTCCGAATGTCCAAATGTGGACGATTCGAAACAGTTACGGCAACAAATATACAAAGACATGCATATTCCAATCCGTAACTCTTTCGAATGGGAGACGCCTAGGATACGTGACAATAACAAAAAAAATTAAATTTTTGAGAACATCTTATCTCTAATACATAGCAAATCTAGCATGCATAAATAGGACGACACGATGGCCGTCACCCACATACACACATCACGACGCGATGGCCGACATCCACATACAAATATATATCACGGCACGATGGCTGGCATCCACATACACAAGATATTAATCAACATAACCATTAAAACATAAAAATTATTACAACGATTATATTAAAATTTCTAAAACATGTATATTAGAACAACATGGTATTGACATGACATTCTTAATAATTAAACATGTGATTAAACATTAAATTAAACATGGCATTAATTTAAACATAATATAGGTAAAGTAGAAAATATACACACACTAGAAAATATACACACTAGAGCATCCATATTTCCTCTCAAAAAAGTATAACCTAACCTCAAAAAAAGTATAACCTAAATGGAGTGGAGGGAAAAAATATCACCGAAGGAGCTAGGGGTCGGGGCGGAGGGGGCGGCGGAGACGGCGGCCGGAGGAGAAGGGGCCAGGGGCGCCGGGGGCGGAGGAGGAGGGGCCGGGGGCGGCTGGTGGCGGGGGCGCCGGCGCGGCCGGCGGCGAGGCGCGTGTGAACAGGGGGCCAGGGGCGGCGGGGCCGGTGAGGGCGGCCGACGGCGCCGGTGGCCAGGGGGCAGGGCTGGGGGCCACAGGGGCGACCGACACGAGGCGCGTGGGAGCAGGGGGCCGAGGGTGGCGGGGCCAGCGAGGGCGGCCAGCGACGCCAGTGGCCGAGGGCCAGGGCTGGGGGCCACAGGGGCGGCCGGCGGCGGTGGCGGAGGGGCGGCTGGCACGGGGGTGCAGGGGGCCGGCCGGCGGGAGCAGGGGGCCGGGTGGCGGCGGCGGGGTGCGGGTAGCAGGGGGTCGGCCGACGGCGGGGGAGCAGGCGGCGGGGTGCGGGGAGCATGGGAGCAGGCGGCGGGGTGTGGGGAGCGGGGGAGCAGATCTGGGCGCACTTAATGCGCCCTGATCTGCGGGGCAATTTTAGGTTATGTCCAAACTTCGCCGAGTGCCAAATTGGGAGGCACTCGGCGAACAATTTTTTTAAAAAAAAATACCGAGTGCCGTCAGTAAAGCACTCGACAAATGTTATTTTTTTAAAAAAAAACTTTTTTGCCGAGTGCTGGTAGCTCTGGCACTCGGCAAAGATGATTTATTTGCTCTTTGCGGAGTGCCAGGGATAATTGCACTCGGCAAAGATTTTTTTTATTTTTTTAAAAAAACTAAAATAAAAAAAAGACAGTAAAAAATCCCATAATTTGGCATTATATAATATACACTTATTGTTACTCCTAGAAATTTTCTTAGTTCAAATAAACAAATTTAATGCACTTGTAGTTCAAATTTGGGATCTTTTAATTAAATTCTATAAAGAAGTTCAATTAACTAAAAATAGCAAGCTAGTACTAAAAAATGTCAAATTTGGACATGGTATAAGATACATTGGGTTTTAGTAGTACAAAAAGTTTTAAGTTCAAACAAATATTTTAATATCGATTTGCTTCTAAACCTAACTCATTCCATCCCTAAACACATTTACCTTCTTGTGGATTCTCCAGTTTCCAAACGTCGTACATGAAAACTTTGTCAAAACATTATAAAATTTTTATCACAGTATATATGTATGATATAATGACACCATGTCATGTATCATATTTTTTAGGCATCAATTTAATTTTCTAGAATTAAAAAACCATTAAGCTCCATGTTGCCGCCCGAGCGTCGTAACTTAGATTTTAAATATTTAGATATATTTAGTTGTAAAAGATTACAAATGGAATCATGAACATAAATATGATTTTTCTACAATTTTTGAGTCATTATTTCATGTACATGCAGTTGAAATTTGACCCAATTCGAAGTAAATCCTAGAAACATGATTAATTTATTAAAAATAGCAAACCCACTCAGAAAAATATGAAACTTTTCCATGGCTTAACATAGGTTGCATTATGAGTGTAAAAAAATTCAAGTTCAAAACATGTTTAAAATGTGATATGTGCTTACATTATGATTTCATATAAAATAATGAGCATTTTAATTTTGCCGAGTGTTTTCACATATGGCACTCGACAAATATAAGGGTTTGTCGAGTGTCCGTTAGTCGCACTCGGCAAACCCTAATCTCTCCCTCTACCGTTACAACGGCGTCAGAAAAAATGGGGCCGCGGGATTTTCCTAGTTGTTTGCCGAGTGTCTCAGCCGTGACACTCGGCAAAGTCTCGTTTTTGCCGAGTGTATATTATGGTACACTCGGCAACTAGGGTTTGCCGAGTGCTCGAGGGAATACACTCGGCAAAGCCACGGGCACTCGACAAACTCTCTGTTTCTGGTAGTGTAGTAGATAGAATTGAAGATCAAGTTTGACATGTTTTAATCTTGGAATCGGACTACTGCAGATAGGCTAAATTAAAACGGCCATATAGTTATGGCATAACAACTTCGATTTAAATGATCTTAGAGTTAATGGAAAGTTTGGGAAGCCTACATGCTTCAATTTCTATGGTTTTGGTCCCATAGAAAAATTTGGTCTAAGTCATTCGAAGCGTCAAAACAATATGCATTACCTTACCTTTTTCAGTCTTGAGTCAAATTAAGCAATAAGATTTATAACCTAATTTTTAATCGGTGGTTTCCATATGTGAGACACTCCTCCCGTTTAGTCATGTAAATAATCATAGAGTTATCAATTTTACTTATGTTTTGTTAGATTAAAGTTTAGTTATTACTACTTTGCTAGGTAAAACCGCGATTGGTTGGATCGCTGTTTTTTTTAAAAAAAATACCCAATCTTATCTTCATGTATCTTTTATATTCAGCAATTTTAGTTGCTGTCTCGTTATTACTTGTTCTATGATTACTTAGAAGAATATGATTGAACTGTATCATAATATTAACAACTCACAGAAATGGATATATCAATAACTAAGACTCAACATAATGTATATGTTATTATAGTCGGATGTTTAATGTGCTCTCCACTACATAACAATTATCTTAACTCATCCGAAAATTAGACCAACTTCACATCACAGCGTGATGCTTATCAACCATATTTAATAAGTAATAAAAAGGTAAGAATGCGTACAAACTAGCTGATGCATCATAGCGATGCACCTACGTCAATATCAACTTGGGCTTGCAGCACACATAAAATATTTCAGTTAAGTACGTGTATTGGACTTAATAGTGGTATAAAGTATAAACCAGTTTCTTACATCTAAATTAAGAGGAGTTTTACCATCTCCGCTACCGCGCCACCCGCCGCCTGCCGCACTAGACCGTGCCACCCACATACGGGGCGGCGCCCGTCGGCCCCTACACTGGTCCGGTCTCCCCACCTCGCGTCCTCGCCGGTGCCTGTGCTGTTCGGCCTCGCCGCAGCGCCACCGGCTGCGCTCTACTCTAGCTAGGTCGTGCGCTCCACTCTAGCCAGGCCGCACGCTCCACTTAATCTTGTGCACTTTTTATGTGAATTTATGAAAATACCATTCCACCTTACCTTTGAAATAGACGTACCTGTTTTTAAATAGACATGTACTAGTAGGTACTGTTTATTCTGAGCTATTAGATAAAGGAGATCAATAGTTTAAATTTGGTACCTCTTCACCCTCATGGACGATAAAATTCGTCCTAAATTAAAACATTCATGCATGCACTTGCACTAGTAATCTAGTATAATGCACATTCAACACTAGGCTAGCAAACTAGAGACACCGTTTCAGAGTTAATTTTCCATTTTAGCAGCTTTCGGTGACCTGTTGACAACAGCGAATTTCCAGAATAATCAAACTCCTAATGATAATGGTACCCTCTTCCTGCCCCCTATCATCCCTGCATCGGCTGTACCAATCCGTGCGTTTGCTCTGCCTTTTAACAAATCAAGAATTTAATTCAGGTTTGTGTCGACCTCACATTGGATCACTCCTCACTATGTCTCAAGCAGATTGGTCCAAAGTGCATCATCATGCCGCTTGGATCTACTTTCAGATGAAATTTAAGAAGATTAATTATGCATTCGTGCAGCACTTCCAAGTTGCCAATGTCACTTTGGAGTGCAGACCTAATGCTCACCCGACTGTGAAAGATACAACCATTGGAAACATTTTACATTTTATTAGGGCCGGGGGAGTGAGGAGTACCAGTTTGCTGACTCAGATAGGTCCCAATTGATGAGAATATCATTAGATAGGTTCTTGTTGTGATATGCATCTAAACTGTTTTCCTTTTTTGTGAGGTGAAAGTGAGACATGCATATTTTTTAGATAATGGAAAACTGAACATACATATCTGGCTTCTACTTGTAAAATGCATCCAGCCAAAAAAAATTCAGGAAAAAAAGAGAAATAAGCTGTTGGATATTCACTACTACTAGATAACATGCTATTAATACCGGTTAAAAAAAACCCTTTTTAGTCTCGGATTTTGAACCGGTACTGTCTATTTAGGATTAAAGTGGTGACACATTAGTACCGGTTATTCAACCGCTACTAATACACCTTTTAGTATCAGTAAGGACTTCAATCAGTGGTAAGACTTTAGTACCGTTGTAGACTCTAACCTATACCAAAAGTTGAACTTTTAGTATCGGTTGAAGTGCCCACCCTGTACAAAATCCTATTTAAAAAACTTATTATTATTTTTGTTTTTATCTATTCATTACCATTAATGTTGGATAATATTTTTATACATTATTTTTAATTGATCTTCGTTAAAGTTGGTTTTAATACAATAGTACTAAATATTGATAATCAATTACGCAACGAGAATAAAAAGCTTACGATACATATGCATTACATAGGGTAAGATAGGTTTCATTGGTTCTTAAAAATACTGAAAAAAATAGTATACATGTTGCTTAACAATTCAAAATGAAAGAATATATGCACAAATTACTCACTAGTTGAAAGATGGAGTCCAGGATTTGGAGCGCCAAGTAGGCCTCAAATGCGGAGGAGGCAGTGTGCCAACGATTTTTTTTGAAATAATATATTTTTAAAAAAAAAATTCAAATCTGTATGTTAAGTTCAAAAAAATTCAAAACTAATAGGTAGTCGGTATTTGAAGTGCCGACTAGAGTCTAGTCGGCACTTGAAGTGTCGACTGGTGCCGACTGTGCCATGTCAGCACTTCATGTTAGTTTTGCAAATTTTTGAAATTGGCATACAGATTTGAATTTTTTTAAAAAAAATATTATTTTTAAAAAATCGTGTGCCAACCATGGATTAGGAGATGGAATTTTAAAAAAAATATATATTTTTTAAAAAAATAAATTTGTATGCCAAGTTCAAAAAATTGCAAAAGTAACAGGCGATCGGTATTTGAAGTGTCGACTGGTGCTGACGTGGCAGAACGGCCATCATCTCCTAAGATTTTTAAAAAATAATATTTAAAAAAATCAAATCTATATTCCGATTTCAAAAAATTGCAAGTAACAGGTCGGCTCTTGAAGTGCCGACTGGATGCCACATCAGCTCCAGTCGGCACTTCAAGTGTCGACTGCCTATTACTTTTGCAATTTTTTAAAATCGACATATATATTTGATTTTTTTAAAAAAAATATTATTTTTAAAAAAATCTTAGGAGATGATGGCCGGCGGTAGAAAGAATTGAATCTTTATGCGGAGAGTACGAATTAAGTGGTTTATTTTGAGGAGATTGTGATTCTTTTTTATACCCGCATCCTTTAGTATCGGTTACTGAATGAGGTATGGGTAAAAATCAAAATATCTAGTGGGAAACTTTAATACTGGTTGTACAACTAAACTGATACTAAAGGGACACTGGCGAGAAACCAAAATATTAGAAAAAATAAAATAATTTGTATATCAGTTTTTAATACCGGATTGGATTGGGACACCAACATGTACTAATGGGTTTAATGGGTTTAGTAGTACTATTACTACTAATACTACTAGTAGATCACGTGTACTACTAGTCTACTAATACTACTATTATATTCCGATTTAAAATTGAAGAGGGTAATTGCATATAAAATAATATAAAAATACTCTGATTTGAATAAATTTATATAAGCAGCATGTATATTTTTTAATAACTTTTAACTAACAATTTGACTTATAAATTGCATTTTTAATGATATACAAATTGTATTGTTGGATACATATTTAAAAGTATTTTCACGTCTTGTTAATCATACTTATTAAAAATATATTGTTAGAGAAATTAATGGTTAAAGTTTAATTTTAAATACCATGATAAAATCTAATGTGTCTTATATTTCTTTTGTGTTGTAGTATTTTTCATACTATTTTATATACATTTACTATATTAAATTTAAATCAAAATAGTACTAGTATATTAGTACTAGCAATACTAAACACATTAATAAATGTTAGTATCCCGAACCATTACTAAGAGCGTAGGTATTAGTACCGATACACATATATATATAACCTACAAAGGATTAGAAATATTTTTGTTATAAAATATAATATCATCGCAGTAATGTCAAATTGACCAATATAGTGTACTAGTTTCGTACAGAATAATCTTTCTAAGCATTAATGTGAGCACACCCTATGCTATGCATATGTCATGTGGGGCCGTATGCAGCAGTTTTCTAATTAGCAAGTATTAGCTACTAAGATACAGTATTTTAAAACTATATTATACTACATTTATAATAATACCGTAGTTTATAATAAACAGTTTTAGAAAAAGTGATTCGTACCAAAGTTTTTAATACTATAGATTGAGTACAATATTTTTAATACTGGAGTTTACTTTACAGAGATTTCAGATGGAGTTATCAAACATCTTTCAATATATAATACTGTAGTATTATTCAATATTATATTATTGCTTCCAAAACTAAAAAAATGTGTTCCCAAATAGGGTACTAAGATTTGATTTTCTTTAAAAAAAGTGTTACGGTTTTGAGTAGGCTGGGTGGGAGGAGGTTAGTGGCAGAGAAAAGGAAGGGGAGACGCGACGAGATCGAGACGAGAGACCGTCGAGTAGCAGACGACCACAGAACGTAACGCCCGCGATAAATCAAAACGCACAGGCGACTGTTAAACGAAAGTGATTTCTATTGATTGATATCAAGTACAGTATACATGTATATTTATAGTAGATGAATAATCGCGTCTTTTCGTAGAGTCGCGTCTGCCATCGCGTCGGTTTGAAGAGTCACGTCCTTCCGTCCTTCCGTCGTCGCGTCTGCTGCTGTGGACTGCCTGCGCCGCTTGCCCATGCTGCTGCTGAACCGGCGCCTTTTGCTGCTGCATGCAGTTGCTACTGTATGGGCCCACAGGAGGGCCCACAGTGAAGATTACATTGCGTAACACTCCCCCTTAATCGAACTTTAAACTATATGATTGATATCATATGATTTGATTATCTCAAAAATCTTTATTAGGAAATTTTGAGACTAATTTTATATAAAATAATAGTATAACTTAATATGATCTGATGACCATAAATATAGCATATTTTATAAAATGACTCCCCTTGAATTTTGCAAATCACGGAGTCTTTGCATACCTATTCCTTTAACATATTTTTGGAATGTCGAAGTTGGTAGCGATTTTGTGAATAAATCTGCTAGATTTTCACATGATTTTGTTTGTAAAATTGTTATTTCCCCATTCTTTTGTAATTCATGTGGAAAAAACAATTTAGAGGCAATATGCTTAGTTATATTACTTTTAATGTAACCAGATTGAATCTGGGCGATACATGCAGCATTATCTTCATAGATAATAGTGGGTGACTCTGATGAACCAACATTGCATGTTTGTTGTATATGATTAATCATTCTTCGAAGCCATACACATTCTCGTGAAGCTTCATATAAAGCTATAATTTCAGAATGATTAGTCGATGTAGCAACAAGAGTTTGCTTCGAGGATTTCCATGAAATGGCGATACCTTCATATAGGAAAACAAATCCTGTTTGTGATCTGGCATTATGTGGATCAGACATATACCCAGCATCAGTATATCCTATCATGGATAAGTCTTGATTTTTCTGATAGAATAAACCAAGATCTCTTGTACCATTTAGATATCTTAAGATTTGTTTTGCTCCAACAAAATGTCTTCTAGTTGGTGTCGCACTATGTCTAGCTAGCAAATTTACCGCAAATGCAATGTCCGGTCTTGTACAATTTGCTAGATACATAAGTGCTCCTATTATACTTAAATATGGAACATCAGGTCCCAATAGTTCTTCACCTTCTTCCCTAGGTCGGAATGGGTCTTTATCCATTTCTAGAGATCGAACGACCATAGGAGTCTTTGATGGATATGATTTATCCATATTAAACTTTTGCAATATTTTTTCAATATATGCAGATTGGTGAATTAATATTCTTGATGGAAGATGTTCAAGTTGTAAACCCAAACAGAATTTAGTTTTACCTAAATCCTTCATTTCAAATTCCGTCTTAAGATGATTGCTAGCTTCAACTATATCTTGTGTAGTTCCAATGATGTTCCTCATTGAGATCATCAACATATACTGAAATAATACAAAATCCAGTGATGGACTTTTTAATAAATACACAAGGACATTCATCATTGTTAGAATAACCTTTGTTAAGTAAGAATTCACTTAGTCGGTTGTACCACATTCTACCCGACTGTTTTAAGCCATAAAGTGACTTTTGCAATTTTACACAAAATTTGTTGCGATTTATATTTGGATTCGGAGTATCAAGTCCTTCAGGGACTTTCATGTAAATGTTTGAATCCAATGACCCATATAAGTATGCGGTCACAACATCCATTAACTGCATAGATAAATTCATTTGTACTGCCAATGATATTAAATATCGGAAAGTTATTCCACTCATAACTGGAGAATATGTTTCATCATAATCGATGCCGGGTCTCTGCGTGAACCCTTGTGCTACAAGTCTCGCTTTGTATCTCACCACCTCATTGTTTTCATTTCGTTTACGAACAAAAACCCATTTCGATCCAACGGGAAAAACATTTTGAGGAGTAGATATTACTGATGTAAATACCTCTCTTTTTCTTAGCGAGCTTAATTCTGCCTCAATAGCTTCTTTCCATTTGATCCAGTCTGAGCACTTAAGGCACTCTGCCATGGTCTTAGGTTCTGGATCTTCCTCGAGGTCTTTAGCTATACTTGAGGAGAAATATATGTCGACAATTGTAGTCTTTCTATTATAAGATTCTCCTGAATTAATATAATTTGTGGATATTTCTTCTAACTCTTGAGTATTTCCCATATTAATAGAGTTAGTCATTTCCGATGGTCTAGCATTTGTATTGGTGCACCCATCTATGCTAGATTTAGGATGAGAAACATCCTCCTGGTGTCTTTCAACATGAGGTTGATTTACATTTACTGTTTTAGAAGATATCTTCCTTTGTTTTTTAGATTGCTTTTGAGAAGCATCAGTTGCAACCAGATCTCTCCCCTGATCTTAGGATTTGGGAGTTGAGTTATTTGATGAGGTATTTCAACTCTTTCTGGTGCATTAACTGCAGGAATATGAGATTTTGTGACACCCTTATAATCAGTAAATGCGTCTAGCAGGTTATTTGCAAGATGTTGCAAATTTATTATTCTCCGAACTTCTTGCTCGGATTCTATAGTACGTGGGTCTAATGATTGAAAACCAGTGGCATTCCAATCAATTTCCTGGCATTTATTATGGTACAAATCTCCCCCTAATGCCGGGAAATTATCTTCATCGAAGATGCAATCAGCATACCGGGCAGTAAATAAATCCCCTGTTAGGGGTTCGAGGTATTTAATGATTGACGGTGAATGATACCCGATATATACGCCTAATTTTCTATGGGGACCCATAGAGGTACGCTGTGGTGGTGATATCGGTACGTATACAGCGCAACCGAATATTCGCAGATGGGAAATACTAGGTTGATTTCCACGTACTAATTGTAACGGGGAAGTTACATGATATGCAGTTGGTCTAATTTGTATTAAATCTGCGGCGTGTAAGACCGCATGACCCCAACAAGAGGTTGGTAATTTGCAATTATGTAAGAGTGGTCTCGCAATTAATTTTATTCTCTTGATTAGAGATTCAGCAAGCCCATTTTGGGTATGAACATAAGGTACCGAATGTTCTAGATTGATACCTAGAGCCATACAATAATCATTAAATGCACGTGAGCTGAATTCAGCGGCATTGTCCATCCTGATAGTTTTTATCCTATGTTCAGGATGGCTAGCTCTTAATTTGATAATTTGAGCCATTAATTTTGCAAATGCATGGTTCCTTGTAGATAAGAGACATACATGGGACCATCGTGTGGATGCATCTATAAGCACCATAAAGTACCTAAATGGTCCAGATAATGGTTGTATAGGACCACAAATGTCTCCTTGAATGCGTTCAAGGAAACTGATTTGTTCATTTTTAATCTTAAGATATGATGGTCTTAAAATTAATTTTCCTGTGGCACATGCAGTGCATGTAAAATCTGATGATCCAGGAAATCTTGCAAGATTAATATTGTGACCTATGGAGTTGCTAATAATTTTTCTCATCATCCCTATTCCGGGGTGACCAAGACGATTGTGCCAAGTCTTGAATTTATCAAGATTTTGAAAAATTATTTTAAACGCAACATGTGATACGGGTTTTATGTATGTGTAGTATAAACCAGATGAAAGTGAAGGAAATTTCTCAAGTATCTCTTTGTTTAATCCGTTGGATTTGGTGAGAAATAAGTATTCTACATTATTTTCAGTTTGGGTTTCAATATGGTAGCCATTTAGACGGATGTCTTTATAGCTAAGCAATGTACGAGTTGAATCGGGATACAGGAGTGCATCCTCAATTATTAACTTTGTACCCATTGGGAGCGTAATCGTGGCTCGGCCTGAGCCTACAATTAATGCATCGCGTCCAGCGATAGTCATGATATTTCCATGTTTCTTATGAAGATTTTGGAAATATTTAAGCTCACGTAGAATTGTGTTAGTAGAGCCACTATCTACTAAACAGATTTCCTCATCTTCCATCTATTGTAAAATCCCGTAAATAATTATAATAAATAAATAATAAAAAAATGAGATTAAGAGATATGATATATATATATACATATGATGTTTATAATAACATGTCAAATACATATTACAATATATGTTTTTATATTTATACAACATTTATAGTTCTTAATTTGGCTATTTTACATATGAAATATGTATAATTTATTTGAGATCCCCATATATATCTTCAGTGTGATATTCGACTATCATATTGTCGATATTGGATGGGTCTTGTTCCTTCTTTTGAACTTCATTTTGATGGGCGCTTTGAGAAGGTCCCGCAGGTAAGTCGTTGACTTGTTGTTCATTGAAGTGCGTCTCAAATTTATTCCGACGAACTTGCTTATCCTTACCAAACTTTAGATAAAGTTCAGCCAAATGCTTTGGGATCCTACATTTATTAGTACGATGATTCGTACATCCACACCTTTGACAAATTTCAGATTTGTCTTTAGGGTTGTCCTTAAAAGGACTTTTCCCTTTATTTGTCTTATACCCATGCCTGTTATTTTGAAACTTTGACTTTCCCTTAAAATTTTTATTCCATTTGTTGCCATGAAATTTAGTACGCTGAGAATTAAAATGTACTTCAGGAAGAGGAGCTGCGCCTGTTGGGCGATTTTGATGATTTTTCATCAAAAGTTCATCATGCTTCTCCGCTTGAAGTAATGTGTATATTAACTCAGAATACTTTGTATATTTCTGTTGGCGATATTGCTGTTGCAATACCCGGAATGTTGGATGGAAAGTACATAAAGTTTTTTCGATCATTGCTTCTTCCGAAACAGATTGATCACAAAATTTCAATTTAGAGCAGATTTTATGTACGGCGGAATTATAATCTGCTACTGATTTGAAATCTTGAAAACGAATTAGTGACCATTCGCGTTGGGCTTCGGGTAATATGACATTTTTCTGCTGCTCATATCGATCTTTAAGGGATTTCCATAGAGCAAGGGGGTCTTCTTCCATCACATATTCAGATTTTAAATCTGAGTGTAGATGATGGCGCAGAAAATGGAGTGTGGCGTATTTATTGTAGTATGGGATCTCAGGTGCATTTGGTATTGGATCCATAATGGTATTAATACATCGACGGGCTGTTAAATTTATTTTTACATCTTGTGCCCATGTCAAATAATTACTACCATCTAAAGCAAGTTCAGGGAATTCTTTCTTTGAAATGTCAGCCATGTCCTACATGTAGGGACATATTTTAATTTACTAAGAGAGTAAATAAATATAAATGTTGTAAAAAATGCTAAATTATGCATAACACATAGTGTAGATGACTTTTTAATGTATAGGTAATGATTTACCATTTATATGTTGTGTAATATTCTTGATGGATTAAACAACATATATAGTTTATTTTATAGGAACATGTTGGTATTTTAATATTGAAGGTAATCACCATATGGTGTAGGCCTATCAATATTTGAGCAAATGATTTTGCTGCTTGTGATACGAATAACGTCTAATTTTAGGTAAATGATATTAGTCGTTGTAGTCGTATTCAAATCAATAGTTGTTTAAGTGATAGTCATCAAATTTATGTAGCATTTTTGTTTGAAGCTGATGCTTAAAAAGACATGTATATAAAAAGAACATGCATATATATATGACGATGATATTGTATTTCTGCCTTATTACAAAAGGGTTACAACACATATAATACCACAAACAATGGCAGAAATGTAAACAATATTTTAATAGCTATTCATAGATAGGTGGTCCTGATGGACCACTTGTGAGGAACGCCATGTAGTCCTCCATAGGAGCGTAGGAGTACACTCCGTCTTCCTCTGTCATTTTAGTGGGTGAAAGCCCTGGTATTGGTATATAAGATAGCGGAATCGGCTGTGGGGACTCCGTTGGAGTTGGGAGCAACATGGTGTTCCAATCATATGCATTGCAACCTTTCCTAGCAGCCATAGTCATGCATGGATTTCCATGGAGGTGTATGGTTGTTGGCTGCGTGCCTCGGTGCTCCTGTATGGGCGTGGCGCAAGGGCCTTGCGGCATCGGCGGTGGCGGCGGCGTGTCGCGGAAGAGCAGAGGCAGCGACTGTGCGCAGTTGCGGGGGGTGCGAGGCGGTAGTGCGGCGGAGCCGCGTGGAGGCGACTGCGCAGCATGGAGTCCGCGAGGCGGCGGCAGCGCGGCGGGGCCGCGAGGCGGCGGCTGCGCGGCTCGGGGGTCGCGAGGTAGCGGCAGCGCGGCGCGGCAGGGCCGCGCGGCGGTGAGGATGCGGCGGCGCGGCGGGGCCGCGAGGGGGCGGCAGCGGGGCGCGGCCGCGCGGCGGTGGCGCGGTGGCACGGGCGCGCCTGGCTGCGGCCGCGCGCGACGTCCAGGCCTGCGCGGCGGCGCGCGCGCGTCAGGCCGGCGCGGCGGCGCGGGGCGGCCAGGCCGGCGCGGAGGCGCGGGTGCGAGGGCCGTGCGGTGGCGGCGGCTGGACGCCGGCCCGTGCGCGCCAGGCCGGCGCGACGGCGCGGGGCGGCCAGGCCGGCGTCTTCCATCCGATGGGGAAAGCCATAAAACTGTAAAAAAAAATTCTTGGCCTAATCACTCCTGGTTAAAACAAGTTGCTGATAACATGTTAAACGAAAGTGATTTCTATTGATTGATATCAAGTACAGTATACATGTATATTTATAGTAGATGAATAATCACGTTTTTTTGTAGAGTCGCGTCTGCCGTCGCGTCGGTTTGAAGAGTCACGTCCTTCCGCCGTCGCGTCTGCTGCTGTGGACTACCTGCGCCGCTTGCCCATGCTGCTGCTGAACCGGCGCCTTTTGCTGCTGCATGCAGTTGCTACTGTATGGGCCCACAGGAGGGCCCACAGTGAAGATTACATTGCGTAACAGCGACCACGGACCGTGATAAATCAGAACGCATGATGACGATGGGCGAAAAAAAAGAGGTGACGTGGCCAAACCAGCGGGGCGCACAGCCCGCCGGCCTTAAATATTTCTAATTATAATTTTTAATTTTTTAGTGTTAATTTGATATCTCTTAATACCTTAAAATTATACTACCTCTTGAATTGAAGAGTGAACTATTCGAAGACAGTAAAATCATTATTCTTTTAAAGATTGCTAGAGTTATATGCTCAGATTAGCTTTCCTTGATTATTTTAGATTCCAAATATAAGTTTTGCAGCCTCTCCCGTACAAAGGAGCAGGCAGCTGCTGCGTGAGGAAGATAAGAAGTAAGAAATATCAATCTTTTACCTCAATTCTTTCTATCTTCTCCCTGTTCGCCACTAGCTTCGTCGTCAGGGTGCCGGGGAGACGAGGAGCTGAATGTCCTCGTCCTCCCGTCTGCCACAGCTACGCTATATGCTCTCGCTGCTGCGACGAGTTAAGCGCCGTGACAGCATATGAGAACCATTTGGACAAATTTTATGACTTGTTTTAATATTCCTCGCAGATTGCATGCATGGATGTGCTAGGAATCCCTGTTGAATTACTACTTGATACTACGTTGAATTAATACTAGTGGGATTCGGGAAGTTAGCAAATGAAAAAACTGGTGTAGTAGGAAATTTCTAGTCTGTTTGTCCGCTCGAGCTTCGACGCCTTGTTATTCCAATTTGATCGCACCCAACCCACCATATATACTTATCGTTAAACACCAATCACTCCACAGAAACACACGATAGACAGAACAGAATCATCGCTAGACTCATCACTGCTCACTGAACATATCACCGGACGAACAAAAGATATCAAATCTTAACATTTTCCGTGTGTATATATACAGGGATCATGGATCAGCTACATATTGATAATTCAGCTAGCTAGCTAGCCACTAGCCAGCCAACTTGTGCAGTCTCCATCTCCTTTCTGCCGCCACTATCTTGGAACAAACTTGACACTATCAGACAGTCCCAGCTTGCACATCACAACAAGCAACCTCGCGCACAAGTATCTTTCGCAAGTTGCAAACACGGGAAAAGTTTTCTCTTTTACTTGCAAAACCGTCTCTCTCTCTCTCTCTCTCTCTCTCTCTCTCTCTCTCTCTCTCTCTCTCTCTCTCTCTCTCTCTCTCTCTCTCTCTCTCTCTCTCTCTCTCTCTCTCTCGAATAAGAACACGAACAGTTCCAATTCTATAACTGAGAAAGAGAGTGAAGCAGGTAGCATGTAGAGATGCTGCCTGAAAGCGACAAATAGTGAGAGGTTGGAATTGTTGGAGCAAGTGGGCGGTGCAGGAGAGAGGAGCAAGAGCAGTAGCCAGCCAGTAGTGGCAGCGGTTAGACGTTAGTGCAGGCGTCCGCCATGGGGAGGACCGCCACCGGTGGCAAGATCGGAATCGGATGGGAGACGGTGCCCGAGCAGCGAAAAGGTTAGCCATGACCAAGCAACCAAGGTTTACTAATGTGAATCAGTGAATCAATGCCGGTTACCGCAAGTTTAATAATATAGCTAGTTGTTGGCTTTATATTTGTATCCTATCATATGTAGTTAATCTAATAGTCAACTCATATGATAGTTAGTTGGCTATATATATCATGCATTTAATGTATAACATATTACATCATCACAATGTTCATTGGAATCTGTGTATGAGTGGGCTGTTAACTAGTAGCCTACTTTTATTTTCTCTCATTCCTTCTCTCCTCCACCTCACTACTAATCTGATGTGACAAGTCTTATAATCTGTTTACATAAGCTTATTATACTTGCTCTTAAGACCATGTTTGAATGACCTCCTTATTTTTAGGGACTGAAATTTACTTATTTATTTTTGTATCAACTAAAATTTAGTCATTTTGGTTGGATTTAAGAACTAAATATCATTTAATGAAGGGTTAATAAATAAATAAGGATAGAGTGTATATGATACTTTTAGTCCCTATAAGCAACATTAAAGTGACTTATGAATTAAACTTTAAGACTAAAGTTTAGTCCTCATAAGCAAGATTGTTTGGGACTTTAGAGACTAAATGAGACTAAATTTTAGTCCCTGAAATAAGCAATGGTCATCCAAACATGCCCTAAAATAGATGTGAGAATACTTGCTCGAATTGGTTGAAAATACGAGTTTCAGTCGATTAGTTTTGGCTGAATTTCATCGGATTTTGTGTAATTATGCATACGAGTTAGCCCCTTAAACGTGTCCTCCGATCCATTAATGCACTACCGGAAAACAAACGTATGCCGAGTGCCACGATGTTTGCCGAGTGCAATTCATCGGTCACTCGGCAAACACTATTTTGCCGAGTGCCAGATGTCATGCACTCGGCAAACATCGTGGCACTCGGCAATTCTAGCTCTTTGTCGAGTGCCCTGTAGGTGGCACTCGGCAAACAACCTGAAAAATGCCCCGCCCAATTTTTTGCTGACGGCGTGATGACGGCACGGGTGATTTTTTGTGTTTGCCGAGTGCCACTAACGGACACTCGACAAACCCTAGCCTTTGCCGAGTGCCACCAGAAAAACACTCGGCGAAGCCCATTAACGGCCACCCCGGCCGTCAACCGGCTAAGTTTGCCGAGTGCTATACGTGGCACTCGGCGAAGTCTATAATGCACTCGGCAAAGACTTCGCCGAGTGCCCGATAAAAAGCACTCGGCGAACCCTCACGTCGCCGACACGGCTAGTGCCGAGTGGGGTTCGCCGAGTGTGGCACTCGGCGAAGCCTTTGCCGAGTGCATTCTGGGCTTCGCCGAGTGCCCTAGGCACTCGGCAAATAGGGTGATTCCCGTAGTGATGTCACCATTTCCATTATTAAAGTGAAGATTTTATGATTTGTTATTAAAAAGTTTATGTTTTTTTGATTATTTACCATTTATGTATGCGATACATAAAACTAATTTAGTATATGATGATAGGCAAAAGTGATAAATAATCAAAACCATTTTTAGAAGTGATAAATCAGCAAATCCAATTTCATGTTTATTTATTTATTGGATCGGAGACAAAATGTTACTCCTTATATATATATATTCTCCAATCCAATTTCTAAACCTCACCATCTTTACACACTATAATAGTTTTTTTAGAGAGCGGGATAAAGAGTCTTTTGAAGCACTGTAGGGAGCTGTTCAATTTTATCTATAGAGAATAAAACAGAGAGTTCTTTGAAGATGCTCTACTTATAATAAAATCTAAACAAAAATGATGCCCTTTAACCATCAATCAAACTTCAAACTTACAAGGTTGGTGATAAATGATACAGCAGGCCTCCTTTAGGTCACAAAATAATATTTTTTATCATTCAAACAGTAAACACTTGATAGTTTTGGTATTATTGTTGTTTCTTATATGGATTTGGTGCATACAGCTAAGTTAATTATTCTTAACAAAACTTTCCCTAAAGCTATATATGCTTTATACGTGTAACAATCTTTTTATTAGTTCAGTTGAATGCATTATTTCGAACACTCAACGAAGATAGATTTGCCGATTGTTTTAAAAAAACACTTGACAAACAATTACACTCGGCAAAAAGGGAATTTGCTAAGTGCCAAATGGAAATACACTTAACAAACCACGTGACGCTTTTAAAAAATAAAAAATATGGTGTTAATGGCCGTCGCAATGGTGTGTTTGCACAGGCGAAGAAAAGAAATTTGGGTTTGCCGAGTGTTTTTTGAAAAACGCTAGGCAAACCCTAGTTTTGCCGAGTGTTTCTAAAAAACACTCAGGAAACCAAAAAAATCTTTATTTTTGTGTGAAACCTTGTTTCGAGTCTACATAATATTTGCAATTTAGTTTTAGCTTGAAAATTTTTCTACACTCAAAATATAACATATATTATCCTATGTAAAAATTTTACATTTTTTAGTTCAGTTTGCTATTTTTAATTCATTAAGTATTTTTCTAGTATTTCAATTGAAATAGGTGAAATATGAACTACAAGTGACTAAAATAATGAACCAACATTATAGAAAAAATATATTCACATTTCTTAGTATATTTTGAGTTCTTATCAACTAAATTGAAAGAAATTTTGAAAAATAGCTCGATCGACAACGTGGAGCATGATAGTTTTTTTAATTATGAAAAATTCAAATAAAGTCTTAAAATAGGAGACTTATTATTATATTATGATATGATAGATAGATGTTGTGATAAAAATTTAAAGATATTTCGAGAAAGTTATCATGTAGGATGTTAGGAAACCGTAGGTTATTCTACGAAGAGTTAGGGTTTATTGAAGGAATGTGTTAGGTTTGAAAACAAATTGATGGTTAGATTTTTTATATTCGAAACTTTTTATACAACCAAAATACGACATAATTTATCTCATGCAAAAAGTTTGTGTTTTTATGAATCAGTTTACTATTTTTAATTTATTAAGTGTGTTTCCACCACATAAATTGAAATAGGTCAAATTTGAACTCCAAGTGCAGGAAATAATGAACCAAAAATTATAGAAAAATTATATTCATGTTTTTTAGTCCAGTTTTAGTTCTTATCTAATAAACTGAAAGAAATTTTGAAAATCTAAGTTGCAAAACTCGATCGGCAATGTGTAACTTAATGGTTTTTTAATTCTAAAAAATCAAATAAAGTCTAAAAATACAAGACATGTCATGGTATTATTATATGATATGTAGATTATCTGATAAATATTTCAAAATGTTTTGAAAAAACTGTCACATGAGATGTTAAGAAAATCACAGAATCTCACAAGACGAATTAGGATTTAAGGATGAAATGAGTAGGATTTGAAAGAAAATTTATGGTTAAATCTTCTTTTGAACTTGAAAATTTTTTTATAATTAAAATGCATCTTATCTTGTCCCATGAAAATTTTTGGTATTTTTCTAGGTCAATTAACTATTTTTAGTTCATTAATTGTATTTCTAGGATTTAAATTTAAATTGTAAGTGCATAAAATAATAAACTAAATTATCTGAAAAAATGATAATCATGTTTTTAGTATATTTTTAGGCCTCATCTACTAAATTTGAAAATGTTTCATAAAAATTGTCAAGTCAAAGAATGAGAAAACATTTGAAAAAAATATATATTTGTTGAGTGCCAAATTTGAGACACTCGGCAAACATTTGGTTTTCTGTGTGTTTGCAATCGACAAACAAAAATTTTTGGTGCCAAAAAATTTGATGCCAAATTTTTTCTTTTGACACCAAAAAATTTGAATGAAGCGTCAAAATTTTCGATCCTCTTTAATTTTGGACAGCCTCTCTTCTCTCCTACCCTCCCCCTACGCTCTCTTCTACCTCCCCCACCATCCTCTCCACTGCTAGTGCCAAGCCTCATCATCGCCGCCCTCCGCATGGATGCCACATCACGCCCCCACCACCATCCGCACCGTCATCGCCACACGCCACTCCACCACACGTCACCGCGTGCCGTCCTGAGATTTTGGAGGCCCAGGGTGAACTAAACTTTAGGAGACTGATACAAAATTAAAATAGATCTAACAATAATATTGATATAAAATATTGTGTGCATATTAAACGACAAATTTCATGGTATACTAAAAATATTGTGTACCATCCATTTGTTATGTTTTGATCTAATAATTAGAATTAAAGATGATGACCTATTACCTTGTAGGAGATAATATGTCACTCTTGATTTTTATGCTAATTTTCTAATTTTTTACACACACTTTCCAATTTCTATGCTGACTTTCTAATTATATACTGGTCACCAAGTATTTTTAATTATAACTAAAATCAATAGTTTAGAGATCAATATTAAGTATTACATGTTAAGACGTAATGGGTGTACCGTAACAAATCTCTAATAAATTAGCTCAAAAATTATATTATCTTCTCTAGGGTTGTTCCGCATAACTATCGTCAACAACATATTTGGATCTCCTAAAGTATTTTATATTACTCTTAAAAAATTATATAGACTTTGTAATTGTATAAGTTATCTACCGGTTTTCTCTCCTTTTATTTTCTCACTAAACCGTACTTTCTTAATGACATGATTTTATTAAAATATAAAAAATATTACCTTGATCAAACATTCAAATGTAGAAACAGTCTTATTCTAAAATCTAAAATCTTATCTAATCAAATAATCACTAAACTATAGTCGTATTGTTGTACCGGTCATGGCAGTAAAGCAACAACAACAGAATAGAGAATTTAAAAATATAAATCCTACATCTATAGGGGGTCCACTAGGAATACGGGGCCTGGGGTGGCGGCATTGCTAGCCCTGAAACATTATCTTATTTTAAAATCTAAAATCTTATCTAATCAAATAATCACTAATTAGTGATTAAATAATTAATAATTAACTTAATATAATCTGACAACAAACAATTAGGCATTCAAGCTATAGTCGTGCCGTTGTACTGGTCATGGCAGTAAAGCAACAACAAAATAGAGAATTGAAAAATATACATCCTACATCTAAGGGGGGCACTAGGAATGTGGGGCCCGGGGTGGTGGCACTGCTAGCCCTGCACCAGCGCCAGCCCTACCTGCCCTATGGCACCACGTGTCACCCCTGTCGTCCTGCCTCGTGTCACCGCACACCACCTCACGTCGTCACCCCTCTCTACGGCGTCGCGCGCCACCCTGCGGCAGTGCGCGCTGCCCCCCCCCCCCCATCGAGGCACCGCACATCGCTGTGCCTACCCTGGCACCCTGTGGTATCGTGCCTTCGCTTCACCGCATTGCGCCCGCCAAGTGTTTGACAAAATATGGGTTTGGGATGCCCGCCCTATTGTACGTTTTTAATTTTTAATTTTTTTTGTTTGTCGAGTGCCAAACTTTGGGCACTCAGCAAACTGTCTGTCATGTCCCTGCTATCCTCTTTTTCGTGAGTGTTGAATTTAGTACTCGGCAAAATATTCGTCGACTATCCAATATAAAACATTCAACGAATCCATGTTCACCGATCGTGATAATGGGTTCACCGAGTATTGTTTGCTGATTGCAACACTCGATAAACCCTTCGTCTAGTATTTTTGGGTTCACTGAGTGCCTGTGGTAGTACTCGGCAAATTAAATCCTTGTTTTCTCTTATTGGAGTGCATAAATTTTGACTGATTTACATTGTTACATGCATGTTACATACTGTCTGATCCGTACGTAGATGGTAATCGGACCAACACCGGTTACGTCCATCACTACTGGAGAACACATGTTCGTCGAGTGCCCTAGGCACTCGGCTAAGGCTTTGCCGAGTGCCACACTCAGCAAACCACACTCGGCACAGACTTTATCGGTGAAGAGGTGGTTTGCCGAGTGTCACGTCGGCTTCACCGAGTGCCACATGGGGCACTCGGCAAACATAGCTTTAAGTAGTATAAAAAGTTTTAAGTTCAAACAAAGATTTGAATATCAATTTGATTCTAAACCTAACTCATTCTATCCCTAAACTCCTAAATCTTCTCGAAGATTCTCCAATTTCTAAAGATCATACATGAAAACTTTATCTAAAAATTATGAAATTTTTATCAGAGTATATATGAAGTATATATGCATGATATAATGACATCAAGTCAAGTATCATATTTTTAGGCTTCAATTTAATTTTCTATAATTAAAAAACCTTGGTGCTCCAAGTTGTCGCCCGAGTGTCGTAACTTAGATTTTAAATATTTAGTTATATTTAGTTTTAAAAGATTACAAATGGACTCATAAACATAAATATGATTTTTCTACAATTTTTGAGTCATTATTTCATGTGCATGCAGTTCAAATTTGACCCACTTCGAATTAAATCACAGAAAAACACTTAATTAATTAAAAATAGCAAATTCACTCATAAAAATATGAAACTTTTACATGGCTTAATATAGGTTGCATTATGAGTGTAAGAAAAAATTCAAGTTCCAAACATGTTTAAAATGTGACATAGACTCAAAATGTGTTTTCACATAAAATAATGGGATTGTTTACTTTGCCGAGTGCCATGTTAAAAAACACTCAGCAAATACAAGAGTTTGCTGAGTGTCCGTTAGTGGCACTCGGCAAACCCTATTTTCCCCCTCTGGCGTTATAACGGCGTAAAAAAACTTGGGCATCGGGATTTTTTCACTTGTTTGCCGAGTGCCTTATCCGTGACACTCGGCAAATAAGTTTATTTGTCGTGTGTAATATGTTTGCCGAGTGTATTTCATGGTACACTAGGCAAACCCTCGGGCACTCGACAAACAGACTATTTCCGTTATTACGCGTGGACCTGATTGCAGTGGAGCCAGCAGCCCATCATATCCGAGGCTAGAAAGGAATGACTTTGCCGCACCATGCATCGACGAAAGACCATACGTCCTAATTTCTTTTGTTGCAAATGGATCGATGGGGTGCCCGAGAGAATGCACTCGGCAAAGATTTGTGCACTCGGCAAAGGGAGGTTTTGCCGAGTGCCATTCCTTAGGCACTCGGCAAACATACTGAAAATCCCCCGCCAAACTTTTTTGCTGGCGCCGTGACGACGGCACGGGTGAAAAGTTGGGTTTGCCGAGTGCCACTAACGGACACTCGGCAAACCCTAGCCTTTGCCGAGTGCCACAAGAAAAACACTCGGCAAAGATGTTTTGAAGTCTATATTTCATGTGAAAACACATTTTGAGTCCATATCACATTTCAAAAATGTTTTGAACCTGAATTTTTTTTTACAGTCATAATTCAACATCTTTTAATCCTTGGTAAATTTTCATACTTTTATGAGTGGGTTTGGTATTTTTAATAAAATATTTGTATTTCTAGGATTTACTTCCAAGTGGGTCAAATTTGAAATGCATGTACATGAAATAATGACTCAAAAATTATGGAAAAATCATATTTGTGTTCATGATTACATTTGTAATCTTTTACAACTAAATATAACTAAATATTTAAAATCTAATTTACGACACTCGACCGGCAATATGCACGTTAATGGTTTTGTAATTATAGAAAATGTAATTGATGCCTAAAAAATATGACACTTGACATGGTATCATTATATCATACATATATGATATGGTAAAAATTTCATAATGTTTCGACAAAGTTTTCAAGTATGACCTTTAGAAATTGGACAACCTTCGAGAAGGTTTAGGAGTTTAGGGATGAAATGAGTTAGGTTTAGAAGCAAATCGATATTCAAATATTTGTTTGAACTTAAAACTTTTTGTACTACTAAAACTCAATATATCTTATACCATGTCAAAAATTGGCATTTTTTTGAGTTAGTTTGCTATTTTTGGTTAAAAAAGTTGTTTATAGGATTTTAAGTAAAAACTCACAAAATTAAACTATAAGTGACTTATATTTGTCTATTTGAACCTAGAAATTTTCTAGGATGAAATATTAGTGTATATTATATAATTACAAATTATGGGATTTTTTACTGTCTTTATTCTATTTAATTATTTTTTTTAAAAAACAGTATAAAAAATCTTTGCCGAGTGCAAATGGGAATGGCACTCGGCAAACAAAAAAAAAATCATTTTTGCCGAGTGCCATAGCTAAATACACTCGGCAAAGTGTGCTGATTCCATTATTTCATGTGAAAACATATTTTCACTCTATATCACATTTAAAACATGTTTTGAACTTCAATTTTTTTTTACAGTCATAATTAAACATCTGTTAATCCATGGAAAATTTTCATACTTTTATGAGTGGGATTGCTATTTTTAATAAATTAATCCTATTTGTAGGATTTACTTCCAAGTGGGTCAAATTACAACTGCATGTACATGAAATAATGACTCAAAAATTGTAGAAAAATCATATTTATGTTCATGATTCTATTTTTAATCTTTTACAACTAAATATATCTAAAAATTGAAAATATAATTTACGACGCTCGGGCGGCAACATGGAGCTTAATGTTTTTTTAATTCTATAAAATTAAATTAATGCCTAAAAAATATGAAAGTTGACATGGTGTCATTGTATCATACATATATACTGTGATAAAAATTTCATAATGTTTCGACAAAGTTTTCATGTACGACGTTTGCAAACTAGAGAATCGAGGAGAAGGTAAATGTGTTTATGGATGGAATGAGCTAGGTTTAGAAACAAATCGATATTCAAATCTTTGTTTGCCATTAAAACTTTTTATACTAATAAATCCCATTGTATCTTATATCATGTCCAAATTTGTGATTTTTTAGTACTAGCTTGGTATTTTTAGTTAATTGAACTTCCTTATAGAATTTAATTAAAAGATCACAAATTTGAACTACAAGTACATTAAATTTGTTTATTTGAAGTAAGAAATTTTTTAGGAGTAAAAATAACTGTGTATTACATAATGCCAAATTATGGGATTTTTTATTGTTTTATTTCTATTTTAGTTTTTTTTTTAAAAAAAATAAAAAAATCTTTGCCGAGTGCAATTATCCCTTGCACTCGGCAAAGAAAAGGTTTTTTTTTAAATAATATTTGCCGAGTGCCTCACTAATGGCACTCGGCAAAGGTTTTTTAAATAAAAAAAATGTTTGCCGAGTGCCACCCAATTTGGGCACTCGGCAAACGTCGTTGCCTTCTAAATAAGGCCCGCCCGCAGATCTGGGCGCAGCGCCCAGATCTGCTCCCCCGCGCGCCCGCAGCCCTGCCCCCCGCCCCCGCCGCCGCTCCCCCGCCGCCGGCAGCCCGCGCGCCTGCTCCCCCCCGCGCGCGTGCTCCCCCGCCGCCGGCAGCCCGCGCGCGTGCTCCCCCGCCGCCGGCCGCCGCTGCGCGCGCCCCCCCGCCGGCCGCCGCTCCCCCGCGCCCCGCCGCCGGCCAGGCCGGCGCCCCCGCAGCCGGCCGCCCCCCCCCCAGCCCCCGTCGCCGGCAAGCCGCCCCCCCCCCCCCCCCGCCGGCCGGCGCCGCCTAGCCTCCTCCCCCGGCCTCGTCCTCCCCCCGGCGCCCCCGGCACCACCGGCTCCTCCTCCTCCGGCCGCCGGCCCCCTCACTCCGGCCGCCGGTCCCGCCGTCTCCTCCGCCCCCAACAACCCCTACTTCCTTCGGTATTTTTGACACTTAAAATTTAGGGTTTTAAATTTTTGTTTGAAATTAGTTTAAATTTTGTGGTGATGCTATAGTATATCAAATGTTAGTTTATTCATTTGTTGAAATTTCATATATATATGTGTGTGTGTGCCTATATATATATACATGTTAGTTTATACATGTTAGTTGAAATTAATGATATATTTAATGTAATGTTTAATCACATATGTAATCACATGTTTAATGCCATGAATATACCATGTTGTTGTAATATACATGTTTTAGAAATTTTAATATAATCGTTGTAATAGTTTTTATGTTTTAATGATTATGTTGATTAATATTTTTTGTATGTGGATGCCGGCCATCGTGCCGTGATATATATATACATGTGTGTATGTGGATGTCGGCCATCGCGTCGTGATATGTGTATGTGGGTGACGACCATTATGTCGTCCTATTTTAATTTTTCTTGTTATTGTCGCGTAACCTAGGCGTCTCCCGTTCGGAAGAGTTACGGTTTGGAATATGCATGTCTTTGCATATTTGTGGCCGTAACTGTTTCGAATTGTCCACGTTTGGACAGCCGGAAGATGCGTAGATTGAGCTCGTTTTCATGCCCCGTTCCGATTCGACTCATGGTTTCGGCAGCACCTCCTCGTTGTTCTCCGAACGCACATCCTCTTGGCATGTTGCCCAGACGTGCGTTTGGAGAGCAGCGGGGAGGTGCTGCCGAAATTTTGGGTTGGATCGGAACGGAGTGTGAAAACGAGCTCAATCTACGCATTTTCTGGTGGGATTAGGACCTATCTTACCTATCTAACCCCTAAACACGGGTGTTGTTTCCTAGTTAAGTTCAAGATGGATCAACGTGAGTGGATGTACACGGGTCGCCCTAGTCAGGCCGAGGTGACCATGGATTGGATCAAGAACACTGAAGTATTCTTAGAGACGGCGTTTGGTAGACGGAATGTACGTGACAAGACCTGGTGTCCATGTAGTCGGTGCGAGAATAAGCGTCGACAAACAAAGGATGCTATGGGTAAACACCTATGCAAATATGGGTTCATGCCAAATTATACCCGATGGACGTATCATGGTGAGTCCCAACGTCCTAGAGAGGAGGTGTTGCGACATCGCATGGATGATGATGAGGGAGGGGTTGGATTTATGCTAGATGACTTTGAAGATGCGCACTTCGACGAAGCACGTGAAGAGGAAGTGCCGGAGCCAACGGCAAAAGCGTTTTATGACATGTTGTCCGCGTCAAAGCAACCTCTTCACGGTCACACTAAGGTTTCTCAACTGGATGCCATCGCACGGCTATTGGCCATCAAGTCGCAGTTTAGCTTGAGTCGAGAATGCTTCGATGTTATGCTGACGGTTGTTGGTAGCCTTCTTCCAGAAGGTCACAATCTTCCGAAGAGCATGTACGAGTCTAAGAAAGTTCTCCGTGCACTTAAGATGCCTTATGAGCAAATACATGCTTGTCCCAACGGATGCATTTTATTCAGAAAACAATACGCAGACGCAACCTGCTGCGTGAAATGCAAATCCTCTAGGTATCTGGAGGTAGACTCCGATGATGGTGTGAAGAAACAACTCTCAATTCCCGTGAAGATCCTTCGGTACCTTCCCTTTGTACCGAGGATCCAACGGTTGTACATGACCGAGGAATGTTCTAAACAGATGACATGGCATAAAAATGGGATTCGTTACAACCCAGACAAGCTAGGTCATCCATCAGATGGAGAAGCGTGGAAAAAATTTGATCAGCTCCATCCCGAGAAAGCTTTAGAGCCACGTAATGTACGAATTGCTATAGCAACAGATGGGTTCAATCCATATGGTATGACGGCTGCCGCATACAGTTGTTGGCCAATGTTTGTTATTCCCCTCAACCTTCCTCCCGGCGTCATCTTTCAACGACAGAATATTTTCTTGTCCTTGATAATTCCAGGGCCTGAATACCCGGGGAAAAATATGAGTGTGTATATGGAGCCTTTGATGGATGATTTGGTCCATGCGTGGGAAGACGGTGTGTTGACATATGATCGATGTACAAAGACAAACTTCAGAATGCATGTCTGGTATATGTACTCTCTACATGACCTACCGGCATATTCGATATTTTGCGGCTGGTGCGTGCATGGGAAGTTCGCATGCCCGATTTGTCGGTCGACTCTAAAGTTCATTTGGCTAGCTAAGGGTGGAAAATATTCCTCGTTTGACAAGCACCGACAATTCCTTCCTCGGAACCATCCATTCAGGAAGGATAAGAGGAATTTTACAAAAGATGTGTCTGTTAAAGGCTCAGCACCAATTAAAATGACCGGAGCCGATGTTCGTGCTCAATTAGAGTCTTTGCAAATTAATACACAAGGAGCTGGTTTTATCGGATATGGTGAGCATCATGCATGGACTCACAAGCCATGTTTATGGAATCTTCCTTATTTCGATGATCTTCTCCTTCCGCACAACATTGATGTGATGCACACTGAGAAAAATGTTGCCGAGGCCATTTTCGGCACAATCATGGATATTCCTGAGAAGACGAAAGACAATGTCAAGGCCCGACTGGATCAAGCGGCTATATGCAACAGACCTAAGCTCGACATGATACCTCCTAGAAGCGGGAAATCCTGGACGAAGCCAAAGTCTGATTTTGTTCTAACCAGGGGACAAAGGAGGGAAGTACTTGAGTGGTTTCGAACATTAATGTTTCCTGATGGCTATGCAGCTAATCTGAAGAGGGGAGTTAATCTAGCTACTCTGCGAATAAACGGACTCAAAAGTCATGACTATCACATATGGATTGAGCGGTTGCTCCCGGTCATGATTCGTGGCTATGTCCCCGAGGATGTCTGGCGAGTTCTAGCTGAATTGAGCAATTTTTTTCCGTCAACTTTGTGCTAAACAGTTGTCTCACACCGTGGTAGCAGACATGGAGACACTAGCGCCCGTGTTATTATGCAAGCTAGAAAAGATCTTTCCGCCCGGTTTTTTCAATCCGATGCAACATATGATATTGCACCTTCCGTATGAGGCCCGGATGGGAGGTCCGGTTCAAAGCCGTTGGTGCTATTCAATTGAGAGATTCCAAAAGATTCTTCGGAATAAATGTAAGAACAAATGCAAAATTGAAGCATCCATAGCTGAGGCATATGTTTTGGAGGAGGTGTCAAACTTCACAACTAGATATTATGCGGACAATCTTCCAAGCGTGCATAATCCACCTGCCCGTTACAATCTTCCAGAAGAAGAATCAAATCTCAGCATCTTCAGAGGCCAACTAGGAAGTGCAAGTGGTGCTGCTAACAAGACCTTACAGCATGAAGAGTGGCGTTTGATTATGTTGTATGTCCTGACAAACCTTTCTGAAGTGGAACCGTACATTGAGGAATTTCATCGACGATTTTGGCGTGGTTCGAGGGAGGCTAACATTGAGGAATCCACTGCCCTTCTTAAGTATGGTGTGGGAAATGGCAATCCCGATTTCATTTCTTGGTTCAAAACTAAGGTATTTCTCAAATTAACTTTTAGTTAGTTATACCTTTCAATTATATCTTATATGCGACTAATATACATGTTCATCGCGTTTAAACCTATAGGGAAGAACCGACACGACAATGAGTTCCGAGTTGAGGCAAGTTGCGAATGGTTGTGCATACAAGGTTAAGACATTCAAAGCTTACGACGTAAACGGCTATCGTTTCCACACAACAAGCCATGAACAGAGCCGACCTAACCGAAGAACCACAAATTCCGGAGTTTTTACTCCGGGCACAGACGGGGTTGACTACTATGGACGACTCGAAGAAATATATGAATTGAGTTTTGATGGGAGCAAACCTCTTAACCCCGTTATATTTAAATGCCACTGGTTCAATCCCAAAGTAGTGAGACAGACTCCCGAACTTGGCTTAATAGAAATTCGTCAAGATACCACCTTGCCGAGTGAAGATGTTTATATTGTGGCTCAACAGGCAACACAAGTTTACTATCTGTCTTACCCGTGCAAAACCGTCGCACGTCTTAAAGGTTGGGATGTTGTCTATAAGGTGTCGCCACATGGTAAACTGCCTGTTCCCAACAACGAAGACTATAACATAGACCCGAACACATACGACGGAGAGTTCTTTCAAGAAGATGGGCTACCAGGCATGTTTGTTATTGACTTGACAGAGACGATGGAAGTAGATAACGAAAGTGGTGCCGATGCCGACGAAGGAGACGAGATTCATAATGGAAGAGACTTAGAACTGCTAGAGAGATTGCACTCAAGCACTCAACGTGATGACAACATTCCACCTCCTGAACAGTTGGACGATTACATCATATCACGTGATAGTGATGACGATACATATGATCCAGCAAATCCGGACGGCGATGACTATTTCTAGCAGCTGTATGAGAATTATGTTTAATTTTAGAATAAATGCGTTTAGAACACATTTCACGGTTTATCTAAAGTGATTTACTCTTTTTCGTAGCAGGTGATTGAAATATGGTGGGGGGTTTAAAGAAATTAATAAGTGCGGTAGTAGGAAAAGGCGGTAGATCCACTCCCTCTCAAGATGAGGTCGGGTCCTCATCTAGACCTCGAGGTAGGAGAACGAAGAAGTCAGCAGTGAGAGGAAAGGCACCCGCGCCCTCGAGTGACACTAGCCATATACCGGCATCCCGTCGCGACGATGATTACGTGCCGGATGAGGAGGAGGAGGAGCAGGCTAGGGTGGAGGAGGAGGAGGAGGTGGGGGCAGAGGGTGGGGAGGTTGGGGCAGAGGGAGAGGAGCAGACTACAGAAGCGGCTGCAGTGTGGTTGCGTGGTCCTTCGTCACTCCCGAGGCGACCAGTGGCAGTAGCTGATCGTCCGCTCATTCGACCAGATGGAAATAGGTAAGTTGTTGTAGAAAGTATATAATATATTCTTTTCGTTAGTTTAATTTTTAATATATACTAATACTTTTTAATGATATCGGGATAGGAACTGGATTATGGTTGAACGAGGAGGTCGTGAGTGCTCACGCCATGTAAACGGTATCCTCGGGCTTCTTATCAAGGAAAAGTTCCCTGGTTTGATATCTTTGGATGGGAGGACGGAGCCGGCGTACTCATGGAGGCACTATGAAAGTGCGCCGGACGCCCCTGACCGAGAAGGGAGACAATTTGCCCACCTAGCCGATCGAGTCAGGGCTGAGCTCTGGGTAAGTTTATTTTCTTAATATATGTGTCAATACTATTAACATGTGAAAACATATAACATTCTCTTTACATCCATATGCAGGATTTTTATAGATGTGATGAGGGGTATGCGGATCAGGCTGCCGCAGTTATTAACAGAGCCGCCAAGAAGCTTGTCACCGACATGCATTATGAGGCGCGCATTCAAGCTGTTATTGACTTCTGCGCTCAGCACCGTCGAGAGAGAAAGAACAAAAAGGATGCCCGGACCACCTTTCTGACACGAGAGGAATACATGATGGTAAGTGTATTCTCGTGTATCTTCTAATACTTAATATTATGTCATTAACAAATTCACTTGCATCAAATAGGTCCCTCCACAGTGGTGTGCCGCTCATCTTGAGTGTTGGGGCCAAATTGTTGATAGGTGGTGTTCTGCCGAGTGGCAGAGCAGTCACGAGGCATGCCGCCAGCGACGCCTACTCATGCCGGGGGCAGCACACCATCAAGGCTCGCTGAACCTCGACCAGTTCAGGGCGAGATGGGTATGTAGTTACATGTTTCTTTTTTTCGCTTAATTGCACAATATAACTCTAACTATCTTCTTGTTTCAGTCAACGGCCAATGCGGGTCAGGAATGCTCCCAAGTCATGGCATATGCTCTGGCTCACAAAGGGAGGGCGGTTGAAGGCAATACCTATAATCCAAATGACCCCGCTGAGTCGTACACTAATCGGAATGCATATCAACGCCTCCAAGACTATTCAGAGATGGCAAGGGAAGTGCATGGCGCCGATTATGACCCAATCGCACATGACATCGATGGCGAGGTGGTCATGAGGGCTGGAGGAGGAAAGAGACATGGGCGATATTTGATGGGCGACGGCGCCATTGATACCCGTAGTACCCCCTCTCTATCTGAGGTGAGAGCTCGGAGCTCGACTTCCGGTCCGGGTATACGTCCTCGCCGAGACACATCTATGGGTCTGATTGCTGATCTACAGGTTAGTTCATTTTCATTAATCATCGAACACTTCACATTGTTTGTTTGAGAACATTAACTCTGAAATAATGTTTTGTAGGCCCAACTAAATGAAGAAAGATCACAAAGGACCGAGTGGCAGACCCAGATGGAGGCTCGGCTGCAGGCTCAGATGCAAGCTCAGATGCAAGCCGAGATGCAGACCCAGATGCAGCAGTGGTTTGCGCAGATGGGTGGATCTTTCTCAGGTCATATGGGTCTGCCTGGACTTCCTCCTCAACCTCAACAATCTCCACGGACTCCACAGAGCGGCAATGTGAGTTTCTAATATTGTTATTCTCGATTTTGTTATATACAAGTGTTCTAACTATTTTTTTTTTTCAGTTTCATCCATCGGCAGCAGGATCAAACACGCAGCCATCTCCACACACTGGTCATAGCGGTAATGATAATTTGTGAGGCGTGGTGTGAGTTGTCGTGATGAATTTGTTAATTAACTTAAACTTGTCACCGTTAACGCGAACTTGAACTTGTGTATCAATTTGAACTTGTATTTGTGACGTGAACGTGAAATTGTGATGTGATCGTGAAATTTGTGATGTAAATGTGATTTTTGTGATGTGTATGTGATTTCTGTGAATATCTGTGATTCAGTGTGAATTTTGGGGCAAATTTTGTGAATAAATGTGAATTTGTGATGCATTTTGTGATTGAATGTGTTTTTTGGATGAAATATGCAAGAAATAAATGAAAAAAAAAATTTAAAAATTTTTTGCCGAGTGTTACACTCGGCAAAGCCACCTGCAGTGCACAGAAACGTGCCACGTGGCACGTTTCTGTGCACTCTGGGGAGGCTTTGCCGAGTGCCTCCACGTGGCACTCGGCGAAGGGGGTGTGCCGAGTGCCACGGGGGCACTCGGCGAAGCCTGCCAGTGCCACGTGCCCCCCCCCCGAGCCCCTTTCGCCGAGTGCCCCACGTGGCACTCGGCACACCCCCTTCGCCGAGTGCCACATGGGGCACTCGGCAAACCCTGCCAGTGCCACGTGCCCCCCCCCCCCGAGCCCCTTTCGCCGAGTGCCCCACGTGGCACTCGGCAAACCCCCTTCGCCGAGTGCCACGTGGGGCACTCGGCGAAGCCCGTTAACGGCCACCCCGGCCGTCAACCGTGGACTTCGCCGAGTGCTATACGTGGCACTCGGCGAAGTCTATATTGCACTCGGCAAAGACTTCGCCGAGTGCCCGATAAATTGCACTCGGCGAACCCTCACGTCGCCGACACGGCCAGTGCCGAGTGGGGTTCGCCGAGTGTGGCACTCGGCGAAGCCTTTGCCGAGTGCATTGTGGGTAGCTAGCCTCTTAGACGTTAGTTATATGATACACTCCGTATGATGGAGCTGCTGGCTGCTGGTTATCACGGGGTGGTCCTGGTGGTTCCCGCGAAATAATTCATATTAATTAGCCTGTGGGACAAGATTAATCGACGAAGAAACAAACCCACATACATCATACATCATAGAGGCATGCATCTAGTGTGACTCCAGCAGTCTAGATGGATTTTTTTAAAAATAATATTTTAAAAAAAATCAAATTTGTATAGCCATTTCAAAAATAGTTATTAGTTGGCACAACAAAAGCCGACTCCTGCCACATGGTGACTAGTCGGCTCTTGGTCGACCGACTGCTACAACGTCAATTGCAGACGACCGACCAAGGACCGACTGCCTGCCACGCTAGCAGAAATCCTAGAGCAACGGCTCTTTCCGGTCAACTAGTGTCACGTCTGCGCCAGTTGCCCATTGAACGGCCGACTGGTCGCTACGTGGCACGAGTCGACTCATGGTGTGTTGACTCCACCCCAATATAAAGGGGGTCGAACACCCCACCCTTAGTTGCACCATCACCCCTTAAGAGGTATGTGCTTTTCCCCTCTATTTTTAATTTTTGTAGTACAATTAAGTAGTAGTTTAGGAGTAATAGTGATAGTGCGGCCAAGGGTGGGTGGGAGAAGGGGACGTTCACTACAACAAAACAGGCAACTTCCGTCGGCCAAAGCCGACGGAAGTTAGCCCTTTCCCGACGGAAGAAGCCAACTTCCGTCGGCAAAACGCTAACTTCCGTCGGCCTTTGGCCGACGGAAGCGAGGCGACGGAAGTTAGCTAACTTCCGTCGGCTTGACGTGGCCGACGGAAGTTAGCGCCGAAACCAGCTAACTTCCGTCGGCTATGGTCAAAGCCGACGGAAGTTACCTGGTATTTTTTTTATTTTTTCCTGGTTCCCCTACTCACACTCACATCCAACCACAATTTCACATACATTCACAATACACATCCAAAATCACATTCAAACTTCACATATAACATCCAAAATCACATCTCACATCCAAAATCACATCTCACATCCAAATTCACATCCACACTTCACACATCACATCCAAAATCACATAATATAACTAAATTCACATCCAAAGTCACAGTACACATCTGAATTCACATATAACATCCAAATTCACATACAAATTCACAAAACACAGCGAGAGTCACATACAAAGTCATATTTGTCCATATACTCACTGATCGCCCACATTTGGGTCGTGGGTGTCGCCGCTGCCTCCTGCTTCATCTACATTTGCCCAAGAGGCTCCATCCTGGACAGGCGTACGGAAAGTCTGAAGAAATAGATAAAATTAGAGAACGAATTAACTCAACTACTCTGCTAAACACTAACTTAAGTATCTGAAGTAACGATATGTCAGGAGGTACCTCAGGTGATGTAGAATATAATGGTGGTGGCGGGGGAGGTAGTGGTTGGAAATTAGACATGTCCAATCCACCATGCTGCTGGGCTAGTTGCTACACATGTTTATGTGACACATAATTCACAAATAAAAAGTGAAAAAAAAGCCGAAAAAATTACTTCGTTGGACGACGAGATGGGCGGCGACGACGGGCGGCGGCGGCGACGACGGGCGGCGACGACGGGCGGCGGCGGCGACGACCAGGGGGCGGCGGCCGGAAGGGGGCGGTGACGGTCAGGAGGGTGCGTGGCGGCGAGCTGCACGGGGCGGTGGCCGGCGGGCTGCTGGCCGGGAGGGGGCGCGGCGGCGGGTGGCACGGGGCGGTTGCCGGCGGGCCGCTGGCCGGGAGGGGGAGCGGCGGAGGGCGGCGCTAGCCGGGATGGGGCGCGGGCGTGGGTGGCGCGGGCGCGCGCTGGCCGAAGGGGGCGCGACGGGGGTGGCGGCCGGCGCGGTGGCGCGGGGCGCCGGGGGCGGGCGGTGGCGCAGGCGCGAGGCGGGCGGTGGCGTGGGTGGTGGCCGGCGGCCGGGGGCACGGCGGCGGCGGGGCACCGACGGGCGGCGGCGGCGTGCAGTGGGCGCGCGTACAGGGATTAGGTCTCCCTGTACGCGCGCACGGGGTTGGGGATTATATCCCTTAACTTCCGTCGGCCACCATTAAAGCCGACGGAAGTTTAACTTCCGTCGGCTTCAATGGTGGCCGACGGAAGTTAAGAGATATGTATCGGCCCGGACCACAGACACGTTAACTTCCGTCGGCCACAGGTAAAAGCCGACGGAAGTTAGTTTAACTTCCGTCGGCTTGTCGAAAAGCCGACGGAAGTTAAAATGGCAGACGAAAAGTTTCTGTTTTGTTGTAGTGGTTTGGTCCCCTTTATATAGGAGTGGAGTCGGCACATCATGAGTCAACTAGTGCCACGTGGCGGCCAGCCAGACGTTCAACAACCGACTAGCGCTGACGTGGCACCAGTCGGCCAGAAAGAGTCGTTGTGCTAGGATTTCTGCCAGCGTGGTAAGTAGTCGGCCCTTGGTCGGCCGACTACCGTTGACATGGCAACAGTCAACCGACCAAGAGCCGAGTCACTGCCACGTGGCAGGAGTCAGCTCTTGTTGTGCCGACTACTACCTATTTTTGAAAAATTTTGAAATGGCTATACAAATTTGATTTTTTTAAAAATATATTATTTTAAAAAAATTGCCTGGGTATTAGTTGTTGGACTAATTAACACAAAAGATTAGGATCTAGACGTACTAGAAATCGAAAAAATCGAATGATATTTTAGTATCCACTAAAAAATATTTCATCACTTGATAAAAAGTGAAACTCGGTGAAACCTAATTTGAACATTTAGCTTTTACATATGAAATATGTAGTTTCAACCACTGAATCATAAAAACAAGAATAATGTATATAATGGTTTCTTGGAGTTAAAAATATCACCATTTAATGTTACATTTATTTGAAATGTTTTTATGATAAAATGTTTTTCACTAAATGTGAAATACCGTCATTTTTTGTATTTTCTAGTACACCCTAAATGACCTAGGCAAACTTCCGATTTCCTTTACAATAGAGCAATTAGACAATATATGTAGTGTTTAATAACATTAACAATCTATTAGATACAGTGTGTTGTTTATATTAGGAATGTATAAAAAAAATATAGGACACTGTCATAAACTCTAAACAAACTCAAGACAAAATTCAAGCGGGCATCTTAGTTATCTTAGTTGTAATGATTAAAAAAATAAAGCGTTGAATAGATTAGACGTTTTGTATAACTAAACAATACAACATGTACTGTAAAAATAAAAAATAGAGCAAATCCTTGATCAACTTGAGATTTCTTATGATTTTAGAGATCCTATCCGCTCACGTAGGCTGGTACGGTGCTGAGTTGTTCTATCAAAATTATAGAAAAATTCTAGGTACGCTGTTCTCTATCATTATGAAAACCATCACAATTCCAATATGAAATGCTAACTGTGCTAAATTAAAGCATGTGTGGAAAAAAATAAAATGATGGTAAATTTTTTATATATAATTTTTGATACTTTAGGGGGTGTTTAGATGGGGCTAAATTTTTTAGCTCCTATCACATCCAATGTTTAAATACTATTTTAGAGTATTAAATGTATACTATTTACAAAACCCATTTATAATCGGAGGATTATTCACGAGACGAATCTAATGAGTCTAATTACACCATATTTGACAATGTGATGCTGCAGTAAACATTTGCTAATTATAGATTAATTAGGCTTAAAAAATTCGTCTCGCGATTTAGTCTCCGATTCTACAATTATTTTTATAATTAGTTCATATTTAGTCCTTCAAATTAATATCGAAACATCAGATTTGACACGGGCCGCTAGATCCAAACACCCCTTAATTATGCAGGCCGAGAAAAAATATAGGATGGTTGTAGGCTAGGTATGTAGCCGCTGCAAAGATTAAAAAAAATAGTTCCAAAGAAAACTTCTAGACTAGCTTGTTGACTATATATATTGCCGTACACATATCTTGTAGCGTACTTGCTCACTATTTTTTAAATGACACAATTAATTTTTATTATAATATTTGATAGTTTGTTTTATTTAAAAATTTTGTGTGAATATAAAAAGATATAAGTTATGATTGAAATACCTTTAATACTAAAAAATTGCAATAAAATAAATAATATTTTAAAAAGATTTTTGAACGAACGACCAAATGTTATAATAAAAATCAACGGTATAATTTGAAAAAAAAAAGAGGGAGTAAAAAATGTTAATATCATCGATTCATCGTAGATTAAAATAGTCATTTTAGAGGTAAATATGCCAAAAATCGAGGCCTTAAATATTTTAGCCGAATAAACCATAATATTTTAACTTGATACGTCTTCAACGAGGGCGATAATTTACTATAATTACACTCAGGTAATAGAGCATGGGATAATTATGGTTGGATGTTAATTGAATTTTAAGGAAGTGTTTGGTTGCTAATTATTTTTATTACTTCCACGTGTGAACATGGTAAAACAATTAATACACAACAATTATTATATTTTTGCGGTGTTAATGGTCTGTACTTACGTGCATCAAATGGAGAATTTGAGGGAGTGTTTGGATCCCTAACATCCAGAGGATTAGTCACTTTTACGAAGATGCAAAGAAAAAAGTTCGAAATATGCTTCAACTGGTACTTGCCATTTCTAGACTTGTATGCAAGTATGCAACTAATACTCAAGATAAATGTAAAATAGAAAGATTTAGATGAAAAATTATATAAGTTGTAATATTTGATTCAAAATTTAAATAGTAAAAATGGTTATATTTTTTGGACAAGGAAGTAGTTAGTACTGTACTAATCAATCAAGTGCACTGTTTGCTAAAATTGGTAAGAGGTTAAGGACCGATCTCGCCACGTCGGCATACCGACCCCGACACGCGGCAGCCGGGCCAGGTCAGACGTACGTCCCGATGGCACGCAGCAGGCCCACCGCGAGAATCATCTGGTCACGCCGGTCCACCATGTCGGCACTGTTGCTGACGTGGACTGGCTTGGAGCTTTGCTGCAGGTGGGTGACATAGGCTGGTCCATGAGGGGTACCTGTGGACTGAAGAGACACAAGTCCACAATAAATATATATTCTCTCTCTTTTTTTCCTTTTCTGAAAACACACAAAGGCAATAGCTGGCAGTGTCGACATTGTGTCGACATTTCTCTCCTGTGCCGTATGAATACAGTAATTTGGTTTGTCTCCCGGTATCCGAGTCGTTGGAGTAGTTAATTAGGTATGCAAAAAATTAATCCAAACAAATAGACACAAAATACTTTTCTCTCTCACACACACAAACAAATATTGAGCACTAGATATCCTAATATCAAAATATGTTTCCCAACGTGTAAGTGTCTATGGAAAATATGGTCGGCTAAGTTTTTAGAATTTTTTAATATTTTTTAGAAGGTTTGGTATATTCAGTATATATGTAGTTCATGGTTCGTCTGCATGCAACCCTTATATGTTTTACTTTTATCTGTTTTAACAGCAATGTCTTGTTAATTTCCAAAGATTAAAGCACCGTGAGTCTGCAATCCAAATTTTATACATAAAAATATCGATATCATAATACGGTTTTCCTTGGATTTTAGTTTCAGTTACTTAAAAGTTACTTGCAAGCACTCTCTAATTACCGTGCAAATGAGACCAAGGTTGTCAATTCATTTCGATACTAGTCAGATGTCTGTGCTTTGCAACAGAAACTTATTTTGAAACAGTGTATTTACGTAAAATTCATGTTTCTATATGATTTTTTTAGAAATCTAAGTGTTTTTACATAAAATTCATACATCCACATAAAAATAATAAAATTGAAAAATTGAAATACAAAAATATTTTTTCTTTTTTCGTTTTTTTCCTTGGTTTTCTTTCCAGTTCAGTGCATGCGCTGGGCGCGGTGCTCGTCGTGCTGCCCCGTGGCGCGTGCGGCTGGGCGGTTGCGCGGCGGTCCGGGGCGAGCGGGCGAGCTGGTTCGGACGGTTTTCACAGGGTATAAGTTTTGGTCGATTTTTTATGGGATGTGAGAAGATACGTACGGGTTGCGGATGGACGACACGGAAATCTAGACGCTTTAATATAGTTAAAATATGCTATTTTGACAATTAGTTGTTAATTGTAATATTAGTCAATTATGCTATCATACCGATCAATTCTATACCGATCAAAATTACATATTGAACTTTGATTAAAATATACTATATATGTTACATGATGAACTAATGAGGTATATATTGTATTTCAAAATATAAATTATATTTTTCATATAGACTTATCTAATTTCCAAACACTAATATTGGATCAAATAAATTTGTATTGTTTTTATTACTCCAGAACGATAATGTAGATAAAAAACTGTCAATTATAGTATCACACTCACACAAAACTCAAGGAAATTAATTGCACCGCTAGGTACGTGCACGATTGTATACCAAGGCGACTCGAGCCGTCTGCACTTGTGTGTGACCAGACCAGCTTCTTTCTGGTGCATTGATTGCATCCATGGGCGGTCGTGACAACGGTGCCCATGTGAGCAGACCTCTCCTGTCATTAGCTCCATAATTGCTACAGATGTGATTATTGCAGTACAAATAATGCAACCATGCAATGATTGACACGTACGCAATGGAGAGACCATGCATATATGTAAATTGTACTCACGATAAGCCTCGTGGGAGTTCATATATAATATCTAGCCTAATTGTCCTACTTAAGTTTCTGACCCAAACTGAGATGGATGATTAATTCCCCCCGGTTGTTTCTGAATGCTGGCACAATGCATGATTATTCTTGTACGTACGTACGTACGCATGGGATCCCTGATGTAGACTAAGCATACACAATATACAATAATGGAGTTAACTACTTGTAAATTATAATTAACAGCATAGTCGTCTGACTTGAGGACACTATCTGTCGATCTGCTTTAACACCACTCAAAGCGATTATAGTTTTCCTATTTATAAAATATTAAAATAGATTAGCTTTACATCTAGGCTTGTGTATTATGGATGCACACATCCATCGAAACGGCAGCGTAAAGGGGCAGCGGAAAAAAGAAACAGCTAGCGGTGCAATTAAACCTGATCCAGCAATTTTTTTTAAATAAAAATGAATGCATTCCCAGCCTTTTGTGGAAATGTTTTTTATCCCTCGTGGAATGGCCCTCATGGCTTCAAATACAATGTAAATTGTTATAACAATTTATTAAAATATTTGATAATGTTTTATATAATATGCATATACTACTACATATATAATATTTTAAACCTCAACTCGAACTACGCGCGTATTGAGAAATTAAAAAAGAAAAGACAAACTGTGAATAATATTGCATTGTTTTACAACCATATTTATCTTTTTGTTTCTTGTTTTATAGGCTGAGTTTACACTTAAATTTTAATTTTTGTAGGGCGATACGTCTTAACAAATTTGTTGGTTGGTTGGTATGCTACTTAAAGTTTAGTAAGTATCACTTCGTATGTTTAGACATCAATTTGAAATACTAAATGTGAACTGATTATAAAAATAATTGTAGAATTGAAGGATTATTCACGAGATAAATTTATTAAGTCTAATTAATCTATGATTAGCAAGTGTTTAATGTAGTATCACATTGTCAAATCATGGTGTAATTAAACTTATTAGATTCGTCTCGCGAATAATCCACCGATTATAAATGTGTTTTGTAAATAGTCTACATTTAATACTTTAAAATAGTATTATGAATTTTGGGTTTGAGGAAACAAACCCCCTTACTGTGTCACTGATATATTGGTCTCACGACCAGTGTTAGTAAGAAAGTGAATGATATATATAGGATTGAATAGCATAACTTTCTGTGTTTTTCCATATTGTTTGTATTGTGATATTTTAAAAAAAATAACGACTATTCAATTGGATTTAACAAGCAAAGATGCAAAAGGAGATATCTCAAAGAGGTGAAAATCGAACTAAACTAAAGTGATTAGACTATGAAGTCCGAAATCCACACTTGAGAATGCATGCTTAGCTAGATGTAGCTTCTAGCTACCTAGAAATATTTTCTCCTTTTCTAATCACTGTGTTCAAAAAACCGAGCACACAATGATATTGCAGAATAATTAATTTGTTTTTCCGACCAACTATAGAAAATGCCCTCATTTCTCTCATCGATCTTTTCCATCCCATCCATTTGTACACATAGATGCAAACGAAAATCAAACTCACTCAATTCAAAGTTCACATCGATATTAATTGGACGCTTCCAGTAGCACGATATTGAAACATGTGTGTCACGAACTCATGATGTTGCATGTTTTGCATCTTGGCAAGAAGAATCTTGATCGATTGATGGATGGACGATTATTACCAATGGCAACGAGAGTAAATCACAACGAATTGAAAGCCATGGTGCAGTGATCAAAAATTCAAAATTGGGCAAAACATGCATGCGATTGCGAAAGACATAATATAAGCATGAGGCGTGTTTGTTGGATCGTACGCCATAGATATTACGGAGACGTAATACAGCAGCTGCATAATTCGTCGTCGTCGTTGGCGCACGGCAGAAGCTGACGTAGATGTGTGTTGCTGTGGGCGTACGTGTGGGTGTGGCTAGCATTTAATAGCAGCTAGGTCGATGTCGATCGATGGGTCGATCGCCTCGTCATCACGCAGCGGCGAGCGTGCCTCCGGCGGGCTTGTCGGAGGCTGCGGCCGCCGCCGGCGCCACGGGGTCCGCCATGGACGACGGCGGCGGCTGCGGCGGCTTGGCGAGCGCGCGCTTCTCCTTCCACTCCTCATGCGTGATGTGCTGCTGCCTGCACTCCAGGCTGCAGAACGCTGTGTCGCCCCTGCAGACGAACACACCACACGCCAGTAAATTAGTCGACACCTTCGCCGCCATGGATCGGATCTCGATCTCTGTCTCCGTGCAAACAATCAAGCGAACGAATGAAATCAATGAAGAGGTATGACCGGATTTTTTTTTCTCGACGTACTTGTACATGTAGGTGTCGCGGCCGGGGCCGAGGCGACGGTTGCAGAGGCCGCAGGCGCGGAGGAAGGCGGCGGTCTCGACGGCGGAGAAGTCGGCCGAGTTCCGCCTGAGGCCCGCGAGCGCCGGCGCGGCGCGGGCCCTGTACGCCGCCAGCCAGTCCGCCCTCACCCCGGCGGCCGCAGCGTCACCGAACCACCCGTACGAGGCCTCCTCCACCACGGCCTCCTCCTCCCCGTGCACCTGCAGCTCCGTCTCCTCGTCAGCCTCCTCCTCGGCAACGTCCGCCAGCACGTCCACCGGCGGCGCGAACTCCGTCATGCTCGTGGTCCGCCGCATCGGGTTCCTCCCCGGAGACGGCTTCGCTCCCCTCTTCCCCATCATCATCATCCCTCCTTTTCAATCTCTCTAGATCTGTACACCCTTGTACACACTATATACGTCTATGTACTACAAATAACTATACTCAATCACAGCGGCTATGGCGATCGAGAGGAGAGGCTGGCAGCTGAGTAGCACGATGGCTAGAGGAGGAGGAGGTGGTGGTGCATCGGTGTGGATTTGGGGTGAGGCGTGGGAGAGGAGGACGAGGTCGCCGCGGCCATGGCGGTGGGGGGGAGGAGGTGGGTGGGGGGAGGACGGAGGATGAGGATCTGAGTGGTGGGAGAGAGGAGAGGAGAGGAGGGAGATAAAAGAAGGGGAGGGAGGAATCGAGGCCGTTGAAAGGAATCTCCGAATCCATCGGATCCACGTCAGCCACCACTCGGTGTTATTCCCTGGGGCCTGGGCCGGGGCGGTATTTTCTTTTTTTCCCACAGAGAATAAAATGTTTTATTTTCCCTGGAAAAATACAGAAACATCCGTGTTTGTCACACATCTGAATTTTGTTAGGCTGCAGACTTCTTCATTTTTTAAATACTCTATTTAAGATAAATATTGTTTCATTCCACTTTTCTAACCAACTTTTTAGTTAAAAAGCCGAAAGTTGAATCAAACAAGTTTCATAAGAAATCAAAGTCTTTAAAAGTTGTAACTTTTTTCTGCATAAATCATAAATTGTGAAAGTTATTTCTACACTAATTTTTATGGTTTTTCTGTTCAAATTTTACAAAAAAATTATCCACCTTATCCTTAAAAAATTTTAAAGTTACTCCACCCCAATTTTCATAGCTTCCCCACTTTTTCACGGCCATAGTTTTTTAAAAAATCTATAGCTTAAGACTTCGATGTTCCGTGACTAAAAAATCTGCAAATATTTATACACAAAAACATTTACTACAGAAAAATGAACTAATAATAAACCTTAGAACAAAAGGACATCAATATTGGTGATTTTTAATCATAGAAAACAAAAAGTTGTGCCGTTAGCTGATTCTAATAAGAATATAATATAACTTTATTTGGACATCCACAGCCAATCAGCAATAAAGACGACCAACCTACGTGTCAAAAAAAATCTGATTCGCAAACAGAAGGGAGGTTTATAATTAAACTGGAGAATCACAGGAGTGGAGCCCACGCTGAGCTGGGCGACGACGACTGGTTGAGCGCATCGTGGGCCATGCCGGCAGGGACGCATGTCTAAAATGCTATACGCACTCGCCCCTCCTTTGGCGCTTGGGCGCATGGGTGAGTGTCGAGCACCAGAATCAATCTAATCGAGATCGGTAATAGAGATGGTCACGGTACTCCATTACCCATTTATAAAAAACCTATTAGAATTGATTTTGTTCTCGTACCTAATAGACAAATAGGTATGTATATATATTAACTATTCATATCTACTTCACCCGTTTACCAGATTATTCTGGTATAAAAAACAATTCTAAAGCTTAACCCCTTTCTCTTTCCTCTCTTGCCCTCTCCATGTACCTCCCCACGCCGACGAACACCGCACGCCTCCGCATCGCTATGGGCTACCCGTGCCCTCCGGCCAGCCCTTATAGGTGACAACATTGCTTTTTTCTCTGCGTAAGTGGCATGTCCGGTCTCATTTCTAACTCATCTCACTCACAAGTGAAATGGGTATACCCACGGGTGTACGATGCCCGTGAGTAATAGATATGAGCATGTTTTTATCCATCAGACAAACATATACGAGTATGAGTATGTACTACCCATACTCATCGTACCCAATTGCCATCCTTAAACAGTAGGTCATGGCAGGGTTAGAGTTAGATATTTAGGGTGTGTTTGGTTGAGCTGTAGATTCTGAAAAGTTGCTGTGAGTTGTGAAAAGTTACTGTAAACTGTGAGCTGTAGAAAAGCTGAGAAGTTATTTGGTTGGAATAATTACATATTTATATTTTGGTAGTTCGTGATGTTTAGTTATATTATTAATGTGTAATTTTACATGTAAATCATTCTAATCATGAAATTTTGTAATGTTTATATTAAAATTATATATTTTTAAATTACACTAAAATTATATATTTTACTAAAATTTTACTTTTTAAAATTTTACATGAACTGATATGTTTTAATAGCATGGTAGGTAATATTCATTCAAAGTTGAACCGAGAATATGTGAAATCTGGGTTATACGAGCTTTCAAATTTATACTACGAGAATCTACAGATTCTGAAAAAGCTAGGTGACCAAAAGAGTTGTTTGGTTCAGATTCTAGTTTTCGAGCCGGGAAGCTGGTTCAAAAATCTGAACCAAACAGACCCTCAGTATAGATGGAAACTTCAGTCTGTTTTTTATTTTGGTTTTTTAATAATAGGATCCAAATCAACTAGTATAAGATTATGCACCAAAATTTCGGTTACCCGAATTGTCTATTTGGTTTTCAGTCCTATCTAAATAGACTAAGGATGTGTTTGGTTGAGTTGTAGATTCTGAAAAAGATGATGTGAGCTGTGAAAAAGCTGTTGTGAGCTGTGAGCTGTAAAAAAGCTGAGAAACTGTTTGGTTGGAATAATTACATATTTATATTTTGGTAGTTTGTGATATTTAGTTATATTATTAATGTATAATTTTATATGGAAATCGTTCTAATCATACAATTTTGTAATATTTATATTAAAATTATATATTTTTAAATTACACTAAAACTATATATTTTACCAAAATTTTATTTTTTAAAATTTTACATGAACTGGCATGTTTTAATAGCATAGTAGGTAATATTTATTCAAAGTTGAACTAAGAATGTGAAATCTGAATTATACCAGCTTTCAAATTTGTACTACGAAAATCTGCAAATTTTAGAAAAGTTGATGACCAAAAGAGCTGTTTGGTTCAAATTCCAGCTTCCGAGCCAGGAAGCTGGTTTAAAAATCTGAACCAAACATAACTTAAATCGGCAAATAAACTTACACAGACTTGCAGACCAAATAGGTAAACAGACTATCAGCCCGATTCAAGCACATGATTATAGAAGATTTCAATTGACACTTGAACAATAGGTTTCAAATTTTCAACACACAGCAGATAAAAAAATCACATAGCTATATAAGGACATGCCAAAATAAATTAAATACTCCATGTCTCCATCATCATGGAGTATAGTCCTTTGTAGATTTGTAGATTTGTAGTACTGTGTTATTCTATTCAATGATGAAAAATGAGTGCTGAAACTCTGTTTTTAGGTCAGTTCAGTTAATGAACAAAATTTGTTTTTTTACCCTATACCCAAAATATAGCACAGATTACTTGGTTACGGTCTTTTCAGTCTCGGTCTCGGATATTTAATTTAATTTCATTGAATTTTGCCTGGATATCTTCACGTAAAGTTTTGAGCTCCCCCAATCCACTCGGACACTACAACAAAACAAAAGATTTTCGTCGGCCAATATAACTTCCGTCGGCTTTTGGGCAAGCCGACGGAAGTTAAATAACTTCCGTCGGCCTCTGGAGGCCGACGGAAGTTAACTTAACTTCCGTCGGCTTTAATGCTGGCCGACGGAAGTTAGCGGGGATTTTTCCTCGGCCGCTTGGATCCCCCTAACTTCCGTCGGCCAGCATTAAAGCCGACGGAAGTTAGCTAACTTCCGTCGGCTTTAATGTTGGCCGACGGAAGTTAGGGGGCTTTTCCCCCAACCGCGCGCGCGTACAGGGAGCCCTAACTCCCTGTACACGTGCGCACTCCCGCCCGTTCCCCGCCGCCGCCGCTTCGCCGCCTCGGCCGCCGCCCGCCCGCCGCCGCCGCTTCGCCGCCCGGCCGCCCGCTCGGCCGCCGCCCGCCCGGCCGCCGCCTCGGCCGCCCTCCCGCCCGCCCGGCCGCCGCCTCGGCCGCCCGCCCGCCCGGCCCGTCCGGCAGCCGCCGGCCACCGCCCTCGCTGCCTCCTGCCCGTGGCGCCGCCGCCTGCCCTTGCCGCCTCGGCCACCCGGTGCTCGCCTCCTCCTGGCCATCGCCGCCATCCGCCCCACTGCCGTCTTGGACGTCGCTGCCCGGCCCGTGCCACCCGTCTCGGTGAGACAATGCTATTTTTTATATTGGCAAATTAATGTTTGTTTGTTTCAATGTGCATGTATGCTATTTTTTTGTTTGCTATACAATTGAGAAGCCTCAATGCTATTCCTAAACAATTGAGAATTTGTTTCGATCATAGTAATTTTAGAGTAATTTATATGTACATGCATGTTGTTTACATTAATATAGTGTGAAAAGTGTGTTGGCCATTCTAGTTTACATTAATCCACCTCTTTCGTAGCTAGCTGGCCACCAATTGTGTGGTTATATGCATTGTGCATTGTACAGGGGATGTCTTTGGATTGTGTATTAATATGTTTCATATGCGATGTGCAGCCGGCCGCCGCCCGTCGCCGCCTACTATCCTTCAGCGCCCGTCGACCTCCACCGCCCGCCGACCTCTGATCCATCGCTGTCAAGTAAATTTTTCTTCTTTAAGAATTTTCTTCACTTTTGATTTGTGAATTTTGTCGTAGTGGATTGCAATGATTTCTCCAGGTTTGCAAAAATAAATACCAAGAGTAAAGTAGCATTCACAAAGTAATTAATAAAAACAAAAGTCAATTAATTTTATGCTTTTACAAGTGTTTACTATGAGATGTGCTATTATATATGATCTTAATTATATTCTTGTGTTAATTTGTGGTTTGTTGATGATTTCATTGGGTGATTAGTATTATATATATATACTTTATTATATATACTCCTTTTCGTATGCAATTTTTTATTTGACAACAACGTAGATAGTGTAACGAAACCTATGCGTCACCCGTTTCGGACCAACATGTCTCACACGTGTCATGCGTGTGAGATGTGCAGGTCCGGAATTGTCCCTTTTTGGACAGCCTCAGAGTGGGCGACAGAGCGTGGTTTTATGATGAGTCATGAGTCCGAATGAGATTTCAGTAACATAACCTTGTTGTTCTCCATTGCACCACTATCAGGCGTGCAATTGGAGAACAGCGGGGTTATGCTGCTGAAATTTCGTTCGGACTCATGACTCGTCATAAATACCACGTTTTGTCGGTCACTCTTGGGTGGGTTTAGGACCTATCTTTTCCTATAGACCATGGTTGTCACGGCATCGCCTGCGTCGACTAGGCGTCCAGGCGGTCACCGCCGGACGCCATGGTGAATCGCGTCGCCGGTGGGCTCTGCTTCCCCTTGCGTCGTCGGCCGCCCGGCCGCCTCTACTTCCCCTCCGTTGTCCGGAGGCGGAGGCGGGGGGTGGCCAGGGTGTGTGTTTGTTGCGAGCCCTTTGATTGAATGAATGTTTTGCATATAGAATGGCTGAGGACGACCGACGGTGGATGTATAGTGGTTGGATGAAAAGTGGAGCTCACACGAGGGAGTGGGTAATCAACGCTGAGAAATTTGTTGATCGTGCATTCGCTTTGACAACAAACACTGGCGCGAGGTGCCCATGCATGAAGTGCAGAAATTCTCGTTGGCAAGACAAGAGGACGTTGTCATTGCATATTTGCAAATATGGTTTCGTGCCAGGTTATGAAGTTTGGTCTTTTCACGGCGAGACAGGCCTTGAAAAAACGGTATTAGTAGTGGAAGAAGAAGATGATAGCGTTGCTGACGATAGGATGGATGAGATGGTTGATGCTATACGACCGGAGTTTGAATCAAACCCCGAGGATCCTCCAACACCGGAGGTTCAAAAGTTTTTCGACATCCTTCGAGCTTCAGAAGAGCCATTGCATGAGCACACCACCGTAAGCGTTCTCGCTTTCGTGACTCGTATTATGGCTATTAAGTCAAAGTTTGCATTTTCAAACAATTGTTATAAGGAGCTCTTGAATCTGATCAGCGATATCCTTCCTAAGAACCATAAGGTGCCGAAAGACATGTATCAGTCAAAGAAAATGCTTTCTGCTCTCGGTATGGAGTATGAGAAGATTGATGTGTGCCGAGATAATTGTATGCTGTTCTGGAAAGAACATAGTAATGAGGTGAAATGATTAAAATGTGGTAAATCGAGATTCGTAGAGGTCATAAATGAAGACGGAGAGAAGGTGACGACAGAGGTTGCTCATAAGCAACTTCGTTACATGCCTCTTACACCTCGGGTGAAACGATTGTTTCTATCAAAGAAAACCGCTAGACATATGCGATGGCATAAAGAAGGTGTACGTGAGAATAATCAAGTAATGGTGCACCCATCTGATGGTGCGGCATGGAAGGCTCTAGATGAATTTGATGCAGACTTTGCTAGTGATGCAAGGAATGTTCGCATCGGGTTGGCAACTGATGGATTCACGCCTTTCAATGTAACGGCATCGTCGTACTCTTGTTGGCCCGTGTTTGCTATTCCATACAACCTTCCACCTTCATTTTGTATGAAATATGAATTTATGGGAACTGCCGTACGTCAAATCACTAATTCTGATGCACAACATTGACGTTATGCATCAGGAACGTAATGTTGGTGAAAGCATTATAAGTACATGTATGGATTTTACTGACAGGACAAAAGATAATGTAAAGGCGAGAAGATATTTAGCTGAGATTTGTAATCGACCAACCCTTGAGTTGACGAATAGTGGTGGCAAGCCACGTGCCCCATTTTGTTTAAAACCTAAAGAAAAAAACAAGTAATGAGGTGGTTGAAAAATTTGAAATTCCCAGATGGTTACGCCGCAGGATTTAGAAGTGCTGTGAACTTGAAGACAGGGAAATTAAATGGATTGAAAAGTCACGATTACCACATAATAATGGAAAGACTCCTTCCTGTAATGTTTCGTGGGTACCTGAATAATGATGTGTGGAAGGCGTTAGCTGAGCTGAGCCATTTTTATAGACAACTTTGTGCGAAAGAAATTAAGAAAGATATGATGGAGATGCTAGAGAAAGAGATCCCGGTGCTTTTATGTAAACTGGAAAAAATATTCCCTCCAGGGTTCTTCAATCCAATGCAACATTTACTGGTTCATCTGCCATATGAAGCTAAGGTAGGTGGCCCTGTGCAATATAGGTGGATGTATCATATTGAAAGGTCCCTAAAGAAGCTTAGAGCGATGGTTGGTAATAAGGCCAGAATTGAAGGTTGCATCGCAGAAGAATTTAAATTGAAAGAGATAGCATACTTCACTAGTGTATACTTCGCTGAGCATCACAATGTCAACACACCTGCTACACGGTACCATATGGATGAAGACCATCCTTGTAGTGATCTCCAAATATTTGGGTGGAAGGGCATAACTGTTGGTGTTTCCACGACATATTATGTAACTCAGGAAGAACGAACAAATGCCTTGCTCTACATGTACTCAAATATGGAAGAGATGGAACAATATTTCGCGTAAGTGATTCGTTTTAGTTTTATATTTTACCTCCAAATTTTATACCCGTTTGTTTACCTATTCGTTACATTGACAGTATGTTTGATTCGAAATACTTGACTTCTGGTCGTCAACCAACGGAGAAGCAATTAGATAAATTGCGTCGAGAAGGAGTAAATGGCGGGCCTAGTTTTCTCACTTGGTTCAGAGAACATGTAAATCCTTACCTTTTCTGACACGTATTATTTTACTCTACTGGGTTAATTATCTTATAATCTCTTATGATTTGCAGTGCGTGCTCGCTGACAATGTACATATAGACTTGCGACAGCTCTCTTACGGGAGTATTAGTGCCAAAAGTTACGGTCGCTATGATGTTAATGGTTTCCGCTTCCGTTCAACTATATTTGAAGCATATCGACCTCTAGCGGCAACAACTAATACTGGTGTTGTTACAAGGGTCGTTGATGGACAAGGACACGAAACTATGTATTATGGAATCATCAAAAATATAATCGAGTACAAATTTGCCGGGAATAAGGAGATTAAAGTAGTCTTCTTCGATTGTGATTGGTTCGACCCTAAACATGGTACTCGTGAAAACCAATTTGGGATGGTTGAAGTCAAACACGCGGAACGATTATCTAGTTGCGACAATTTTGTCCTTGCTCATCAAGTCGAGCAGGTGTATTATATGCCCTACCCATGTGAAAAACTAAGTGCTTGGTGGGTAGTCTACAAAGTGAATCCTCGAGAACGTCTACACACCCCTAGTGATGACGCTTATCAATTGGAGGTTGAAGAGGTCGATGAGGTTTATCAAGATGATGAATTGCCGACTTCGTTTAATGTAGAGTCAGAATCGTCGACAGATTCTTTTCTCGGCGATTCTAATGATGTGGCAGTTCCCGAGAAAAGGAAACACCAACATAAGAAGAAAAAAGTAACATGGCGTGCTTTGGGGAGAAAAGGACAAATTGATCCTGATTTTGATGATAATTGACAAGTAATTGTTTTCATACATGAATATGCAATATACTTCATATTACATGTTTTTTCATATGTACAAACCTTCTTTACTAATAAATGCTTGTTTGTGCTTATTTTGAACAGGATGTCGAAAAAGATGAAGAGTGTCACGAGGAAGCTCTTCCGCTTGGGGAGTTCATCGGCGAGTACTCCGGCGAGTACACCGACGAGTCAGGAGGACACCATATTCCAGGGTAGTTCCTCTTCTTCAAACAGACGTCGTCAAGAGCAGCTCCTGAGATGCATAGATCCGACATTAATTGGTCGGCCTATTGCATTTCAACTAGATGAGGAGGTAACTTTCAGATTGTTTTTTATGCCAGTTATAAACTATTACTAATTGTTTCAATACTGTTTTGTAGGAGGAAGAACACTTGGAGAGTGCGGGTCATGAGGATGATCCGGTGGGTGGCGGGCAAGAGGGGGATGTCCCAGAGTGTGCGGCACAGAGGGATGACCCAGAGGGTGTGGGGCAGGGGGATGACCCAGAGGGTGCGGGGCAGGGGGATCTCCCGGAGGGTGCGGGTCAGGAGGAAGGTGCTGAGGCTGCCGGCGGGTCCTCGGTAACTTTCAGGACGAGTCACTTGGTCGCTCCACCAGTAGTCACTTCCGGTGGAGCCAAGATCGAGATTACGCCTGTTGGTGACGGGTAAGTGTAATACTCTTCTGTTGTTTTGCTTTTGTTTTCAAAAAATTTCTTTCACTAAACTAATTAACTTTATTTATTATGTATTTCTAGATCTTGGATTGACTCTAGGTTCGACGGCACTTCGAGGGTCAGGCAGGTTAACCAGATATTGGGTAACCTGTGCCGTCTGCACTACCCAGGGGTGCTGACAATGCCGACCGGTGAGCGGGTTCTATGCCAGACATGGGACCAGTACCGGTTCGCTCCTGACGGGCGCCACGGAACTGCTCAGGGGGCGGTGTCTCATGACTTCTGGGTATGCAAGTGTTTTTTCAATCTACTTTTAGGCTTTTCGAGTTACAACACTGTACTAATCATTACTTTTGCAGTTACGCTTTTGCTTGCCAGAAGTCGGCAATCACCATAACCATGCGCTTCAAGTCTTCAATAACAATGCACATAAGGTGGTGAAGGACGCCATTTCGTATGCCCGCATTCAAGCGAACAATGCTTACTACAAGGAGAAGCTAGGGCAACGAATGAGCAAGGCGACGGGCTCATCGTCAATTTATTTGACTGAAGAAGAATACCGTTCGGTAAACAATTCTAACTTTTTACTCTTCGATTGTTGAGATTTGTTGTCATATAATACAAATAGCATCTCTGTTCAGGTGAGGATTCCGTGGTTTGCAAACCGTGAGGACGCATATTTCGAATTCTGCAAGATTTGGTCTTCAGCCGCATTTAAGAAGACTTCCGAGCAGAAAAGACAATGCCGCGGGACGGATCCGAAGCACAGATATGGTGCCGACGGACATATTCGCCACGCTAAACGCTTGGTAAGACCGATCTGTCACTCTCTAGCTATAGATACATTGTAATGCGACTAACTCATTTCTAATGTACAGGAGGCTAAATCTGGCAACGTGCCAAGTGACATAGAGGTGTATACCTCTGGTCACAAAGGAAGCGATCCGGCACAGCCATATGTCTTGTGTAGCCAGACAGCCACGGACCATTTGGTGAGATGTTATTAAGAGTTGACGTAATTTCATTTTTCTGCGTCTAGCTAATCGGACATGTTTTTTGCAGGCGCAGTATGGTGAACACATGGTTCGACTCCATGGAGAGGACTATGATTGGCGGAGAGAACCTGTAACACCCCCAATTTTTCAAAACAATAAAAATATTATTAAATTCAATTTATTGGAATTATTATTTCAGAAAATACTTTTAAATCTCTTTTATACCCTTTTGAACTACAACATAGAGTAGATGCCCAAATCAGGAGGTGAAACTTTTTGTATATGATCCTAAGACCAAAATATAATTTTGAGAATTTTTATAAATTTTTACCAGCCTTGGAAGTAGCCCTAATATTCTAATCTATTTTCTGGAATTATTTTTATTCAGTAAAGTATTGGAACAGTAATGGGCTCCTCCCCTCCCTTCTCTCTCTCCCGGCCGGCCCAGCCCGTCACCGTGCTCGCCTTAGACTGACACATGGACCCCACCTGTCGGCGCCGAAACCTTTCCCCTCGCGCGCGAACCCGACACCTCGGCCCCACCCGTCAGTCGCCACCCTCGCCCGCTCGCGCTCACTGGCCAGTGGCCCCCGCATGTCAGTTTCGCCTTCAACCTCCCGCCGTCGCCCCCAAATCGCGCCGGCCGACGACCTCGCCCTCGGATCCGCCTCGCCAGCCCGCCCCGCATTAATTCGTCGCCATTAATCGGTCCCCCGCGTCGCGTCGACCGTTTCCCCCGTTAAACAGCGCCTTTACGCCACGGGATCGCCGCTCCGCGTGCATGGCCGAGCCATCGCCGGCGAGTAAAAGCCCTCGGCCAGTTTCCTTGCATGCGAGCCCTCCCCGGTGTCCTATTTAAGCCCCAGCCTGAGCCGCGTCCGACCCCCCACGCTTGATCGCCTCGAGAACGAACAGAACACTCGCAATTCACGTTTTAGCGCCCACCCTCTAATTCACCTCCGGCCACCGCTCGCCGTCGCCTCGGACCACCCCGGCCCGCGCCTCCGCCACCGTCGTGACCGCGAGAACGACCCCGACCTCGGCCACCCCTCCGCCGACGTCGAACCCCGCCGGATCGCCGTCGCCGTCAAGGACCCGAACGCCTCCACCGCCTACGCTCGTCGCCGGCCTCGCTCCGTCGACCCCGGACCACCGCAACGGTACCCTTTTGTTCCCCTCGGTACCCCCCTTTCCGTTTTTAGCCCTAGCTAGGCTAGATAGCCCTCGACCTCGCCGGAATCGCTCGCCGTCGTACCACCGGAGTCGGGGAAGAAGGGGTACTTTACCCCCCCGACACGCACTGTGCCGGATTCAATCCTGGCCGTGCGATCCAGATCCAACGCTTGGATTAAATCATCTGTTCGGTTTAATCCTGGCCGTCGGATCTGAGTGAAGCGGTACGGTGCGATCTCGTGCGTCCGTTTGTTTTAAAACCCCGCGTTTAATCCTGTGCGTCCACGTGGTACCGGTTCGAACGTTTTAATCCTGGCCGTCCGTTGCCACTTGCGCGTCCCGCCTCGCCCTCGCGCGTCGGATCTGGATCCGACGGTCCAGATCGACCCGGCGCACGCGCACAGTGCGCGGGTTCACCGTGGGCCTGGCTCACCGTGGACCCGAGAGGTTTAAAATTTGAAAATAAATTCCAGAAATGCTTTTAAACTTGCAAAATTCATATCTAATGCATTTGGACTCTAAAAATTACCATTCCAATTTTAGAAAATTCATAAAATTATTCTCTACATGTTTATGCCATAAAAACAGTAGGTTTATTTTGACATTTTCATGTTTATTCAAATAATTATTCAAAAACCTTTAGGATTAAAATATGGATTAAAATATTTAAACTTCAGAAAAATTTATATTAATTTCCTTTCTGTCCATTCACTGAAAACCACCAAGTTGACATGAACTTTTCATTTCACACTTATTTGAGAATTTAATATGACAATAATCACATTTAAGCATTTGTTTTCTAAAAAGGACAACCCTTCATTTTAATCCCTTTAAAATTATTTGTAAAGTTGAGAACCTTAACCTTTGAATTTATTTATTTATAATCAAACCAACTTTAACCTATATGCTTGTAATGTAATGTTATATGGTTTGGTTGAATGTTGTGCTCTTTTGTTTTAATCTTTATATTAAAAAGACTACGACGTCGCCGAGGAGCCGGAGTATTTTCCCGAAGTCCCTCCCTCTCCCTTTGCTGAACAAGGCAAGTCACCAAACGATTCTTTTGAACATATTGAACCCATGTTTGAATTGACTATCGCTAAAACACATAGGTTATGTATATGCATTAGTCAAATGAACCCTTACATTATATTTATTTAGGATCCCCCGACCTTGATGTGCAACCCAAGCCATGCTATCTCGCCTAACCTCCTTGTCACCACATGATCAATGATATTAGCTAGTGTCCAAAGTATTGACACGGCCGCTATAGGATAAAAATGAGTCGTAGCAAAATGGTTCTATTATATGATCCCCGTTGCTTCTTATCCTTGGAAATTCTGTTGGTGATGAGTCATGGTTGTGAGTGTATGCATGGTGGGTTCCGGGTGCAAGCTAGGGCATTGGTCGGTAGCACCCGGGGCACTATAAGGACCGGTCTGAGGGATCCATTGCAATACACTTACGTACTAACCACAAGTCTAGTGGGTAAGTCCTAACTAAGGTATGGATTGTTCCAAACCGAGGCCACCACTTGGAGATGGGTCAAGTTGCACCTGCGGGTGACTTGTACCAATGTGGCGCAAAAGGGGGTGCGACGTTAGCCGGGATGCGGCCCGGCGCGCCGGCGAAACCTAGAGCGGGTGGTTATCGCTTGGAACATCTCATATTGAGGTTTTGGCACGAGTTCCCGTGAAATGGGTCATCTCGTTGAGATGAGTGCGTGCCTTGTGGGTACAGTAGTACATCTCTGATCAGAGTCTTAAATCTTTTCGAAAAGCCGAGCCCACGGTCAAGGGCGGGTTGCGTGACATCCCCCAGTTAGTTTACTTTGAATATGAATGTGCATGATGGATTGACATGTAAGGACCGTTGTGCGAGGAGGTAAAACGTACTCCTCGAGTTAGTTGATGTTGATGATGTTCATGTTTACTTTCCGCATGATTAAAAATATGATTACACTAAATGCCATAACTGCAACTGCTTTATTCCGCATTGTTAGCCTTTATCCTTCCTTGTTTATTATCCTGCATTATTATTTGCATTGGCGGTGGCTTGTTGAGTACTTTTTGTACTCATACCCGTTGGACCCCACAGAGGATGCTTATCTTGAAGATGGTCTGGAGTAGCGACCCAGTCAAGAAGAAAGATCCTGAAGAAGACGTTCGTCATGCCGTTGTTTAATTACTTTATTACTGTTTTTACTAAAACAATGTTGTAATAAATATGGTCTGCGTACCATGGATTTTATCGTATGTACGTTGTCGCATGATGAACCTCTTGTATTATTGTTTTTCTATGGAAATTCAATAATGTCTCGATTTTGTTAAATCGGGGCGCTACAAGATGGTATCAGAGCCGACTTGACTGTAGGAAGCCAAACAGACCCGCCTAGCCATTAGCCATAGGAAATTATTTCTCGAAAATCTACTTCATAAATTTTGTTCCTCTCCTCACTTTTATTCAACTTGCTGTTTTGTAGATGCCAGTCTACCAAGTCCACAGTTACTGCCGCCACTACGAGGGCTTCGTCCGAGAGCTCCGCATGATGCTCACCTTCCTCGGGTTCCTCTTCGAACCCGAATTTCAAGGAGTCTACCCCGACGAGTTCGCCGGGCCTTGTGACGTCTCCCTCACCGTCCATGGCTCCGGAGAACACCTGCCGCCCTACACCACCGCACTTGGAGGCCCGACTTTCGACGTCGCGTGCCAACGAGTCGCCCTCCAGGCCCTCATGGAGCTGAGGATGATCTACGACGATCATCTTCAGAACTCATCCTTCCGGCTTGTGCCGAAGCGTACTCCCGGAGCCCACCGTAGCATCTACCTCGGAGTTCACTCCGTGCGTGATCCGGTCATGGCCCGGCAGTCGCGTCTTCTGCAGGCCATGGATGATCTCCACACCGAGGCGGTGCTCGACGCCGACGAGCACCATGAGGCGGTTGCATTTCTTCGTGAAGAAACGAAGAACCTGATCCAACAGAACGGCGAGCTGCAGCGCAAGATCATTCAGCTGCAGAAGGATATAGCGGAGATGGTTCCTCTTCTTCCTAGGAAGAAGAAGCCTATCCGTGAGCCCCTCCCTCGCCCCAAGAGGATCCCGCCACGACCCTCTCCCGCCAGGCCTTCCACCAGCGCCCCTACACCACGCCCCGGCCTCGTCTCCGACTCCATCATCGAGAATTTTCTCGAGCCCACCATCTCTCTGGAGCCGCGCACTCGTGGTTCCGAGAGCACGGAGACCGCCTCCGGTGGCGAGTAGGCGTTAGGAGACGCAAATTCAAATAAAGATCTTAAATTTTGTATGTGGTGCCGTCTGCAACGAGTTGGGTTGTAGATGGAATAAGAACTTAATTGTAATGAACTATTTATACCACTTGATATATTTGTATGCTTGAATGCTATATGTTATTTTTGGTTGTACTATTGTTTCGTCATCTTTTGCTTCATCGCTTTGGATATTCAGAAGATGGCCGACCACCAGAACACCGGCTCCAACAACGGAGCAGGAGGGAGCCGAGACGCGCCTGAGGGTGTTGTGCCCAACTGGGGTGCGACAGGCCCGCGCCAATCCGGGTCGCCTTCCGCCAACCACCCCACTCTGGCGGAGATGATGGCGAATCAGAACCATCTGATCACCGCCCTCCTCACCCAAATGCAGCACCAACAGGCTCAGTTGGACCGTCTGCAGAACGGGGAGCCCGCCCCTCGCGCACCAGCACCCGCGGCCGCTCCGCAACTCTTCGAGTTCTTGCGCGTGCGCCCGCCCATCTTCTCGAGCACGACCAACCCGATGGAGGCCGGAGATTGGCTTCGCACCATCGAGAAGAAGCTCGACCTCCTCCCCTGCACAGACCGGGAGCGAGTGGCCTTCGCCACTCACCAGCTCCAGGGTCCCGCCGCTGAATGGTGGGACAACTACCGTGCATCCCAGCCAGAGGGCCACATGGTGACTTGGGCGGAGTTCACCATCGCCTTTCGCGCCGCTCACGTCCCCGCCGGTGTCATCGCGGTCAAGCAGCAGGAGTTCCGCGACCTGCAACAGGGCAACAGGACTGTCATGGAGTACCTCCATGAGTTCAACCGCCTCGCACGCTACGCATCGGAGGAAGTGCGCACCGACGCCCTCCGCCAAGCCAAGTTCCTCAGGGGACTTAAAGATGAGCTGTCTATCCAGCTCGTCGCCACCGACTTCGCCGACTTCCAGCGGCTGGTCAACAAAGCGCTCATCCAAGAGACTGAGCAGAACAAGCTGGACCTCAAGAAGAGGAAGATGATCGCCTTCAAGCATCAGCAGGCGAACACTCAGAGGCCACGCTTCGTCCCTCCGCCACCAGCGCCCGCCTACCATCCTCGACCCGCCTACAGGCCTCCTCACGCAGCCGGTGGATCCAACGCCGGGCATCCTCGCCCCGCTCCACCAGCTCCGGCCGCTCAGCCGGCACCGGCCGCCAAGGCCCCGATCTTGAGGGATCGTCAAGGAAGGCCGGTCGTCTGCTTCAACTGCCGCAAGGAAGGGCACTACTCGCACCAGTGTCCTCACCCCAAGCAGAACCAAGGCGCCGCACCCCACCAGGCCGTTCGCGCCCGCGTCAACCACATCAGCGCGGAGGAAGCTCAGGAGGCCCCTGAAGTCGTACTCGGTACGTTTACAATGAATTCCATACCGGCCGTCGTATTATTTGACTCTGGAGCAACCCACTCTTTCGTCTCGGAAGAATTTGCAAAAACAAACAATCTGGACGTGCTCCCTCTACCCATTCCCATGGTAATTGCCACCCCCGGCAATAGGACCTCAGCTCGCTTCTACAGCCCTAAGGTTCAACTTGACATCCAAGGAGTGCTGTTTCGGGCCGAGCCTGTCCTCATCCAATGCACCGGACTCGACCTTATACTAGGTATGGATTGGTTGATGAAGCACAAGGGAGTGATCGACTGTGCCAACAAGTCCGTCACGGTGACCAGTCCTGAAGGCGTAACCGTCACCTTCCGGATGACCAGTCGCAAACCACTCGGAGCATCCCTTCTCTCAATAGCTCTTGAAGAGGTGCCAATAGTCAAGGAGTTTGCAGATGTTTTCCCTGAAGATCTGCCCGGAATGCCTCCCAAGCGGGACATCGAATTCAGAATTGAGCTTGTCCCGGGGACCACTCCAATCTCCAAGCGCCCATACCGAATGGCCGCCAATGAACTAGCCGAAGTCAAGAGCAACATCGAAGACCTTGAGCAGAAAGGTTACATCCGACCGAGTACCTCACCTTGGGGTGCACCGGTCATATTTGCCATGAAGAAGGACAAGACCAAAAGGATGTGCGTGGACTATAGAGCCTTGAACGACGTAACCATCAAGAACAAATACCCATTGCCTCGGATCGACGACCTGTTCGATCAGCTGAAAGGATCCTCGGTGTTTTCCAAGATTGACCTCAGGTCAGGTTATCACCAGTTGAGGATCAGGGAGGAAGATATACCCAAGACTGCTTTCACCTCCCGCTATGGACTCTACGAGTACACTGTGATGTCGTTCGGACTCACGAATGCCCCGGCCTTTTTCATGAACATGATGAACAACGTATTCATGGAGTTCTTGGACAAGTTCATCGTGGTATTCATCGACGATATCCTCGTTTACTCCAAGACCAAGGAAGAACACGAGACTCACCTCCGTCTGACCCTCGGAAAGCTAAGGGAGCAGCAACTGTACGCCAAATACAGCAAGTGCGAATTTTGGTCGTCTGAGGTGAAGTTCCTCGGTCATGTTATATCTGCCGGAGGAATAGCAGTGGACCCAACCACCGTTGAAGCGGTAACCAACTGGCTACAGCCCACGACCGTGACCGAGATCCGGAGTTTCCTCGGATTGGCCGGATACTACCGCCGGTTCATCGAGAACTTTTCCAAGATCGCCAAGCCTATGACCAGACTTCTGCAGAAGGAGGTGAAGTTTGATTGGACCCCCGACTGCGAAGAGAGCTTCCAGACTCTCAAGAAGAAGCTAGTATCAGCTCCCATTCTGACTCTGCCAGACATCCGGAAAGACTTCCACGTCTACTGTGATGCCTCTCGTCAAGGATTGGGATGCGTCTTAATGCAAGAAGGGAAGGTGATATCCTACGCCTCCCGGCAACTGAGACCGCATGAGCTGAACTACCCAACCCACGACCTGGAACTAGCAGCCGTGGTTCATGCCTTGAAGATATGGAGACATTACCTTGTGGGAAATCGGTGTGAGGTCTTCACCGACCACAAGAGCCTCAAGTATATATTCACCCAACCAGATCTGAACCTCAGGCAAAGGAGATGGTTGGAACTGATCAAGGATTACGACTTGGGCATCCATTATCATCCGGGCAAAGCGAACGTGGTGGCAGACGCCCTTAGTCGAAAAGGGTACTGCAATGCCATCATGATTCAAGACCAGGCTCCTCTGCTTTATAAGGAGATGGAAAGGCTAAATCTAGGGATCACCACTCGTGAGTACCTCGCTGCCTTGGAGTCTCGGCCTGTCTTAATAGACCAGATCTGAGAGAAGCAGAAGGAAGACCCGGACATCCTGGAGATCCAGCAAAACATGAGGAAGGGTAAAGCCCCCGGATTCTCCGAGGATGAACATGGTACCATCTGGTTCGGAAACCGAGTATGCGTACCCAACCTACCTGAGTTGAAGACTCTCATCCTTCAAGAAGCCCACGATACTCTATACTCCATTCATCCCGGGAGTACAAAGATGTACCAAGACCTGAAGGAGAAATATTGGTGGGTCAGCATGAAGAGAGAAATAGCTGAGTATGTGGCCAAGTGCGACACATGCCGGCGAGTCAAGGCAGAGCATCAGAGACCTGCCGGACTTCTTCAACCCCTCAAAGTCCCTGAATGGAAGTGGGAAGAGATAGGAATGGACTTCATCACGGGACTGCCTAGGACCCAAGCTGGTCATGATTCTATCTGGGTGATCGTTGACCGACTCACCAAGGTAGCTCACTTCGTTCCGGTCAAGACAACTTACACCGTCGCCAAGTTGGCTGAGTTGTATATGACCCGGATCGTGTGCCTCCACGGAGTTCCCAAGAAGATTGTATCTGACCGCGGGAGTCAGTTTACCTCCAAGTTTTGGAAGAACCTTCAAGAGGAACTCGGCACCCGGCTGAACTTTAGCACCGCCTATCATCCACAGACCGACGGTCAAACCGAAAGGGTCAACCAGATATTGGAGGATATGCTTAGAGCTTGTGCTCTAGACTTTGGTGGAATGTGGGACAAGAACTTACCTTATGCAGAGTTCTCCTACAACAACAGCTATCAAGCCAGCCTGCAAATGTCCCCGTTCGAAGCACTCTATGGGCGTAAGTGCAGAACGCCGTTGCTCTGGGATCAGACCGGAGAATCACAACTGTTTGGGACTGACTTATTGAGAGAAGCTGAAGAGAAAGTTAAGATCATAAGAGACCGATTGAAGGCAGCCCAATCCAGGCAAAAGAGCTACGCCGATAACCGTCGAAGAGATCTAGCCTTTGAGGAGGGCGATTATGTCTACCTCCGAGTCACTCCCCTCCGTGGCACTCAAAGGTTCAACATGAAAGGCAAACTAGCACCCCGCTACGTCGGACCTTTCCAGATCCTCCGTCGACAAGGAGAAGTGGCATATCAACTTGAACTGCCTCCATCCTTGGCAGGCGTTCATGATGTGTTCCATGTCTCGCAGCTGAAGAGGTGTCTCCGTGTGCCCACCGAGCAAGCCGACCTTCAGCAACTTAATGTCCAAGAAGACTTGACCTACATAGAGAGACCCGTCAAGATCTTGGAAACCAAGGAGAGAGTAACCAGAAGTCGCGTCGTCCGCTTCTGCAAAGTCCAATGGAACAACCATCCCGCAGAAGAAGCCACTTGGGAAAAAGAAGACGAGCTGAAAGCCCAATACCCCGAGCTATTCGAGTAGCGTTCCAATCTCGAGGACGAGATTCTTGTAAGGGGGATAGGTTTGTAACACCCCCAATTTTTCAAAACAATAAAAATATTATTAAATTCAATTTATTGGAATTATTATTTCAGAAAATACTTTTAAATCTCTTTTATACCCTTTTGAACTACAACATAGAGTAGATGCCCAAATCAGGAGGTGAAACTTTTTGTATATGATCCTAAGACCAAAATATAATTTTGAGAATTTTTATAAATTTTTACCAGCCTTGGAAGTAGCCCTAATATTCTAATCTATTTTCTGGAATTATTTTTATTCAGTAAAGTATTGGAACAGTAATGGGCTCCTCCCCTCCCTTCTCTCTCTCCCGGCCGGCCCAGCCCGTCACCGCGCTCGCCTTAGACTGACACATGGACCCCACCTGTCGGCGCCGAAACCTTTCCCCTCGTGCGCGAACCCGACACCTCGGCCCCACCCGTCAGTCGCCACCCTCGCCCGCTCGCGCTCACTGGCCAGTGGCCCCCGCATGTCAGTTTCGCCTTCAACCTCCCGCCGTCGCCCCCAAATCGCGCCGGCCGACGACCTCGCCCTCGGATCCGCCTCGCCAGCCCGCCCCGCATTAATTCGTCGCCATTAATCGGTCCCCCGCGTCGCGTCGACCGTTTCCCCCGTTAAACAGCGCCTTTACGCCACGGGATCGCCGCTCCGCGTGCATGGCCGAGCCATCGCCGGCGAGTAAAAGCCCTCGGCCGGTTTCCTTGCATGCGAGCCCTCCCCGGTGTCCTATTTAAGCCCCAGCCTGAGCCGCGTCCGACCCCCCACGCTTGATCGCCTCGAGAACGAACAGAACACTCGCAATTCACGTTTTAGCGCCCACCCTCTAATTCACCTCCGGCCACCGCTCGCCGTCGCCTCGGACCACCCCGGCCCGCGCCTCCGCCACCGTCGTGACCGCGAGAACGACCCCGACCTCGGCCACCCCTCCGCCAACGTCGAACCCCGCCGGATCGCCGTCGCCGTCAAGGACCCGAACGCCTCCACCGCCTACGCTCGTCGCCGGCCTCGCTCCGTCGACCCCGGACCACCGCAACGGTACCCTTTTGTTCCCCTCGGTACCCCCTTTCCGTTTTTAGCCCTAGCTAGGCTAGATAGCCCTCGACCTCGCCGGAATCGCTCGCCGTCGTACCACCGGAGTCGGGAAGAAGGGGTACTTTACCCCCCCGACACGCACTGTGCCGGATTCAATCCTGGCCGTGCGATCCAGATCCAACGCTTGGATTAAATCGTCTGTTCGGTTTAATCCTGGCCGTCGGATCTGAGTGAAGCGGTACGGTGCGATCTCGTGCGTCCGTTTGTTTTAAAACCCCGCGTTTAATCCTGTGCGTCCACGTGGTACCGGTTCGAACGTTTTAATCCTGGCCGTCCGTTGCCACTTGCGCGTCCCGCCTCGCCCTCGCGCGTCGGATCTGGATCCGACGGTCCAGATCGACCCGGCGCACGCGCACAGTGCGCGGGTTCACCGTGGGCCTGGCTCACCGTGGACCCGAGAGGTTTAAAATTTGAAAATAAATTCCAGAAATGCTTTTAAACTTGCAAAATTCATATCTAATGCATTTGGACTCTAAAAATTACCATTCCAATTTTAGAAAATTCATAAAATTATTCTCTACATGTTTATGCCATAAAAACAGTAGGTTTATTTTGACATTTTCATGTTTATTCAAATAATTATTCAAAAACCTTTAGGATTAAAATATGGATTAAAATATTTAAACTTCAGAAAAATTTATATTAATTTCCTTTCTGTCCATTCACTGAAAACCACCAAGTTGACATGAACTTTTCATTTCACACTTATTTGAGAATTTAATATGACAATAATCACATTTAAGCATTTGTTTTCTAAAAAGGACAACCCTTCATTTTAATCCCTTTAAAATTATTTGTAAAGTTCAGAACCTTAACCTTTGAATTTATTTATTTATAATCAAACCAACTTTAACCTATATGCTTGTAATGTAATGTTATATGGTTTGGTTGAATGTTGTGCTCTTTTGTTTTAATCTTTATATTAAAAAGACTACGACGTCGCCGAGGAGCCGGAGTATTTTCCCGAAGTCCCTCCCTCTCCCTTTGCTGAACAAGGCAAGTCACCAAACGATTCTTTTGAACATATTGAACCCATGTTTGAATTGACTATCGCTAAAACACATAGGTTATGTATATGCATTAGTCAAATGAACCCTTACATTATATTTATTTAGGATCCCCCGACCTTGATGTGCAACCCAAGCCATGCTATCTCGCCTAACCTCCTTGTCACCACATGATCAATGATATTAGCTAGTGTCCAAAGTATTGACACGGCCGCTATAGGATAAAAATGAGTCGTAGCAAAATGGTTCTATTATATGATCCCCGTTGCTTCTTATCCTTGGAAATTCTGTTGGTGATGAGTCATGGTTGTGAGTGTATGCATAGTGGGTTCCGGGTGCAAGCTAGGGCATTGGTCGGTAGCACCCGGGGCACTATAAGGACCGGTCTGAGGGATCCATTGCAATACACTTACGTACTAACCACAAGTCTAGTGGGTAAGTCCTAACTAAGGTATGGGTTGTTCCAAACCGAGGCCACCACTTGGAGATGGGTCAAGTTGCACCTGCGGGTGACTTGTACCAATGTGGCGCAAAAGGGGGTGCGACGTTAGCCGGGATGCGGCCCGGCGCGCCGGCGAAACCTAGAGCGGGTGGTTATCGCTTGGAACATCTCATATTGAGGTTTTGGCACGAGTTCCCGTGAAATGGGTCATCTCGTTGAGATGAGTGCGTGCCTTGTGGGTACAGTAGTACATCTCTGATCAGAGTCTTAAATCTTTTCGAAAAGCCGAGCCCACGGTCAAGGGCGGGTTGCGTGACATCCCCCAGTTAGTTTACTTTGAATATGAATGTGCATGATGGATTGACATGTAAGGACCGTTGTGCGAGGAGGTAAAACGTACTCCTCGAGTTAGTTGATGTTGATGATGTTCATGTTTACTTTCCGCATGATTAAAAATATGATTACACTAAATGCCATAACTGCAACTGCTTTATTCCGCATTGTTAGCCTTTATCCTTTCTTGTTTATTATCCTGCATTATTATTTGCATTGGCGGTGGCTTGTTGAGTACTTTTTGTACTCATACCCGTTGGACCCCACAGAGGATGCTTATCTTGAAGATGGTCTGGAGTAGCGACCCAGTCAAGAAGAAAGATCCTGAAGAAGACGTTCGTCATGCCGTTGTTTAATTACTTTATTACTGTTTTTACTAAAACAATGTTGTAATAAATATGGTCTGCGTACCATGGATTTTATCGTATGTACGTTGTCGCATGATGAACCTCTTGTATTATTGTTTTTCTATGGAAATTCAATAATGTCTCGATTTTGTTAAATCGGGGCGCTACAGAACCTGTGGACCAAATGGCGGTGTACTCCAGCGGAGGTGGCAAAAGCCATGGACGGTGAGACAGTGTTTTTATTAATGTTTTGTGTATGGTTTTGTGATAAAAGACAATGCCGCGGGACGGATCCGAAGCACAGATATGGTGCCGACGGACATATTCGCCACGCTAAACGCTTGGTAAGACCGATCTGTCACTCTCTAGCTATAGATACATTGTAATGCGACTAACTCATTTCTAATGTACAGGAAGCTAAATCTGGCAACGTGCCAAGTGACATAGAGGTGTATACCTCTGGTCACAAAGGAAGCGATCCGGCACAGCCAGATGTCTTGTGTAGCCAGACAGCCACGGACCATTTGGTGAGATGTTATTAAGAGTTGACGTAATTTCATTTTTCTGCGTCTAGCTAATCGGACATGTTTTTTGCAGGCGCAGTATGGTGAACACATGGTTCGACTCCATGGAGAGGACTATGATTGGCGGAGAGAACCTGTGGACCAAATGGCCGTGTACTCCAGCGGAGGTGGCAAAAGCCATGGACGGTGAGACAGTGTTTTTATTAATGTTTTGTGTATGGTTTTGTGATGGTAACTAACCCCTGTTAATGTTGCAGGTACTCCATGTTCAATGGAGTTATTGACTCGAGAGCGGTGAGAGCTCAGAAGTCAGCTCAGTCGTCGCAGAGCTCCGTCGGAGTTGGCTCCAGCCGTCGTCGCTCAGAAGAAACCCCGGAGATGGTTCGGATGAGGGAGGAAATGAGGCGGCGCGACGAGCACTACAGCAAACAACAAGAGTACTATACCGCCTGCTTAGCACAACAGCAGGCGATGATCCAAGTAAGCTTACTTTAGAGTGTTGCAGTTCAAAAGTATTCAGAAATAGGTTTAGAACTAACTGATTACATTACAACATGTGTAGCAACTAGCCCAGCAAAACAGTGGATTTGACATGTCTATGTTCCAACCACTACCTCCCCCGCCACCACCACTATCTCCTACATCACCTGAGGTACCTCCTAAATACCTAAGTTAGCGTTTAGAAGGGTAGTTGAGTTCGTTTCTAATTTTGTCTATTTCTTCAGTGTTTCCGTACGCCTGGCCAGGATGGAGCCTCCGGGGCAAATGTGAACGAAGCAGGAGGCAGTGGCGGCGCCCACGACCCAAATGTGGGCGATCAGTGAGTATATGGACAAATATGACTTTGTATGTGGCTCTCGCTGTGTTTTGTGAATTTGTATGTGAGTTTGGATGTTATATGTGAATTCAGATGTGTACTGTGACTTTGGATGTGAATTCAGTTATATTATGTGATTTTGGATGTGATGTGTGAAGTGTGGATGTGAATTTGGATGTGAGATGTGATTTTGGATGTGAGATGTGATTTTGGATGTTATATGTGAAGTTTGAATGTGATTTTGGATGTGAAATGTGATTTTGGATGTGTATTGTGAATGTATGTGAAATTGTGGTTGGATGTGAGTGTGAGTAGGGGAACCAGGAAAAAATAAAAAAAAAATACCAGGTAACTTCCGTCGGCTTTGACCATAGCCGACGGAAGTTAGCTGGTTTCGGCCACGTGGGCAAAAAGGCTAACTTCCGTCGGCTAGGGCCAAAGCCGACGAAAGTTAGGTGCCCCTAACTTCCGTCGGCCAGCCTGGCCGACGGAAGTTAGCGCCCCCTCTGCTGACGTGGCAGTGTTCGGCGCTAACTTCCGTCGGCCACGTCAAGCCGACGGAAGTTAGCTAACTTCCGTCGGCGGCCGACGGAAGTTAGCTAACTTCCGTCGCCGCGCTTCCGTCGGCCAAAAGCCGACAGAAGATAGCGTTTTGCCGACGGAAGTTGGCTTCTTCCGTCGGGAAAGGGCTAACTTCCGTCGGCTTTGGCCGACGGAAGTTGCCTGTTTTGTTGTAGTGGGATTGTATTGAATTTCGTGCAAATTCGTAAAGTTTTGCAAACACTAGGGCATTAGTGATTGATGGTCAAGCGGTACACTAAAACCTTTATCCGTCTTCAAATCCGTGCTCAAGTGAGAATAGAATAATTTTAATTATGACATCTTACGTTTCGTGATAAGCTGTATTTCTTTTTATCGTAAACAACCGTATTTTCTTGCGCAATTGGACATATGCTAGTTTAGAGTTTATTTATTTAGAATTGGATCTGATCTACAACTCTAGTTTTAGTTTCTATCAATATTAAAAATATGAATGTATTTTGTATACAATTTAGCGTTCAATTTCCACAATTATAGGTTGTTTTTGGTTCGATTTTTTCAACCAGCATTTTTTGTTGAGAAATTGAAAGCCGGATCAAACAAATTTAGGTGCAAATCAGTTTTTTTTCTAAAAACTGCAACTTTTTTCTATAAAAATTAGGAAAAAAATTTAAAAGTTACTCACACACTAACTTTTAGAACTTCTTGGTGTAGACTTCACAAAAAAATGTTTGGAAAGTTGCTTCTATCCTAATTTTTACAATTTCTCAACCTTTTCACATTTCACATATTAAATAGCTTTTTCACATTTCAATATAGTTTTTTCATAATCTACGGCTCAATCAAACAAACCTATAACAATAATAAATGATAATACGGAGTATATTATATTTTTTATGAGAGCTCTGATGCAATTAGGACAGTTTGCATTCAGAAAACTAATAAAATGCTTTAGCCGGTCCGATTGTTGGCTTGTAAAGAAGGAAGAAAATTCAATGTGGGCTCACATTTGGCCCGCTAATATTTAAACATTTCACATGGATATTAAATGGACATTCCTCACCCAGATTTTGCCCAAACTATCAGGCCCATTTACATTCTCACAAAAAGCAATTTTATTTCCTTTCCTTTAATTTTGCCAAACTGAATACTCCTACTTCCCAAAAAGGGAAGATATTATTTCTACTCTTTGAAGGGATACAATCATTTTGGCAACTCTAAGCGCTGAATTTTCCAAGCATCAGTTTTTAGTTAGAGCACTGCATTGTTTTTTTATTTGCTTTGTTCAATGTATTATAAGTCTTTTTGATATTTCTATAAGTTTAATTTCTCTAATTTTGATAAGATTTCATAGAAAAGTATACCAATAAATATAATATCTGATTATTTTTATTGAATTCGTCGTGAAATATATCTTATTATTATACATGTTAATATATTTTTCTCTAAATTTAGTTAAAATTAGATATGTTCAACTTAAAAAGTCAAATAATTTATAATACAAAATAAAGAAAGCAGCCAGAAAAATGCCACTCTAATGTTGACTTTATGTTTGTTACAAGGACGATGACATCGCCTTTATCTTTGGAGTTGCATGCTACTAATCCCACATTGTGAATATAGATGGCTAAATGGATTGCCCAGCCTGAACACGGGTGACCCGATTAGATTTATGCCTGGGCCGGCATGGTTCGACTATGCAATCGAGTCGAGCTGTGCCAGCCCATGGGCTAGGTTCTCAGCTCACACATGGCTCAAATGCTTTTAAAATCGGGCCGGTCCGGCCCACAATGCACTGCATAAAAATGAGTAAATATTTGCATTCAGTTAGAGTCTAACACGAGACCTATGAGTTATGGTTGAGTGAGAATAATCATTATGTTACAACTTATTTATGATTTTTTTGTTTAGACTTATTATATCCGAACAAGAGGGGCAGGTGGGTTGAATGACTGACGGGCAACTAGTCAGCTCATGCCTAGTTAATCACATAGGTCGTGTCGTGCTAGCCCACAGACTTTTCCCTCGGCCCAAGCATGACCCAATGCTTCGTGCTGGGCTATGTCGGGCCTAGGCTGGGCCAAAATCTCCATGCCTCATACTGACCCATATCTCTACTATATTAAAGAGAGTTTCGTCCTGCACCTGACCTCCCGCACGCGTAGGGTCGACCCATTCCACGCACACAACCCTTCCTTCCCGACCGCACAAGGCCACACACGTAAGTCCATTACACGGCCCATTCTGCACCGCGCGCAACGCAACACCACGGGCAACTCTAGTTGCACCGCTTCGCACGCACAATGCTCCCTCTACTCTCCTTCCCCCACGCAACGGCCGCACTAAGGCTGACGACGTCACCACGCTCGGTGGCTACGGTGCACTCTCCGGTGGCTCCCGCCATAGTGGCAATGATGGAGGCTGCTACAGAGGAAGCGGGCAACCCTAGCTGCGTCGCTCCCCATGCGCGCTGCTCCCTCCACTCTCCTCCCCCACAAAATGTTCGCACCAAGGCTATCTACGTCACCACGCTCGATGGCGGCTGTGCGCTCTCCGGTGGCTCTCGCCATAGTGGTAATGACGAAGGTAGTGGAGGAGGCCACTACGATGGAGGTGGTTACGATGGGGGTGGCACAACGCCCGTGCAACACCACAACTGTCTCCTCCCATGCGTACTGCAATTTCCTCCATCCTCTCACCCTTACTCCCTCTCTGCGCAACCGTCACTCCCCTCCCTCGTCCTCTATGTCGTGCATAGGCTTTTGTGGCCACACGATTGCTGCACCCCAACCGGCGGGGTCAGAGCTCATTTCTCCCCTAGAGCATGCACAAGGTAGATGGACACAAACCCTATCTCCTTTGTTGACGTCCGTCAGCTCACCGACTCTAAACACGCACCTGGTGCCGCCGCCTTCCACCACTCATCTTTAGGTATCTCTCTTCCAATTTGGTTGTCTTCTTAGGTAACTTTTTGTTTTGGTTGCTAAATTATTGCTTGTCCATGCAGCGGAGGTTGTGACGGGGTCGACGGTGTGGATTGGGAAGGGCTTCTCATGTACCTATGCACAGAGGAGGAACAACGACATGTTCCTCTCTTTCGATTTGATGCCTATTTAGGTGATGATGGCTTTCTTGTTGTGATTTTGATCCCCGGGGTTGCGTTCATGGCGTTAATACTATGTTAGAGTTTAGGCTTGTTCACACATTTAGAAGTTGTTTTAAATGCTTGGTACACTACAGGAAACGGTATGGTTGTCGAGTGCCTAAAATTTTGCCGAGTGCATTTTTTCGGACACTCGACAAAGCTTGGTTTAGTGAGTGTTTTTTGAAAAACACTCAAAACTAAAAATACCCGGCCAAAAAAACATTTGCCAAGTGTTTTTTAAAAAAACACTCGGCAAACACGAGCGTCATGACGACGTGATTGCACGGGACGAATTTTTTTTAGGTTTGCCAAGTGTTTTTAAAAATACACTCGGCGAAGACACATGGTTCGCCGAGTGTTTTTTAAAAAACACTCGGCGAACCCAATATTTTCTTTTCTGTGTGTAAACCTTATTTCGATCCTACAGAATATTCCCAATTTAGTTTTGTCTTGACTTTTTTTCTACAATCCAAATACAGCATATGTTATCTCATATAAAAAATTCACATTTTTTTGGTTCAGTTTGTTATTTTTAATTTATTAAGTATGTTTTTAGGATTTAAATGGAAATAGGTGGAATTTGAACTACAAGTGCCTAAAATAATTAAGAAAAAATATATAAAATTCATATTTATGTTTCATAATATATTATGAGTTTTAATGGACTAAATTTAAAGAATGTTTGAAAATTTTATGTTGCAACACTCTATCGGCAACGTCGAGCTCAATAGTTTTTTAATTCTAAACAAATAAATTGAAGTCTGAAAAATATAAGACTTGTTATGGTGTTATTATATGATACATAGATGCTGTGATAAAAATTTAAAAATGTTTTGATAAAATTATCACGTAGAGTGTTTAGAAATCGGATATTGTGAGAGAAAGAATTAGGGTTTAGAGGAGACATGAGATTGGTTTGAAAGAAGTTTGATGGTTAAATCATTTTTATACTTGAAATTTTTTCTACACTCAAAATACAACATAACTTATCTCATGTAAAAATTTCACATTTTTTGGGTTTAGTTTGTTATTTTTAATTTATTAAGTATATTTCTAGGATTTAAATTGAAATATGTAAAATTTGAACTACAAGTGCCTAAAATAATTAAGTATAAAATTCATATTTATGTTTCATAGTATATTATGAGTTTTAATGCACTAAATTTAAAGAATGTTTGAAAAATTTATGTTGCAACACTCTATCGGCAACGTCGAGCTCAATAGTTTTTTAATTCTAAACAAATAAATTGAAGTATGAAAAATATGAGACTTGTCATGGTGTTATTATATGATACATATTTTCTGTGATAAAAATTTAAAATTGTTTTGATAAAATTATCACGTAGAGTGTTAAGAAATCGGAGATTGTGAGAGAAAAAATTAGGGTTTAGAGAAGAAATGGGATTGGTTTGAAAGAAGTTTGATGGTTAAATTATTTTTATACTTGAAATGTTTTCTACACTCAAAATACAACATAACTTATCTCATGTAAAAATTTCAAAATTTTCTAGACCAGTTAGCTATTTTTCATTGATTAAGTATGTTTTTAGGATTTAAATTAAAACATGTCAAAGTTGAACTAAAAGTGCATAAAATAATAAACTAAATTATTCAACTAAATTAAAGAAAAAATCCTATCCATGTATTTATTCTATTTTTATTATTACCCACTGTATTTTTACAAATTTTATTAAAGAAAATAATGAAAAACAAATTTGAACAAATTTGAAAAATAAAAAAAAGTTTGTCGAGTGCCATATTCAAGACACACGGCAAATATTTGCCGAGTGTTGCACTCGGCGAAGATAAAATTTTGTTTCCCGCTCATATTTCCCGCAAATTTTTCAAAATCAGCGCCAATTTTTTCAAAACTTTCAATCTCTTTTTAAATACATCCCTACACCTCACCTATCTTCTCCATTCTTCTTCCTCCCTCCTCCCCTCTCCACGAACCGCCGGCGAGTCGCCGTCGTCGTCGCTACGCCGCCGCCGGCGCCGCCCCACCCCCGGCGTCCCACGGCCGGCTCCGCCCCGCCCCCAGCCTCACTTCCCCGACCTCGCCGCGCCGTCCCTGGCCGCGCCGCGCCGTCCCCGACCGCGCTCCACCCAGCCGCACGCCGCGTCGCCCTGCCGTGCCCGCCCCGGCCACGCGCCGCCACGGCCGCGCCGCTCCGTCGTCGCCATGCCCGCCACCCGTTCGACGGAATAGCGCGGGCGGGCAGACGTCTTGTTTTTTTATTTTCTGTTTTTAAGTTTGCTGAGTGCCACATTTTGACACTCGGCAAACCCTCCATCACAGTTGTTTTTCTCCCATCAAATTGTTTTTTTGCCGTGTGTCTTGTTTAGCACTCGGCGAAGGGTTCGCCGAGTGCCCCAAAAAAAGCACTCGGCAAAGATGAATTCACCGATGACGTGTATACCGAGTGGTGTTTGCTGAGTGCAACACTCGGTGAAGCGTTTATCGAGTACAAACAAGGCTTCGCCGAGTGCCTTTGACACTCGGCAAACACCATGATTTTCGTAGTGGTATGCGGCAGGGTTTTACACTGGCAGGTAATTGTTGAACTTTGGACCTCGGATTGCTAAGTTGCATTTTACTTCATTTGTAGGTATGATGCAAGCCTTTGTTAACACTTCTTTCTTTTTATAGTTGATAAAATATATGTAGATCACTCCGATGTCACTTTGATTGTTTGACATGTTATTTTTTTATAACAAAAGCTAAAACAAGCCAAACGTTCTATCTCTGTACTTGAATTTGTATTATAACTATAAATGTATGGATTGTATTCAGTATCTGTGTAGCAGCCAGCAGGTAATTTGACATTTTATGCGATAAGTTGTGCTATATTGCCATAGTTTTTGCATTCATTTGAATCGTCTGACTTTTCACTACGGGAATAGAAGCCTTTGCCGAGTGCCTAGGGCACTCGGCGAAGCCCATAATGCACTCGGCAAAGGCTTCGCCGAGTGCCACACTCGGCGAACCCCACTCGGCACTAGCCTTGTCGGCGACGTGGGGGTTCGCCGAGTGCATTTTATCGGGCACTCGGCGAAGTCTTTGCCGAGTGCAATATAGACTTCGCCGAGTGCCACGCGTAGCACTCGGCAAAGAGCCCGGCTAACGGCTGGGGGGGGGCGTTAACGTGGTTTGCCGAGTGCCCCACGTGGCACTCGGCGAAGGGGGTTTGCCGAGTGCCACGTGGGGCACTCGGCGAAGGTGGCTCGGGGGGGGGGGCACGTGGCGCTAAGGGGGTTCGCCGAGTGCCCCACGTGGCACTCGGCGAAGGGGGTTTGCCGAGTGCCAAGGGGGGCACTCGGCGAAGGGGCTCGGGGGAGGGGGGGCACGTGGCGCGTGGGGCTTCGCCGAGTGCCCCCGTGGCACTCGGCAAACCCCCTTCGCCGAGTGCCACGTGGAGGCACTCGGCAAAGCCTCCCCAGAGTGCACAGAAACGTGCCACGTGGCACGTTTCTGTGCACTGCAGGTGGCTTTGCCGAGTGTAACACTCGGCAAAAAATTTTTAAAATTTTTTTTTTCATTTATTTCTTGCATATTTCATCCAAAAAACACATTCAATCACAAAATGCATCACAAATTCACATTTATTCACAAAATTTGCCCCAAAATTCACACTGAATCACAGATATTCACAGAAATCACATACACATCACAAAAATCACATTTACATCACAAATTTCACGATCACATCACAATTTCACGTTCACGTCACAAATACAAGTTCAAATTGATACACAAGTTCAAGTTCGCGTTAACGGTGACAAGTTTAAGTTAATTAACAAATTTATCACGGCAACTCACACCACGCCTCACAAATTATCATTACCGCTATGACCAGTGTGTGGAGATGGCTGCGTGTTTGATCCTGCTGCCGATGGATGAAACTGAAAAAAAAAAGAAAAATAGTTAGAACACTTGTATATAACAAAACCGACAATAACAATATTAGAAACTCACATTGCCGCTCTGTGGAGTCCGTGGAGATTGTTGAGGTTGAGGAGGAAGTACAGGCAGACCCATATGACCTGAGAAAGATCCACCCATCTGCGCAAACCACTGCTGCATCTGGGTCTGCATCTCGGCTTGCATCTGAGCTTGCATCTGAGCCTGCAGCCGAGCCTCCATCTGGGTCTGCCACTCGGTCCTTTGTGATCTTTCTTCATTTAGTTGGGCCTACAAAACATTATTTCAGAGTTAATGTTCTCAAACAAACAATGTGAAGTGAAGTGTTCGATGATTAATGAAAATGAACTAACCTGTAGATCAGCAATCAGACCCATAGATGTGTCTCGGCGAGGACGTATACCCGGACCGGAAGTCGAGCTCCGAGCTCTGACCTCAGATAGAGAGGGGGTACTACGGGTATCAATGGCGCCGTCGCCCATCAAATATCGCCCATGTCTCTTTCCTCCTCCAGCCCTCATGACCACCTCGCCGTCGATGTCATGTGCGATTGGGTCATAATCGGCGCCATGCACTTCCCTTGCCATCTCTGAATATTCTTGGAGGCGTTGATATGCATTCCGATTAGTGTACGACTCAGCGGGGTCATTTGGATTGTAGGTATTGCCTTCAACCGCCCTCCCTTTGTGAGCCAGAGCATATGCCATGACTTGGGAGCATTCCTGACCCGCATTGGCCGTTGACTGAAACAAGAAGATAGTTAGAGTTATATTGTGCAATTAAGCGAAAAAAAGAAACATGTAACTACATACCCATCTCGCCCTGAACTGGTCGAGGTTCAGCGAGCCTTGATGGTGTGCTGCCCCCGGCATGAGTAGGCGTCGCTGGCGGCATGCCTCGTGACTGCTCTGCCACTCGGCAGAACACCACCTATCAACAATTTGGCCCCAACACTCAAGATGAGCGGCACACCACTGTGGAGGAACCTATTTGATACAAGTGAATTTGTTAATGACATAATATTAAGTATTAGAAGATACACGAGAATACACTTACCATCATGTATTCCTCTCGTGTCAGAAAGGTGGTCCGGGCATCCTTTTTGTTTTTCCTCTCTCGACGGTGCTGAGCGCAGAAGTCAATAACAGCTTGAATGCGCGCCTCATAATGCATGTCGGTGACAAGCTTCTTGGCGGCTCTATTAATAACTGCGGCAGCCTGATCCGCATACCCCTCATCACATCTATAAAAATCCTGCATATAGATGTAAAGAGAATGTTATATGTTTTGACATGTTAATAGTATTGACACATATATTAAGAAAATAAACTTACCCAGAGCTCAGCCCTGACTCGATCGGCTAGGTGGGCAAATTGTCTGCCTTCTCGGTCAGGGGCGTCCGGCGCACTTTCATAGTGCCTCCATGAGTACGCCGGCTCCGTCCTCCCATCCAAAGATATCAAACCAGGGAACTTTTCCTTGATAAGAAGCCCGAGGATACCGTTTACATGGCGTGAGCACTCACGACCTCCTCGTTCAACCATAATCCAGTTCCTATCCCGATATCATTAAAAAGTATTAGTATATATTAAAAATTAAACTAACGAAAAGAATATATTATATACTTTCTACAACAACTTACCTATTTCCATCTGGTCGAATGAGCGGACGATCAGCTACTGCCACTGGTCGCCTCGGGAGTGACGAAGGACCACGCAACCACACTGCAGCCGCTTCTGTAGTCTGCTCCTCTCCCTCTGCCCCAACCTCCCCACCCTCTGCCCCCACCTCCTCCTCCTCCTCCACCCTAGCCTGCTCCTCCTCTTCCTCATCCGGCACGTAATCATCGTCGCGACGGGATGCCGGTATATGGCTAGTGTCACTCGAGGGCGCGGGTGCCTTTCCTCTCACTGCTGACTTCTTCGTTCTCCTACCTCGAGGTCTAGATGAGGACCCGACCTCATCTTGAGAGGGGGTGGATCTACCGCCTTTTCCTACTACTGCACTTATTAATTTCTTTAAACCCCCCACCATATTTCAATCACCTGCTACGAAAAAGAGTAAATCACTTTAGATAAACCGTGAAATGTGTTCTAAACGCATTTATTGTAAAATTAAACATAATTCTCATACAGCTGCTAGAAATAGTCATCGCCGTCCGGATTTGCTGGATCATATGTATCGTCATCACTATCACGTGATATGATGTAATCGTCCAGCTGTTCAGGAGGTGGAATGTTGTCATCACGTTGAGTGCTTGAGTGCAATCTCTCTAGCAGTTCTAAGTCTCTTCCATTATGAATCTCGTCTCCTTCGTCGGCATCGGCACCACTTTCGTTATCTACTTCCATCGTCTCCGTCAAGTCAATAACAAACATGCCTGGTAGCCCATCTTCTTGAAAGAACTCTCCGTCGTATGTGTTCGGGTCTATGTTATAGTCTTCGTTGTTGGGAACAGGCAGTTTACCGTGTGGCGACACCTTATACACAACATCCCAACCTTTAAGACGTGCGACGGTTTTGCACGGGTAAGAGAGATAGTAAACTTGTGTTGCCTGTTGAGCCACAATATAAACATCTTCACTCGGCAAGGTGGTATCTTGACGAATTTCTATTAAGCCAAGTTCGGGAGTCTGTCTCACTACTTTGGGATTGAACCAGTGGCATTTAAATATAACGGGGTTAAGAGGTTTGCTCCCATCAAAACTCAATTCATATATTTCTTCGAGTCGTCCATAGTAGTCAACCCCGTCTGTTCCCGGAGTAAAAACTCCAGAATTTGTGGTTCTTCGGTTAGGTCGGCTCTGTTCATGGCTTGTTGTGTGGAAACGATAGCCGTTTACGTCGTAAGCTTTGAATGTCTTAACCTTGTAGGCACAGCCATTCGCAACTTGCCTCAATTCGGAACTCATTGTCGTGTCGGTTCTTCCCTATAGGTTTAAACACGATGAACATGTATATTAGTCGCATATAAGATATAATTGAAAGGTATAACTAACTAAAAGTTAATTTGAGAAATACCTTAGTTTTGAACCAAGAAATGAAATCGGGATTGCCATTTCCCACACCATACTTAAGAAGGGCAGTGGATTCCTCAATGTTAGCCTCCCTCGAACCACGCCAAAATCGTCGATGAAATTCCTCAATGTACGGTTCCACTTCGGAAAGGTTTGTCAGGACATACAACATAATCAAACGCCACTCTTCATGTTGTAAGGTCTTGTTAGCAGCACCACTTGCACTTCCTAGTTGGCCTCTGAAGATGCTGAGATTTGATTCTTCTTCTGGAAGATTGTAACGGGCAGGTGGATTATGCACGCTTGGAAGATTGTCCGCATAATATCTAGTTGTGAAGTTTGACACCTCCTCCAAAACATATGCCTCAGCTATGGATGCTTCAATTTTGCATTTGTTCTTACATTTATTCCGAAGAATCTTTTGGAATCTCTCAATTGAATAGCACCAACGGCTTTGAACCGGACCTCCCATCCGAGCCTCATACGGAAGGTGCAATATCATATGTTGCATCGGATTGAAAAAACCAGGCGGAAAGATCTTTTCTAGCTTGCATAATAACACGGGCGCTAGTGTCTCCATGTCTGCTACCACGGTGTGAGACAACTGTTTAGCACAAAGTTGACGAAAAAAATTGCTCAATTCAGCTAGAACTCGCCAGACATCCTCGGGGACATAGCCACGAATCATGACCGGGAGCAACCGCTCAATCCATATGTGATAGTCATGACTTTTGAGTCCGTTTATTCGCAGAGTAGCTAGATTAACTCCCCTCTTCAGATTAGCTGCATAGCCATCAGGAAACATTAATGTTTGAAACCACTCAAGTACTTCCCTCCTTTGTCCCCTTGTTAGAACAAAATCAGACTTTGGCTTCGTCCAGGATTTCCCGCTTCTAGGAGGTATCATGTCGAGCTTAGGTCTATTGCATATAGCCGCTTGATCCAGTCGGGCCTTGACATTGTCTTTCGTCTTCTCAGGAATATCCATGATTGTGCCGAAAATGGCCTCGGCAACATTTTTCTCAGTGTGCATCACATCAATGTTGTGCGGAAGGAGAAGATCATCGAAATAAGGAAGATTCCATAAACATGGCTTGTGAGTCCATGCATGATGCTCACCATATCCGATAAAACCAGCTCCTTGTGTATTAATTTGCAAAGACTCTAATTGAGCACGAACATCGGCTCCGGTCATTTTAATTGGTGCTGAGCCTTTAACAGACACATCTTTTGTAAAATTCCTCTTATCCTTCCTGAATGGATGGTTCCGAGGAAGGAATTGTCGGTGCTTGTCAAACGAGGAATATTTTCCACCCTTAGCTAGCCAAATGAACTTTAGAGTCGACCGACAAATCGGGCATGCGAACTTCCCATGCACGCACCAGCCGCAAATATCGAATATGCCGGTAGGTCATGTAGAGAGTACATATACCAGACATGCATTCTGAAGTTTGTCTTTGTACATCGATCATATGTCAACACACCGTCTTCCCACGCATGGACCAAATCATCCATCAAAGGCTCCATATACACACTCATATTTTTCCCCGGGTATTCAGGCCCTGGAATTATCAAGGACAAGAAAATATTCTGTCGTTGAAAGATGACGCCGGGAGGAAGGTTGAGGGGAATAACAAACATTGGCCAACAACTGTATGCGGCAGCCGTCATACCATATGGATTGAACCCATCTGTTGCTATAGCAATTCGTACATTACGTGGCTCTAAAGCTTTATCGGGATGGAGCTGATCAAATTTTTTCCACGCTTCTCCATCTGATGGATGACCTAGCTTGTCTGGGTTGTAACGAATCCCATTTTTATGCCATGTCATCTGTTTAGAAGATTCCTCGGTCATGTACAACCGTTGGATCCTCGGTACAAAGGGAAGGTACCGAAGGATCTTCACGGGAATTGAGAGTTGTTTCTTCACACCATCATCGGAGTCTACCTCCAGATACCTAGAGGATTTGCATTTCACGCAGCAGGTTGCGTCTGCGTATTGTTTTCTGAATAAAATGCATCCGTTGGGACAAGCATGTATTTGCTCATAAGGCATCTTAAGTGCACGGAGAACTTTCTTAGACTCGTACATGCTCTTCGGAAGATTGTGACCTTCTGGAAGAAGGCTACCAACAACCGTCAGCATAACATCGAAGCATTCTCGACTCAAGCTAAACTGCGACTTGATGGCCAATAGCCGTGCGATGGCATCCAGTTGAGAAACCTTAGTGTGACCGTGAAGAGGTTGCTTTGACGCGGACAACATGTCATAAAACGCTTTTGCCGTTGGCTCCGGCACTTCCTCTTCACGTGCTTCGTCGAAGTGCGCATCTTCAAAGTCATCTAACATAAATCCAACCCCTCCATCATCATCATCCATGCGATGTCGCAACACCTCCTCTCTAGGACGTTGGGACTCACCATGATACGTCCATCGGGTATAATTTGGCATGAACCCATATTTGCATAGGTGTTTACCCATAGCATCCTTTGTTTGTCGACGCTTATTCTCGCACCGACTACATGGACACCAGGTCTTGTCACGTACATTCCGTCTACCAAACGCCGTCTCTAAGAATACTTCAGTGTTCTTGATCCAATCCATGGTCACCTCGGCCTGACTAGGGCGACCCGTGTACATCCACTCACGTTGATCCATCTTGAACTTAACTAGGAAACAACACCCGTGTTTAGGGGTTAGATAGGTAAGATAGGTCCTAATCCCACCAGAAAATGCGTAGATTGAGCTCGTTTTCACACTCCGTTCCGATCCAACCCAAAATTTCGGTAGCACCTCCCCGCTGCTCTCCAAACGCACGTCTGGGCAACATGCCAAGAGGATGTGCGTTCGGAGAACAACGAGGAGGTGCTGCCGAAACCATGAGTCGAATCGGAACGGGGCATGAAAACGAGCTCAATCTACGCATCTTCCGGCTGTCCAAACGTGGACAATTCGAAACAGTTACGGCCACAAATATGCAAAGACATGCATATTCCAAACCGTAACTCTTCCGAACGGGAGACGCCTAGGTTACGCGACAATAACAAGAAAAATTAAAATAGGACGACATACGCGTCATCACCCACATACACATATCACGACGCGATGGCCGACATCCACATACACACATGTATATATATATCACGGCACGATGGCCGGCATCCACATACAAAAGATATTAATCAACATACTCATTAAAACATAAAAACTATTACAACGATTATATTAAAATTTCTAAAACATGTATATTACAACAACATGGTATATTCATGGCATTAAACATGTGATTACATATGTGATTAAACATTACATGAAATATATCATTAATTTCAACTAACATGTATAAACTAACATGTATATATATAGGCACACACACATATATATATATATGAAATTTCAACAAATGAATAAACTAACATTTCACATACTATAGCATCACCACAAAATTTAAACTAATTTCAAACAAAAATTTAAAACCCTAAATATACAAGTGTCAAAAATACCGAAGGAAATAGGGGTTGTTGGGGGCGGAGGAGACGGCGGGACCGGCGGCCGGAGTGAGGGGGCCGGCGGCCGGAGGAGGAGGAGCCGGTGGTGCCGGGAGCGCCGGGGGAGAACGAGGCCGGGGGAGGAGGCTAGGTGGCGCCGGCCGGCGGGGGGGGCGGCTTGCCGGCGACGGGGGCTGGGGGGGGCTGGGGGGGCGCCGGCCTGGCCGGCGGCGGGGCGCGGGGGAGCGGCGGCCGGCGGGGGGGGCGCGCGCAGCGGCGGCGGGCGGCGGGGGGGCGCGGGCTGCCGGCGGCGGGGGCGCACGCGCGCGGGGGCGCACGCGCGCGGGCTGCCGGCGGCGGGGGAGCACGCGCGCGGGGGGAGCAGGCGCGCGGGCTGCCGGCGGCGGGGGAGCGGCGGCGGGGGCGGGGGGCAGGGCTGCGGGCGCGCGGGGGAGCAGATCTGGGCGCTGCGCCCAGATCTGCGGGCGGGCTTTTTTAGTAGGTAACGAGGTTTGCCGAGTGCCCAAATTGGGTGGCACTCGGCAAACAAATTTTTTTTTTTTTTTTAAAAACCTTTGCCGAGTGCCATTAGTGAGGCACTCGGCAAATATTATTTAAAAAAAAAAAACCTTTTCTTTGCCGAGTGCCAGGGATAATTGCACTCGGCAAAGATTTTTTTATTTTTTTTAAAAAAAAAACTAAAATACAAATAAAACAGTAAAAAATCCCATAATTTGGCATTATGTAATACACAATTATTTTTACTCCTAAAAAATTTCTTACTTCAAATAAACAAATTTAATGTACTTGTAGTTCAAATTTGTGATCTTTTAATTAAATTCTATAAGGAAGTTCAATTAACTAAAAATACCAAGCTAGTACTAAAAAATCACAAATTTGGACATGATATAAGATACAATGGGATTTATTAGTATAAAAAGTTTTAATGGCAAACAAAGATTTGAATATCGATTTGTTTCTAAACCTAGCTCATTCCATCCATAAACACATTTACCTCCTCCTCGATTCTCTAGTTTGCAAACGTTGTACATGAAAACTTTGTCGAAACATTATGAAATTTTTATCACAGTACATATGTATGATACAATGACACCATGTCAACTTTCATATTTTTTAGGCATTAATTTAATTTTATAGAATTAAAAAAACATTAAGCTCCATGTTGCCACCCGAGCGTCGTAAATTATATTTTCAATATTTAGATATATTTAGTTGTAAAAGATTAAAAATAGAATCATGAACATAAATATGATTTTTCTACAATTTTTAGGGCCTTTATTTCATGTACATGCAGTTGTAATTTGACCCACTTGGAAGTAAATCGTACAAATAGGATTAATTTATTAAAAATAGCAATCCCACTCATAAAAGTATGAAAATTTTCCATGGATTAACAGATGTTTAATTATGACTGTAAAAAAAAATTGAAGTTCAAAACATGTTTTAAATGTGATATACAGTGAAAATATGTTTTCACATGAAATAATGGAATCAGCACACTTTGCCGAGTGTATTTAGCTATGGCACTCGGCAAAAATGATTTTTTTTTTTTTGCCGAGTGCCATTCCCATTTGCACTCGGCAAATATTTTTTATACTGTTTTTTTAAAAAAAAACTAAAATAGAATAAAGACAGTAAAAAATCCCATAATTTGTAATTACATACTATACACTAATATTTCATCCTAGAAAATTTCTAGGTGCAAAAAATCAAATATAAGGCACATAGAGTTTAAATTTGGGATCTTTTACTTAAAATCTTATAAACAACATTTTTAACCAAAAATAGCAAAGTAACTCTAAAAAATGCCAATTTTTGACATGGTATAAGATAAATTGAGTTTTAGTAGTACAAAAAGTTTTATGTTCAAACAAATATTTGAATATCGTTTTGCTTCTAAACCTAACTCATTTCATCCCTAAACTCCTAAACCTTCTCGAAGGTTGTCCAATTTCTAAAGGTCATACTTGAAAACTTTGTCGAAACATTATGAATTTTTTACCATATTATATATGTATGATATAATGAAACCATGACAAGTGTCATATTTTTTACGCATCAATTACATTTTCTATAATTAAAAAACCATTAACCTGCATATTGCCGGTCGAGTGTCGTAAATTAGATTTTAAATATTTAGTTATATTTAGTTGTAAAAGATTACAAATGTAATCATGAACACAAATATGATTTTTCCATAATTTTTGAGTCATTATTTCATGTACATGCATTTCAAATTTGACCCATTGAAGTAAATCCTACAAATACAATTATTTTATTAAAAATATCAAACCCACTCATAAAAGGATGAAAATTTTCCATGGATTAAAAGATGTTGAATTATGACTGTAAAAAAAAATTCAGGTTCAAAACATTTTTAAATTGTGATATGGACTCAAAATGTGTTTTCACATGAAATAATGGGTATTTAATCTTTGCCGAGTGTTTTTCTGGTGGCACTCGGCAAAGGCTAGGGTTTGCCGAGTGTCCGTTAGTGGCACTCGGCAAACCCAAAATTTCACCCCTGGCGCCGTTACGGCGTCAGCAAAAAAATTTGGCGGGCGATTTTCAGGTTGTTTGCCGAGTGCCACCTATAGGGCACTCGGCAAAGAGCTGGAATTGCCGAGTGCCAAGTTGTTTGCCGAGTGCATGACATCTGGCACTCGGCAAAAGAGTGTTTGCCGAGTGCCCGATGAAATGCACTCGGCAAACAACTTGGCACTCGGCAAACTCACGTTTTCCGGTAGTGTTTGTTGATAGGTACCTCATTCAACAATTCATGAAAAATTCCTGATAAGGCTGAGATCTGTTAAAAGCCAGTTGGAATCTCACCAATGATATGATGTCCTTTTCACTGTCAGAAAAATCAAAAGATCTACTATATAATCGTGGAACTGAATATTTGGATGGAGTTCAACATGTACTGCTTTATGCTATCAGTGTTTTTTTAAAAGCAAGAATTATGGTATGAATCTGTTGTGATGTTGTTATTAGACACTAAGGTGAAATGACAGTACTGCTGGTGATCTTTTTTGCCATGTTAACAGAGAACTTGGTGAATCCACTTATCTCGTGAGTGATGGTATTGCTATTGCTACTTAAATCTGCATGAAAACATTAATGCATAATTAAATCTCTATCTATCTTAGACAAGAATATATCACATTGCTTCTTATCATCGTAACATTACTAAACATGTTTGAGTAAATGTCATACTCTAAATAGGTCTTTGTCATTAAAAATAAGTTTCTATCGCAAAGCACAGCCATTTATTATGGTCATCTATAATTGTGAGCATCTCAGCAACTTGCTTTAACGTGAGCTAATGGATCGAAGTAAGTGCTTCGTTAGAAAAGAAAAAATTGTTATCTCCAATCTAAAGAACTTACACGTGACAACATTAGATAAGCCGATAATATAAGGTAGTGTTTGGTTCATTGCGGAGGAATAGAATGAGATGGTTCGAAACCATTTCATTTAGTAAAAAAATCGGTACCACATGGTCTAACATCTACAAGAAATATTCTGTTTCTAAGAATTATTTGATTCCACTCGATTTCATCTTATCCCTCGAACCAAATAACTATATCACTCTATATCCAAAAATCATTCTATCCCGTTCCTCCTCGTTCACCAAACCAAACACAAACTAACTAAATTATTAAGCATATGTACACTTTGTAGATAACAATTTTTTAAAAGGATTAAGATTAACATGCAAATAATACACGTGTCTCTACCTCGTAAGTCGTCCAACCAAAGCACTCATAAAGGAATAATGAACAAACGTATCACCACTTGAACTGGTATTCTTAACTTTGTACCAGTAACTCAACAAATGTAACGATTTAGTCTTTTTTAAACATATTTTATAAATTAATCTATGAAAAAATTTATTACAAAAATAAACGCAAACCTCAACACCAAAGCCATTAATGCCAAACATATACAACTTGTGCTAGAGTAGTTAAAACCAACCTCCGTACCTCTCCATTCCACGCTAATTAGGTGAGCTCACGTGGCAAAAAAGCTCCACAGAGATTGAACAAGAGAATTACTTACCACCACACTACAACGAATACCTTCTATAAAATGAACAATAATACTACTTGAGATAAAGGGAGGTCACTAGCTGGCGTGGCATCAGGGCCGTTCCTAGCAATTTGGGGCCCTAGACGAAAAAAAATTTAGGGGCCCTTCAATCTATTATCAGTGGGTGCGTGAATCGCATAAATAGACGTACAAGGGTATTAGCGACGAGCAGCGGTGGTAGGTGAGCATCGGCGAATCGACAGCGTCACCTCCTACCATGTTGTTAGTCAGATCACTGACATGGCTCACCGCGAGGGTATAATCATCGTCGTTATCATCCACTAACCTAGCATTAGAATTTAGGATGAGATTTAGACCGATCACCACTCACTAGAGCTTTAGGCTCCAGTGGAGTAGCTGAGGCGACGAAAACCTTGATCGTCCATTGTTCGTTGCCCATTGGGCGTTGTCATAGCGGGAGTCGTGCCATTGTGAGCCGACGAATGGGGGATTTAGGTTGTCGAGTGAGCAGGCGAGGATTTTGGGCGATATCATGAGAGGACGAGCATCATTGCGTGGTTGCCTAGCTGTCTTGCATTTGCTCGTGCTAGACTGCTTGCTAGCGTGTTACATTGGACTAGGACGATATCGTGCTAGGCAAAATTCCAATTTGTAAATTTGTTGTGCTGCATGCTGAACCATTTTTGAGTTGTGGACTATAGTATAAAAAATATAAAAATGCTAAGTTATATACACATATATAAATTTATATATAAATTAGGGGCCCCTAATTTTTTTGGGCCCTAGGCGGTCGCCCCTCTCGCCCTGGCCCAGGAACGGCCCTGCGTGGCATGAAGGTTGGTTCCAATAACTCTGGCGCAAAGCTATATATGTTTGGTGCCAATAGCTCTAGCACCGAGTTTTAGGGATAGAAACTTCACGTAACACTGACAAGAAGAATTAAATTTTAGTCAACGAGACTAGATACCCAAATTCATCTTGAATATCTTATGAAATATTTGGGTGAATTATACTTTTTTCCTTGAATGAGTTTTCTTGAAGTTTCTCATATTAAGGTTTTTAATGAGGCAATTCGTGTAATCAAGACATACACTATATACTCTTTTTCCTATTTTGTCCCCACTGGATTTTACTCTTTTTTGTATTTTTTTCCACTGAGTTTTTGAGGAGTTTTGATGAGGCATATGAATGTTGCGAGAAGTGCCCAATGGAGAGTGTTAGGAAACCTTAATCCTGAAGATTGCGGTAACCAAATTTGATTGTGAACACGTCTATCTCTTAGGGTTTTTGCTCTATTGATAGATGAGTCCTCTCCTTAGTTGTATATCGAGAAATATGAGTAATAAAGAATTTAGCTTTTCCCCTACACATTATGTCTTACCCATTGTCATATAGCTCTGTACTATGTAGGTAACAGATTAGTTTCTCAACACCTACCTCGCTCCCCGTATAAAAAGACCTTTAGTAACTCTTAAAAAACATACCATCAAAGGACTCTGCTACTCCCTATTTTAGATAGCTCATTAAAATATTACTCCCTCTTTTTTTAAATAACACCGCTGAATTTTATCACAACATTTGATTATTTATTTTATTTAATTTTTTTTTGCAATATCAGTTATTTTGTTATAATTTATTTTATTATTAAATATACTTCAAGCATAACTTATATTTTGTATATTTTCGCAAGTTTTTTGAATAAAATAAATAATCAAATGTTACGAAAAAGTCAACGACGTCATTTTAAAAATGAGTAAAATTTTAGAGAGTGTAATAATTATGATAAAATTTTGGGAGTGAGTTATAAATCAAAGCAATATAAGAGGGAAATTTTTTAGAGGTCTTTATATATCAAGATTTAGGAAACAAATATGCTGTAAGAAATTATAAATATTATCTCCATTATATATTATAGTCGCTTGACATTTTTATATGTCAAACTTCTCTAATTTTAACCATTTTTACATAAAATTATACACAAAAAACTAATATCACATTAGTTTTATTAAATTTATCATGAAATATATTTTAATAAAGTATTTATTAGGTATTAACGATGATCATCATCAAAACGGCTGCCTGCACTCACCATACGACGTTCCCCGTGTAAGTTTAGAACAGCCCATCCAAATATCCAATCCGATCAGATGTCGCACCAGATCCACCGGGATCCTTATCACGGACAGCATCGACAACTCAGCAGTTTGCCCACGAGACCCCAAAGAGTCACTGACCGGTAGGGCCCACGATCGGTGATGCGTCCCCAACCAGGCGAGTATAAAAGCTTTTCTCTCCTGCCATCTTCGTTGCTCCGCGTCGCCGCCTTCAAAATAAGAAAAAAAAAGGGAAAAGGAGGAAAAAACCTCCCAAATTCCCCATTCTTCTGCATCCCGTTATCTCCCCGGCTACCCGAATTCGCCTCCGTGTGCTGCTAATCGAGGTTCGCTTTGGATAAATTGGTCTTGATTGGGTGAAATTCTGGATGGTCTCGGCCGCCGTTCACGGATTCATGGCGCGATTTTGTTTTCTTTTTTTTTTCTCGTGGATTTTGGGGTTGTTTGGGCAGTTTTATGATCGGCGATTTTGCTGTGCTTTGCAGTTATTGATTTCTTGGTCGGATCGAGGTGTCGGAGATGGACGAATTCGAGCTGGCGGATAACCTAGAGTTCATCCTCCAGAGCATCCAGGAGCTCATAGATGACCAGGGGGAGAACAATCCCTTCGGTGAGGCCAACCAGGACGAGGTCATCGCTAACCTGGTCAACAACCACCAGGTACGGTGCCGCCGACTCCGCTTCCGCTTTCCGATTGCTGGTCGCGACTGTGTTCAGGATGGGCCTGCGCCCTGCTGTTCCATATGTGTTGGAATTTATATTTTGGGCTTCCATCGGGCATTGTTTGTTCATTTTGTGTTGTTTCGCAGGAGAGCACGCTGCCTGATGTGTCCGTGGAGGACGTTTTGGGCGGGAAGGACATGCAGGGGATCCCTTGGGAGAAGATGCTGTTCCGGAGGGATCAGTACCGGGAGATGAAGTTGAAGAACTACAGGAATTATCAGAACCTCAGTTATGCCCGGGAGGAAGCTTTGCAGGTACCTTGCATTCACGCTACTGTACTGTTTTTTATTTATCCAATCACTTTCTTAGGCAAACTATGATAGTATGATGAGGTCCCTGATGGACTATTAGGTGAGTAGAATGAACAATGTCTCAAATCTGTGGCATCGATTCTTGATTTGAAGATGACATTATAGGTTGCATTCACAAGGACATGATAGTATGAGACAAGGTGACACTACGGCGATGGATTGCCTACTAGCATGCTAAGGCATATCAGCATATGTATAATGGTGTGTATGAGAATTGAATGCTCATAGATTAGTTACCTCTGTTAATCAACATGTGTGCATTGGCTTATTTTTACTAGATCTTAGAAAATCATCTTATAGATTGCATTGAATCTACAATGATAGACAATTTGCGATTAAAATGTTGTAGCTGCAACTTCATCAAAATTTGGTTGCAAATATTTATTTGAATAATCTAGTTTGTTGATTTATTTCTTTTTCATAGTTTGACAATACAAATGGAGGCATCTGATGTCATTCTTTTTCCTAGACCATTACTTGCATGTGGAAGTTGTGCACATAATTGCTCTCACTGAGTAAATTTGTGCCATGTGCCCATGTAAAATTCGTCTTGGTACAATTAAAAGCAATGATAGTGAAGACAAACACCCATAAAGCTACACTACGATAATTGTTTGATACACACTTTTGATCAATGAAATTTTATTACACAAATTGACAAAATGATGGAAATTAATAAGCATCTAGTTAGATCATAATTTATAAATGAACAGCAAGCTAATGATAACCAGATTATGGTGCAAAGTATATCGATATGGTCAATAACATGTTGCTGTTGAACTGAAACATTTGTTGGCATGCCCACACACACAGACACAAATATTTGTAGTCCTTGAATGGAATGGTGTAAGTGTTGGTGGATATTGTAATGAGATAATATGGTGGTTTGGTTGGGAGATCGGGGAATGGTTTGTTGTTCACTTGGTCTAACTTTTATTTCACTGCGCTGCATATTGTTAAGGTGATGTTGCAAGAGGATATGAAAGACAACTAATTATTTTATGGGTACTGTCGTACTGCTTAGATATTTTGAACCAGTATTCAGTAATGTCTATATGTTATTTGGTTGATTGAGTGAAGTACCAAGTGTTCTATAATCTATAATGAATAGTACCATCCACGACTGGTTACCACTTACCACTAACACTAACCTATTTGGGAAAATATTAAATTACTACAAAACACTGTTACTTATCTACTAACCATGACCACAATGCTAGTTTAGTGCTCCATTTTATGAGTAGCCTATCCAAATGCCTTGGATAAGCCCTCATCCTACAAGAGTCTGGACTCTGGACAGACATTGAACACAATTATAGATGATTTAAGGTGGTGTCTGACTGTCTAGCTTGCTCTGTCCGCTCATCCGCCATGATGTGGATTACTTTATCCTATTTTCTATGATTTATGGCATGGTTGTCACGGCGTCGCCTAGGCGCCGACTAGGCGTCTAGTCGGTCACCGCCGGACGCCATGGTCAATTGCCTCGCCTGGTGGAGTTAGGCGCCCGCCTGGAGCTTCTAGGCGTCGCCCATGGCGACTAGGCGGTCGCCTGGCGTGTCTGGGCGGGCGCCTAGGGCAAGTTGTAGTGTCTGTCCCTTGCGAGTTGCGCCGCCGCCTCTGTCCCTTGCGCTGCCGGCCGCCGGATCTGCTGTCCCTTGCGCCGCCAGCCGCCAGATCTGCTGTCCCTTGCGCCGCCGGCCACCGGATCTGCTGTCCCTTGCGCCGCCGGCCGCCGGATCTGCTGTCCCTTGCGCCGCCGGCCGTCGGATATGCTGTCCCTTACGCCGCCGACCGCCAGATCTGCTGTCCCTTGCGCCGCCGGCCGCCGGATCTGCTGTCCTTTGCGCCGCTGGCTGCCGGATCTGCTTCTCCTTGCACCGCCGGGCGCCCGGCCGCCACTACTTCCCCTCCCCTTGCGAGTTGCGCTGCCGCCGGCCGCGGGCTCTGCTTCCCCCTCCCCTGATCCGTCGCCGCAGCAGGCAGGAGCAAGCAGGCAGCAGCAGGCAGTCTGCCGACGAGAGGGGAGGAAACCGGAGAAGGAGGAGGAGGAGGGGGCGGAGGCGGAGGCGGGGGTTGGCCAGGGTGCGTGTATGTTGCGAGCCCTTTTATAGCGGCCAGTGTGTGAATCTTCTGGGCCGTGCGTGTAGGGTGCGAGGAGTTGGGCCAGATTTTTTGGGCCGTGCGTGAATCCTGTTATCCTGTATGCTATGCCAATTTTTGGTCGCCTAGGCGACGCCTAGGCGCCTGCCTAGGCGCCTAGGCGTCCAGTCGGTTCGCTGGTGACTGGGTTCGCCGGGGCGCCATGACAACCATGATTTATGGGTTTATTTGCTTGGGTACACATGATGGTGAGTTGGTGACATGGTGTAAATATTGTTTGGTTGCTTACATTGTTTTCTTATTTCTTTAGTTGGTTATTGTTTGATTGTGTTTAAATGGTTAAAGAAGTTATCACAAATGTTTGTATTTAAATCCAACCTTTTAATTTAAATCCCAAATCGATGCTTACAGCTTACATTAATCACTAATCACCAGTGGCTAATATGGTTTCTGGTCTATTGAATTGCATACCTTAAGTTATTTAGCATGAGGCATCCATGGAGTCAGGGATGATAGTTGTTCATACTCAAGTAATCATCTCTTAAGTACCACTGCTCACCACTAGCAATTCATAATCATAAATGATGAACAGCAAGTACCATTGCTCATTACTATGACCACAAGTGATAAACAGTAAGTACCACTTTATGCATCATTAATTGTGGTTCATGAGCTCACGTTGTATGAACCATCTGAAAAAAGAAGGCTTATGCTATATGAAAGAACACCTTTTTATCTGCTGTAGCAGTATGAAGCATATTAAAAGAGCACTCCAAAATCCTTACTCTTTACCCCATCACGAGCATTCCCAGGCTCCCAGCACACTGAATAGTCCCTCATTTGTCATCAACTGTCACATGGAAGAATGGAAGATCTTATTGAGCCAAGTAAACTACTTTGTGCCTGGCTCATTTCTAACATTGTAGGGTTAGCCTTACGACTTACAAGTTTATCCATCGATGTCCAGTGATCTTTGTATGACACTATGACCCACAACCAGTTGTGTTTGGGATTGTAGTGTAGTATTTTTGGAACATTTCACCCAGGTAATATCAGTGAAATTGACATTAGGCACCAAGCATCGTGGAGAGTTTATTCAATTTGGGCTCTTCATTGGAGTTTAATATAGATGGTTGGTGATTCTGTGGTTAGGACCATTTCTTTAATATCTATATTCATTTTTTCTTCCACAATGATGTCAAATTACATCCATTAATGATAATGTTTGTAAGCTTGAATCAGGATTTTAGAAGAGCAGCATAGACCATTGAGGAATCTGTAGAACCCAATGGAATCTTTATTGTAGTAGTTTTGTAGGGTCATAGGGTGAGCATTTTTTCTAGATGCATATGCATTTCAGATTATTGGAGATGAGCACTGTTCTCAGAGGACTTCAGTACTTTACATTATTTTCCTGTTGTTTGTTTGGAGCAACCTAAGTAAAGAAAGTTTCTGTTTGGAGTAGGGTTGATTATGTCAGTGTGAAATTGTGAAATTGACAAAATCCTGGTAATTTTGTCACTTCCCAAAAACAAAGCGATTTCAGTCAATATCTTGAACTATTTGAATCCATGAGCATAGTTTAGAAAGAATGGCTGGCTGTTGAATTGACCTGAATGTATTGTACTAATATTTTAAAGTTATTTGAGCCTCAGCTTCTGTTTGGAGTAGGGTTGATTATGTCAGTGTGAAATTGACAAAATCCTGGTAATTTTGTCACTTCCCAAAAACAAAGCGATTTGAGTCAATATCTTGAACTATTTGAATCCATGAGCATAGTTTAGAAAGAATGGCTGGCTGTTAAATTGACCTGAATGTATTGTACTAATATTTTAAAGTTAATTGAGCCTCAGCTTTTTGAGTTTTTCTGTTTTAAGGAAAATACATGATATCCATATTGCCCAAGGTTGATCAAAACTTAAGAAAACACAGTTTAACTATATTTATGTGAGCACTTTTATTATTTGACTTGTAACTTTGAAAGTTTTGTTTAGCAAGTATGTTGCTTTTGAGTTTTGACAAGGTCTAACAATTTTCGTAGATAAAGATAGTTCAGTAACTGTAGTCCTTAGTTTAATTAAACTGTTGCGTAGTTACTAGTTAGTGTTAGACTTGAAACATATATGCTGAAGGAAGTATATAGATGGGTCACACCTTTTATGATGTTCTTCTATTCAGCTGTAGTTACCTAAAAGTAAGATTATTTCTGTCATGGGTTGAGAACCTATGACGGGATAAACATGACGAACATTTGGATGAAAGATTAAACTTCTTTCTCTTTCTTCATTGATTACTTGATCAATACAACCCTATTTATAGAATCTACAAGACCTAACCGAATAACTAACCGAATCTATTACCACTCTAGGACTCTATCCATTAATAAACTTGGACTCTAACTAGACTTGGACTCTAATTTGCTGCATTGCTACAGTACCTGCGTGGTACTGTTCACGCGGCTGGGCTTGGGCATGACAGCCCTGGTCCACAGCCCATGACAATTTCCTTATCTGAACAATTTGTCCCGACAAATAGTTGAAACAAATAAACAATCTTCTTTGATTTTCTGCTTGAACTTTGAGCTGGTATGCATGGAAAATGGAAAAACTGTACTTTAACTTTACTTTAATTGCTTTGCACCTTAAAGGGTAACTATGACTACGTGTAACTTTCTGTGGAAATAGGTAATTCTCAGGGATTAAGGAGATAAGTTGTTTCTACTGTTTACAGTTGTTTGGAGACAGAAAGATAACTGTGTGTATAACCTAACTTATTTCAAAGGATATATGTGGGAAACCATATTTCAAGTGTCTGTAGTATACCAGCATTATAGGGCTGTGGCATCATTTACTATATTAGTGGATCTTGTCCAGAAAATCTTACATAACTTCATTATTATGGTTACAGTGAAGTCCTGGAAAGTACTGTACCATCATCTTTCTTGTCAATCAGCATCTTAAAATCTATTTTTTTTCTTGTATTAACAGGAGTGCAAAAAAGTTGAAAAAGATGGCCCTTACTACAATTTCCAGTACTACACAAGGCAAGCTCGTCCATCAATTGTGCATTTTCAGGTTTGTAATCACCCTGTTGACATTGCAATATAATATAATATAGGGAGCTTAGTTATGGTAATGTTGGATTTATTTGAACTTGTCCTACCATGTTTTCCTTTGATATTGGCTCATAGTGGTAGCAGGGAATGATAAACCTTTTCAAAATATCTGCTTGTAGAGATAGTATAGGAATGAGAAAATTCCGTATATGCCACCAAAAGTTTACCAATTCTCATTGTGAGTAGAATAGAATATATTCATTGCCGTTCAAGATGAACAGGGGTACAATTTATAGGAGGAGGAAGGCTTGACAGCCAAGGCAAACCAACACACTTGGCAGCCAAGGCAAGTCAGCCTCCTTGACAGCTAAGGTAGCTAACCAGGCCCACAATACTCTAGAGAGGTCCACAATCATTAAGTCTAACACGCCCCCGCAGTCGAATCGTCAGCTACTCTGCACGTTGAGACTGGACCTGAACTCCGTAAATACAGACGAGGGTAAGCCTTTGGTGAAGATGTCCGCATATTGAGAGGATGTAGGAACATGTAAGACGCGAAGATCACCAATGGCAACCCGTTCCCGGACAAAGTGGAGATCAATCTCGATGTGCTTGGTGCGTTGACGCTGGATCGGGTTGGAGGTCATGTATACGGCACTGATGTTGTCACAATAGACCAATGTGGCGCGTTGGGAAGGGGCATGCAGCTCGAGAAGAAGTTGGCGCAGCCAAGTGGCCTCCGCAACTCCATTGGCCACGGCGCGATACTCAGCCTCTGCACTGGACCGAGACACCGTGTTCTGGCGCTTCGAAGACCAGGAGACAAGGTTGTCGCCAAGAAACACAGCATAGCCCAAAGTGGACTTGCGGGTGTCTGGACAACCAGCCCAATCAGCATCCGTGTAAACAACCAAATCAGCCGAGGAAGATGGTCGTATCAGAAGACCAAGGTGGAGTGTGCCTCGAATATAGCGCAGAATTCTCTTCAGAGCAGTGAGATGAGGCTCACGAGGGTCATGCATATGTAGGCAGACTTGCTGCACAGCATACGCAATGTCTGGCCGGGTGAATGTCAAGTATTGCAGGGCCCCAGCGAGACTGCGAAAATCCGAAGGGTCGGGGACGGGAATGCCATCGGCTGCAGCAATTTTCGGGTTGGTGTCAACTGGGGTGGAGCAGGGCTTGCATTCTGTCATCCCGGCGCGAGTAAGAATGTCCAACATATACTGATGCTGAGAAAGAAGAAGTCCATCACCACTTCGCTGAACATGCATGCCAAGAAAGTGATGTAATTCCCCAAGATCCTTCATCGCGAATTCCCTCTGGAGGGCAGAGATGATCCACCGAAGGAGGGTAGGTGAGGAAGCAGTAAGGACGATATCATCAACATACAACAATAGGTAGGCCATGTCCGATCCGTGGTGATAGATAAAAAGTGAAGTGTCGGTCTTGGCTTCAATAAACCCAAGGGACAACAGATGAGTGGCCATGCGGCTGTACCATGCACGAGGGGCCTGCTTGAGACCATATAGAGACTTCTGCAGATGACAGACATAGTCCGGATGGGCTGGATCTTCAAATCCGGAGGGCTGTTGACAATATACTGTCTCTGTCAGGTGACCGTGAAGAAAGGCATTCTTCACGTCGAGCTGATGGATAGGCCAGTGGCGAGAGAGAGCCAAGGAGAGAACTGTACGAACAGTTGCAGCCTTCACCACGGGACTGAAGGTCTCATCAAAATCCACACCAGGCCGTTGAGTGAAGCCACGAAGAACCCAACGAGCCTTGTGCCTTTCAAGAGAGCCATCAGACTGGAATTTGTGCTTGAAAATCCACTTGCCGGTGACAACGTTGGCCGTAGGAGGACGAGGCACAAGATCCCAAGTGTGATTCTGCAGCAAAGCATTATGTTCTTCTTCCATGGCAGCTCGCCAATTAGGATCAGCAAGAGCATTACGGAAGGTCTTCGGTATTGGAGACATGGACGTAACATGGTACGTTGCAGGCATCCGGAAACCACTCTTCGAACGGGTGCTCATGGCATGCTGATTTGTCACAGGAGGGACAGCAACAGCACCCTTGGGCAGGAGTGATGGTACGGCCGGTGCAGGAGGTGGTCGAGGGCGACGCGAGTAGAAGTGGGTGAAGACACGGCCTGGTTGAGGAAGTGTCGTGACTGGGTCAGGTGCAGTAGGTGCTGAAGCCGTCAGAGTGGCAGCAGAAGGCCCTCCAGAGGGGCTGGCCGGAGCTGCTGGCGTCAGGGAAGAAGCACCAGGGGTCGACGGTAGCACTCCAGGCACAGTCACAAAGGGACTGGCAGGAGTGCTAGTGCTGATAGCACCAGGGGCCGGTGGTAGTACTCCAGGTGCAGGACTGCTAGGAGTACTGGGACCTGCAGAAAAAGATTGGTGCAGTGATCCAATTGGAGCAGGCACCACATTAGTATCATCAATAAACTCAAAATCCCTTGGATTGCTAGGACCATGGCGCTCAACAAAGGGAAAGGCTGTTTCATCAAAGATGACATGCCGATAGATGATGATGTTGTTGGAGGAGAGGTCAAGGCAGCGGTATCCTTTGTGGTGGGAAGAGTAGCCTAGAAAGACACATAAGGTGGATCTAGGAGCGAGTTTATGAGGAGCGGTGGCGGATGTGTTGGGATAACACTTGCACCCAAAAACACGAAGGTGATCATAAGTGGGTATCGTGCCAAACAAGGCAAGGTGTGGTGTGGAGAACTGAAGTGTTTTGGTGGGGAGGATGTAGAGGAGAGAAGTGGCTGTGAAGAGAGCCTCAACCCAGTAGGAGGGAGGCATAGACGCCTGAAATAGTAGGGAGCGAACTACATTATTGATGGAGCAAATAATGCGTTCAGCTCTACCATTTTGAGGCGAGGTGTATGGGCAGGACATGCGAAGATGAATGCCCTGAGACAGGAAGAAGTGGCTGGTGCGAGAGTTGTCAAACTCTTTCCCGTTGTCGCACTGAACAGCCTTGATGTGAGAGCCAAATTGGGTAGAGGTGAAGGTGATGAAATGGGTGAGTGTGCTGAAAGTGTCAGATTTTAGACGCAAGGGAAATGTCCAGAGGTAGTGAGTGCAATCATCAAGTATGACCAAATAATATTTATAACCAGAGACACTCACAACAGGAGATGTCCACAAATCACAATGAATAAGGTCAAACTTGTTTGATGCACGAGAGGTAGAAGTAGAAAATGGAAGACGAACATGACGTCCTAACATCCTAATTGACAAGCATGACACAAAACAGAACAGTCCTGAACATGAGTGCTAGCAGCGAGTTTCAGCAAGGTCTCATGACCGGGATGACCGAGACGTCGATGCCACAGTGGGGAGGTAGCTTGAGCAACAAGAGAGTGTGCTGGAGGTAGGTGCAGAGGATACAATGACCCGGAGCTATTGCACTTGGCGATCTCGGTCCGAGACGGAAGAACCTTCACAGAACAACCAATAGGATCAAACTCAACAGAACAATTATTGTCAGTAGTGAATTGGCGAACATAGATGAGATTCTTAATAAGTTGTGGTGCAACCAGAACATTATTAAGATGTAAATTAGGGGACAACTCTGTTGAACCAATGGCAGTAACGGGAAGAGTAGAACCATCACCAACAATAATAGATGAGGGAGTAGGATACCGCGGGAAGTGAATATGTGAAAGATAGGCAGAATGGGGTGTCATGTGGGAGGTAGCACCTGTGTTGAAGTACCAGTCTGATGGTGGGGGGGTCAGCGATGTTGTGCTGAAAGCGGAGGCGAGGGCCGTCGGGTCCCAAGAAGGAAGGCCAGTCGGGTGGTAGAGGCTTGGGGCGCCCCACTGCCCGGAGCCGTCAGGAGTAGTTGGCTGCTGCTGTTGGTGGGCGAAGAGGGCCTGCTGATGCGTCTGCAGGTGAGGAGGGACCGGTAGAAGAGCCAGAGGAGGGCGAGGACCCCCTGGCCACATCTGTATGGATCCCATCCATGGGTTGTAGAGGCTGGGCCAGGGGCGACCCCCAGCAGCAGGATGTTGACTGCTTGCAGGAGGTTGCTGATGCTGAGCGCCAGGGAGGGTGTGCTGACCACCAGCACCTCTTCTGCCACCGCCACCACGCCGGCCGCGGCGATTGCCCCCGGAATCTCCGGGCGAAGGCTTGGATCCTCCAGTACCTCCGATGCTCGTATTTGGTGAGGGAGGGTTGGAGGAGCCGACAATAGTGGAGGCAGTGAAGGCAGAGGCAGGGGAGTCCTTGTGCGCCAGAGTGAGCTCCTCAAGAATGAGGTCATCATGGGCCTCCAGGAAGGTGGGGAAGGGACGACTTCGGCGCAGGAGGGCTCCAATATGGCTGAAGCGCTCATTGAGGCCACAGATCACGTTGAGGACGAGGGTCCGGTCTGTGATCATTTCGCCAAGAGCCGTGAGATCATCGACCATCTTCTTCAGCTGACGACAGTAGTCGGTGATGGAGAGTTCACCTTGGACAAAGGTGCGAAACCTTGTCTCGAGGTGAATGGAGCGGGCCTCCCGATTGCCGAGGAACTGGGACTCAACAGCGAGCCAAGCATGGCGAGCAGTGGCGCCTTGAGAGGAGATGGTTTCAGCAAGGTCGTCGGTGAGGGTGGCGATGATCCAGGACTTGACGACACAATCCATCCGAGCCCAGTCAGGGGAGACCGGGTCTGGAGGATCTGTGCAGACATGGTCCCGAAGGGAAAATTTGCTGAGGATGAGGAGGAATTGGTCACGCCAACGGTTAAAGTTGCCGGAGTCGACGTCGAGGATGATGGTGACGTGGGTCCGGATGTTGTTGACGGCGACGGCCTGGGCATGAAGTTGTAGAAGGGCCATGGCTTCATGGAGAAGCATGGCTGAGGTGAGGTCGGATGGGGATGGTGGAGTGCTGAAGGAGACATTGCCAGGTGCATTAGGGGAGGCGATTGCAGCGGCTGCACGCTCCCTGGCAGCACGGGCCAAGGCATTGCTGGCACGGGAAGCAGCGGCATCGCGCTCCCTGATGGCAGCAGCCGCCTCCTCGGCTTGAGCGGCGCGATCCAGAGCAGCCTGACGCTCCTGGTCAAGAAGAAGGGTGGCGGCACTAGAGTCTTCAGCAGTGGTATCCACAATCCGAGGGGAGGGTGGGGAGGAGGGAGACATTGTTGCAGCACGGCAGAGGCTGGTGCGCAGGGTGGAGAGGAGAATCCTAAACCTAGTGCTCTGATACCATGTGAGTAGAATAGAATATATTCATTGCCGTTCAAGATGAACAGGGGTACAATTTATAGGAGGAGGAAGGCTTGACAGCTAAGGCAAACCAACACACTTGGCAGCCAAGGCAAGTCAGCCTCCTTGACAGCTAAGGTAGCTAACCAGGCCCACAATACTCTAGAGAGGTCCACAATCATTAAGTCTAACACTCATATATGGTACTGAAAATTTGAAAATTTGCTGTTTCCATATATGTCAATTCTTTAATTTTCTATGTCCACATATGCCATTCTTGTTACTTTTAACCGTTAGTCAACGTTAGTTTTTTCTGAAATGCCCAAACTGCCCTCAGCTCATTAAAAATCAAAGACGATTTAAGCTCCGTGATAAGCTATCACTTATTCTATCCAGCACCCGCGTATCCATCACTCATTCAATCCAGCGCAATTGAGACCGGTTGAGAGCAAAGCAATCTAGATAGCTTTATAAGTTGAGGGCAATTTTGGTATTTCGAAAAAAACTAATGTTGACTAATAGTTGAAACTAACGACAATGGTATATATGGACACATAAAATTGAAGCAATGGCATATATGGAAACAATAAATTTTTAGTGGTATATATGGGAGCCGACGAATTTTCAGTAGCATATACAGAATTTTCTCTATAGGAATTGGTGGAAAAGAATTTGCAGGTACTATATTAAAAGGTACATTATTTATTTTTTGTTCCAGACTTCCAGTATATTTAATAGAATTTAGTCTAGACATGCATACATCTGAAGACACCAATTTGCCACAGTTACACTACCAATAAATGCTAGGTCTACTCATTAGATCCCAATATAATTGAGTGTATATAGCTACTTATATATTATAATAGAGTGACTATGATGGGCTAGGGTTTTGGGCCTAGCCCAGCCCCGTGAACAGTACCTGCTAGGTACTGTAGCATGATAGGTTTAGGGTTAGTGAAAGGACACTAATGTCGCCTAGAGGGGGGTGAGTTCCTAAAAAATTCTTGCGAAAATAGTTAGTTTGAAAAACTCATGAATCGGAAGTTTGGTTAGGGACCGGATGTTTCGATGCACCGGAAGTTTTTCGGAACTTCAGCTGATCGGAAGTTTCGATTTGGATTGGAAGTTCTGTTTGGATCGGAAGTTTCGATGAGCTTAGAAAATCAACAAATATGAATTTTGATCTAGCCAACAAAGTAAATGAATGAAATATGTGTAATGATGTTGGCTATAACTATTACACAAGAAGATGTTCTATAACCTTGTTAGCAAGTAGATTGGACAATATTAAAGTATGAACTAGAAAGAACACGAAGAACATTGAGAACACAAGATGAATTTTTATAGCAATTCTATAAGAATACTAGAATAGAAAGTTAGCACAAGTTGTTTGGAGTATGTCTATACAAGGAAAACTAGATCAATGAGGTAGATTTAGAGATTGGACTAAAACAAGCAATGAACGTAATTAACTGATAAACTTTAAATCTAGTAGCTTATAATGAGTTCTAGTTCAAACCAATTGTTCTTGCATGTTTTAATAGGTATTATGAAGCTATCATATTCATCAATTACAATTAAACAAGCACGAGCACATAGATCGAACTAAAACATGTATGAATATGATAAACTAGCTTATGAACACAAAGAACAAAAATGAACACAAGTGGTTATTTATCGGAGTTCAGATCCCTCAATCCTATGTCTCCATTGAGGGACCTCAATAGACCGGGTCTCTTTCAACCCTTGTCCTCAACAAGCCTTAGCCGACACTAAGCTTGAATTTTCTACTGAGTTACCTTGTTGTATCTAAGGTAGAGCTTGTACAAACTTCTCCGGGCACTCCACAATCTCTTGGATGATCGCAGAGCGACGTCTAGCCGTCTAGGAGGTAGTACATCCAAGAGTAACAAACATAAATTTGATTTGTTTGCTATGAACTCAAGTACTCAATGATTTTGCAATAAAACCAACCAACTCAACAACCCAAAATTTTCTCAAAAGATAGAGCAAAGAAATGGCAAGAAGATTTGTGAAGAACTCTCAAGTAGAATCGCAAAGATTCACTCTAGATTTAGACTTGAAAGAGAGGGAGAGTTCTAGGGTTTGAGTGCTAGGGTTAGGTTTGAGAAGCCCCCTCAAAAAAGAGAGGGAGATGGGTTTATATAGCCCCCACCCTCGGGCTAGCCGCCGAGGGCAAAAACAACAAAATTGGAAGTTCTGACGGTCCAAATTAGAAGTTCCGACCAAAAATAAATTCGAAACAAATGGTTCAAATCGGAAGTTCCAATGCAAAATCGGAAGTTCCGATGGAAAGATTAATTCCAGACTGAGAGTTCAAATCGGAAGTTCCGATTTTCAGTTTGAAGTTCCGACGTTGTCCGTCGACGGTGGCTATCGATGGTTCGGCTACCATGCCACCACCGGTAGAAGACGTCCTTTGGGAGGTTCTCCAAAGGATATAGGACCTCTATCATTATCTTCAAGAGGAATGGGTGCGGACCATGGTGCATGAGGTTCTCCAAGAGATGCGGGGCATTCGTCGTGACATTCATGAGTTACGGGAGTCATCCAACCGCAGTAATCAATGGCTAGACGATATGCAACAGTAGCTGCAGGCGCACAATGTCACCATCCATTGACTCGAGCTAAGATGAGGCGGGGTGCTGTCGGTCGAGACCACATGCAGGGGGCGTCCGGGCAGTCCGTGCCATGGGATGCCTGTGCCACTTCCTACTGACCTGCACTTGTTCGGTCATGCCAATGATTCCGCCTCACCTGTAGCCGCATCATCGAAGCTGTCGCCACAATTTTCTGCACTAGATGATGATGTCAAGGCCCTGACTTTGACTGCTCCCGTGGAGTTGCTATCTTGGAAATTTTCAGCGCTAGAATCCTTGCCAATCTATCTGGACAGTTTGTCAGATAAGGTACATGCACTGCAAGCCTCTAATTTTGAGAAAGTCCAGGAGGATTGCGTGCTGAACCAGTCATGGTGAGGCCAAGTAGATCACTATTTGCCACCTACATCATGGGTCCCCTGCGACGAGTTCAAGTGGCAATACCCTGCTATCCATCTTGAGGACGAGCTGCTTTTCAATGGTGGGAGAGATGTCAGGTGGGGATGGGCTGGGCCTCAAGCAAGCCCCTATCGATTGATCACAAGTTCATCAGTGGATGCATGATGCAAACACTAAGCATGTACTTCATGTATGATAAGATAGTAGGGGTACCTGAGCTTGGTGAGCCTAGTGGTGTCGGCTCCGGAGCTTGGTGATTTGGCCTGAAGGTAGCTTGTGGCCGGCTTCTCCATCTCTGCCTGATGTGACGAACTGAGCAGGTGGACGAAGATGTAGACGAGGCACAACACGCACCATCGGATAAGGCCGTGGGAGCTTCGGCTAGCTGACCGCTGGATGGCGGGAGCTCAGCTAGAGCACCACTGGACAAGGTGTGCGTGTGGCGTCAGCTAGAGCACAGGGAAGAGAGGCCAGGCGGCGCACAAGGGAAGAGAGCTAGGCAACTGGCGACACATGGAAGAGCTAGGTCACATGCTGTAACAGTGTAGTACTGTAGTCATAACCCTAAGTCCCTAATAGGGTCCAATAAGTAACAAGCCCACTAGAGCAGGCCCACTAAAAACACAGAAATGAACCTGATCTGCTGGTCATTAATTTTACAATCACAACTAGTCGTCGACAAGTCGGACAGCCATATTTCTAGTTGGTCTAGTCGGATCAGAGCAGCTAGTTGGCTTCAGAGAACCGACCAGGCTGATTTATCACGAATAATTGGATGGTTTGTAAATATCGGTAATAATAGTCCTTTTACTGGGGTTAATAAGACCAACTGTATATTATGTCTTCTCAGCATTCTTATGCTTGATGCATGAAGTTGTTCTAATAACTTTAGATTAAAGGATTCTGATTTGTGACATTTAAGTTTGCAGCTAAGGAATCTGGTCTGGGCGACAACCAAGCATGATGTTTACACTATGCACAACCAATCATTGACACACTGGTCATCATTGGACCAGATTAGCACTGAGCTAATCAATGCAGATGATTGCATCATACCGAAACAGGTACATGCTCCATCCATAGGCCTTAGCTCTTGTTTCTGTTGACTCCACGTCTGTTTGGCCTAAAACATGCATTGAATTCTCTTGTTTCTGGACAGAGAGGGCATGGTTCACATTCTGTTGCAATGGTCCAGGTCACAACTATGGCTGTTGATGATAGTTTATTGGTAGTTGGTGGTTTTCAGGGGGAGCTTATATGCAAGGTATGTTCATGGAAATATATACTTCTACTTTACAATCCCATCTAATAACTTGTAAATTGACAAAAAAATGTGGCTTTTAACAGTGCCTGGGGGATGATGGGGTTGTTTTCAGCACAAGAGTTACAGATGATGAGAATGCTATTACCAACTCTTTGGAGATATATCAGGATGCCAAGTAAGATTTGATGCTTTTGGTGTCCATATGCATTCTTACTTTCAGGTCATGTAACAACTCTTAACAAAATGTATATTTTCAGTGGATCTCGACGATTGGTGGCTGCTAATAATGACTGCTCTGTCAGAGTTTTTGACATAGAGTACTTTGACCTTCTGAAGCACTATGTCTTCCCATGGTCTGTGAATGTAAGTAGCTTATATATAATTGTTTATCACCTGTAGCTATGTGCCTTCTTTTGTCTCCCAAGTCTAAGATCTGTTTTTCAATCAGAGCGTTTCAGTGAGCCCAAAAGGGGGACTCTTCACTGTCCTTGGGGATCATCAGGATGGCTTGGTAGTGGATCCCAAGTGTGGCAAGGTAAGTGCACGAGTAACTTTTTATCTTATTTGCAAGCTCGAAGTGACTTCTGCTTAATCTTAGTAATATATATAATTCTATATTGCTGTTTTGCTTTAGGCAATTGGTGCACTTAAGGGCCACTTGGACTACTCATTCGCATCTGCCTGGCATCCTGACGGTAATATCTTGGCTACCGGCAGTCAAGATACAACATGTCGGCTGTGGGACATTAGAAACCTATCAAAGTCTGTAGCTGTACTCGGCGGAAGGATAGGCTCGATACGCTGCATCAAGTTCTCTTCAGATGGGCGGTTCTTGGCTACGGCGGAGCCTGTGGATTTCGTCCATATCTACGATTCACATGCAGACTACGGAAAGTCTCACGAGATTGACTTGTTTGGCGAGATTGCTGGTTTGTCGTTCAGCCCAGACACCGAGGCCTTCTACGTTGGCATAGCCGATCAAACATACGGAGGTCTCATAGAGTTCGACAGGAGGCACCAGCATCATTATATGAACTGCATGTGGTGATGCCATTTGTTTAGCGAAATGTGTGCCTGAGTGCATTCCTCAGTCGAAGAGCAAAATGTAGCAGTCATATTTGATTGTGTGTGCTGTAGAACTTGCTCAACTTTTAGAAGGCACACGAACTGAGAAGCTCATGAAGAATTTGCTGCTATTAGTTTTTAGCTGCAGCATCTGAAGCTCCCTCAGACGAATGGTCTGGAGCTGTATAAAATTCTGGGTTCTCCTTTTCTTCCCTTTCCTTTGGTTAACTTGTTATATAGGAACTGATGTATGTATTTATATGTATAGCGTTCTATTTCATTATTCTCCATATCAATGTACGTATAGTTGGTGGTATATGCGAAGGATGATTTCGCCGTTCTTTTTAAGTCCGCATCATGCACGAGCATTCGTCACGAGCATAAACAAAATCGAGTTCAGTAATTAAACATGTTCAAATCCTTCGGAAGCCGTCTTGTGCGGTACCAAACTGGCTCTCATAAAGAGATGCTAATGATATGCACACAAATTAAATTAAGAAAATCAGAATTGACACGATCACGAATTAAGAACATAAAAAATGACATAATCGGTGTTAGATTTTTTAAGGGCTCTATCACATTCCTTTTCGGTTGTTTTGAGAAATTGATACGGGGCCAACAGGGGCACATATCACATGTTTGCTCGTTCCTTTATAATCATATCAACATAAAAATTATTGAGAAAGTAGCTAAATATATGTTTGGAGGATCTAGCTAAGTTTATTGATAATATTTTTATATATCAAATCTTAACAATTTTACATTCCTTGGTGAGTTCAAGATTTTGTGATTTGATTAAAAGCACCGTACCTAGATACTCATTCCATTAACTTTAACTTTTAAATGATGCGGTTGACTTTTATCTTAACGTTTGACCATTCATTTTATTCAAAAAACTTTTTAAAATATCATTTATTTTTCTATAATTTATTTTATTACTAAAAGTACTTCAAGTATAACCTATATTTTTGCATATTTGCAAAAAATGAATAAAATTTATAGTCAAACGTTGAGATAAAAATCAACTACGTTATTTAAAAGTTAACGGAGGAAGTATATGTTTGTTTGGAGGATGTAGCTAAAAATAAACTCATATCCTTTTTATTCCCAGATATTTATTAGTTGTTTTTTATAATTCTAAGAGCACCTAAAACTGTTTGAGAGCATAACGAGCCATTATGTCGATGAGACAGACCCTATATGACCGCTTGTGCTCTGAGGTGAATGGTCAACATAATTTTTGTGTTGACATAAAGACTAAGAAAAAGCTGATTGTAATTATGTTTGTTCGCGTGAGAAAAAGAGTAAACTGCTGTTATGAGTTGTTTCACTACAACAAAACAGGCAACTTCCGTCGGCCAAAGCCGACGGAAGTTAGCCCTTTTCCGACGGAAGAAGCCAACTTCCGTCGGCAAAACGCTAACTTTCGTCGGCCTTTGGCCGACGGAAGCGCGGCGACGGAAGTTAGCTAACTTCCGTCGGCGGCCGACGGAAGTTAGCTAACTTCCGTCGGCTTCACGTGGCCGACGGAAGTTAACGCCGAACACTGCCACGTCACCAGAGGGGTACTAACTTCCGTCGGCCAGCCTGGCCGACGGAAGTTAGGGGCAGCTAACTTCCGTCGGCTAGGGCCGAAGCCGACGGAAGTTAGCTTTTCTGCCCACGTGGCCGAAACCAGCTAACTTCCGTCGGCTATGGTCAAAGCCGACGGAAGTTACCTGGTATTTTTTTTTCCTGGTTCCCCTACTCACACTCACATCCAACCACAATTTCAATCACATTCACAATACACATCCAAAATCACATTTCACATCCAAAATCACATTCAAACTTCACATATATCATCCAAAATCACATCTCACATCCAAAACTTCACACATCACATCCAAAATCACATAACACAACTTAATTCACAATCAAAGTCACAATACACATCCGCATTCACATATACTATCCAAATTCACATACAAAGTCACATAACATATCGAGATTCAATCCAGGTTCATTATACACATCCATACTCACTGATCGCCCACATTTGGGTCGTGGGCGCCGCCGCTGCCTCCCGCTTCGTCCACAATTGCCCCAGAGGCTCCATCTTGACCAGGCGTACGGAAACACTAAAGAAATAGACAAAATTAGAAACGAACTCAACTACCCTTCTAAACGCTAACTTAAGTATTTAGGAGGTACCTCAGGTGATGTAGGAGATAGTGGTGGTGGCGGGGGAGGTAGTGGTTGGAACATGGACATGTCAAATCCACTGTTTTGCTGGGCTAGTTGCTACACATGTTGTAATGTAATCAGTTAGTTCTAAACCTATTTCTGAATACTTTTGAACTGCAACACTCTAAACTAAACTTACTTGGATCATCGCATGTTGTTGTGCTAAGCAGGCGGTATAGTACTCTTGTTGTTTCCTGTTGTGCTCGTTTACCCGCCTCAATTCCTCCCTCATCTATGGGTGATTCATGGGCAAAAAGCATCTATGGCAATCAAAGTAACAAATCTTTCCCCCGAAGTTCAAACGGAAACAATCTGTGTCCTTCGCACATATCGGGCATGTCAACCTTCCATGACAACTCCAACCAGAAAAAATACCGTATGCCGGAAAATCGTGGACCGACCACAGATACGCAACTCGAAGATTGAATTTTTGTTTCTGGTCATAGTCATATGCTTTAACTCCTTTCCACAATTGTTTTAACTCTTCAATTAAGGGCTTCAACATCACGTTTAGTCGTGTTCCAGGATGATCTGGACCGGGTATAATGAGACACAGGAACATAAATTCATATTTCATACAAAATGAAGGTGGAAGGTTGTATGGAATAGCAAACACGGGCCAACAAGAGTACGACGATGCCGTTACATTGAAAGGCATGAATCCATCAGTTGCCAACCCGATGCGAACATTCCTTGCATCACTAGCAAAGTCTGCATCAAAATCATCTAGAGCCTTCCATGCCGCACCATCAGATGGGTGCACCATTACTTGATTATTCTCACGTACACCTTCTTTATGCCATCGCATATGTCTAGCGGTTTTCTTTGATAGAAACAATCGTTTCACCCGAGGTGTAAGAGGCATGTAACGAAGTTGCTTATGAGCAACCTCTGTCGTCACCTTCTCTCCGTCTTCATTTACGACCTCTACGAATCTCGGTTTACCACATTTTAAGCATTTCACCTCATTACTATGTTCTTTCCAGAACAGCATACAATTATCTCGGCACACATCAATCTTCTCATACTCCATACCGAGAGCAGAAAGCATTTTCTTTGACTGATACATGTCTTTCGGCACCTTATGGTTCTTAGGAAGGATATCGCTGATCAGATTCAAGAGCTCCTTATAACAATTGTTTGAAAATGCAAACTTTGACTTAATAGCCATAATACGAGTCACGAAAGCGAGAACGCTTACGGTGGTGTGCTCATGCAATGGCTCTTCTGAAGCTCGAAGGATGTCGAAAAACTTTTGAACCTCCGGTGTTGGAGGATCCTCGGGGTTTGATTCAAACTCCGGTCGTATAGCATCAACATCTCATCCATCCTATCGTCAGCAACGCTATCATCTTCTTCTTCCACTACTAATACCGTTTTTTCAAGGCCTGTCTCGCCGTGAAAAGACCAAACTTCATAACCTGGCACGAAACCATATTTGCAAATATGCAATGACAACGTCCTCTTGTCTTACCAACGAGAATTTCTGCACTTCATGCATGGGCACCTCGCGCCAATGTTTGTTGTCAAAGCGAATGCACGATCAACAAATTTCTCAGCGTTGATTACCCACTCCCTCGTGTGAGCTCCACTTTTCATCCAACCACTATACATCCACCGTCGGTCGTCCTCAGCCATTCTATATGCAAAACATTCATTCAATCAAAGGGCTCGCAACAAACACACACCCTGGCCACCCCCCGCCTCCGCCTCCGGACAACGGAGGGGAAGTAGAGGTGGCCGGGCGGCCGACGACGCAAGGGGAAGCAGAGCCCACCGGCGACGCGATTCACCATGGCGTCCGGCGGTGACCGCCTGGACGCCTAGTCGGCGCAGGCGATGCCGTGACAACCATGGTCTATAGGAAAAGATAGGTCCTAAACCCACCCAAGAGTGACCGACAAAACGTGGTATTTATGACGAGCCATGAGTCCGAACGAAATTTCAGCAGCATAACCCCGCTGTTCTCCAATTGCACGCCTGATAGTGGTGCAACGGAGAACAACAAGGTTATGTTACTGAAATCTCATTCGGACTCATGACTCATCATAAAACCACGCTCTGTCGCCCACTCTGAGGCTGTCCAAAAAGGGACAATTCCGGACCTGCACATCTCACACGCATGACACGTGTGAGACATGTTGGTCCGAAACGGGTGACGCATAGGTTTCGTTACACTATCTACGTTGTTGTCAAATAAAAAATTGCATACGAAAAGAAATATATATAATAAAGTATATATATGTAATACTAATCACCCAATGAAATCATTAAAACTATATGCATATGTAGAATAATATAATTAGAATCATATATACATAATATCACAACATATATTGCATATGAAAATAAAACATCGCATATATATGAAACATATTTAAAAGCGTGAAACATACGTAAAATCACATATCTTCTAACCTTAACAACTATATGTATGTGACACATATCTTCTAACCTTAACAATTTATGTGACACACAATTCACAAATAAAAAGTGAAAAAAAACATATATTGCATTAACAATTTATCTTCTAATAACACATTAACAATTTATGTGACACATAATTCACAAATATAATAAAAAGTGAAAAAAAACCCGAAAACATTACTTCGTTGGACGACGAGATAGGCGGCGACGACGGGCGGCGACGACGGGCGGCGGCGGCGACGACTTGGGGGCGGCGGCCGGACGGTCGGGAGGCCGGGTGCGCGGCGGCGGGCGGGCGGCGGCGGCCGCGGGAGGCGGCGGGCGGCGTGCGGCGGGCGGGCGGGCGACGGCGGGCGGGCGGCGGCGGCCGCGGGAGGGGCGGGCGGGCGGCGGCGGCGCAGGCTGGGCGCGGGAGGAGGCGGCGGCGGGGCTACTGTGCGCGCGTACAGGGAGTTAGGGCTCCCTGTACGCGCGCGGGGTTGGGGATAAATTCCCTAACTTTCGTCGGCCAGCATTGAAGCCGACGGAAGTTAGCTAACTTCCGTCGGCTTCAATCCTGGCCGACGGAAGTTAGGGGGATCCGAGCGGCCGCGGAAAATTCCCCGCTAACTTCCGTCGGCCCCTGTCAGAAGCCGACGGAAGTTAAATTAACTTCCATCGGCCACCAGGGGCCGACGGAAGTTATTTAACTTCCGTCGGCTTGCCCAAAAGCCGACGGAAGTTAAAAAGGCCGACGAAAAGTTCTAGTTTTCTTGTAGTGTTTCCTAGACTTTTTTTCAGACATCTTTTACGGAGATTGGATTTCACCATCTCATTTTTTTCTTTCTTTTTCCTTTTTAGTTATAAAACTGTTAAGTTGTTAGCCGTGAAAAAATTTTGTTTGGTTGAAGTAACTGTTGATCTACGGAAGACGATAATATGAAGCTTAACAATAGTAAATGGCAAACTCATACATCAATTAATAATTGATATAATAGTATTAGGCGACACATAACATAAATGCGTAGTTTTTAATTTGTACTGGCAAAAAGTTATTATGGTTGAAAATTTTAGTTTCATCTAATACTTATTTGCTTTAGCTTTAAGATTTTTAACTAAGAAAATGGTTAGAAAAGTTGAACAAAACATACCTTTAGGGTGTATTTGGTTATGCAGTGAACTGTAAAAAAATTGATGTGAGCTGCATACTGTGAAAAAATTGTTGTGAGTTGTTTGCTGTGGAAATGCTGAAAGTCATTTGGCTGAAGCTACTATAAAAATGTTGCTATGAGCTGACTATTTTTTATGACTGACATAATTTTCATCATTATAATATTCCATACATATATAAATAGGAAACAATCAACATTGATGCAACTAAATAACTGGAAAATATATTAGATAAATAAAAAAAATCTATAGTTCATCTCATAAAATAATTGGCAACAACCACATATTAATCACATGAAATTATATAATGCAATACAAACCATAATGATGTTAGATCAATCAAGATACCTTGAATTCATGATATCCAATTTATACTAAAAAGCAAAAAAGTAGAAGCATAAAAACAGAGTCCAGGCTCCTTCCAAATTTGTACTAGAAAAAATTGCTTTTCGTGAGAGAAGCAAGTTTGGTAAACCTATTTGATTCAGCTTCTTTTTCATAGTAGAAGCAGATTTCAAAAGTAGAACTAAACACACCCTTAAGTCTAGTTCAATCCAAAACTTCTAGACGTATAAATGTTCAGTGGTCAAAAGATTTTGCTGAAATGATCTAGTGTTCGACAATGGGGGTTGAAGAATTGTAAAAGTATGAGTCTCTAGGAAGAACACATTTATCTAGGTTTAGTCATTGAATAACAATCTTACTTTTGCTTGCGTATTGAGATAAAATGCTAAAGTGTTACACATTTGATTTTTTTCTCGGTACTCTCTTAGGGACTTTCTAATCCTTATATTCTATTAATGGATCTCATTAGAACTTGCAACATACCACTTGCCTCATATATTATCATTGTTCCTATTATAGTTTATTGTTTATCATGTCGCCAACCTTTTTACACATGTACATATTTCTTAGTTGGGTTGGTACCTCGAGGATCGACGTGTGGGATATTTCCTTTTCGCTTGATAGACTATGGACATGACATGACGAATGCACTAGATGAATGAGATCAAACACACTTAATGTGGATGACTCATGGTATATACACACATTTAATGCGGAATGTTTAGGAGGTTGGGTGCACATCATGGCCTCGTTACTTGCCTTGGATATATGTAAGGACCGTGAAGAGTACCCTCGATTAGGGGAGTAGCCGAGGGCTCTGTTAGTGCCCACCTTCCGCTACATTGGTATGGTTTTTGTGGTTATTTTCCCACCTAGCCTGTTTAGTTGTATGGATTGACCATGGTCACGTTCGAGTTCGAGGAGAGTTGTAACATATTTTGGGAGGAGGGCTCCTATGGTATGGCCTCTTCATGGGCCTACACATATGTAGGTCATGTTATCTACTGATTACACTAAGGGTTTGTATAAGTCCTACATGCTTCAAAAATAGGAGGAGGTGCCTAGGGTACCCTACTTCCCCTGAACTTTTAGATGAACTCCTAGGAGCAAAATCGAGGGACCTACTCAGAGCATCTAATAGGAATCTGAGTCTAAGACTGAGGATTATAGTTGGAACTTTTGAACCTATCCAAAAATTTTGGTAAGAAACTCAGTCCAAACTGAGAGACGTAGTAAAAACTTTCATACTCATCCAGAACTTTCAATAGGAAAAATGACATTGATCATGTTTACGTAACACATGCCTCTATTGGATGGGAAATGAACTGTGAGAAAATTAGACAATATCAAACCATACATCTTGATAGTGTGGCATGCCTAAAAACTTTCAAAACAAAAGAACATACATGTTACATTCCATCTTTTAAATTTAGAGGATCAATATGTGTCTCATGATTTCTTAACATGTGACTTATGATTTCTCCATCACACCATTAGCCTTGTCACCCAATATGTCCTCTATTGGTCGGATTAACACCTATGGGGTCGTTCTTTAGGATATCCCCTTTCAGACCCACAAAAACCATCCCTTTAAGGACATGTTCAGTTAATCCCCTTGGGGAAGAGGATTGAGAGGGATTGAGAGAGATTGGAGGGGATTTATACTACAATTACCTTCAATCCCCCTCGATCCCTTCCAATCCCTTTCAATCCACTCCTAACCGAACATACCCTAATAGGGGAGTAGTGGGGGCATTTTGAGGGCTCATCTTTTATTAGCTTGCTCTAGTTTTGATGGCCGTTTCACCACTATATTCAACTATCTAGTTTGACCATGCCCTGTTGGTCGTGATAGTGCTTGAGAAGAGTATTGGTGTCTCTACGCAGGAGTGCTCTATGGAAGGGCCTGTTCATGGGTCCATAGCCACGTAGGTCACACTACCTACCCATTTTGAAAATAAGAGGAGGCATATAAGATACCCCTGTTTCCTTGAACTTCTAGATGAACCTATATGAGAAAAATTGAGAGACCTATTCAAAACTTCTGATAGGAAACAGACTATGAGAGCAAAGGACCCTAGTCAAAACTTCTAGATGCATCCAAAAATTTAGTAAGAAATGCAGCCTAAATGGAGAGGCCTAGTCAAAACTTCTAGACCCATCTATAACTTCTAGTAGGGAAAAACAACATCGTGTTCATGTTTGTGCAACATGTGTCTCTCTCTCATGTAGGAAATTGACTTTAAGCACATGAGACACCATCAAACCATACAAAACCGTTCCTCCTAATAGTATGATATGGCTAAAAAATTTAAAACAAAAGAACCAACAAATGTTATGCTTGACCTTTTAAATTTAGAGTGTCAACACATGCCTTATGATATGTCCAATGGAACTAACATGCGTATCATGATTTCTCTATTATGTCGCTAGTAGATCCCATGTCAATTGTGTCGATGCCTTAGGGGTCATTGTATAAGACATACCCTTTTTAACTAACAAAATAGGGGCAAGACTGTGGGAAGGCTATGCTAGCCGATAATTTTAAATTTTAACCCCTTAGCACAGGAACCATGCGTGCGAGAGATCATGAATCATTAACTTCTAATGCAAGACGTGCTAGTGCAGCAGAAGAACTTGTTGAGGAAGCATGTCATCGCTCAACCTCGCCTTGCTCCACCGTTCACGATGCAACTATTCGAGTAGTGCCTCCACGGAGTCCACACGTACAAGGATGAGATTTGTCTCACGCCAACATGCTAGCACCGATCGTGAGATTTGGGGAGAGAATCTAATCTCAACTCTTTGAGATCAAGAAAGGGGAGAGGAGAGGTGTGGTGGCTAGGGTTTTAGCAATAGAAGTAATAACAACAACCCCATGACCTTTCTCCTCCTCCCTTTATATAATGCCTGGGCTTTAGGCCCAAAATGACTTTAAAGCATAATAGATCCAATCTGTTTTGCCTGGATTAGAACTTCCAGTCTGGGACTGAATCTTCTGATTTTGACTCTCGGTATCTAAATTCGAATTGATCCAGAACTTTCGATTATCAATCGAAATTTTCGATTCGTCCAGATCTCAAAACTTCCAATTCTCAATCAGAACATTCGATTAGTCTAGGAAACCAAAACTGCTCTAGGTTTGGAACTTCCGATAAGCCTAGATCCCAGAACTTCCTATTCTCAACCAGAACTTTCGATTCACCCAAAATTCTCTTGTGCACAATTCCTTCAAAGACATGATCAATGCACTAGATATGTGAGATCAACCACATAAAATGTAGGGTGACCTAAGGCAGGCAGACATAAACATTTAATATGGAATGACTAAGTGACCAGGTGCATGTCATGTAATGGTTGCTCTAGTCACGTGACTTGACTGATGGGCCCATGAAGAGAAGCCTTTGATTAGGGGAATGGCCGAGGGATCTCTTGCCCTAGTTTTGAATGATTGTTTCATCACCTTGTGCAACTATTTGACTCGACCATGTCCCGCTAGCCGTGGTCATACTTGAGGAGAGTAGTGGCTCCTTTAGGGAGGAGAGATCTTAAAGTAGAGCCCCTTTATAGGCCCATAACCACATAGATCATGCTTCCTATCGATTACATTAAGGGTTTGTGTAAATCCTTTTGACATTGAAAATAAGAGGAGGTACACATGATACCTTAGTTATTGTGAACTTCCATACAAACTCCTAGTAATGAAACCAAGATACCTACTTAGAACTTCTAGTAGGAAATCGAGTCTAAAATCAAGATCCCTAATTAGAACTATACACAAGGTGGAAACAAGAGGAGAAAGGATCAATTGGCTTAGGGGAAACATCGCCTGGCAAGGGAGATGGCGTGAGTGTTAAATACAATAGGTACAAGATTTGATATGGTTGCCATATATGAGACAACACATAGAAGGCAATAGCAAATATAGAAAGGCTAAGCTAGGCAGGTGAAGATATCCTGCTATTATCCCACTAACACCCCCCATAGTCACATCACAGGGTTCCACCACATGAATACTAGAGAAAAAAATCTTGAAACAGTTGAGTGGGAAACCCTTTTTGCAGATGAAGTGAATGCCAATCTCAATATGCTTCATGCATTTGTGCTAAATGGGGTTGGCAGAGAGGTATATTGCACTGACATTATCACAAAACATAATAGTTGCAGTGTTGAGAGGGGCGTGGAGCTTGACCAACAACATTTGGCTATAGCATGAACCATGTCTTGATATTACGCCTTAGCACTAGAATGGGAGATAATATCCTGGCATTTGGATGACTAGGACATTAGGTTGTCACTTAGGAAAACATAGTGGCCAGATGTAGAATGATGGGAGTCAGGAGAACCATCCTAGTTAGCATCAACATAGGTCATCGTCAATGAAGTGCTAGGGGTGGCATGAAGAAATAGACTATGATCCAGGGGCCCCTTATGTAATGCAAAATGCATTTAATAGGGCCATATAAGCATCCCAAGGAGCATGCATGCACAAGCACACTGTCATTGTGTTCGAACAATGATTCTCGATGGGAGTACCCGAGGAGAGGTTTTGATTAGGATATTTGGGGAGTTGTGTTACGACTCAATGGTTATCTCAGGAAGTGAGATGGAGACAAAGATTTTAGACAAATTCGGACCTCTCGGAGGATAATAACCCTACTCCTATATCAGAGTGATGTTAGAAAAATCCAACACAATCTCAGAGATTCTGTCCATTTTTGGGACTCCTCTAATCACTTTATAAGGGAGGGATTAGGGGTTACAAATCATGAGTAATTAGCCCTATTAATGACAGGAGACTGATTAGTACGTGGGCAATAACTCTTGAGATAACCGTTCTAATTGACTACGAGATTTATGGAGATTAATGATGGTCTAGCTCTTGAAAGCAACCGCCCAAATACGGGTGGTCGGGGGCCCTCTTCCTGAGTGTGGAACTTGGAAGCTTTTAGACCCCTGAATGTTGTCCATCTGAAGAATTCCAACCATTGATCAGTCGACTTAAAACCACTAGGGAAGTAGCCTAGGATCATACTGCTGACAGCAGCCCCCGAGCTCTTTTTGGCGTGCAGATGGATTTGAGCAGACATAAAGAGCTTTGAAATTTTAGTCTTGATAACAAACTTTCCTGACTGGTGCACCTGCTAAGTGCATCTCCCTAGACTATAGCTTCTTTGATTAAAATAAGCTCCATTATCAAAAACCTTTAAAATCCATCTGGCTAGGGTTTTGGCATCCATAGAAATCGACTTGAATCATGAGAGTCGTAGGCCCATCAAGTACTTTTGGCAAAATGGCGTTAGTTGGTGTAGGAAGATGCAATGTAGTGCCTGTGGGACCCTTTAGGCAAAGAGACGTTTGTTTGTACAGATCGATGGTTGTTAGAATCGACAGTTCAAAGGGACACGCACAAGTTCCAAGACCACTTTTTGAGAGTGAGTTCAAATTAATATACTGCAAGCACTGATTTATCCATTGGTATCTACCGCTAAATCTGTAATCATCAGTTCATATGGTAGGTTTGAAAAATGCTGACCGGTGCAATTAATGGCAAAGATTGCCTTGAGACGTGCTCTTAGGCAATCACGATGCTTCAGGGATTTGTATCATCAAGCAAGAAGTCTATAAATAATCCAACGAGTACTCCTCAAACCTTATGAATCCTTTTAACTTTGTCTTCTTGCTTGAGAACTAACCAATCAGTGCCTAATCCTACTAGGCACTACAACAGTGTGGTTTGCTATCGCAAGGCACGTCGGTTGTTCAATCTCAAACCATTAGCTCCACCTCTTGATATTCCGATGGCAGCACTTGAACCTCAGGAGGCGGTTGACCGGTCAGAGGAGTTCTGAACATCGACGATGAGGAAGCGTGTGGTGGAGATGTTGGAGAAGCGAGGCAAGATCCCACCAGCCGCGTTGTTTGCATGGCGTTCAGCTAGCAGTGAGAAATTCCTAACTCCGAATACCCATGAACTGGTGGTGTTTGATTCTTTCTTTTCTCATGAGTTCGGCTTGCTGACCCGTCCTTTTTTTCACACCATTCTTCATCAATATGACATCATCCTTTGCAATCTCAACCCCAACTCCATTCTTTGTCTTACTATCTTCGTACATTTGTGCGAAGCTTTTCTAGGCATTGAGCCCTATTTCAATCTATTTCATTATTTCTTTTGCCTCTGGGCGACCGCCAAGAAGGTGGTCGGTTACTGCGGGATTAACCTCATGGATGGGAAGGTGGAAGAGTACCTCCCTGTGCCGCTTCTACTGCGGGATTCAACTCATGGATGGGAAGGTGGAAGAGTACCTCCCTGTGCCGCTTCCTTCTTCCAACAAGGGTTGACACTCAAGTTGGTTTTATATGGCCAACCATGAACCAACCTTGTCGCTGAAGATCAACCGAGTGCCGATTCCAACACTCACTTGGTCCGACTGCTGCTTGTCGGAGGAGCAAGTACAAGTTGATGAGTTGGTGGAGATGGTGAAGCAACTCTGAGCGGTAGACATCTCAGGCGTCCATGTGGCGATAAACTTCATGCACCGCCAAATAGAACCACTGAAGCAACGACTCCATCCAGATTTTGAGTACTCAAGCACCGGGGACCTGACTAGGGAGAGGGCCGAGCCCATAGGCGAAGAAGAAATTGTTGGGGAATAGGGGAGCTATGCTAGCCGGTAAATTCAAAATTTCCGCCCTAGGCCCTAGGCTCATGCGTGTGTGAGATCATAGATCGGTACCTTCTAGCACGAGACGCGCTAGGTGCAGCGGAAGATGTTGAAGCAGCACGTCAAGCCTCTCCTCTCTTTGTCCTTGCCATCCCTCGCTAATCCGATCGATGAAGACGACGTAGTCACTCGCATGTAGATGTTCACGAGCGTTGCTATTGGACCAACGCCTCCACGGAGTCCACACGTACAGGGATGGAATACCTCCCACAGCAGCGTTCTAGCGCCGCACATGAGAGACGGGGATCCTTGACCTCAACGTTTGAGATCAAGAAGGGAAGGAGAGTACTCTTTGGTGGCTAGGTCTAATCTAGTCTTATTGCTTGCACCAAGAAGTCCTCCTCCTTCCTTTATATAGGGCTGAGAGCCCCTGGGTCATGCTCATCCCGAAACCATAACAGATCCAATCTGTTTGCCCACGTCGGAACTTTCGATCCTAGATCAGAACTTTCGACAGGGTATTTTAGGTCTCCTAATATAGTACGACATGCAACAGATCCAATCTGTTATCGCCCACATCGGAACTTCCGATCAATACAAAAATTCTCTGATTCCAAATCGAAACTTCTAGCTCATCGGAACTTCCGAAGCAACATTTTCTCTCTGTATCGAGACCAAAAATAACTAGAACTTCCGATACTTACTATCGAAACTTCCAATCCACAAAATTTTCTTGGGCATATCCTTCAATCTCCTACTTGCACAAGAACCAATTCTTTGCATGTTTTTAATTCATCACCTTAAGTGTGTGACCCGATAGGTTCATACACTAACGACTGTCCACCGGAAACCATTTCTGACTCACTGATCAATAGCGGTACCTAGCAGTACATATTGACCCCCAAAAATGTACAAAATCAAGTTTTCATGAACCTTGATATACTCAAGCACCAGTCCCTTTACCACACGCCGTTAGTCAAGCTCAAGGCGAGATACGTGCCACCCTTGTTTGTTAACTTGACATTTCACTCGATCAAGTATCAGATTAAAATCATGACTAACTCCTTAGTCATAGTGGCATGACCATGCACTTTTCCAATCGAATACCCCGAGGGGCCCAGAGACGAATCTCTCGTTATTAGGAGGGGTAAATTCCTTCTTGACTGCTCATATCCCAAGACATGTTTCACAACACACTTGAAAACAACACTTATTACTACCCTATTACAGAATAGCGTTAGGAAGCATCTAAGTGTGTCACTACGCATTCTGGAATCAAATGACGATCTCAGGTCTAAGGACCCTATAGGTATACCATTTGAGATGACAACTGTTGGCACATAACAATCTCAACAGTATCTCAAGTGGGTCTATCCAACACCATGTTCACCAACATGTGTCCATATCACTGATTTGACATCTCTATGTCTATGATCTGTGAAGCACAATCATCTATCAATCGGATGTGCTAATCCATATATCATCACTGTCTCACATGATGACAAGATTAGGGAACCTTTTAAACAACATCATCATAAAGCAAATAGTTTCACATCAAAAGTCGTACTTATTAATTAAATGCAAATGATATTCATTCAAGGAACAAGATAACAATTATCCTCATACATTAGCATAGACTATACTAGCATCTACGACAAACACATGACTCACTCACGCAAGTATAAAATACCCATGGAGCTCATATGCGCCTCATGCTTGGGCTGTGGAATAGGCTTCGTCAACGGATCCGCCATGTTCAAATCCGTGTGCACCTTGCAAATCTTCACATCACCTCTCTCAATGATCTCGCAGATCAGGTGATATCACTGAAGTATGTGTTTGGATTTCTGGTGTGATCTAAGCTCTTTGTCTTGCGCAATGGCACCACTATTATCACAATAGAGGTCCACTAGACTGGACGCACTAGGAACAACACCCAGCTCAGAAACAAACTTCCTGATCCAAACGGCCTCCTTCGCCGCTTCTGAAGCAGCGATATACTTAGCTTCCATTGTAGAATCGGCCACCATCTCTTGCTTGGAACTCTTCCAGCTCACTGCGCCTCCAATGAGGCAAAACACAAAACCATATTACGATCGAGAATCATCCTTATTGGTCTGAAATCTAGCATCCGTGTAACCACTTACAACAGGCTCCTCTTCACCATCGTAAACCAAGAAAATTTCCTCTGTACTTCTCAAGTACTTGAGGATACTTTTTACTATAGCCCAATGACTTTCACCCGGGTTTGATTGATACCTGCTCGTAACACTTAGAGCATATGACACATCTGGGCGTGTATATAGCATGGCATACATGATGGATCCAATTGTGGATGCATACGGGATCACACTCATCTTATCTAGCTTATCAGGTGTCAATCACACTAAGTCTTACTGAGAGAAATACCATGTGACATTGGCAGAAAACCCTTCTTAAAATTCTGCATTTCGAACCATTTCAAAACCTTGTCAATGTACATACTCTGGCTTAATCCAATTAACCGTTTTGATCTATCTCTATAGATCTTTATGCCCAAAATGTATGATGCCTCTCCAAGATCTTTTATCGAAAAACTATTTTTAGTGAAGTATTGATAGCATTCAACATAGGAATGTCGTTTCTGATCAACAATATGTCATCCACATATAGGACCATAAACACAAGTGAGCTCCCACTAGTCTTCTTGTAAACACAAGGTTCTTCTTCGTTCTTGATGAAGCCAAACCCTTTGATTACCTTATCAAAACAAAGATTCCAACTCCGAGAAGCGTGCTTCAATCCATAAATGGACTTTAGCAACTTACAAACTTTCCCAACATTCCTCGGACCTTCAAGACCTTCAGGCTATGTCATGTACACATCCTCACTTAGGTTTCCATTTAGGAAAGCCGTCTGGACATCCATTTTCCATATATAATAATCATAAAATGCGGCAATAGCTAGGATGATCTGAATAGACTTAAGCATAGTGACAGGCGAAGACATTTCATCATAATCAACACCTTGAATCTGTCTGAAACCTTTTGCCACCAATCGTGCCTTATAGATGTGAACATTTCCATCAACATTTATCTTTTTCTTGAAGATCCATTTACACTCAATAGTTTTTACACCATCGGGTGGATCAACCAAGTTCTAAACTTGATTGACACGCATGGACTCCAACTCGGATCCAATGGCTCCAAGCTATTTCTCAGAGTCTGGTCCCATTACTGCTTCTGCATAGGTCTTGGGCTCGTCGTTGTCCAACAACAACACGTCGCGATACCCAGTGGTCAAGAACATGTACCTCTTTGGCACATGGACTATTCTCCCAGACCTCCGTGGGGCTGGCGCATCCACAACAGGATCTACAACAGCTTGCATATCCTGTTCTGGTTCAGTGGGATCCAAAACACTTTCTAGTGTCTCTCGAACCTCTTCGAGATGCACAGTCCTTCCACTAACTCCTTTTGAGAGAAACTCTTTCTCAAGGAATACACCATTTCAAGCGACAAACACTTTGCCCTCCTCTCTATTATAGAAATAGTATCCTTTGGTTTCCCTGGGTTACCCCACAAAGAAGCACTTGTCAGACTTAGGTCTAAGCTTGTTAGACGTCATACGTTTGACATACGCCTCACATCCCCAAATATTTATAAAAGACAAACTAGGATGCCTTCCAGACCACATATCATATGATGTTTTCTCTACTGACTTAGATGGAATTCTATTAATCGTGAAAGCTGCGGTTTCTAAAGCGTCACCCCAAAAGGATAATGGAAGATCAGTGTGACTCATCATGGACCGCACCATGTCCAACAAAGTGCGGTTTCTCTGCTCGGACACCCCATTCCACTATGGCGTGCCAGATGGAGTCAGCTGTGGAACAATTCCACACTGCTTCAGATGATCACTAAACTCATGGCTAAAATATTCACCCCCACGATCCAATTGTAGAAATTTAATTGTCTTTCCCGTATGATTTTGTACCTCATTTTGGAACTCCTTGAACTTTTCGAAGGATTCCCACTTATGCCTCATCAAGTAGACATAGCCATATCTACTAAAGTTGTCGGTAAAAGTAATAAAGTACTGAAATCCTTTCCTAGCTGTGTGCTCATTAGACCACACACATCAGTATGTACCATGGCCAAAAGCTCACTCGCCCTCTCACTCTGTCCAATGCAAGGCGTCTTTGTCATTTTGCCATGTAAACAAGACTCACATGTGTCATATGATTCAAAATCAAATGACTCCAAAAGCCCATCACTATAGATCTTCTGTACACGCTTCTCATTTATATGACCTTAATGACAATGCCAGACATAGGTGGGATTAAAATCATTGAGTCGTTGTTTCTTAGTACTAATGTTATAAACATGTGCATCGTCAAGACTTAGAATATACAATCCATTCACTAATGGACAAACACCATAGAGCATTCCATTCGAAAATATTGAACAACTCTTATTCTTTATTACGAATTCAAAACCATCTTCCTCTAAACATGAAGAAGAGATAATGTTTTTGCCTAATGTGGGAATGAAATAACAATTATTTAACTCCAAAACTAATCCTGACGGCAGCGACAGGGAATAAACGTCGACGGCCAATGCTGCAACCTTTGCACCATTCCCGACACGGATATCCACCTCACCACTTGCACACTTTCTTACTCTACTCATCCCCTACAACGATTTGCAAGTATGAATCATTGATCCGGTATCAAATACCCATGAATCATTTGGATGAGTAATAAGATTAATTTCAATAACATTAATAACTGAAGCGGAAGTCCCACTTCCCTTCTTGTTTTTCTGCTCTTCCAGGTACACCTTGTAGTTGCGCTTCCAATGCCCAGGCTTGTGGCAATGGTGGCACACATCAGAGTTAGTAGGACTAGACCTGGACTTTCTAGTCGGTTTAGACTTCGCACTAGAGATCACATCTGTAGTATTAGCCTTCTTCCTCCTCCTCTTTTTGTCCTCATTATGAACAACCATCACATGGTTTGGACTCTTCTTGATACTCTCCGCAACAGATTTCAGCATCCCATGCAACTCAGCTAGCGTCTTCTCTAGTCCAACCATGTTATAATTCATGATAACGGCTCAAAGCTCAGTGGGAGCGACGGGAGAATGACATCAATAGCAAGGTATGGATCCAGTGGAGTACCCAGTCTCTCTAGAGTCTCTACGCAACCAATCATCTTGATCATTTGAGGGCTCACTGGGCTCCCTTCAGCCAGCCTACTACCAAACAAACATTTAGACACATTGTATATTTCTTCCCTTGCTTGGTCCTGAAACATGCCCTTAAGACCTACGATCATATCGTTAGCATCACGTTCCTCATACTGTTTCTAAAACTAAGAGGACATGCAGGCAAGCATCAGACAGCTAACATCCACAAAATCACTAGCATGCTTCTCATAAGCACGCTTATCTACTACAGAAGCATCATCTCCTGGTTCATTAGGGTGGGGTTCCTCTAGAACATAATCCCTTTTCTCTTGCTTGAGAACAATTCTCAAGTTTTGATACCAATCCATAAAGTTCATTCTAGAACATTTATCTCATTCAAGAATAGATCGCAAATTAAGAACTGGAGTGCTCTTAACAGTAGATGTAGTAGGTGCCATGATATACAAAAGATTAAATGCGAGGTTAAGCACTATGCAATGCTTATCTTCTATCCAATAAAATATGTTCCACTATCTAAACCAGTCACTTTCCCTCTCATGACTAATAGTGGCGCAAGATCCATGGTCATACTATCTACTAGTGAGCTTTGACATCACTACTAGAAGCTAGTTGACATAGGTAGGCAACTCCTTGCTAATCACATTGTATGTGATTCTTGTCGTTGGAGAAGCATCCAATGCTTGACCCCAACTCCTATGCTCCAAGTCCCAAAACTATTTTGATAGCCTTGTCAAGTAAACCAACACTATGCGTGCAGAAGTCTGACTTCCGCCCCAACTAGTCGAGATAAAAGATAACACCCTTCTTTGGCAGACCCACTATCGATGAGCACGAACCCTAGTGGGTGCATCTATTGGGAAGAGCATCAACACTTAATTTTCTGAAGGAAAACTACTCTAGAATTGTAACATCCCTAGCGCACACAAAACATGCAAGAATAGAATAACAGGAACATAAGGAAGCATCATATGCAATCATATTAACTGTGACATAGCATGGCCTTCTTCACATGACGATCTCCATCTCCATGGCTCCCATCATCGAGTGTGTGCTCCCGGCCTCCATGAAGAGTATTGTCCATCTCGCATAGGCTATACTATTTACATGGGCTGAAGCACCGCAGAAACGACATGTAAGCCGTAATGAATTTTACATCAGCCTTGGGCTGTAAATAACCATGACACGCAGGCCATAATTAATTTACATTCATTGCATGCATCTCATATATCACATTTAACCAAGGCCATGCCAATCATGACATTCTATGCAAAACAAAGTTAGGCGAGCAATCTACAAATGATTGGATTTTGGATCTAAAAAACCCGGGTCAGCAAGCTCAGGTTTTCAAAATCACGTGGGTCAGAACTTCCAATCTATAGAAACTTCCGATCAATATCGGAATCCCGCATCACAACAATTGCCTTCTGTATCGAATCATTATTCGATATCAAAACATTTGATCAGTATCGAAACTTCTGATCCAACATCGGAACTTTTGATCACATCGGAACTTTCGATCTGCCGTGGACAAAAACATATCTAATCTGTTTTTCCACCATGTATCTCCATACATGAGGGATCAAGATTGAACACTACGCATGTAGGCTCTGATACCACTGTTGGGGAATAGGGGAGCTATGCTAGCCGGTAAATTCAAAATTTCCGCCCTAGGCCCTAGGCTCATGCGTGTGTGAGATCATAGATCGGTACCTTCTAGCATGAGACGCGCTTGGTGCAACGGAAGATGTTGAAGCAGCACGTCAAGCCTCTCCTCTCTTTGTCCTTACCATCCCTCGCTGATCCGATCGATGAAGACGACGTAGTCATTCGCATGTAGATGTTCACGAGCGTTGCTATTGGACCAACGCCTCCACGGAGTCCACACGTACAGGGATGGAATACCTCCCACATCAGCGTTCTAGCGCCGCACATGAGAGACGGGGATCCTTGACCTCAACGTTTGAGATCAAGAAGGGAAGGCGAGTACTCATTGGTGTCTAGGTCTAATCTAGTCTTATTGCTTGCACCAAGACGTCCTCCTCCTTCCTTTATATAGGGCTGAGAGCCCTAGGTTGTGTTCATCCCGAAACCGTAACAGATCCAATCTGTTTGCCCACGTCGGAACTTCCGATCCTAGATCAGAACTTTCGACAGGGTATTTTAGGTCTCCTAATATAGTACGACACGCAACAGATCCAATCTGTTATCGCCCACATCGGAACTTCCGATCAATACAAAAATTCTCCGATTCCAAATCGAAACTTCTAGCTCGTCGGAACTTCCGAAGCAACATTTTCTCTCTATATCGAGACCAAAAATAAATGGAACTTCCGATACTTACTATTGGAACTTCCAATCCACAAAATTTTCTTGGGCATATCCTTCAATCTCCTACTTGCACAAGAACCAATTCTTTGCATGTTTTTAATTCATCACCTTAAGTGTGTGACCCGATAGGTTCATACACTAACGATTGTCCATCGGAAACAATTTCTGACTCACTGATCAATAGCGGTATCTAGCAGTACATATTGACCCCCGAAAGTGTACAAAATCAAATTTTCATGAACCTTGATATACTCAAGCACCAGGCCCTTTACCACGCGCCGTTAGTCAAGCTCAAGGCGAGATACATGCCACCCTTTTTTGTTAACTTGACATTTCACTCGATCAAGTATCAAATTCAAATCATGACTAACTCCTTAGTCATAGTGGCATGACCATGCACTTTTCCAATCCAATACCCCGAAGGGCCCAGAGATGACTCTCTCGTTATTAGGAGGGGTAAATTGCTTATTGACTGCTCATATCCCAAGACATGTTTCACAACACACTTGAAAACAACACTTATTACTACCGTGTTACGGAATAGCGTTAGGAAGCATCTAAGTGTGTCACTACGCATTCTAGAATCAAATGACGATCTCAGGTCCAAGGACCCTGTGGGTATACCATTTGAGATGACAACTGTTGGCACATAACAATCTCAACAGTATCTCATGTGGGTCTATCCAACACCATGTTCACCAACATGTGTTCACATCACTGATTTGACATCTCTATGTCTATGATCTGTGAAGCACAATCATCTATCAGTCGAATGTGCTAATACATATATCATCACTATCTCACATGATGACAAGATTAGGGACCCTTTTGAACAACATCATCATAAAGCAAATAGTTTCACATAAAAAGTCATACTTATTAATTAAATGCAAATGATATTCATTCAAGGAACAAGATAACAATTATCCTCATACATTAGCATAGACTCTACTAGCATCTACCACAAACACATGACTCACTCACGCAACAGATCTAATTTGTTATCGCCCACCTCGGAAGTTCCGATACCATATCAGAACTTTCGATCAGTACAAAAATTCTCCGATTCCAAATCGGGACTTCTAGCTCATCGGAACTTCTGAAGCAACATTTTCTCTCTATATCGAGACCAGGAAATAACCGGAACTTCTGATACTTACTATCGGAACTTCCGATCCACAAAATTTTCTTGGGCATATCCTTTAGAAATGCATAAAAAGGGCGAGGTCGATCTTCACCAACAAACTCAGTCTCGATCCTGACGCCCACTCTCGACCCTTCAAGCTCAACAACCCTCGACTAGAGGTGAGGTATTTTTGCTCTTCAAATTTTTGATTTTTGATAGTTATCATCTACCGAGTGCTAACTCTTGAACTGTGTAGGGTCAAGAAGACTTTTTTCTCTCTGCCTCCACCGCCAGAACATCCTCGGTTAGTCGGACAGAAAGACATCGACCCGCATGCTGGGCTGACTGATGAAAAAAGAAAGGGCAAGGAAACTTTCCCTCCTCTGGCGAAGAGGATGAAGATGTCGGTGGTGGATGCAACGTCGAGGCCGTGGTCAACAAGATCATCGACGACAGCGGCGGAGAATGTAGTGTCACCTCAAGGGCCAACTAAAATTCCATCATCCTTCGTAGGAGAGGGGGTTGCCGACTCAGAGACTTCTGAGGTAGCTCTAGTGGTCGGTGGAGCTGCTGCGTCATCATCATCAGTTTCTACACCACCTCCACCTTCACCAACACAACCTCCTCCCCCTCCTCCACCTCCACCAGCCAGATGCACCCTCAGGGTGGATCCGAACTCACGGACAAAGAGGACAATATTTCGATAGTTAAGATGGTAAGGAGTATCATCATTTGTATGATTTGCGTAGTTGAACCTAATCTTGATTTAATGTTATTGATTTCTTTTGTCTAGCCCCGCTTCATTGATGCTGCCTGACCTGGATCCAATCAACATGACTCCATCATCCATCTGAGCCTCTGATGTGGTGGACTTCGTTGGGGCGACAGACCAGTAAAGGGTTGGGGCAAGCGCATCACTAAGCGCCCTGACCACCGGAGATGAGGGCACTGCTGCGCCGAATGCTGAGGCACCTGCTTTAGCAGATGCAATAGCTTTTGGTCCTGTGTCGCTGGTGGCCACCGCTGACTCGTCATAGGCGGTAGATACCACTGTGGTGGATGACGTGACTTTGGCTGAATCGGAGGTGACCGACCCCTTGTCAGTGGAATACAATCCTGTTGTGGCTAGGGTCAAGGAGACACATCAGCCGACCGGTGGTGAAACCACCATTCTCCCGACCAGAGCAGCTGGGAGGGGCATGACTGAGTTCTTAGAGGCATTCAAGCGTTTTGATTAGGAGACCACCGTAAACATTCCTACAATTGTTAGATAAATACATGCAATATGTATTATGCATTCAGACTAACTTGTGTTGTTATTGTAAAGCTCCTAGTGGGTCAGTTGAACAATTAGTTGGCCCAGAAGAACGAAGAGATAAAGAGGACTTGGAGAAGGACAACTATGTCCTTCGTGATCATCTTGAACTCCAATCCAATGGTAAGCTCCTGGCCTCTCTTGGTTTAGTGCCTCAGATTGTATTAATCTAGTGCTTGTACGGAAGAGTGGTTAGTGACAACGGAACGCCTCGAGATAGCCACTATGTTGGAAAACTAATCGGTCACATGACAGAACAAGATGTGGCCGAGAGGGATGGAGCCCTCACTGAAGTGAAGAAGGTCAAGGAGGAGCTCAAGAAATCCGAGGCGACCACCGAGAAGTGGTTTAGTATGGATCATCAATTATGCCTCGTTTCTTTTGAATTTTATATGATAACACTCATCTTGAATCGATGTTTTGCCTACAGAGCTTAATCGCTGGCTGGGTGCCCAGTTTACTGATCTAGAGCTGTGTCTATCTAGTGTGAAGGCACAACAATATAACTATCAAGCTGGTGCAGAGATGTTAATCAAGATGATCGATGACAAGCTTAGCAACTCGGTGTGGTCGGTGAAGAATACTTTCGCCTGACTCAAAGGGGCGTATGCGTGCTTGTAGGAGCATACTCAAGACTTCGCCCTAACAGCGGCCACACATGCCCTTAGGATTGTCCAAGCATTGTATCTAATAGCTCGTTTGGACTACATCCGAGTGTGGTGGCCGGCCGACATTGTGGAGTCTGACGTCATCCACATTTACACGGAGGTTGGGGAAACCGCAAATGTCCTTGTCTCGGACATTGAGATTTATCCTTCTACACCTGCTAAGTGAAAAGAATGTAGACATGATGCATTTATATAGTCTTTTATTAGTTCTATTCTGAATCCGACCAGTTGTGACCAATTTAATTATATGATGTAGCTTAGATTCGTTAGCGCTGTGTAGAACCGTCGGCATCACATATAATCATAAGATATCACTTAAAAAGGATTGGATGAAACACATAATAGAATGTGAAATATTTTGACTTAACTCAGCCAAATCAGATTGTGAATTTAGAGTTAAGATCATTAAATTCCAAAAACTCGAGGGTTGGGGAGGTGAGAAAAAAATGTGAAAGGCAAATTAAATAGTATCGATCATTTTTATTAACCCAAACAGAAATAAGAACTTAGCTTGTTATATTATAGATAAAAGCGTCGAAGATGTTCAATATTCTAGGAATTTGTAATTTATTGGTCATCTTCTCACATTAGGTGATATGATCCTGGTCGGGTAACTTCTTATTTGATGGCCTCTTTGCGATCTTGAGCAAATCGGTGCATCTTCTGCTTGACCGGCTGAACGGTCGGGTAGATGTGGAGTTCATGCTCGATCAACCCCTAGGTACGTCCGACATGTCGGAGGGTTGCTAGGAGAATATGTCAGTGTTGGAGCAGAGGAAGATGACAAGCGTGCTTTCCTATTTAGGATCTAGCATTGTCCCGATCAACGCCGCATTTGATTGCATAACATGAACACCAACAAGAAACCTAAATATCATCCTCATTCTAAAAATACTTAGGACGTGCAGCTAACCTACTCAGTCAGCTCCCTTGTGGGGCAGAGAACCACTGCTCTTGGCCTCCTTGGCTTCATTGACATACCCAACATTGCTTCATCACACGCCCCTCATTCGATTTGCTTTCAAACCTTCCTCAGTCCTTTCCTAAACCATAAGTCATCCTTGGAGAATGTCCGCTTTCTTAACACTCTACATGAAAAAGTTCTCGAAACATTTTTAAATTTTTATCACAGCATCTACGTATCATAACACAACACTGTGTCAAGTCTCGTCTTTTTAAACTTCGCTAGTTTTTTTAGAATTAAAAAACTACAAAGCTCCATGTTGTCGATCGAGTGTCGCAACCTAGATTTTTCATAATGCCTTTAAATTTATTATATATTAACTAAAAATAGACTAAAAAACATAAATATGATTTTTCTATAAATTTTTGATAATTATTCTAGGCACTTGTAGTTCAGATTTTACCTATTTCAATTTAAATCCTAGAAAAACACTTAATGAGTTAAAACTAGTAATCTGACCCAGAAAAATACCAAAATTTTAAATTAGATAAATTACATTGTATTTTGATTATAAAAAATATTCAAGTTCAAACGAGGATTTAAACATCAATAAAAAAGTGCTGAAAAAAATGAAAAAGTAAATAACAAAAAAATGAAAATTTTTTGGGATAGCGAGGGTCAAACCCCAAACCTCTCGCCCCAAACAAGCACCCCACACCACCAGGATACTTTCTCTTACTCAACATGGGTAACAAGAGATATTTTATCTTCCGTGATCTGCCATTGTTTTTCTATTTTGCATGTGACATTTATTTCTCAAATTAAAAATTTCTACTTATACTTTATTAAATTCAATTTCTCAAATAAAAAAATTTCTACTAATAATTTTGCACATAACATTTATTTCTAAAAAATAATTCTACTTATACTTTATTAAATTTAATTTCTCAAATAAAAAATTTCTAATTATATTTTATTAAATTAAATTTATAACTTCAATAATGCGGTAAATACTGTGTTGCTGATCCTATAGAATGATATTATATGAGACAATCTAACAAGAAGTGACCATTGGCGAAGTGATTCGAACTCTTTATACCACTGTTTTTTGTTGTTTTTCTCAAGGGAATAGGCATAACACTTCAAAAATTGATAGAAAAATTTAGAATACTATAAAAATTCAGAAATTTCAAAATTCATATTTTAGATTATAAGTTTCATATTTTAGATTCTTAGATTTCAAGAATTCATAGAATTTGAAAAAACATTCAAAACAATTCTAAGAAATTGTATAAAATTTGAAAAAACATTCAAAACACTTCTAAAAATTTGTATAAAATTCAAAAGTTTCAAAAATTATTTCAATTCCGATGTTATTGCTTCAATGTTTAAAATATTCGATACTATTTTCTTATTTATTTTATCCAAAAAATACTAATAATATATTAACTTTATCCGAAACAAGTTGTATAGTTCTCCGAGGCTACACATTTTTAATGACGAAAAACATATTCTGACAGGTGGGGTCTACACGGTCAAAATGTATAGTTACACTTTTATGACGAATCTGTGTTAATTTACATGACGAATATTTTTACTTCGTCATAGATGTACGAAGTGGTTGACGCCCACATCCAACATCCATGATGAATATGTTATAATCGTCATTAATATACCTTCTTATGTGACCAAAATTTGTATTGTCATTCTCAAATTGTCATAGATGTAAGGATTTCTAGTAGTGTTAGTGTGAAGTCGAGCAGAAAGGTGCTAGAGAAGTTGATTCAATGAAGCTATGAGGATGATATCATCAACATGGAGTAGGAGGTTTGCCATAATAGGCCCATATCGGTAGATGAATATGAAGGTGTTAGAGATGGTCAATGTGAAGCTGAGGGAACGTGCATTGGTGGCGAATCATTGGTAACATGCATGTGGTGCCTACTTGAGTCCATAGAGAGACTTCTAGAGAAGACACACATGATCAGATCAACTGGGGTTGACAAAGCCAAAAGGTTGTTGGTAGTAGACCATTACAGATAGAGTTCCATGAAGAAAGACATTCTTCACATGCATATAACTAGTGAATAGGCCATGGGCAGGAGATGACCAAGCTGATGATGACTCAGATGCTAGCTGGCATGAGAATTGAGTTGATGGTCCTATCGCAGTCAGTGTTGGGTTTCTAAGAATAGCCACACACCATCCAACATGCTTTATGCCCGACCAAGGAACCATCTGCAACAAATTTCTGCCAAAAAAACCCCATTTACTAGAAACCACATTAGCATTAGGGGATGAGGATCCAATGTCCGTTTGTTGTTGTGGACCAATGCGTCATATTCTTCTTGCATTGCTTGCAACCAATGCTAGTCCTGTAATGTAGTGTAGTATGAGCGAGGAATGGGTGATGAAGTAATTGCTACAGTAGGCGTTGTGGCGAAGAGATTAAGCTTGGTGACTGACTTGATGATGCTAGGGCATGCTCGAGTCACCATGTGTTGCGATCTAAGGCAGCCCGCGGTGGCCTGGCTATTGGGTTTGGCCAACCAACTATTGGATAGGGGCCAAAAACCCCAACTGCTAGGACACATGGCCTAGCTAAGCCAGACATCCTAGCTACTAGAGAGGTAGGAAGCCTAGCCAAGGGCATAGGTGTCCTAACCAGAGGGGCATGTAGCCTAGCCATCGGAGGAGCGTGCAACCCATCATGACTAGGCAGCCCAAATATAGGAGGGAGACATGCAGCCTAGATCGGTGCATGCACATCACCAGGTGAGAGAGTAGGCCTAGATGAAGACCACATGGGGAAGGACTACTTGTAAATGTTCTAACAACATCATCATTGTGAGATCATGTGTATGATTATTGATTTTTGATGAAAAAATTGGTTTTGATTGGTTTGAGTGATCAAGAACTTTGGTCGAGCACTCAACACTTAGCACTCGAGAGAATTCAGCTCTCGAGAAGAATTTAGCCCTCGAGAGATTACAACACTCGAGATTTTGGATCACTCGGATTTTTGATGTTCGAGTTGAATCATGTGCTTTAAACGGTTTATTCAACAAATATACTTTTTTATGATTGGATGGACTGATTGAGTCAAGTTAGAGAGAATTTGTGCTCAAAAAAGGATTTATTGGTTTGTTCATATGCATGCATTGCTTTAGGGTGAATTGTGGTCGATGACAGGATCCAAACTAGGTTCGGGGAGGAGCAGAGGTTTAGAATGGTCAAGGATATCATTTGGGAGGCTCAGGCTATAGGATGCTACACGTGAAGAGAGGTCTCCATATGCCATATGTGGGATACTTTTTAAGAATTGCCTACAATAAGATGGTGCATCGAGTCCTTGCTGCCCTCGATCAAGTTGATATGAGTGATATGGACTCAATGAGTGATAGATGTGAATATGGAGGCATAGGAAAAAAGAATGATCTCACTAGAATATGTCTCATGGCACGTAACATGGTAGGATCAAGCGAAGATGAACTTTTCAACTATGAAAATGAGGTAAAACCTTCTTATGATGATTTAGCTTGTGTTGTTGTCTGTCTTGATAACAAACTGAGAAAATGCAATAAGAAAGCTAAGAAACATGAAATTGTTATTAAATCACTCAACTTTGAAATTGATAAGCTCAAGTCTTTTATTCCTAACGATGCTTCATGCAAATCATGTGATGCTTTACAATTTGAAATTATTGCTTTAAGGGATGTTTATGCTTCTACTCTTCATAAGCTCAATTATAAAATTATCAAGAATGCATCCTATTTTGCTATTGGCACTAGCATGCTTTCTCGAGTTGTTGATGGACTATCTATTACCAAGATCTATTTGAAAAGATGAAAGTTGCTTTATATGCTAGTTCTTTGTAAATACTTTATAGTATAGAAAATTCAAACTACTTAAGAATGTAAAGAGCTCAATCACTATGAAACATGATTCAACTTCTTGTTCCAAATACTCATTGCTTGAATTAAAACTGAAAGATGCTTATGGTATAGTTGAAATTTTGCAAAATGACTTGCGTACTCATGAGTTGTTTTCTTGTTCAATTTGTCACAAACAAAAGAGAATTTATGATGTCTATAAAAATTGTGTTGCTTTGACAAAAGAAGTTGATTATCTACAAAGATCCTTACAATGCTTTTTAACTCATAAAAGGACCTCAACATGTTATTGGATACATCTAAAGTAATTATAAATCATAGAGGACTAGGTTTGGATGCTCGTTCTTATTTTACTTTTCATAAATATACTAAAATCAAGATTATTCAAATAGGTAAGATTGAGGTTAAACTAGAACAAAAGCAAACAATTTTTAAATCTGCTAGAATCTTGTCAAATTTAGCAATATCAAGTGCAATTGCTTCTACATCTAAAATAACAAAACCTGAGAAGTATAATTGTACACATTGTGGAAAATATGAACATTTGATTTAGTTTTTTTTAGATTTGCAAGACAACAGAAAAAATAAGGAAAAAATCACTTGCTAAACATAAGTGGCGGCGATCATTCATGGAATCGAGTAGATAAGTCGGACCACAAAATTCAAAGTGGTTGGGCAAACCTTTTTTGGTGGTCATACCAAAGGTTAATTGATGGTTTGACTGACAATGCCATGTTTTCGTAAGAAGAAAGAATGACATTGGTTTTGCTTGAGGACATTTGCCTACTGGTGTTTCAGGTCAGGTGTCTTAGTACTAGATTACTAAATTTCTTTTATCTAACCCTCGTAATGAGACCTCAACATCTTCTGTTGTGTAGGCCTCAAGAGTGAGGAAGGAGATAATATGGCTAGTAAACTATGAATATTCACACCATATGTCCAGTGACAAAAATTAGTTCTCATCCCTCACATGTGCACCCTAGTCTAAATCAGTGACTTTTGGGGATGCTTCTACTAGCACGTCTTTGCTAAAGGTACAATCAAGGTAAGCGACAAATTCATGTTCAAAGATATAGCTCTTATTGACAATATTAAATACAACTCTCTTTCTGTATCACAAATGATTAATGAGGATCTTGATGTGTGCTTTAAAAATATGGTTGTAAAGTTCTTGATGCCTCAAGTGATCTTGTGTTTCATATTTCACATTTTGAAAGAGTTTTTAAAGCTAATTTTGATTCACCTTCATCTTCTAAGATTAAATGTCTAATTGCTAATGATCCTAAAGATTTATTCTAGCATCGTAGATGAGCATGTTGGTTCTGATCATCTCACTTGTGTTAGTGGTTTGGATCTTATTTGTGGATTATCAAAACTTAATGGTGTTGGTGATTTGGTTTGTTCTTCTTGTCATCATGCCAAAATGTCTCTCGATCATGTGCTCTTATTACCTTGGTTATGACAACTGCACATGGTAAACTTTTGCACATGGACACTGTTGAACTAGTCGAAGTTCAATCTATTGGTGGAAAGTGGTATGTTCTTGTCATTGTTGATGAGGAACTTGAAACTTTTGCACATGGACATTGTTGGACCATGCATGAACTTGAAAACTTTGAACGCAATAAAGTATGTAATTTGGTTGAACCTCCTCAAGGGCATAACATTATTGGAATAAAATAGGTCTTTTGAAATAAACATAATGAGTTAAAAGTGTTTTTCTTAGTGGTCTCATTAATGAGGAAGTTTATGTTAAACAACCACCTGGTTTTGAAAACCCCAAATTGCTGACTCATGTTTTCAAGTTGTCTATAGCTTCATATGGTTTGAAACAACAACCTAGAGCATGGTATGATCAAATTTTTCTTCCAATGTGTTGAGTTTTATTTATCGTTCATTAAAAAAACTTTGGGGGAGAAAACTTGTGCTTGTGCTTTCAAAAATCAAAAATTTCTTCGTGCTTTTTAATGCTATTGCCAATGTGTTCATCAAGGGAGAGATTGCGAGATCATGTGTATGATCATTGATTTGTGATGAACAAATTTATTTTCATTGGTTTGAGTGGTCGAGCGCTTTGGTCGAGTTGTTGAGCACTCTTATCAAGCACTCAATACTTAGCACTCAAGAGAATTTATCCCTTGAGAAGAATTTATGCATCAAGAGATTTCAATACTCGGGATTTTGGATCACTCAGATTTTTTATGTTCGAGTTAGATCATGTTCTTTAAATTGTTTATTCAATAAATACACTTTGTTTACGATTGGATGAACTGATTGAGTCAAGTTGGAGAGAACTTGTGATCAAAAAATGATTTCTTGGTTTGTTCATGTGCATGAATTGCTTGAGGGTGAGTCGTGGTTGATAACGAAATCAGAACTAGGCTCAGGGATGAGCTAAGGTTCAGAATGGTCGAGAATATCATGTGGGATGCTCGGGCTAGAGGATTCTACACGTGAAGAGAGGTTTCCATATATCATAACGGGATGTGTGCGAATATAGAAAGGACACGAGTTTTCCATATGGCATACACGAGATGTGTGTAGATATGGAAAGAGAGGAAAATTCAGAATGAGTTAGGATTTGAGGAGTCATAAGAGATATGGATTCCAAAAGTTTGTTAATTTCGTGGCTTACGGTGATGACCATGATGGGACTATAAATATACTAGACAGGAGAGCAAAACATAGATGGAAGAACAAGAGTTAGGGTTAAGCCTTTTGCTCTCTATCTAGGGCTTTGTTCGTGATTTGGTGAGGGGTGCTTTGGATGGACCTTGTAGACACTCTTATGAAGTAAAGATTTTATCTTCAAGCATCAAGGAGTGTGGTATCACATTCTTTCTTCTTAATGTTCATCAATTTGCATTGTTTTTGCTTATTATGTGATTTTTCTTTTACTTGTGATTTAATTTGAATTGATTCATCCAAAACCTTGCTAGGATTGAGAAAGAGATCTGCAAAGTTTCCTAGGTTAATTCCTCATATTTTAGGAGTTGTTAAGGTTTTAATTTTCATGTAGGATTTGCTCTATTTTTACATCACAACAACTCCCGAGGATCATAAATTTTGATTGGGAATTTGGATTTCCACGAAACTACTTGAAGAAAGTTTTGTATTGAAGTGTAGTTTATTGTGTAAAAATTTTAGATCAATTCAAGTTACGGTTATAAAGTTATGCTCATTTTAACGTTCCTTGGTCAGGCTATTTTCACCTCTCAGTAAGCCCTTGAGAAATTCAAGAATCCCTTGAGAAATTTCCTGACACTACCACAAAAACAATCTTTAATGATAGAGTTTTATTGATCAATACAAGATACGTGTAACTAATACACTTTTTTATGACAGACTGTTTTGGACATGTCAGTGATGTTACTTATTAGTTACGGGTCATAATGTGACCCATCACTAAAGAGAGAACGCCCCCATTAGTGATGGGTGGAATTATCACCCGTCACTAATGAGTCAAATAATATATGACAGGTGGCAACTATCGCCCGATACTACTGATCTAGTGACGGGCAATAGTTTCTGCCCATCACTAATGGCTAGATCATTAGTGACTGATAGAAACTATTGCCCATCACTGATGATGTTTATAAATAAACGGGCACCAACAGAACACTCTCATATTGTGCAGAACCTGAAACCCTAGTGGCCGCACCTTCTCCTCGGCCATTCCACCAACGTGCTCCACACGTTCTGCCATCATTCTCCTCTGCCATCACGACCTCCATTCTATCATGGCCTCCTCTGCTAGTCTCCATCCCATCGTGGCCTCATATGCTAGTATCCTCTTCCGTCGCCGACCCTCCTTGCCATCACCTCGTGTCGTGTATCTTCCTCCTAAGGTCCTACATATGTGACTTAGTGAATATGTTTACTTGTGAATATGTTGCTTTTTGAATTTGTGGCTTAGTGAATATGTTGCTTTCTGAATATGTTACTTTATGAATATGTGATTTAGTGAATATGTGGCTTTGTGAATATGTGGCTTAGTGAATATGTTGCTTTGTGAATATGTGGCTTGGTGAATATGTTTCTTTGTGAATATAAGAGTTTGTGAATATGTGGCTCAATGAATATGTTGTTTTGTGAACATATTGCTTTGTGAATATGTAGCTTTGTGAATATGAGAGTTTGTTTATTAGGCTTTACACAAGTATTATGATACTTTTTCATCGTTGTTAAATATAACATTACAAGCCTCCTAAGTAATTAACAAGGCACTCCCGCCGAACAATGTGCTTCTAGTAGTATGCGTCCTATGGTACTAACTTATGTTCATGATATATAAAATTGTAGATACAATAATTTACTGGACAAGGTGATTAAAACAATTGCTTGTTTGCCACAAAGTTTGTTTCCATGTTCTCAAATGCCACGAAGTTGTTGTCGTTTGCAATTTTGCCACAAAGTATGCTGATTTAATTGCATTTTTGCCATTTTTCTCATGTTACTTTCTTTTCTTTTTCTTTTTCTTTTTCTTTTGTAAATTTCATTTCTACCCCTATTCATTCTCTGCTCTGCCGCCGGTCCCCCGAGTGGCTCCACCGCCGGCCCCGAGCAGCTCCGCCCCGGCCCCAAGCCCCTCCACCGGTGGCCCTGAGCCCCTCTGCCCCCTCCCCGTGCCCCTCCGTCGCCGGCCCCGATCCCCTGCACCCCCTGCGCACCCTCCGCCTCTGACCCCGAGCCCCTCCACCAGTGCCCTGAGCCCCTCCGCCGTCGGCAGATGGTAAAATGGGGATTCCAAATTTTTAAAAAATGCAGAAAATGATTAAATCCTGATGAAAATATGTAGCGAGGCAAATCTGTAACTCATTTGATCAACTATGTGGCAAAATTGTAAACAAAATCAACTTCATGGCATTTGAGAATATGGCAATGAACTTTGTGGCAAACGAGCAATTCTCCAACTACTTATAAATTATGATGCCGCTACTGTATTTTACTCAAAAACATTCATGAACCACATGCTCTGTCCTTGTGAGCACGTTGAAGTTAGAACCTCCGTTCGATCTCCACTACGGTGTGCTGGTGGCACTGGTTCCATCACTCCGCATCCATGCATACACGGTGGAGAACCAGATGCCCTGAGAGGGAAAAAATGAAACCTGAGAAACTTGAACAGCATCGCATCCGATGCTGGGCTGTGTGCACGGTGCATGAACCCAGCTAACCACGCAGTACTGTAAACATCAAAATCCAGTACTGGCTTAGCAGTTAGCACCATTACTAACAATATATTGTACCAGGCTGCACAAGTCACTAAAAAAATTATTCTCCAAACCATTCAAATTAATTATCTCAGAGCCGAGAGCACGCAGCAGACAACAAGCCCGAAACCCGCGAAACGCCCACAATTTCGTTCTTCCTCTCTCGGGGACGTCGTACGCGGTTCATTCACCTGCCTAGAGAGTAGAGTCGAGAGATGTGCGGATCCACCGTTTCAACGCGCGCGATGCTGCGTGCAGTGATGGGGACGCATGCGCCATGTGCACCTAGCTCACATCACATGGCCCTCTCCCTTCAACTCTCAACTACCGGCCGCTACACGTACGAACAGCTAACTGAGTCCCGTTTTATTAATAAGTTTGTTATGGTGTAGGGTTCGTCTTGACTTAATGGGGGTTGTTTGATTAGAAAACATGCATGGCGTCCGGTGTGAAAGTGATTAATTAATTAGTACGTACATAGAGAAATGCATGTATGGATCCTCGATCGATGATAATGCATGGCTATACACAGTTGGATCCATTAGGCGTGCCCATGTGCAGTGTACTCGGTTTGTTTTGTTCCATGCATGCACATAAAAGGACTAGCTTGCGTATTTCTACGAGAAAAATCAATGCAGATAAATTACGAGGAAATAATTGTTGCGTATTACAGAGTACGGTATGTAGGATTTCAAAATAAAGAAACGCTAGAGGTGGTGTCTGCGATGCATGGTTCTCACGTCTCAGCTCCTTTTGGCTCGTCGATTTTGAAAGGAATAATGGTGAAATTTGATCCATTGGAAATTATCTAAAAAGTTGTCTGGATCCTGAGATCTGTAAAATTTCCATTGACGGCATTTCCATGCCCCAGTTCCATACACTACTATAGGAACATATATTAGTGTTGGGTCAAAACGAGTTATGGACTGTTACTGATTAGTTAGAACTAGTTCATGACCATCAGTGATGGTTCTAAAACTGGTATTGAATGTGAATATCATTATCTGTTCCATCCATGAAATAACAATAATACTCATGTATCAGTTTCGGTTCTGTAACCGAACCAACACTGATATGGGAGTACAAGTGACAATTACAAGCACGAACCTAGACAATTGAGTAATTTCTCCATATTTATATATATAAACTATATTGTAGTAATTATATATGTAAATGCACATATATGCTAAATTCATTTGTATAGTTTACATCCAATATTATGCACATATATGCTAATTAATATCACATATATTAACTTAAAATATTGAAATGTATTTATACGAATGATTCCATAAGTTTCGAATGTGACAAATTGTTTTTACAATAACAAGCGCAAACTAAAGTACATAAATAGTTACCTCTAGTACACCATTGTTGATGTAGAAATAAAAAACCACATATTGTATTGATAACTATCTCGTTGGCTTATACGAAATAGCCAAAATCAGTCGTTAGGTAACTTCATACATCTATTGATTTATGCACTACAATTGTTGCTGGTGTGTTTCTTGATATTGTCACTTGGATCTTAGTGATATGTTCATCTAGGTGAGGTGTGATATACTTCTTATAATATTTCCTTGAAAAATACTTGTGAGATCATGCATATGATCATTGACATGTGTTGAATAAATTTGTTTCGATTGCTTTGATTAGTCGAGCACTTTGGTTGAATTGTCGAGCACTCTTACCAGGCACTTTGCAATCATGTTGACGCCAAGATTTGGTAAAAGCCTAGGCCCACCAGAAGATGTCACGCGGTCAATAGAAGTCAAAGAGTCTGGTCAAAGATGGTCAAAGAAGTATGTCCATGCTGTTACAACATGACTGGATATGAAGCAGTCGATAGAGGAAAAAGAAGATAAAGATGATCCAAAATCGGTTAAGATAGGTTACTTGGACGGCAAGTCTTCGGATTATAAATATGTATCCCTTAGTTAGGTTAGACACACAACTCTGTCAAACAACTCCTCGGCGCATCGCCACCCATGGCTTCTCAAGGTTAATCCCGGAGGGATTCGATACTCGGAGCTGGGCTACTCCGGTGAAGAGGTGAGTCCCACCACCCCCGACAATCGTATTGACTAGGTCAGTGTCCTCAAGGCTACATCAATTTGATCGCTTGAGACAACGGTTGAAACAGTACGATCGCTAGTTTATCTTGGTGTATTGGCTATGTCTAAGGCTGCATCAGTTTGATCTCTTAGATTAATGTGATTTACGTGTGGTAGTCTGAGGCTTCATCGGTTAAGTCCGACATCTCTTTGTATTGTATCTTCTTCATGTTGTATATCGTTCACCTAAATAAAGTGTGTCTGATACTTTGAAGTATTGTTAAGTTCATTGTGACTAGCTACTATCTTAGTTAAGTCCAATCTTGATATTGTGATGATTTTGATGATACAGACATGTTATCTGGCATGTTTTATTTATTTCTATCGGAGTACAAGCCGATAAATTATCTTCAATTCAAAGTCATATTCTATTCGCTATCGGGGAATGCTTATCGGCCCATATGCATAAACTGCCTATCTCATCGACTAATGGCGCATTCGTCTTGATCGCTCTTCCTTCGTCATCGGCCTTGTGGCCAACTGACGTTATTCGCTCACAATTGTTTTATCCTCACCACAGTCATTGGCTTGGCAGCTGATCGACTTTGCTACTAATGATATTTTCTCTGTTTTCTTATCAGTTACAGTGTCAAACTGATTGGCAGGCCTTAAACCTTTTTTCTAAGATTGTAGGACTTGCACTGGAGTTAAGCGGATCTCTCAGGCCACACGTGTGTCAAAGTGTGACAAAAAAGATACCAACACGCTTTTTGGCATGCCTAGTGGGACATTTTCAGCAACTCAGCCATGGCGGGTGAGATCAACGATGACAACATCATCTTGATCACTCTGGACACATTGAATGAAGGTCAAAGGTCAAAGGTGCAAAGGCATGTGGATGATTTCCAGAAGTTGTGCATGCAAGCCTATGGTATGACTCAGTTAGGTTCTATCCAAAGGGACCTGTTGCTAAGACTGGCTTCGGCCGTAGGGACTAGTTAGCTACCGAAAATCCCTCACGTCAGTTTTCAAGAGATCATCGATAGTGCCCTTCATAAATCGCTCATCAACCAATCTGGAACATTGGTCAACACCATCCACAGGTTGATCAAGAGGACCGTTGATGGCACTGTAGCCCATGAGCCACCACAAGGCCCAATGTACCTCCCTGACGGCCAGACAAGATTACTGCAGAATCCATAACATACTCAGCTGGCACCACAACCATCAGGGCCGGTGAGGCTACAGCAGCCAGGCGCCTCCTTCGGACATGAAGGAAACAAGACAACCCAGTCGCTAGCGCCCGCATAGGGTTCACTACAGAGCACACCATATAGCCTCGAAAGGGGTGCACCAATGCCACTTCTGGCATCTGACCCAAGACTACCAAGACAAGAGATGCCCTAGATGACATACGACATCGCAAGGAACATACTACTAGACCTCGTGCCACCAAGGGGGTCACCCGATGGTATTCCTCTGGGGTATCATCGGACTGCATATTATGGAGCACCGCCATATGGTGATGGACATTACAGGCATAATGCTGCTAGGCCAGACCAATATCAGCAGGTCCCAATACCTGATCGACACCCTACACTAGGACAACAGGAAGATGACTGGGTGAATTGGATAACGGAGGTCATTCGAGACCAATTTGGGTTGAAGCCCAAAGAACATATGTACATGTATCAACAACCATACCCATAATGGTTTGATCGAGTACAACTACCAAGCCGATACAAGGTACCCAACTTCACCAAATTCTCGGGACAAGACTCGGTCTCCACGATCACGCATATCAGTTGTTTCCTCTCCCAGTGTGGGGAGGCATCGGCCGATGAAGCGCTAAGGGTCTGATTCTTCCCGCTTTCTCTATCGAGATCAGCCTTCGCGTGGTTTTCTTCACTATCGGTGGATTCCATCGGAGGATGGGCGGATTTAGAGAAGAAGTTTCACAAATATTTCTTCACCAGTATTCATGAGATGAAGCTCACTGACTTGACAGTTGTGAGGCAGAGGATGGATGAGTCAGTACAAGATTATGTCTAGAGGTTCCGAGACGTACAGAGCAGATGCTATAGCTTAAACCTCAATGACACCTAGTTGGCAAAATTGACATTTCAAGGACTCCTGAACCCAATTAAGGAGAGATTTTCATCACATGAGTTTGAGAACCTCTCACAAATGGTGGAAAGGGTATCGGCACACGAGAGTTGATTCCAAGAAGCAAGGAATGATAGGTGTCAGAAAAAGGTGGCATATACTCATGCCTACTATTCGGACTTCGACGAGGATAGTGACTCTGATGCAGAGATCGGTTTGGTCGAATGGTCCAAGAACAAGAAACAGGTTGTTTTCCCTTGGGTGAAGCCAACCGATAAAGAGGAGAAGTATGACTTCGATGTCAACAAGGTCGATAAGATATTTGACCTGTTGCTCAAGGAAAAAGCAGATTCACCTGTCACCTGGCCACATGATACCATCTACCGATGAGCTGAAGAAGAGGAAATTCTGTAAGTGGCACAACTCTCCATCACACCACACCAATGAATGCAAGGTGTTCAGGCAGCAGATTCAATCAGTCGTGGAGCAAGGTCGAATCAAGTTTGATGATGGGAATAAGTCGATGAACATCGACGAACATCCATTCCCAATCAACATGGTACACGCGCATCACACTGATGATCAATATGCGAAGAAGAATGGGTGAGCCAACAGTAGCATCACTTCCTCAGACCTCATCGTGCAGTATCAATGGAAGTCGAAGAAGAGTATTGAATGGCAATCACGATTACTCATGATTCTATCCCCATTGGAATTGTGAGTTCTTCAGACTTTGCTAGAATAAGGGGCTACGTCTACCATCAATGGACGACTGCACAGGGTGTAGCGCCAGAGGCAGGACACAAGATGATCATTGGCCACATAACATCAAGCTTAGGCCGCATGGTCAAGAAGTCATTCACCGAAGGTTGTCACCACCAATGGTATCAGTGCTTGAGAGGCCCGACCTAGTCAATTCTAAGGAAATCGGCCAGACGGCTGACGATGACAAAACTGCACCAGAGAACCCGCGATGGTGCCCTAGTGGGATTTTCACAAGGAACCAAAAGAGAAGGGTGCAACATTTGTGGCAGATAGAACTAAAGGCCCAAAAATGCGATGAAGAAACGGATCGGCCCTAAAGGATCAAAAGTGAATGGCGAGTTAAAGAGGAGGCCGGTCACGAGGATATGAAAGATGCGGGGGTAAACATTGTTTTCTTCCTCCCCGTAGAGTATCGATCCATCTCGGAAGATGATGCAAAACAAGTCGATATAATGGCCCGACTAATGTTGGCTTCGTAGACCTCTCTATATCAAAGGTCTGGTCAACGGAAAGTCGATGTCCAAAATGATGATAGACAAAGGGGCAATTGTCAACTTGATGCCTTACACCACCTTTCGTAAGATGGGGAAAACACCGAAGGACCTCATCAGAACTAATATGGTATTAAGGTACTTCGGCGACAACTCATCAGACATAATGGGAGTACTAAATGCAGAGCTGACAGTTGGAAGCAAGACCGTGTCGACCACCTTTTCGTCATAGAGGGAAAATGATCTTATACTCTGCTATTAGGGCGTGATTGGATACATGTTAATTGCTACGTCCCCTCGACAATGCACTAGATCCTGGTTCAGTGGGTTCACGATCAGGTGGAAATCATTACCGCCGATAGATTGGTTAACATAGCAATAGTCGATCTATCAATATGGGAGATGGAAGGAGTCGTCTGTCTATCAGGGAAGGCTTGGGATGGTAATTTTCTTGAAATATCGGATGATGGAGTCAACCCCATCAATGAAGAGCTACCTAAGCTCACCTTGTAAAGACGACATCGATAAAACGAAGGATGGACTCGATCAAGGCTTCACCATAACCAACTACAAGAGTAAAGCATCGAACTTGGTGACAAACCGGGGCTAACTTTCGTGAGTACCCAAATTCCCCGATGAAACAGAAATGGATTAACGGCAACTACGTCAGAGATATGGGAAGCAAGTGAAAGGGTGAGTCAAAGTGCTTACCTCAGGTCCCGTATCAGCATCATCTAGGTGAAGCTGCTCCCGGTAAATTAGTGAAGAGTGGTTGAAAGCGGAAAGTGGTGGAGGTCGCCCGGTAGGATGTCTAGGAAAGCGACGGAGGTCACTTGGCAGGATGTCTAGGAAACAAGACGTCTCGTAGGGATCCTGTTGGGGGAAAATGCTTCACTTTCAGGACTTAGAGATTAACAGATCAAAAGGACTTATCAGCTTCGGAGCTGATGGGCTCATGCTCGAAGGTGGAGGAGTCATTAAGCGGAAGGGTGCTTCGATCTACGATCCGAAGGAACCCTCCGCAAGATATGAGGCTTCGGAGCCAAATGACAGGATTGATAAGATGTTTGACTTATCTACTCACTTCGGGTAGATTTTACCATTTTAACCCTATTCCAGGTACCAAATAGTTTCCACTATGTCGGTTGTAATAGAGGGGTAAATAGGTCTTTTCCTTAGACATTTTGCCTATAAATACCCCCCTTCTGACCCTGTAATAGGGAGGGAAGACTCAGCTATTCTAATACACATATTCGGGCTACTTAAGCTATTATCCATTCGAAGGCTTGAGATAGTCCTTAAGCACGAACTCACTGTTTGTATGTTCTTGATCCCAGAGAACCTGTTAGCGTAATCTTTTACGCCAACAATTGGCGCCGTCCATGGGGAGCCTAGTTCTAGAAGCTAGTTCTCTACTGCTGACTGCACTCCGAAGAGCACTTACGGAGGGAGCCGCGGAGTCCCAAGATTCCACGCACCCTTCGGTAAGGGGCTTCCTAGTGCGGTTCGAAGGCCTTCCCTCGCCTTCCCAAACCAATCGAAGTCCTCGGTCTTCGGACCTCTCCGTTACTAGCTATGCCTCCCAAGTGAAGCCAAGCCTCGGGTCCTCTCCGAAGGTCCCCTCGGACCAACGGAGCTGGACCCTCAGCTGTTCCAATGGTTCCCGAGGATGCTACTAGGCGTCGAGCACCCAGAGGCCCTCGGGCTCCTCCTACGGTGCTCCAAACTGATTATGTCAGTTCCCAAGACCCGGAGCTACCCTCTGACGAAGACGAAGACCTTCCTGAGGCCGAAGATACTCAGATAGCGTGGCTTCAGGAGGAAGTGGCTAGATGGAGGCAAGAGGTTGCTGATCGCCTTCGCTCTCAAGCCTCCACCGAGACTCCAGAACGGCCCCAAGACGGTGGTGCTCGCAATCTTCCCGAAGCTTTTCAAGTCCCGGAGGAGGCTGAGAATGCATCTTTAGATGATGATTCTCCGCTACATTCGGACTTGCAAAGGGTGCCCTTCGATCCCAGGTTCAAGGCCTCGAAGCTGCACAAGTTCTCTGGCGGGTCAGACCCCGGAGAATTCGCTCGCTCATATGCCCTGGCGATAGAAGCAAGCGGAGGGGTGCGCAACACTATGGCAAAGTGTTTCCCCCTCGCTCTCGAAGGTGTGGCACTCTGATGGTTCTGGTCCTTGAAGCCAGGATCGATCAGATCGTGGGAGCAGTTGAAGAGGAAGTTCGTAATTAACTTCCATGGTACTTTTGTGTCTCCAATGTCGACAGGGAGCTTGTTCCAGGTGAAACAGCGAGCGGGAGAAACACTTCGGGAATACTTGACACACTTCGCCCACACCAAGTCGCAGATCAAGGGCATGTCTACCTCTTTGGTAGTCGACGCCGCCCGAGAAGGGGTGCTAAACCCCGATCTCCTCATCAAGCTCCATCGGAAGCCTGTGTCGTCTGTGGCACAGCTGATGGCATACTTCGAACAGTATGCCAAGGCGGAGGAGGGCTGCCTTCGACGAGCCATAGCACCCGCACCAGCCCTCCGAGAAGTGAAGACGGAGCCCAAAGCCTCAGTTTCTCTGCAACCCCCTCAAGACAATCGCTTCAGCGAGCACAGGTGAGGAAAGAAGCACTTCCGCTCGGAGGTATTAAGCATCACACCCTCCATTCCAAAGGCACCTGCCAGTTATCAGCAGGCGCAAGGCTTCAAGGCTGGAGCGCCGAAGCCTCAAGAAAGAGTACCTGGCAGGCGCCAGAGTTTTTTCTACTGCGTGCATGGCGACAATAGAAGCCATGACACGAAGGACTACAAGGCGGTGTTAGTCCTTTGGGGCGACTACCTAGGGCGAAGTACCGGGAGGGGTACTTCAGATCGAGCCCCACCAGTGGCACGGTCAGAGCCTGTGCAAATCGTGGCCCGAGCCGGTGTTCCCGAAGCCCCCATGCGACTGCCGGTGGCCAACATTATGCCACCACCGAAGCAGGAAGACCCCCAAGACCGCGACAAGTGAGTAGTCCTGCCCATCTCCAGAGGGGGGACCCTCGGTAACATGTCCAAGAGGCAGCGACGTGAATACGTCCGCGAAGTAGGGCACATTGGGACTTCGAGTTCCGTGGAGGGAACGCCAGAATGGTCCCATGTGACCATCTCTTTTACTGCCAGTGATGCCATGGGGTTGAAGTTCCCCCATGCTGACCCCTTGGTCATTTCCGTAGATATAGCAGGGGTGGAAGTCCGAAGGATCCCGGTGGACGGTGGGAGCTTCGCAGACATACTTTTCGTCCAATCCTTCGACCAAATGTGCATACCTCGGAAGCATCTGCTTCCAGCGGCCCGGCCACTTCAAGGCTTCGCAGGTCCACCTCTTGATGCCCTCGGCCAAATAGGCCTCGAGGTTTCTTTTGGAGAGGGGCCTTTGGCCAGGGTGGAGGAGGTAATCTTCGACATCGTCGACGCCCCGTATGCTTACAACGCAATCTTCGGGGCGAGGGATGCTGAACCAATTCAGAGCTATAGCGCATCACAACTATCTCTGTCTCAAAATGCCCACGCAAGGTGGAGTTCTTACTGTTTCAGGAGACCAAGCTACAGCCCGAAGAATGGAGTATGGTCACGGCCAGCCGTTGGACCCCCGGCAAGTGCACAGCGTGATGGAGCGCACAAAAGAAGTTCTGGAGGCTTTGAACTCTTCGAAGGGGCTCTCCCTTAAACCAAGCCCGGAAGGTGATGTCGTGATGAAGATAATTTCAAAGGATGGCAAAGAATACCCAATACAGTTTGGCAAGGGGCTATCCCTAGAGATAGCTGCCTCATTAGAAGAAGTCGTCAAGCAAAATTTGGACGTCTTTGCCTGGACTGATGAAGACATCACCGGGGTTGATCGGAGTATCATCGAGCACAGCTTGCTCATCAACCCGAAGGCTAGGCCAATGCACTAGGGGCTCCGTAAGCTGTCTGTAGAAAGAGCAAGCCTTGCCAAGATCGAAGTAGAAAAATTGTTAAAGGCTGGCATCATCAGGAAGGTAGCCCATACCGAGTGGTTGGCAAACCCTGTTTCTGTAAGAAAGAAGGACTCAAACAAGTGGCGCATGTGTATTGACTTTACTTCATTAAATAAAGCATGCCCGCGACACCCCTACCCGATGCCCCGAATAGACCAGCTGGTGGATTCCACAGCCGGCTCCGAATTGCTAAGCTTCCTCGATGCTTACTGCGGGTATCATTAAGTCTGGCTAAAGCGTGAAGACGAAGCCAAGACAAGTTTCATAACTCCTTCCGCGGTATTTTGTTATGTAAGAATGCCTTTTGGCTTGCGGAATGCCGGAGCCACATTTTCACGTTTAATAGTTAAGGCTCTAGGTTACCAAATAGGCCAGAATGTCAAAGCCTACATGGATGATATTTTAATAAAGAGTGCTAAAAAGCACCAGCATAGTCTAGACCTAGTTGAAACGTTTGAGATCCTCCGAGCATGTGGAGTATGCCTCAACCCTGAAAAATGTATATTCGGAGCGCAAGCAGGAAAACTGCTAGGGTACTTAGTTTCGAGCAGGGGAATCGAAGCTATCCCGACGCAGATAAGTGCACTGCAAAGAATGGCTCCACCAGGGAATTTGAAGCAAGTCCAGAAGCTAGCAGGAAGGCTCGCAGCTCTTAGTATATTCCTGGCCAGGTCAGCAGAACAAAGCCTCCCAATTTTCAAAGCCCTAAAGAGGTCTGAAAGCTTCAATCGTACGCCAGAGTGCCAGAAGAGCTTCGATGATATCAAAGCATACCTCGGAAGCCTGTCAACGCTTACTATGCCCCTCCCGGAGGAAACACTCCTCCTTTATCTTGCAGCAACAGGCTCCGCAGTAAGTGCAGTACTGGTCAGGGAAGTTGAGCTTAAGGGAAAGCTGGTGCAGAACCCAGTTTATTTTGTTTTAGAAGCTTTGTACGGAGCTAAGATAAGATACTCTGAGCTCAAGAAATTTGCTTATGCCCTGGTAATGGCCTTGCGGAAGCTAAGGCATTACTTTCTGGTGCATAACCTAATCGTTCCTACCTCGTACCCTCTTGGTGATATGCTCCGAAGCAAAGATTCTACGGGTAGGATCAGAAAATGGGCTGTCGAGCTAGCCCCCTTCGGAATCTCCTTCACGGCAAGAACAACTATCAAATCCCAAATCATAGTCGACTTCGTAGTAGAGTGGACTCCATCCGTAGTTTGGGCTCCGGAGGAGCCCTCCTAAGGTTTATGGACAGTATTTTCTGACGGAGCTTATCAGGCATCTGGTGCCGGAGCAGGAGCGGTCATTATATCACCGTCAGGGCAAAAGGCCAAGTATTCTGTGAGGCTCAACTTTAAGACCACCAATAATATCGCAGAATACGAAGGGGTCCTGTTAGGCCTCCGAAAGGCAAAGGCGCTTGGAGCAGCAAGGATAATAATTAAAATAGATTCCCAAGTCGTCGCAGGGCATGTCGATAAACGCTTTCAAGCAAAGAACCCATATCTAGCAAAGTACCTGGAGGAAATCCGCAAGACTAAAGCAGCATTCAAAGGGTTTTCTGTTCGAAGTATCCCTCGAGCAGATAATCAACTTGCAGACATTCTGGCAAAGGCTGCAGCCGGAGCGTTGGACCTCCCGGAGGGTGCTTTTTATGAAGAACTAGTAAAGCCTACAGTCGATCAATTACCCTCCGCAGAAGTCCTTTGCATTCCAGCTGCAGATTGGCGGGCTCCGATAATGGATGTCTTGCAAGGCAGCGCAGATTCTTCAGAAGGTCCGAATTCCCGAAGGTCACAAGCAAGGGCTAGAAATTATAAGCTTGTCAATGGAATGTTGTACAAAGCCGGAGTGTGTTCTCCTCTACTCCGGTGCATCTCCCAACCCAAAGGCCAAGACATACTTCGGGACATTCACGAAGGTTTATGTAGAAGCCAGTTAGCCCCTCATGCTCTAGCAGGCAAAACACTTCGCCAGGGGCTCTACTGGATGACAATTGTAAGAGATGCGGAGGAGTTGGTCCGAACTTGCCAAGGATGCCAGTGGATGGGAAGACGAAGCCACCATCCGCCAGTCCCACTTCAAGTTATTTCCCCGGTGTGGCCAATGGCTCGGTGGGGAATGGACCTCATAGGCCCTTTTCCAATGGCCAAATGCAGCTTGAAGTTTGCAGTGGTAGCAATTGAATATTTTTCAAAGTGGGTCAAAGTAGAACCATTAACTGCTATCACTTCAAGGAATGTGCAAAAAAATTTCTGGCAGAATATTATATGCAGGTTCGGAGTGCCAAGGGAGCTAACCGTGGACAATGGAACCCAGTTCGAAGCTGACACATTCAAAGAATTTTGTGAAGAACTGGGCATTAAGTTATGCTTCGCAGCAGTGTGCCATCCACAATCCAACGGAGCTGTCGAGCGAGCCAACGGGAACATCCTCTCTGGTCTGAATCGAAGGATTGTCGGGTTAGCCAAGGGGCTGTGGGTCGAAGAGCTTCCCAAGATCTTGTGGTCCATTCGAACCACTTAAGCTAGGTCCACAGGCTTTACCCCATTTAGACTACTATTCGGAGATGAGGCCATGACTCCTACGGAGCTCAGGGGTGGATCCCTTCGTGTAGTGCAACCCGGAGATGAAGACGAGAGGAACACTTCGCTGGACTTGTCAAAAGAAACAAGGCTTTGAGCTGTCACCAATCTGACAAAGTACCAAGGCCAAACAAAAACATGGTATGACCCGAAGATAAAGCTGAACGAGCTTAGATCAGGTCATCTAGTTTTGTGAAGTGTAATAGCCCCTAGGAAGCTAGGAAATAAATGGGAAGGACCATATATTATCCTACGCTCAGGGCGCCCCGGATCGTTTAAATTAGCTAATTTAGAAGGGGAAGAATTGAAACATGCATGGCATGTAGAGCACCTTAAGCGTTACTACGCTTAGGGGCTCCTTGTAATCACTTGTAAAAATTCCTTTTCTAAATAAAGTGGAGGGTCGAATTTTGTTTGCTCTTCGAATATCCCTTACTCCTGGTGGACGCATCGCGAGGACGGAGATGCTTGCGTAGTCAAGCATCTTTCTAAGTACCCGGGCAACAGCCTGCGAACCATGGGTTCAAGGGCTTTGCTGCAGCCTACGGATTCTAGGCTCCGACTTGTTAGGATTCGTAGAAGAGTCTAAGGACTTTAAAAGAATAGATTTCCGGCCTCCGGGTTCAAAGTATCTGTAAAAGAGCCGAAGGTGGCCAGCCTACGGGTTCTAGGCTCCGGCTTGTTAGGATCCGTAGAAGAGTATAAGGACTTTAAAAGAACAGATTTCCGGCCTCTAGGTTCGAAGTATCTGTAAAAGAGCTGAAGGTGGCTAGCCTACGAATTCCAGGCCCCGGTTTGTTAGGATCTTTAGAAGAGTCTAAGGACTTTAAAAGAACAGATTTCCGGCCTACGGGTTCGAAGTATCTGTAAAAGAGCCGAAGGTGGCCAGCCTACGGATTCCAGGATCTGGCTTGTTAGGATCCGTAGAAGAGTCTAAGGACTTTAAAAGAATAGATTTACGGTCTCCGGGTTTGAAGTATCTGTAAAAGAGCCAAAGGTGGCCAGCCTATGGATTCCAGGCTCCGGCTTGTTAGGATCCGTAGAAGAGTCTAAGGACTTTAAAAGAACAGATTTCCGACCTCCAGGTTCGAAGTATCTGTAAAAGAGCTGAAGGTGGCCAACCTACGGATTCCAGCCTCCGGTTTGTTAGGATCTGTAGAAGAGTCTAAGGACTTTAAAAGAACAGATTTCTGGCCTCCGGGTTCGAAGTATTTGTAAAAGAGCCGAAGGTGGCCAGCCTACGAATTACAGGCTCCGTCTTGTTAGGATCCGTAGAAGAGTCCAAGGACTTTAAAGATAAACAGATTTCTGGCCTATGGGTTCGAAGCATCTGTAAAAGAGTCGAAGGTGACCAAGCAATAAGGTTTCAAGGCTCCGGCCAACGAGAAATTTTAAAGTCCTAAGCGACTAGTATAAGAGCCTGCAAATATAAATCCAGCTCTGAAACTTATAAAAATCATAATACGAACCTATGTTCGAAGAACCCTACAAAAAGGTAAAATATGATTATTAAGTATTGTGCGAAGCATCGAATTGTTGTGCGCGTCATTGTGACCGATGGACCTTTCTGCAACACGTAAGGTCCCCCACCCACAAGGAGGGGTAGGAGGGTAAAGAACAAACAAGATGCTTCCGGTGCAATTCATGTTAATTTATCACACTTTTACACTAAGAGAATTTTTGATCCAAGCCTAAGTAAAATCGGAGGCCCTGTCGGCCTCTAGAGCTACCTCTACGGCTACTTTGTCCTTCGGAGCTCGAAGCCACCGAGTTTGTCCTTTTTGTTCGAGTGCTTCTATTCTTCTTCGAGGCTCGCAGTTTCTTCTGCTCCTCTTGAAGCTCGGCCCAAGTCAGAAGTCTTTCGGATTTAGCCTCCGCAGGGTCTTCGGCCTGATACTCCAAATCAGACCAATCCATATGTTCGGAGGATGAAGATGCCTTCTCTTTTTCCTCTTCCTTGATATAAGCTAAGACATTTTGAAAAACCTCGAGGGTTACCTCCCCTTTATCTCCGCGAGGAACAAAGAAGTGAGAGTGGCGTTAAGGCCTTAAGCTCTCGAGGGTTGACCACTGCTTCCGGAGCCCTTCGTTAAATTCCAGTATTTCGAAGTCAGGGTCCGAATGGCATGACAGAACCTAAAAGAACAAAACACCCAAGCAAGCTCTTCGTTTATAAACTTTTCATTAATGCAAGGGACTTTTACAAGATTTCTTATACATAATTGTCCTATGAGCTAGACTTGCGTGTCGGTTGGTGGAGCAGGAGGTGCTGGAGCTGGCGAGGCTGGAAGCGGCGGCCTCGTTTGTGCTTGCTTCTGCCGACGGGCCTCGTCGATCCAAGCTTTAGCTACAGCCTTGTGGTCCGTCTTCCAGGTTGATCGGAAAACTTCCCAGGTCGAGGCTACATTTGGCGAAGGATGTAACAAGTCCTCGGAGGCAAAGCTTCCGGGTGTCGAACCCCCGACCAGAGCGATAGGAATCTAAAGGGCTTCGAGGTGACGGAGGACTCTAATTCCGGCGCATTGTCCGGAGATCTCTCCGTACCAGACGCCGGAGCTCATCATCAGTGACGTCGCCACTTGGATCCTCTTCAGCTTCCGGTCGAGGGACTCGCTGGCCACGACAAAAGATGAAGGGCACATAGTGCCAAAATATTACAAGGTACCCTGAAGGGCATCCAAGGTACGTTCTGCTACATTGGCATTCTTCTTCTCTGCCGCCTCCAACCCCGCAGCGGTAGCGGACACTTCGGCCATCTGGGACAGCAAGGAGCTCTTCTGAGCCATCGCTTGCTTGAGAGAGCCTTGGAGCTCTACCAGCTAGGTGCTCGAAGTAGCCACCACTTGCTAGAGCTTCTCAACATCTGCTCAAAGCACCAAGCACTCAGCTTCAGCTTCTTGGGCCAAAGTCCGGAGTGTGTTGCTGTCCTGCCTTGTGAGTCGGAGGGCTTCGTCGGCTTCGGCCCTAGCCCTCCGTTCTTCGAGGACTTCTTCCTCGAACCGAAGTGCTCTCTCTTCGGAGCCTTTGAGCGTGGATTGGAGGGTGGTAACCTTCCTCTTAAGTCGGTTAGTTTCGACTTCATTGGAAGTCGTTGCCACTCTAGCAAGGACAAATTGCTGCAAAAGGAACAAGTAAGTACCAGGTATTTGCATTTACTAATTGAAAATATTTGCGTTGCTTTTTATACCTGAAGGGCAGCCCTTTTGAGGGCCATGTTGAGCCCCGGGGCCCTGGCTTCGCTCAGAATGGAGACCAAGTCGGAGTTGGCAACTTCCTGGCTTTTCTCCGACAAAGGCTCCAGGAGCGCCCGGAGGCCCGTCCGTTGCTCCAGAAACAGAGCCAGTAAAGGAAGCCAAGACAAAGCTTGGCGATCATCTGTCGTTGCCTCTTCCTCCGAGTTGCTTGCCAAAGGCTCGTTGGAAGAGGGTGTCATCGTTGGGCCGGGAGGAAGTCCGAGGCTTCACATGCTTTTGCCCCTCCCCGGCACGAAGACTGGTGGCTCGACTCCGGCGGAGGTAGCTCCTCCTTCGGTGGCTACCCCTTCGGCTGGAGCCGCGTCGGCAGGGATGGCCCCAGCCACTGGAGCCGCGTCGGTAGGGATGGCCTCGGCCACCAGAGCCACGTCGATGGAAACGGCCCCTGCCACCGGGGCCGGGGTATCTAGTGGAGTCGAGGTGTCCATCGGAACCACAACCCCAGAAGAAGCTGGAGCTTCGTCGCCCCTCGATGTACCTGCAGCATCAAGGTATTTGGTGAATATTTACAAGTAAAAATTGTTGCTGGATTCGACCAAGGCAAAAGACTCGAAGTGTACCTTCGGAGGCACCGTGAGGTAAAATCGTCGGGTCCTCCAGGACTTCATACATCCGGAGAATCTCGTCGAGGTCATCCCCCGAAGTCCTCTCCGGTGTGTTTGCCGCTGGAACCTCAACCTCTGCCGTGATCACCCTAGCTACGGGTGAATTGGGGGAGACGGTCTCTGGCTCCAAGCTCAAGACAGCAGGCGCGGGAGTATGAGCCGTGTCTACCTCCGCAGCCTCTCGAGCAGAAGCTTCGGTTGGGACCCCTGCTGTGTCTTCTTCGCCCTCCAACAGGTAATTCTCGAAGTGTTTCGCCAATTGGGCGTCGGAGCCCTTTCTCCCGGACTCCTCCGAAGCCGAGCTCCGAATGCCCAAAGATGAAGCGGACGAAGCAGGGGTCAATTGAGGAGGGATCTTCACCACCTTCTTCTTCTTGGTGGGGGTCTTGCCGGCCTTTTTCGGGGGATCGGGGATGACTTTCCTCTTCCAAGGGGCCGCTCCGGCCGGGTTAAAATCCAGCAGAGGAGGGGGCACCATCCTGAGGGCTCCCCACACTCTGTTGGAGCGCTCCCAACTCCCCACCAGCTCCATCCTCTTCTGCTTTTCAGCCACCGTAGGGGCTCCGAGGACCCGTTCGGTGGCCCGTGCTATCTGCTCCGGAGCTAACGCCAGTGTAGATGCTGAAAAAAGGGTAACATATTATAAGTATGTTATTTTTGTCATCTAACATATTGTTGAAGGAGTCGAAGTCTTACCTAGAGTTCGGAGCTCACCCTCCAAAGCTTGTTGAAACACTATCAGCTAGTTGGCCCCGAGGGGTGGAATCCGAAGAGCAATGAACTTTTCGGAAAGATCGCGCATGCTCATGCGGCTGGCCACCGAATTCAGTAGCCCCAACCGCGTTGAGAGCAGGCTAGGGTTCGGGGTAACCTCCGCCTCCTTCCGGAACCAGATCTCCTGAAGGGGTCCAACGAGAGGGGAGTCCTCTCCAACTTCGGCGTAGAACCACCGAAGGATCCAGTTGGTGTACCATCGGTCGTTGATGGCCTTCGCTGGAAAGTGTTGGGCGTGCTCCCTCCGTAGTTGGAAGTTGACACTGCCGAAGGCTGTTATCACCTTAGTGTCCCTGGGGCCATCTTGCGGCTTCGGCTGGCAGATGGCTTCGTAGGTGGCGGCGAAGACCTCTGATCGCCCCTCGCACCCTTCAGCCCGAAACGCCCATTTAAAGACAGCCAGGCGGGCGATGGCGTTGGGAGACAACTAGGGCAAGGTGATGTGGAACATGTCCAGTACTTTGGATAAGAAGTCGATAGCCGGAAGCCCCAGGCCTGCTTCGAAGAAGGCCTCGAAGACCACGACCTCTCCGCTCCATGGTCGCGGAGTTGATTCCGACCCGGGGACTCGAGTCCTCAATCCGGTCCCTAGCTTCCCTTCCACGGCCTCTACAATGGACTCTACGGTGCTTGTGGATTGGCCGATGAGGAAGCTTTGGGGGATCTTCTTCTTGGATGGCGGGCGGAGCTCCCGGGGGTTCTTGGGCCAGGCGTTGCCCGGAGCTCCCGCCATTGCTGCTTCGGCCGAAGCCACCCATGCCTGCCTCTACGCCAGAGTGCCCGCCGCCATCGGCACGGTGTGGCTGGTCCTCGCCATGGTTTGGTGGCTCGGGAAGTTGTGAGAATTGGAGGTTGAAGAAAGTGTGTTGCGGATGCTAGGCACGGTAAAAAGTCCCGGGTAAATTCTAATCCCTTTTTTATAACCGTCCGCTAGTTGCTTTGCTTCGATTGCATTCACACTGCAGGTTCGACTTCCGTCGCTAGCAGGTGGGTCCAGAGAGCGGAACGGCATGAGACCGCTATAAATTTCGACCGTTACCTTTTATAGAGTGTAACGGCTATTTGCATGGTAACGGTTCTAATCAAACGACTCTTCATGACGTTTGGATTTCGTAACGGCTTTCTTTCCGCGAAGTGTTCACACAGTGGTTGGGGAGCTCGAAGCCGTAGTCCGAACGCCGTGGACCAAAGACCCTTCATATAACTGTAATGTGTTCAGCTTTCTCTAAGTCTCAGAATATGAAAATGTTCCTTGCGTATACTTCCTCCCTTCTATACAGGCCAAATTCGGAGAGGCGTATTCGAGGGGCTACTGTTGGGGGAAAATGCTTCACTTTTAGGACTTAGAGATTAACAGATCAAAAGGACTTATTAGCTTCGGAGCTGATGGGCTCATGCTCGAAGGTGGAGGAGTCGTTAAGTCAAAGGGTGCTTCGATCTACGATCCGAAGGAACCCTCCGCAAGATATGAGGCTTCGGAGCCAAATGATGGGATTGATAAGATATTTGACTTATCTACTCGCTTCGGGTAGATTTTACCATTTTAACCCTGTTCCAGGTACCAAATAGTTTCCACTATGTCGGTTGTAATAGAGGGTAAATAGGTCTTTTCCTTAGATGTTTTTTCCTATAAATACCCCCCTTCTTACCCTGTAATCGGGAGGGAAGACTCAGCTATTCTAATACACATATTTGGGCTACTTAAGCTATTATCCATTCGGAGGCTTCAGATAGTCCTTAAGCACGAACTCACTATTTGTCTGTTCTTGATCCCAGAGAACCTGTTAGCGTAATCTTTTACGCCAACAGATCCCATCGATCATATGGGAAAGGCGGTCCCACTGAAAGGCGTTCATGACTCTCCTGCGGGTTCGGATTTGATCTAAAAAGAGACGTGGCGGGAGCTGACCGAAGCCTAGCTGCCTTGAGAAGACCGATGGGTGGTAAAACTCATAGGAGCACTGCCGAGGACGCTCATCGACAAAGTTAATAGGGAGCAAGCAAGGAAAAGTTGCGGCTAAAAAGATACGAAGAGATTCTTCGTCCCGGGACACATCAAGCAGAATTAGTCGATGAGGGTGTTCATACTCCGAGTAATATCCGAAGGGAAACCAGGTGGTCCGATCGAAGAACCCTAGGTAGAAGCTCTTGAATAAAGTGGCTAAAGTCGTGGGGGAGAAAGGAAAAATAGGAAAAAATGTCACCGCCTCACCCAAAGAAGAGCAGCGATGATAGGTAGAAACGACCAATTCGAGAAAATCAGCAGGAAAATACATTTGAGAAAGAGGGGTCCTTCTAGTAAAATCGGTCATATAAACACTAAGCCAGAGCTGGAGAAACCACCAGGGGCCTTTAGGTCAGTTAATGAAATTGTCAGTTTATAGGTTGGCATATACAAGATGAAGGAGGCGATAGGTAGCTCCAAAGAGGAAATGGCCAAGGGGAATCCGCACGTGGACGGAAAGCTATTCGACTAAAAACTAAAGTTGAAATGTTGGGGCTAGAGCCGATACACAAAAGACAAACTCCTCCAACCAGAGGTTGAGGAAAGCAATGTGTTCGTAAGTATCTACGGGGCTAGTTTTCTTATTGTGCTTCATGATATATCGACCCTACCTATCAGCTGACTTGATGCTAAGGCAATGGGATGGTTGGAAATGAAAGGAAAATGGATTGGCTAGTGAATCAATGTCGAGACATGTTAAAAAGATGTCAAGCAAACTGGGACTCATCGGCCCATGAGCAAAAATAAAAGCATTCAAGGCATCAAACTAGAAGTAACAAGATGTGGCCAACATCGGCTCATTTAGATATGGCTCACCAAGGGAAAGGTCGATGTAATGACTAATGCCAATCTCATCCAAAAAGGTGCAGTAGGTGGCTAATACCATAAGATACCAGTCACGCCAGCTAGGGATAGAAGTGGGAAAATAATCAAAACCATAGTCCCAATCATAAGAATGCATGGGAGAATATTTAAAAGGGATTCTACAAGTTTTGGCGTTTATTAAATTGGTAGGGTCCAGATTGCCCAAAGGGCCCAAGAAGAAGCTAGTGAAGCATCTAGACCCCTTATGTGGTTTTGGTAATTATATGACAAGCATAATTTGTGGACTAACCATTGTTTGCAAGTTATGATTGTGATGAGTTAGGTCCACAAGGATGAAGCGGCCCGATTAAAATTGATGGCGATGAAGAAAAGTTCATTTGAAGGTAAAGAGAATAGAAATTTGATCAAGGAGATGGGATGATGAAATAACCTAGTTTTCACTTTTGTTTTGTTGTACTATTAAGAGGGGCTGCAAAATAAAAGTTGGAAATGACTTTATGCCACTTAGACATTGCATATCATGAAACATGATTTTGGCATTTCTGTGGTGTTCGGTCTGACCGCAGTATTGTGTTCAGTCTGACCGAACCATTTCGGTCAGACCGTGTGTATTTTTGGTCACACCAAAGTGGAGTCAGAGAGCAAATTTTTCAGCTACATCAAAATTTTTCTAAGTGCCAAAGTTCAGTCTGACCACAGTATGGTGTTCGGTCTGACCGAAACAGTTCGGTCAGTCCGTTATTTTTTCCGGTTAGTTCGAACATGATACATAGAGCAATTTTTGGGTGAAAGTTTTTTTGTGGCAAAGTCTCAGTTTTGCGGTCTGACCGGGCCACTGGCCGGTCAGACCGAAGTGGCCTTGATTTGACACACAACAGTCGTTTTATATTAGTTGAGTAAATTGTCGGTCTGATCGACAATTGTACTCTCGTCTGACCGAAATATTTGCAGAATTGTGATTTCGACTCCAACGGCTAGTTTTTGGTATGGGGCTATTTATACTCCTCACCCATGGACAAAAACTTCTTCTTGGCTCCTGGTTTCATTGGCTAACACCATTGCACACCTCTCACACTCATTTAAGCACAAATTTCTGTTGGACCGGAAATGATGACCAGAGGGGGGGTGAATGGGAGCTTTTAAAATTTCAGGCTAAAAATAGCCTTCTGTTTTAATTCTGTCTTCTGCGGAACAGGCTTCGAACACACCCTTCGAAGTTCTGGTTCGGAGGTATTTCACAGCTCCGAAACCAGGCTTCGCAAGGAGCAAAAGTTCAAAGTCAAGAAGACTTCGCTCCACCCAGAAAATTGATCCCTCAATTCTGCTAAGTCAGCGCAGGCTCCGCACATTGGGTGCCTTGAGCAGACTTCGCACTTCACCCTTCGCAGGAGATGGTTTTCCTCTACAGACTTCGACCAGATACTCTGTACTAGCAACTGATACTAGGCATCGTGTTTTGAAGGTTTGAACACACACTGGACACACTTTGCTGAGAACTTTGATAAGGAAGAAATCAGGCTTCGATTTAAACCATAGCCATTGCTTCACTAGTAATCAAAGAGGACTAGCCTCCAGTTTACATAGAGCGAACACACACTGAGAACACACACTTCACAAGCACAGATCACTTACACACTTCTCCAAAAACACCCTAGTGCACAAATTCGAACTAGGAAGAAGTGGAGCAGAAAGAAATCAAAACTTGCACTGCAAAACAAGCATACAAGTTCAAGTAGAAAATGAAAACAAAATCAAGGTTTCATTGCTTGAACAGGGAACACAAAATGAACTCACAGACTGAATACAAGAGAATGGCGGCTAGCACAGGAGTTCTAAAATGGCTGCTCAAAGTTTTACTGTTGCCTAGCTAGCCCCCACTATTTATAGGCACTATTTAGCCCTGTGAATAGACTACTTTACCCCTAGGGTTTACAATGATTTTGTCTCATCAGAACAGGGGGTACAGATAGTAGTCTACTTTATTTGGAGGCTTCTTTTGTCAACTTCGCAGAGGAGACAGCATTAGCTTTTGAAGAGCAGACACGATCAGCCTTTGCAGTTTTGGAATCTTCTGAAGCCCCTCTTCGCACACGAGGGGTGCGGTAGCTTCGGCGAGAAGCCATGAGCCTGACGGCCTTTGCTTTACCAAAGTCAGCCTTCGATATAGTGACGGTTTTGAGCCGAAGCCGTCAAAGCACTTGAGCCTTTGTGCCATCACCTTCGGAGTGGACCACCATAGCTTCGCAGCTACTCCCAGCTCGAACTCCATCAGTCTGTGTACCGATGTCATGCATGTCCGATGTACCTCAAGTCAGCCACACTCCGAAGCCCCACCTTCAGAGTACCACCCTTCGAAGTCCCTCCTTCGTCCAAGGCCTCCGCATGAAGCATTCCGTGAGCACTTCGTCGTAGTGTCTCTCCCCGAGCACACTCCTCGACGAACCTCACCCGGAACATGCGTTCGATGCACCTTGACTTCTGATACCTCCGTCGGGTAAACCTTCGAGTGCCTCCCTCCGGAGCACACTTTCAATGCCTTGCCTCATTGCTGAGGACTTTGTCCACCATACTCCGAAGTCACTCCATTCGGAGTATCCTTAGAAGTGCCTCGCCTCCGAGGACTTCGTCTCTGGGTACCTTCAGCCAGAGCCACACTCTGCACTCTCTGTCTTCGTCTGGCGCACCTTGACCCGAGGACCGACCTCGACCCCTCGCAGCCTTCATGACCGAGCTCCCCACTCGCCTGGCATCAAACCTCTCATTTGACCTAGGTTCACTTGCCGTGAACCGTCCATCGCCTCCGAAGTCACCTGCGCACCACAGACAAACAGACTATGGTATCCAGTACCCCGGAGACCTCTCTGGGTAAACAACCTCCGGTACACACTCCGGTGTACCGCCCAAAGTACCGAACCCTTCGGTACGACCAAGTCGTCATGTACTGTCGGACCCCTCCGACAGTCACACTCCGCTGCAACAGCCGCAGTAACCGAACCCACCGAACCCTTCGATGAAATAACCTCCGAACCCTTCGGAGGGACCCCTTTGAATCTAGTGGATAAAATCTGTCAATCACTCATCACAGACTCGAAAACCAACACTTGGTTTCTCAATCTCTCCCTTGATGAGTGCATTGACAACCAAATTCAAGTTTAAGAAAATTTGAAAAATTTCAGCACACAAGTGACCATAAAAACTCCAAAAAGAGCCAAATCATGTCACTTGACAAAAGAATTTCTCTCCCCTTTTTCAAAAGAGTAAAAGTCCCTTCGGCACATCTTTTTCTTTGCAAGATAAGAACTCCCCCTGAGTTATTTTCCCCCTTACTGCAGAGAACTCAAAAATTTCTCCCTCTTTGGCAATGCAAGCATCAAGGAGCATTTAAAAGATGCACAGCTTCGAAATGGGCAGACTTGCAAAGACATATAAAGCAAAAATATGCCAAACTTAACGACAGTTAACATGTGCTCAGCTCAATTTAACATGATATAAAAACATGATGACAACATGTGATTTCTTTATTTTGAAATAAAAGCATCACCACTCAATCAAGGTAACTAGGCAAGTAAAAGCAAGGACTGCGCAAAGCTAGTCAATTTCCACTCTAGACAGACAAATCCAGTTCAAATGGAGTATTGAAAGCAACCTTGATTGATAATGAATTTATACTTGCTGTTCTTTTCATAATGCCAGGGGTTATTTGTTCGTCTACCTTATACTTTCCAATCAAGCCAAGCCTAGGGAAGAAACATATCAGAAGCTTAAGGCAGTGATTTTTGCATACACTAAATTATCCCAGTTCATACCAAAGTGTAATGGTAAGCAGTCTAGAATAAAGTAGTGCGACAAACAAACCCACCTGGATCTTTACACTTTTAGCATTCAAATCATGGATTTTGGATTTTTGATAAGTGAACAAATTGTTTAGCACTTGAAGAATATCCATGATTAAGCAATATGATTTTTTCAAGTTGTAATTGTTGCATCCAGAGAAAAGGATTCTTGCTACCAAGTAGATAAAGAATAGCTAAAGGAGTCCTGCCTAAACACGCTAGATTCAAGACTAAGCAGTGAGCATGATTTGATTTTTGAAAGGAAAATCATGCACAAAATGAATCAGACATATTAAATAGAGCCGAACTGTCATGATTATAGGAATTAAAATAAGGCATATCAGTGCAAAACATGTAAATGCAATTTCACACACAAGAAGCATATGCATATCATTGAAAATGTGCTCCCCCTTCACAGAATGATGTAAGGGTGACAAACACCAAGTTCCCCACGCAAGTAGGTGAAACGTGAAGCATCGAGGGGTTTTGTGAAAATATCGGCTAGCTAATGTTGGGTATCAACACATTGAAGTTCAATATCACCCTTCTCATTATGATCTCTAAGAAAATGATATTGCACATCAATGTGTTTGGTTCTGGAATGCTGAACTGGGTTGTTTGCAATACAAATAGCACTAGTGTTATCATAGAAAAGTGGAACACTCTTATAATCTAACCCAAAATCCCGCAAAGTGGAAACCATCCACAAAATCTGAGAGCAACAGCTAGCTGCCGCAACATATTCGGCCTCAGCCGTTGATTGTGCAACACTAGACTGTTTGTAGGAAGACCAGCAAACCAGTGAAGTACTAAGAAAATGATAGGTACTAGAAGTACTTTTCCTATCAATCCTACACCCAGCAAAATCCGCATCGGAATAACCTTGAATACACAAAGAGGAAGACGTAGAATACCAAATGCCAAATTCGAGGGTATGCTTGAGATACCTAAGAATGTGCTTTACCACTTGGCGGTGCGAAGCTCGTGGCCAAGCCTAAAAACGAGCGCACAGACACACTGCTAAGTGTAAGTCTGGCCTCATAGCAGTCAAGTAGAGGAGAGAGTCGATCATGCTCTGAAACTCCTTCTGTTCCACAACTTCCCCATCCTCGTCAAGATCCAATGCTACAGATTTAGCCATTGGAGTGGCGAGGGGCTTCACATTGGACATATCGAACTTCTTGAGTAGGTCCTTAGTGTACTTCGTCTAGTGGACGAATGTACCTTGTTTGCTTTACTTGATTTACAAACTAAGGAAAATGTGAGTTCACCCATCATGGACATCTCGAACTTGCTGCTCATGGCATCTGCAAACTCGGCAACCAAAGCATGAGAAGAGCCACCAAAGATGATATCATCCACATAAATCTGGACTAGGAGAAAATATTTGCCATGCTTGAGAGTGAATAGGGTTTTATCAACAGATCCCATCATATACCCCCGCTCAAGCAGAAAAGATTTAAGTCTATAATACCAAGCCCGAGGGGCCTGCTTGAGTCCATAAAGAGCCTTATGAAGTTTAAGGACTTTATGCGGGTATTTGGGGTTTTCAAAGCCAGAGGGTTGTTTTACATAAATATCCTCGCCTATGAAGCCATTAAGAAATGCACTTTTGACATCCATTTGATGGAGTTTGAATCCACGAGATGTCGCAAAGGAAAGCAAAATCCTAATGGCCTCTAGTCGAGCAACATGTGCAAAAGTCTCAGTAAAATCAATCCCTTCTAATTGTGAATAACCCTGAGCTACAAGTCTAGCCTTGTTTCTAACTACAGTCCCATCCTCCCCTTGTTTGTTTTTGAAAATCCATTTTGTTCCAATGAAATGAACATTTGGTGGAGGATCAACTAAAGTCCAAAGTTGGTTTCTCTCAAAATTTTTAAGTTCTTCATGCATGGCATTGATCCAACTAGAATCTGAAAGTGCATGACTGACATCTATGGTCTCGAAAGAAGCAACAAAGGTGTAATCAATGAAATGAGCATGAGAAAGTGTTACCCTTTGATCAAGCTCATCAATGATCTGCTCGGGATGATGCATCCTTTGAATATGGTGTGGAGCCTCGCGGTGGGATGCAGTCTCCCCCTCAACTTGTGCGTTAGAGTGGTCCAAGATGACCGATGTTGAGGCAGTTGCTTCGGGACCTTGTGCCGAAGTGGTCGAAGCGGGGTCGATGTCGAGGGTAGTAGGGGTTCATCCTCAAAATCTCTGGGATCTTCATCTTTGAAGATGGTCTGCTCCATATCGTGTTCATTTGCCTGTTCAAAAGTAGAACTAACAGAGGGGGTTGATTCATCAAAAGTCACATCACATGACTCGATGACATTGTTAGTTTCCAAATTGAAGACACGATAAGAATGACCATGTGTAGTGTAACCCAAAAAGATCCCGTCAGAAGAGCGCGACTCAAATTTTTACAAATTTCCACGTTTTAGGATAAAGCAATGACAGCCAAAAACTTGAAGATGAGTAACTTTGGGTTGTCTCCCAAAACGCAGCTCATAAGATGTCAAGTTCAAAATTGAGCGCAAGAAGATTCGGTTTGAGATGTAACATGCAGTGTTCATGGCCTCAGCCCAAAATTTCCTAGGAGTCCTATGCTCATCAAGCATCATCCTAGCCATCTCAACCAAAGTGCGGTTCTTCCTCTCAACAACACCATTTTGTTGAGGAACCCGCGGAGCAGAGAATTGATGTTCTATGTCATGCTCCATGAAAAAGTCAACAAAGAGACTGTTTTTGAACTCAGTGCCATTATCACTTCGAATGAATTTCAATGCACCAGGAAGTTCAGTGAAAAGTCTCAAAGCCAAGCTCCGAAAGTGTGAAAACACTTTATCCTTGCTGGAAAGAAAGAAGGCCCAAGAATAGCGAGAGAAATCGTCGACAATGACTAGTACACACCACTTGCCGCCTAAAGAACTAACCCGAGAAGGACCTACAGTGTCCATGTGGAGAAGTTCTTTGGGTTGTTCAGTCATCACCATGGTGACTGGCGAGTGCGAAGCGGCAATCATTTTTCCATGTTGACATGGAGCGCAAACTAAATTCTTCTCAAACTTGAGCTTGGGCAATCCTCGGATCAGACCTAGGGAACTCAGACGAGCAAACAACTCAAAGATCATATGCCCTAGTCTCTTATGCCACTTCCAAAGCTCAGAAGTCGAATGTGCAACAAGACAATGAGAAGAATCAGATGACTCAGAAAAATCAGCTTCATAAACTCTTCCAAATCTAAAGATCTTACAAACCACAACGCCATCAGAATTGAGTACTTGCGAAGTATCGCGATGGAATCGCACTTCGAAGCCCTCATCAAGCAATTGAGATACAGAAAGCAAATTGTATCCCAAATTTTCAACCAAAGCAACATCTTTGAGAGTGAAATTTGAGTTGATTCTTACCACACCTTTACATTTCACTCTACTCCTTCTATTGTTGCTGAAGGTGATATGTTCCTTTTTCTTGGTTGTGGTGAGGCTGGAGAACAACCGAAGTCCATGATCCACGTGCCCTCCAAGCCTCGGTCTGGCGCCTAAACATGATAAGAGAATCTCGTTTGCTCAGTGCTGGGGTGAGTGAAAGCATGACAAGGCATCCAACATTGAGTGATACGAGTAGTAGGCACAGTAAAAATAGACTGTCTACGCACAGAAAAATCAGAATGATGCAAAGTGTGAGGTCTGCCTACATGTTGTGACCCAAATGCATGACGAGGTCTCCTAACCTGTCGAGGCACAAAGCTACTCACACAGGGTCTACCACCATATAGAACATGGTGAACACCTCAAGGAGCAAAACCTCTCTAGGGAGTACGAGGAGCCTCGAAAATGGGATGTGAGTAAAGTTCAGACACATGCATACCTAGAGATGGGTAATGCATGTTCTGGAAACTCATCGCCTGAGAACGTCGCTCATACTTGATGCGACGAAAATAGACCCAACCAAATGACCTGTCCATTGATAGTAGGAACAGTGAAACACTCTCCTAGGGGCACTCACATGGGTCATAGGAGCAATCTTCACATGCTTCTTGGGTTTCTGTTGAGTGGTTTTCTTGGGAGGAATTTTCTTGGTAGGAGGAATGGTTTTCTTTTGAGTTTGGGTAGGCTTTTTTGGCTGATGGAGTGTCTAACCGGGCTCTTTCTTTCTCTAAGGTAGTGGGTGAGGTAAAAAAAGTTTTGTTCTCACTATCTGAAGAAATCCTCTCAAAACTCAATCCCAGAGCTAACCCTACCCTGTCAGCACACATCTTGGTCTTGGCCAAGAGCAAATCCATCCTACCCTTCCCCTTAGTGCATTTGTTAACCACAGAAACAAGGTATTCGTTTTCAGTCATGAGGTTTTCAGCTTGCTCTCTAACAGTGCCTAGCTGGTCCTTAAGGGTTATGCAAGTGTCACACATAGGTTGCGCATCCTTAGAACTACCGGCCTCTCCAATCTAGCCTCTAAATTATGAACATGCTTATCACGTAAATCAATGCTCTCACGTAATAAAGAACAGTTCATGCATTCATTTATATCTTGAGGACTAGAATCAACCATCAAGAGCTGCTTCTGTGCAGTCTCAAGCTCAGAGAGTGTTTGAGCATGCACAGAATGCAACTGAGCAAGCTCACCCATGATAGCAGTGCAAGATTCACATTCAGCATCATTAACTCTAGACTTAAGCATGGCATAATCAGTAGAAACATATTATAGCCTAAGTCTAAGGTCTTTTCTATCTCTAGCGGCTTGCACAAGAAACCTATCCTGACCAAGAACTACTTCATTCAGTTCATCTAATTTAATTGAAAGCTGGTCATAGGATAGTGGTACCTCATATGAGTCAAGCTCATCACCGTTGTGATCGCTGTTGGCCATGAAGCAGAGGCCAGTGAAATCTCGTCCCTTCTTGTCCTTTTTCTCCTCCTTCCTTGGGGACTCCTCCTCATCAGAGCTCGACTCCTCAGTTGAGGAAGTGTCGATATCGCTGAGAGCAGCAACAAAAGCTTTGGAAGCGGCTTTGGCTACCTTCTTAGCCACCTTGCCGCGCTTGCCCTTCACAAAGGGTTTCCTCTCCTTTTTGTGGTATTTAGAGCGCTCACTCTCATCTCTCTTCTTGAGTTTAGGACAGTTGGCCTTGATGTGAGAAGTGTCTCCACACTCAAAACATCCACTAAAACCACTTCTCCTATGATCCCGTCTCTCATGGTGAAAACGGGTGAACCTTCTGGCAATGAGAGCAAACTCTTCTTCATCCAGAGTATCCACCTGCTCCTTAGTGACGGAGACCAGGGAAGACAAAGCAAAACCTCCTGCAAGAACACAAGTACCATATATGCTTGGTTCTACAGTGGTGCCACGGCTAGTGCTAGAAACTAGTGCCAATGGTTGTGGAAAAGAGTTTCTATGCACTGCAATAGATGCCTTGACAATCTCTGTGGACTTCAGCTTGCTGAAGAGCTCATCACAGGTCAATGTGTCATAACCTGCGGACTCCTCAATACTGGATATCTTTACTTTCCATATGATACGATCAAGAGCATAGAGAAGCTTGATAGCCCTATCATGATCATTGTAAGCAAGCGTTCCGTTGGACCACAAGTTACTCACTATCGCATCAAAGCAAGAAAACATGGCATCTATAGATTCACCAGGTGCCTATACAAACAACTGATACTGTTGATTGTACGTGCTTTGGCGCCTAGCCTTAATCTATGTAGAGCCCTCATGAAAAATAGTGAGTGTAGCCCAAATCTCCCTTGCTGTCCTTAGGTGCTGAACCCGATCAAACTCACTCTGACTCAAATCAATGAACAATATATTTCTAGCTTTGGAGTTAGCATTATACTGATCCTTTTCTGTTTGAGAGGTGCGAGTTTTAGGGATGGAGTATTGTGAGTCCACAATCTCCCAAATTGCATTTCCTTTGCTTAGCAAGTAAGCCTCCATGCGCACCTTCCAGTATGCAAAATTAGTCCCATCGAACAGAGGTATTTTACTAATTTTTCCATGTCGCCAACAGATCACAAAATCGGTTAAGGTCAACTGGTGATCTTAACCTGCTCTAATACCAATTGTTGGACCGGAAATGGCGACCAAAGGGGGTGAATGGGATATTTTAAATTTTAGGCTAAAAATAGCCTTCTGTTTTAATTCTGTCTTCTGCGAAACAGGCTTCGAACACACCCTTCAAAGTTCTAGTTCGAAGGTATTTCACAGCTCCGAAAACAGGATTCGCAAGGAGCAAAAGTTCGAAGTCAAGAAGACTTCGCTCCACCCACAAAACCGATCCCTCAATTCTGCTAAGTCAGTGCAGGCTCCGCACACTAGGTGCCTTGAGCAGACTTTGCACTTCACCCTTCGTAGGAGGTGGTTTCCCTCTGTAGACTTCGACCAGATACTCCGCACTAGCAACTGATACTAGGCATCGTGTTTTGAAGGTCTGAACACACACTGAACACAAAATGAACTCACAGACTGAATACAAAAGAATGGCGGCTAGCACAGGAGTTCTAAAATGGCTGCTCAAAGTTTTACTATTGCCTAGCTAGCCTCCACTATTTATAGGCACTATTTAGCCCTGTGAATAGACTACTTTACCCCTAGGGTTTACACTAGTTTTGTTTCATCAGAACAGGGGGGTACAGATGGTAGTCTACTTTATTTGGACGCTTCTTTTGTCAGCTTCGCACAGGAGATAGCATCAGCTTTTACAGGGCAGACACGATCAGCCTTTGCAGTTTTGGAGTCTTCTGAAACCCCCCTTCACACGGAAGGGGTACGGTAGCTTCGGCGAGAAGCCTTGAGCCTGACGGCCTTTGCTTCACCGAAGTCAGCCTTCGATACAGTGATAGTTTTGAGCTGAAGCCGTCAAAGCACTTGAGCCTTCGCGCCATCACCTTCGGAGTGGACCACCACAGCTTCGCAGCTATTCCCAGCTCGAACTCCATCAGTCCGTGTACCGATGTCATGCATGTCCGAAGTACCTCAAGTCAGCCACACTCCGAAGCCCCACCTTCAGAGTACCACCCTTCAAAGTCCCTCCTTCGTCCAAGGCCTCCGCATGAAGCATTCCGTGAGCACTTCGTCGTAGTGTCTCTCCCCGAGCACACTCCTCGACGAACCTCACCCGGAACATGCGTTCGATGCACCTCGACTTCTGATGCCTCCGTAGGGTAAACCTTCGAGTGCCTCCCTCTGGAGCACACTTTGAATGCCCTGCCTCATTGCTGAGGACTTTGTCCACCATACTCCGAAGTCACTCCATTCGGAGTACCCTTAGAAGTGCCTCGCCTTCGAGGACTTCGTCTCTGGGTACCTTCAGCCAGAGCCACACTCTGCACTCTCTGTCTTCGCCTGGCGCACCTTGACCCGAGGACCGACCTCGACCCCTCGCAGCCTTCGTGACCGAGATCACCTCCAAAGTCACCTGCGCACCACAGACAAACAGACCAGTGTATCCAGTACTCCGGAGACCTCTTCGGGTAAACAACCTCTGGTACACACTCTAGTGTACCGCCCAAAGTACCGAACCCTTATATACGACCAAGTCATCGTGTACTATCGGACCCCTCTGACAGTCACACTCTGCTACAACAGCCGCAGTAACCGAACCCACTAAACCCTTAGGTGAAACAACCTCCGAACCCCTTCGGAGAGACCCCTTCGAATCTTGAGGATAATATCTGTTAATCACTCATCACAGACTCCGAAACTAACCCTTGGTTTCTCAATTTCACTTTGTTGGTGTTGAGAGAAAAGAGAGCCTTTTGATCAAGTGCATTGCATCATTATAGTGATTAAGTGGCATTTGATCATCTCCATGATTTATAGTGCAGCTTATTACTCTTGGAGGTTGCCTCCTCCTAGACGGTTTGGAGGAGTTGCCCGGTGATCCCTCTGAGAAGTTTGTGGAGGAGACCCGGTGGATTTGTGAGTGGCTCGGCGTTCGCCATCTCTAGAGTTGAGCAAGAACAGCCCTAGTGATCGAGGCTTGAGAGTCTCTCTGGATCCTCTCTCACTTTGCCCACTCCTTGACGAAGGTGTTTGTTGGCTCGGTGATTGAGAGGAGGAGTTGGATTCGCCTCAACGGTGACGTAGGAAGCCGGCAAGGTTCAGAACATTGGTGAAACAATTCTGTCTCACTTGTGTTATTTACTTTCAAGCAATTTACTTCAAGTTTGTTAATTAGTATAATTTCTTGAGCCTCCTTCAACCTAGGATTGCAAAACCTTAATTAGTTCATTATGTGTGCCATCCTTGTTTCGAGCCTAGAAATTTTAGGTTAAGGTTGTTTAGAAATTTTAATTTTAAATCACCTATTCACCCCCCTCTAGTCGACATATTGATCATACAGCTAGAAGGATGAGTGGCTATTGGGATCAGAGTTTGATCCTACAGGTTCTACAATGAAAGAAGAGGAAAATAATATATATTGAGAAAAACAAAGTTATAAAGAAGGAAGCAACAGAAGAACCGAGAAAAACTAGTACCAGCAAGAATGCCGAAAACTTACCTTAGGAATCATGTTGAGAGTAGCCATCCTAGCGTCACCAGGGTACATAATCAGTGGAAAAGAAAAGACAACAAGAAATACTCGCAGCAAACAATGGTTAACTCGGAGGCTAATGGCAAGCATAAAAGGAAAAGTAGATTGGCCTGGTACTTATAGAGCAGGAGTGACTCTTAAGTAGTCGAGTCAAAACTGATCCCGCTGGACTAGGTGACGCCATTCACAGCGTTCGGCAAAAGGTAATCATGAGTATGGTTTTCGAAATGCCGAGATCTTTGCATGCCTAGGATTAGAAGAACATAATCCTCGGTTTGATGGGTACTGATACAAAACTATGTGGGATGAAACATGGTCCGACGTCGCCACAAAGAAAAGTAAATACTTTGGTCCATGCAACATCCATCACAGGTGTGAACAGCCGAAGAAAAAGAAGAGGCAAAAAATAAGAATATGAAGTGAAGTCGATTCCCTGCAGGTTATAGTAATAGAAGTTGAAAGGCTTCGACTGTAATTAGTAAATTTGAAAAGACATTATAGGAAGACTTCGAAAGGATGTGGCGACAAATGGGTAATGATGACCGATAATTTCGATAGATCGGTTGCCCCTTAATGCTCCAAAACTAGGGGCATGTGTTGACGCCAAGATTTGGTAAAAGCCCAGGCCCACCATAAGATGTCGCGCGGTCAATAGAAGTCAAAGCATTCGGTCAAAGATGGTCAAAGAAGTCCATACAGACTGTTACAACATGACCGGATATAAATGAGTCGACGAAGGAAAAAGAAGATAAAGATGATCCATAATTGGTTAAGATAGGTTACTTGGACAGCAAGTCTCCGAATTATAAATATGTATCCCTTAGTTAGGTTAGACACATAACTCCGTCAAACAACTCTTCGGTGCATCACCACCCTTGGCTTCCCAAGGTTAATCCCGGCAGGATTCGACACTCGGAGTTGGGCTACATCGTTCCGATCTCCAGTGAAGAGGTGAGTCCCGCCACCCACGATGATCGTATCGACTAGGTCAGTGTCCACACGACTGCATCAATTTGATCTCTTGAATCATCGGCTGAAATAGTATGATCACCGGTTTATCTCGGTGTATTAGCTAGGTCTAATGCTGCATCAGTTTGAACTCTTAGATTGATGTGATTTAGGTGTGGTAGTCTGAGGCTTCATTAGTTAGGTCTGATATCTCTTTCTATTGTATCTTCTTCATGATGTATACCATTCATCTAAATAAAGTGTGTCCGATACTTTGAAGTATTGTTAAGTTCATCGTGACTAGTTACAGTCCTTGTTAAGTCCAATATTGTTATTGTGATGATTTTGATGATACGGACATGTTATCTGGTATGGTTTATTTATTTCTATGGGAGTACAAGACGACGGGTTATCTTCAATTCAAAGTCATATTCTATCTACTATCGGGGAATGCTCATTGTCCCATATGCATAAACTATCAATCTCATCGACCGATGGCGTAATCGTCTTGATAGCTCTACCTTGGTCATCGTCCTTGTGGTCAATTGACGTTATTCACTCACGATTGTTTTATCCTCACCGCAGTCATCAGCTTTACAGCCAGTCGGCTTTGCTACTAATGATATTTTCTCTGTTTCATTATCAGTTGCAGTGTCAAACTAATTGACACGCCCTAAACCCTTTTTATAAGATTTTAGGACCTGACCTAGAGTTAAGTAGATCTCTATGGCCACGTGTAACACCCTGAATTTTTGCCAAATAATATTTTTGAGAAATTAAAAATTGAGAAAATGATTATTCAAATTGTGAAAAGATGGAAAAGAATTACAAATCTCTGTGGCCTAGCCCAATCTCATGCTCTCGCTGACATGTGGACCCCGCCTATCTGTGCTAAACTCCGCCCGTGTGCACCCTCCCTCTCTCTGCCGTGTGGACCTCATCTACTAGCCCCACGTATTTGCCACCCTCACTAACCCATGGCCCCCTCCTGTCAGGCTCATCGTCCCTGCCTTGGATTCCCGTCGAAATCCCTAAATCCTGTTGCCACTGCAAACTCTAGCGCCTCCGCCTGACATCTCCGGCCATGCCGCCCCTATATATACCTCCGCCTCGATGCCCCCAACCCATATCCACCCTTAGCTTCGCTGATTGTCGCCGACGATCGCCATAGTTTTGCCCTCGGCTCTATTCTAGCTCCCACAGCTTCCCCTCACCGCCGGTGACCTTACAAGAACCCACCGCCAGCACCATTGTGACCGCCACCACCTCCCTACTCTCGGCATTGACCCTGATCAGCCATTCCATCACCGGAATTTGTCGAAGTCGTGAACCTGAGGGGTTACTTCTGCCTCCGCTCACTGCCAACCACCATCCGTCATCGCCGGTGACTATCACAGGTACCATTGTGTTCCCCATCCTATTCTCTATTCGTTCATGTCTTCCAATTGCCTCACTGCTGCTTGCTGCCATCGGGATTGCTCGCTGTCGCACCCTGCCACTGCCAAAAACAACTCGAGTGCTGGATTTATTCATGGTCGTTCAATCTGTGGCGTGCGGTCCTGATTAAACCCATGACGTGGCTCAATCTGGTGCGTTATCGCGTACCGGTTCACACGTTTTAATCTGGGTCATCCATCACAACTTAAAACCCTCGCCTCGCTCAGCGTCGTCTAATCGGGATCCGATGGTCATCTACCGCCCGGTCCACAGTGCTTGTGCGCGGGTTCACCGTGGACTTTTTCTGATTTTCGATTCAAGAATAATTCTAGAATTGATTCAAACTTCAAAAATTCATATCTCTCTCATCCTAATTCCAAATTCAACCATTCAAATTCCATTTTTCTCACCATAATTTTCTCTACAACATGGACTAATTTAATTTCATGAATTGTACTGTTTATTTTTCTCCCTTTAATTGGTGTTTTCCACGTTTTGCGTGCTTTTAGAATTTAAAGACATCGAGGAGCCCAAGTCTTTTGTCGAGGACCCATCTCCATATTTTGTTGATCCAGGAAAGTCACACCCCATGCCTTGACCATATTGATCCCATGTTTTCAAATTAGTTATCGTTATAACAAATCAGAATTAATTGCATTAGTCCAATTCAAACCTACAGTTATATTTATTTAGATCCCTTGACCTTGTTGTGCAAACCCAAGTCATGCTTTTGATCCATTTTCCCTTTTCGCCTTAATATTACAATATTAGTTAGTGCCCTAGTATTGGCACACTTGTTTAGTATTGCTAAAAATGAGTCGTAGACTAGAATGACTACTTTATTCTCATTTATATTCTCATATATGTATATTCTCATGGTTCTAAAATATGGAAACAATGTTTAGAAAATGGCTAAGTTAATGGTAAAGGTGGGTTTCCGGGTGCAAGCGAGTGTACTAGTTGGTAGCACCCGGGGCACTATAAGGATCGTTCTATGAGATCTGTTGCAAAGCATTTCCGTATAAGCCACAAGTCTAATGGGTAAGGCCTAACTTGGCGTATAGGTCGCTTTAGCAGGATGCACCGAGTGGCGGGTTAGAGAGAGTCGAGAAGAAAGGATGCCTTGTTTCCTTTTTATTGACTATGACGCGAGGCACAAAAGGGGGTTCGACATAATCCAAGTGGTGGAGCACCGGTAAAACCTAGTGTGGTTGTCCTTATGCTGAAATGGTCTATGTCAAAGGGTTTTGGTAGGAATTTAGTAATGATCTGCTGAATTCTTGAATTGTGGATAAATTTTTATACCTCTGATTAGAGTACAATCTTTTCGAAAAGTAAATGATGACTAGTTGTCTAAGGACTGTTGTGTGAGTGAGTACTGTTGTGCTACTCGAGGTAGTGAATGGTTTATCACATGTTTATTTACTTACTATTCATTAAACATGTTCACCATAATCGCTTAACTATTAAAAATGTACTTTTATGCAAAACAAACCATATGCATATCCTTTGATATTACCTTTACATTTATATTGCATTTGGTAGCTTGTTGAGTACGTTTTGTACTCATCCTTGTTGAATAACCCTTTTTAGATGTTGAATTTGTCGAAGAAGAAGTTTGGATTAAATTGTCCCAGTCGAGGCACGATTATAGGAGCAAGATGTTCATTGTTTTGGAGTCTTTTATTTTATTAGTATATCTTCAGTGTAATAAAATAGCCTTTGAGCTATATTTTGTTTGTCGTAAGATGTTGTTGCTTGATGAACATTTTGATAATTGATTTTATTAAGGAAATTCAATAGACTCAAAATTGTGAAATTTTGGGGCATTACACCACGCGTGTGTCAAAGTGTGACCAAAAAAGACACCAACAAATCAGCGCACTCGAGAAAACACATCCCTCAAGGAATTTTAGCCCTTGAGAAATTTCAGCGCCCGAGAGATTTCAACACTCGGGATTTTAGATCGCTTGGATTTTTAAATTCGAGTCAGATCATGTGCTTTAATTGTTTATTCAATAAATACACAATGTTTACGATTGATTGGAATATTCGAGTTAAGTTGGAAAGTATTTATTGGACTGTTTGAGTATAGTTGGGAAGAATTTGTGCTTGGAAAAAGGTTTCTTGTTTGTTCATGTGCATGCATTGCTTGAGGTCGAGTCGTGTTCGATGACGGGGTTAGAGCTAGGTTTGGGGAGGAGTTAAGGCTCAAAACAATCAAGTATATCGTGTGGGATGCTTGGGCTAGAAGATACGACATGTGAAGATGAAGTTTCCCTATGGCATACATGGGATACATGCGAATAAGGAATACGTGCGGATATGGAATGAGATGTTTCCATATGGCATACGCATGATGCGTGTGAATATGAGAAGAAAGCAAATTCGGAAGGAGTTATGGTTTGTTGGATTCGTAAGGGTTATGGATTCCTAGTTAGATTAGAATTACAAAAGTTGGATTAGAATTGTAATTTTTGATTGGGAACTCATTTTACCATATCTTACTAAAGTTGAATATGTTCTCGAGAAATCCTCGAGAAATTATTCAGGAAATTCGAGAACTCGGAAAATTTCCTGAGTCCTAAGAAATTTCAGTATAGTTGGAGATTTTGCTGATTGGTTCAGAATTAGCTTTCTGATTTTGTTTCTTGGCGTCAGTTTTGGGGTACTACAACCATTCACCCCACTCTAGTTGTCGTGGTTAGTGTATTTCGATCTTACAATTGGTATCAGATCATAGCTTCTATTTTGTTTTGATCTTAACCAATTTAAACAATAACCATAGCGTGCTAGAGGTTTTCTACTAAGTCTTACTTTTTTGATGGCACATATGTTAAGTTTTAGAAAACAATGATGGAGGCTCACATCATATTACTTATTTTGATATTTGGGTAAATGTTCCTAAACCATATGATCTACATTCTGATAATCAAATTAATGACACAAATAAGGGTCTATTTGGTTTAGATTTTTGAACCATTTTCTTGGCTCAGAATCTGGAATCTTAACCAAACAGCTCTTTTAGGCACCTAGCTTTTCCAGAATCTACAGATTTCCGTAGTGCAAACATGAAGTTGGGGGTACCTAGATTTCACATATTCTCGTAGCCAACTTTTGGTGAAAATTACTCATTAATGAAATATTCTTTTGTTAATATAAAGTACTGGAAACTAAATAGCTTTTTAAGAATAAAAGTTAATATATAATTATTAGAAAACATAAATACATTTCAGTTATAAATAATTTCGTTTTAATTTTTTATTACAACAATGATCTAAATGCACATCATTAAACAAGTCAGTGGTTACATATTAATAGTGTAACTAAACATCAGAAGTATTACAAACATTTACTATTAAAGCAGAAATCCCCAACTACTCTAACCAAATATTTCCTAATTTTTATAGCTAACAACTCGTAAAACAGCTCGTAACAGTTTTTTCAGAATCCACGGCTCAACCAAACACACATTTAAATTTTCTTTTGAAGCAAATTCTCAACATTCTCGAGATCGACAGAATACATGTACAACGTTAAATTGCTTCAATACTTTATTAGCTATCAGAAAGTATAGGCGGTTTGTATTTCATCCGATGGTTGCAAAACACACATTGCATTTCTTCCGCTTTTCTCGGCATCCCGCAGGACGGACTCTCGAAGAAAAGAAAAAAATAGTTTCAAACACACAAAAACTTGCTCGAATACTCCTATTTCGCAAGGAATTCAAGCCATACCCAGCCAACATCGCGGCCGTGTCAAAGGTTTCGCGAGAGTTGCGGCGTAGACAATCGAATCGGCGGCTCACGTCACCTCGCCTCACGGAGCCCTTGTGGGCCCATGCATAAGACAAAACACGCGCGCGGCGCCAACCATACTAACCCCCGTAGGTGCACCTACCGATCCACCCAAACAGCGAAACACCCTATCTAAACCCACCAGATGTGAGCCACGTGTCCACCAACCTGCACCGCCCGATCGCATCCCCCGCCACGTGTCCTTCGCTACACACCACGTGGCGCCACGCGAGTGGCTCTCAAATTAGAACCGCGCGCGCGGACTACGTCAGTGGCACGCGACGAAGCTTCGCGCGTGGAGCTAGCTCTCCGACGAAAGAGGCGATTATTAACGCTAATGAAGATAAGATAATGATTAGAAAGGAGCGTCTTGGTGGCTATAAAAGAGTTCCCAGGGAGTCTCCTCCATTCCCCAACCCAACACACGAGATTGAGACCTCACTCGCATCCAGAAAGCCTAATCCAAGCCCTAATCACACAGAAAGCATCCATCTTGGTGAGGATTGAGAGAGGTAGGTGAGCCTTAGATCTGAGCAAGTTCTTTTCCATTCCATTCCAGGTAGATCTCTATTTCAGGATCGATCAATCTTTTTTTTTTGTTTTTGCTCTTTTTAGCTACTACTACTGGTTTTTAGAGCAGAGTTCGTTCCAAAGTCTTCTAGTTTCTGGTGTTCTGATCCGTTCTTGGTAAGCACTCCGCGTAGATTATTGGTCTGATTAGGCAGCAACAAGAGGGTCATTTTTCAGCACCTCCTTGTTATAGCTAGCGATACCCTTGTGCAGGGATTAGTATTTAGAGGTTTGTAAGGATTTTTTTCAGTCTGCCAGTTCTTGCGTTTTGGAAAGAACAGGCGATTTATTTTCTCTTTTTAGTTTGGAAAAAATTGTAAGTGGATCGTGTTCGATGGCCGCTGCTATCGATCGTTCAGGCTGCTATACAATGGGAGATGGTCAGTCACCACAGATGCAGAACATCACGCCGCCAGTGTTTCATCCCGGCTTGTCGCCACCGCCGGCGACTACGGCTTTCCCCGCTGGAGCCAACGGCTTCCATTGCATGGGCCCGGCCCTGCTGAGTCCAGCCCAGCTTCAGTATGCCCAGGCCCACCTTAGCCTGCAGCGACATGCCCAGGCGGGGTTCGGCCCACGGGCACAGCCCATGAAGCCCACTTCGGCGGCGCCGCGGCCGCAGAAGCTATACCGCGGCGTGCGGCAGCGGCACTGGGGCAAGTGGGTGGCGGAGATCCGTCTGCCGCGCAACCGCACCAGGCTCTGGCTCGGGACCTTCGACACCGCCGAGGAGGCGGCTCTCGCCTACGACCAGGCCGCGTACCAGCTGCGCGGCGATGCAGCGCGGCTCAACTTCCCGGAGAACGCCGCGTCCCGCGGCCCGCTCGACGCCGCCCTGGACGCCAAGCTCCAGGCCATCTGTCACACCGTCGCCGCCTCCAAGAACGCCTCCTCCAATGCCAGGACCGGTGGCGGCAAGACAACGCCAATCAACGCTCACGTGGCCTCGGCAGCAGCGGCGGCGTCCTCCAGCCACTCCTCCGACCACTCCGGCGACGACGGCTCCGAGATGTCGTCCGCGTCCGCGTCGCCGTTGGCGGAGATGGAGCAGCTGGACTTCAGCGAGGTGCCGTGGGACGAGGCGGAGGGCTTTGTTCTCACGAAGTACCCATCGTACGAGATCGACTGGGACTCGCTGCTCTCATCCAACTAGTTCTTACTCCTTAGCATTGACCGGTGTGACGTCACCTAGCCACCATGGCCGGCCAGAGCAGATGAGATTTTAGGCATTCTGCACGGCGGCCAGGCGATCGATTATATGTTCGTTCTTGTGTAGTTCCTTTTTCTGTTGTTTTCTTGTAGGGGTTTAAGCTCCCGGTCCCGGAGGCTGCTCGCCGGCTTCGTTTTTGTGTCCGGAGTCTCTGGTTGTAGCAGTGTCTAGAATTTAACAAGCAGTGACTTGTAGTGCAACATTTGTGTGCTACTTGTACATGTAGGTTGTAATCGATTGTTGGTAATGCTATCAGTATTATTACTTGTTAATTACAGTAACTTATGTGACATCTTGTGTACTGGTTCATGTTATCAGCATAAATCTAGCTGTAGGCACTTTCACTTGAATTTGTGTGTTTAGTTGGCCTTCCACGTTGCAAATGATGGAAGTTCGAAGTAGGTTATGATTAATTATCTCCCAGGTTCCAAAGACTGAAATCCAGCAGACATCAAGAAAGTCACTGACGCTTCTAAGCAAAATTTCCATCACTCTTCCTCGGATTTCTGTTTAGATAAATTTGGTATGTTTGGTTAAGCTATATATTTACTGGTAAATCGAGTAAAATTTAAATCCATTTTAATTCAAAATTTGGAACAAAATAGTTACTGAGCGGTTTGCTTTGTCTGCTTCATTACTGTCCGGTTTGGAATTATTATAGTTGGTTACCAATACCTGTTTATACGAAAAATAATTATGTTGCACAGGTGCCATAAATTATATGTCATCCTACCATAATAAACACAAAACTTAAAAGACGATGATATTAGGTATGAATATGTACGAAAAAGAAAGCGTCACAAACCAAGTGCAAAGATCAAATAGTTGCCGCGAAGGCAAAAGTTAATCAGCACCACTTGTCCAAGAGCAAATAAGAGTGCAAAGATCAAATAGTTGCCGCGAAGGCGAAAGTTAATCAACACCACTTGTCCAAGAGCAAATCAGAGTGCAAAGATCAAATAGTTGCCGCGAAGGCGAAAGTTAATCAGCACCACTTGTCCAAGAGCAAATCAGTTATATTTATCTATCACTCTAAATCAATAATTTAATTATTCTTTCTCTCAAATATTAAATATTTATTTAGACTACAATAGTGTATGTTGTGACATAAAAATATGAACTTGTTGGGGGAAATAATCCTATCAGTCATGCCCTTAGGCGGATGGCTTCGAAAAGATTTCGGAGCATATAAAGTGTGAATCTTTCTGACGTCCCTGTGATACTCCGAAGGAGGAAGCTGAAGCCCATAGCGCTAGCGCTGATAACCGCATAGGAGGTGGGATCCAGAGCCTCCAAGCGCCCTGGTGGCCCCGCCACCTTGCTACCCTCCAGAGGGCCCTGTTCTGAAGGGGCGCCGTAAAATGAGACAAGACGTTTGCTTTACTAGAGCATTCATACATGCTCTTACCATTCTACCCCTACGGGATCTCATGAATAGAGTTCACTATGATGGTTGTAACTAAAGGATAGGGCAGTATTTTCTTGTTAGATCTCTTCCTATAAATACCCCTCCCTTTTATTGTAATAAGGACATTCATTCACGTAATAGAGCACACTTTGAACAGGGCTAAGGTTATTATCCTGTTCGGAGGCTTGACCCAATCCACAATTAACCTCTTCCTTCAGCTATCCCTTCGTGGCTATTCGAACCTATTAGTGTAATCTTTTACACCAACAGTTGGTGCCGTCCGTGGAGACTTTAGTACAAAAACTAACGTCTCTACCATCCAATTCTCTGAGGCCATGTTGTTGAAGAGAAGCAAAAGCATGGTTCCTGTCTAAAGGTCCACCCGGACCTCTCGGTAGGAACCCTTAGACACCACGGCAAGGGCTATGGAGCCCTCCGTACTCCCCCAACCAAATATCATTGTTTCAAGCGAAGCCACTGCCTTCATAGCCCCAAACACTTTACCCGAAACTAGAGACCCCTCAGGATCCACCGACTCGTCCGGAGGCCATCAGGCCCCCGCACTTCAAGAGGTCGTTGGCCTCTGCCAGCCCGAAGGCCCCCTCCTGGCTTTGACGTCTATTCGGACTGACTTTGTCCGATCACAAGACCCGGAGGCTCACTCCAGAGGAAGTGGGAGCCCCCATGATGCCATAGCCTCCGAGATGGCCCAGCTCAAAGTGGAGTTGTAAAGGTGGTGACAAGTAGCTACAGACTAGCCTAGCGCCCAAGACGGGCTTAGTGGGCTATCAACACTCCGTGAGGTCATCGCAATAAGCAACATCGAAGATCAAGAAGCCTTGAGGGCAATCAGAATGCCTCCTTTTACGAAGACTCTCCATTGCACCCCGACCTACAAAGGGTGCGTTTTTACTCCAGATTCTGAGCGGCCAAGCTCCCCAAATACTCCGGGGACACGGACCCCGGAGAATTATCTCGCTCCTATGCCCTAGCGATAGAGGCTAATGGAGGGATGCACGACACGATGGAGAAATGCTTCCCCTCGCGCTCAAAGGGATAGTCCTTCGGTGGTTCTGGTCCTTCAAACCAGGATCCATGAAGTCATAGGAACAATTGAAGAAGAAGTTTATAAATAACTTCCAAGGAACCTTTGTGGCCCTAATGTCCATGGGAAGTTTCTTCCAAGTCAAGCAGCAGCCTATAGAAACGTTGTGCTAGTAGTCCTAGTGCTTCGCCCACACGAAGTCCCAAATTAAAGGGTTGTCCACGTCTTTCGTCATTGACGTCGCTTACGAAGGCGTTAGCAACCCTGACCTCCTCAACAAGCTCCACAGGAAGCCCATTTCCTCGGTGGCCCAACTAATGACGTACTTCAAGGAGTATGCCCGATCGGAGGAAGGACAACTCCAAAGGAATACCGCAACATCCCCTATGCAGGCCCTAGTGGTTAAACTCCCTATAGCAAGGATCTCGAGCCCTCCTCGGGCCGGGCCGATGGAGCATCGGCCGCACGACTCCTAGTGGGGACGAAGGCACTATCGATCGGAGGTACTTAACATCGCCTCCCTCACCTCAAAGCAACCAAGGTACCAGTAGAGCAAGGGCGAAGGCTGGGCCAATGGATCAAGGCCCCTGAGAAAGACCTCTGGGTTGAGCCAAACTTTTTTTTGTAACATTCACGAAGAGAATCGGAGTCATAATACGATTCGTGTAAATCAATCTTGGCTTTGTGAAGCAAGTACCTCGAGCGAAGCACCGACCGAGGGACCACCAATAAAGCACCACATGCCATCCGCCTTGAATCGGTCCAGGTAGTCGGACGGATCGAAGGATGTGAAGCCCCTAGGTACCCTTCAGTGCCTAATGTACTGCAGTCCCCCAAGCCTAAAGATGACCTCGACCGCTAGAAGTGCATAGTACTGCTCATCACCAGAGGTGGTGCCATGGGCAGCATGTCAAAGCGGCAACAAAGAGAGTACGTCTGTGAGGTGGGACACATTGGGACCTTGGCATCTGCTTCGGCTATGCCCAAGTGGTCGCACATGCCCATATCCTTCACATCAGATGATGCACTCAACATCAAGTTCCACCATGCTGACCCCTCATCATCTCCACCGACATCGCCGGCACCGAAGTCCATCGAGTGCTGGTCGATGGAGGGAGCTCCGCCAACATAATCTTCGTCCACGCCTTCGATCAACTCTACATATCGCGAAAGCACATGCTCCCTGGGGCTCGCCCCCTACAAGGCTTCGCTGGCCTCCTCCCCTTCGATGCCCTCGACTAGATAGGCCTGGAGGTCACCTTCGGGGAAGGCCACCTCGCAATATCTGTAGAGGTTATCTTCGACATCGTCGACACCCCGTACGCCTATAACGCTATCTTCGGAAGGGGCATGTTGAACCAGTTTGGAGCCATAGCATACCATAGCTATTTGTGCCTGAAGATGCCCACCCAAGGAGGGGTGCTCACCATCCTCGGTGATCAGGTCACCGCGTGAAGGGTGGAGTAAGGCCACGCAGCTCCGCTCAAATCCCTGTAAATCAACAGTGTGCAGGAGCACCCTGAAGGCACAGAACTGACCCCGGGCCCCGTAAGGGGATGACCCTCAAACCTCGCCCCGAAGGATGAGTCATCACGAAGATCCTTACCGAAGGGGGTATGGAGTACCTCGTCCAATTCGACGAAGGATTAGCTCAAAAGTCATGGCTTTATTAGAGGAGGTGGTCCAAAATAATACGGATGTCTTCGTATGGTCTTATGAATATATCCCAGGGGTTGATCGAAGCACCATAGAGCACTCCCTGCTCGTGAACTTGAAGGCCAGACCCGTGCACTAGGGGCTACGAATGTTGTCCGTGGAAAGGGCCAATCTCACCAAGACGGGGGTGGATAAACTGCTTTGGGCCAGAGTCATTAGGGAATTAGGCCACACGGAGTGGCTGTCAAACCCTGTCTTCGTCAAAAATAAGAACATGGGAAAATGGCGCATGTGTATTGATTTCACTTATTTAAATAAAGCATGCCCATGTGACCCCTACCCCATGCCTCGCATTGATCAATTGGTTGATTCAATGGCCAGGACCGAGCTTCTAAGCTTTATCGATGCATACTCCGGCTACCATCAAATATGGTTAAAGCGTGAAGACGAAGACGAGACTAGCTTTTTTACTCCTTCGTGAGTTTTCTTCTATGTAAGAATTCCTTTTGGCTTGAGAAACGCCGGGGCTACCTTTTCCAGGTTAATTGCTAAAGCCTTAGGCCATCAAACAGGAAGGAATGTCGAAGCCTATATGGACGACATTGTAATTAAAAGTGCAAAAAGTACCATCATATCTTAGACATAGTAGAGACATTTAAAAGTCTCCGGGCAAGTGGGATCCACCTCAACCCCGAGAAATGTGTCTTGGGGGCGCAGACAAGGAAATTGTTAGGGTATCTAGTTTCGAGTCGAGGCATTGAAGCTAGCCCTACACAGATCAGTGCGCTATAAGGAATGGCTCCGCTAGAAAACATGAAGCAAGTACAGAAGCTAATGGGTCGCCTCACCGCTTTGAGTCAATTCCTCGCAAGATCCGTGCAACGAAGCCTCCCCATTTTTAAAGCATTAAAAGGCTCGGAAAACTTCTCCTAGACCTCAGAGTGCCAAAAAAGCTTCAACGACATCAAAGATTATCTCACCAATCTATCTACACTCACGACCCCCTCGTTGAAGAAACCCTACTACTATACCTTGCGGCCATCGGCTTTGCCATAAGTGTCGTACTTGTACGGGAGGTGGAACTCGAAGGGAAACCCATTCAGAGTCTGGTATACTTCGTATCCAAAGCACTGTTGGGGGAAACACAAGGTATACCGAGCTTAAAAAATTGCATATGCCATCATGATGGCTTTGAGGAAGCTGAGATACTACTTCCTTCCCCATAATATAATCGTCCCGACGTCCTACCCCTCGGAGATATGCTCAGGAGCAAGGACTCCACCGGGAGAATCGGGAAATGGGCCATAGAGCTCGCCCCCTTCGACATGGTAATAAAATCACAAGTGATTGCCGACTTCGTGGCAGAATGGACTCCGCCAGCAATATGGGCTCCCGAGGGGCCCAACGAAGGGATCTAGACCATCTACTCCAACAGCGCGTATCAAGCATCTAGAGCGGGCGTAGGAGCGGTAATGATTTCACCTTCGGGTCAAAAAGCATTGTACTCTATAAGGCTCAATTTCAAAGCCACAAATAATGTAGCTGAGTATGAATGCATCTTGTTGGGTCTTCGAAAATCGTGCGCACTTGGCGCCGCCCGGGTCAAAGTAAAAATAGAGTCCCACATTGTCACTGGCATGTAGATAAGAGTTTCCATGCTCGACATCCGGACCTCGCCACGTACCTGGTTGAGGTCCATAAGGCCAAAGCAACATTCAAGGGGATTTCAATTCGAAGTATTCCAAGAACGAACAACCAACAAACTGATGCCCTCGCCAAAGCGGTGGCCCAACGTCAAGATATCCCGCAAGGGGATTTCTTCGAAGAACAATTAGCCCCCTCGGTGGTGCCCCTAATACCTGCTGAAGTACTTTGCATACCCGACAATGATTGATGGATCCCAATCATGAGTATGCTCCAAGACAAAGCCACGCTTCCAGAAGGCCCCAAGCTCTCAAGGCTGCAATGCAGGGTCCGATGTTTTCACATTATCAAGGGTGTACTATACAAGTCCGGAGTATGCTCGCCACTACTCCGATGCATCACCTAGCAAGAAGCCAGCAAATTCTTCAAGATATTTACGAAGGCCTGTGCGGCAGGCACCTAGCACCTCGAGCCCTGGCCGAGAAGACGCTCCGCCAAGGACTCTACTGGATGATGGTAATGGCTGATGCCGAAGCCTTGGTGTGTACTTGCTAAGAGTGCCAATGGATAGGGAGGTTAAGCCACCGACCACCAGTGCCACTATAAGTTATAGCCCTAGTATGGCCTTGGCCAAGTAGGGTATGGATTTAATTGGAACATTCCCGAAAGAAAAAGGAAGTCTGAAGTTTGCGGTGGTGGCGATCAAATATTTTTCAAAATGGGTTGAAGCTGAGCCCCTAACAACCATCACCTCGAAGAATGTCTAGAAATTCTTCTAGCAAAATATCATTTGCAAATTCGGAGTGCCCGAGCAATTAATAATTGACAATAACACATAGTTTGATGCAGAACCCTTCAGAGAATTCTACGAAGGCCTAGGCATTCAGTTGTGCTTCGTAGTTGTCAGACACCCATAGCCCAATGGAGCTGTCGAAAGGGCCACTAGAAACATCATATTTGGCCTCAATTGTCGCATCGTAGGCCTCGCCAAGGGGTTCTGGACCGAAGAGCTGCCAAAGACTTTGTGGTCCATTTGGACCACCCAAGCCAGGTCAACAGGGTTCACTCCGCGAGGAACCATGTTGAAGAGCATGAGTCTTATGGCTCTAGATGTGATGAGTGATTGTCAACGGAAGTCAAAGAGGAGACGTGAAGACCTGCCGTGTTTGGGGCGCGTGTGACTCAGGTACACGAGCAGCGAGCGATAGCCGGGCGCGTGTTTCTGGATGATCAATGTTTATTCACTTGATTAGTACTTTATTCTCATATTGCAATATAAATATTTATTGATATATCTAGGTGTTTTTCTGTGCACATCAAGTATTTATTAAATCATTTGAGAATACTTTTTATTTACTACAGTTATTTTTGTTTAGTTTAATTTATTTTTAATATCATTTTAATTAGGACACGGGTCATTTTTAGGCTAGACAACTTTAGTACCTATGATCTACTTTGCTACTGCTGTTTGTCTGTCGAGGTGCGTTGGGTGTTGGGTTTAGGCCATTGTTTCGAAAGAATTTTTTAGGCGCCCATTCACCCCCTCTGGTCACTACTTCCGGTCCTACAAGTGGTATCAGAGCAAGGTTAGGGTTTTTCCATACCTTAACCGATTCTAAACCTAGGTAGTGATCATGGCTTCATCTGGAAAGGTCCCGTCCTTGAAAGCTTTTGGCTACACTTATTGGAAGACTCGCATGCGAGCCTATCTTATGAGCCAGAGCTCGGACATTTGGGATATTTGTGCTCACGCTACTTTAACTATACTTCCTGTTGCTGAGCGTACGTCTCCTGATATAATTTCCCAGCATCAAAACAATAGCAAAGCAGTGAACATTTTATTTTCTGGTTTAGGTCCTAGTGAGTTTGAGCGTGTTAGCCATCTCGACACTGCTCGAGAGATCTGGGCTACCCTCCAGGCACATCATGAGGGGACAACTCAGGTCAAGGCTAGGCTCTATCAGACCTACCGGCGTGAGTATGAAAATTTCTCACAGAAGCCGGGTGAGACTGTTGAGGCTTTGTTTGGTCGTTTTCAATCGATCATTAACAAGCTTCGGGCCAACAAAGCCGAGCGTGATCAGCTGGTCTCAGATCATAAATAGGCGCTCAAGGTTCTTCATACCTTGGACCCTAAGATCTGGGAGATCAAGGTTTCTTCTATTGTTGAGAGCGGTTCCTATGATACCTTGACTGTCACAGAGCTTTTTAGTAAGCTCAAGGCCTTAGAGGTTGATATGCAGTTGAGATCAAACCTCACTGGTTCTGGCTCAAAAACCTTGGCCCTTGTGACACCTTCTACTGATCCTACTACTTTGAGTTGTGTTGTGTTTTCTTTAATGTCTATCTCCGAGGATTAGCTTGATTCACTAGGAGATGATGATCTGTGTTTGTTTAACAACCGGGTGCGTCGTGTCTATGATAAATGAATGCTTAAAAGACACGGCACAAATCCAGATGCTTTGAGTGTGGTGATCCAGGTCATTTCATCGCCGACTACCCCAAGCGGAAGAGTTACAAGAAGGGAACCAGCGGTAACTCCTACGACTCTGGTAAGCACGACAACTCCACTTTCACAAAGGGAAAGCCCAAGACAAGATTCTTTCGAAAGGCTCTGAAGGACTACAGGCATGAGAACAAGAAGCGAGATAAGGCCTTCTTCGCCGAAATGGAGAAAAGCTACTCCAAGAGGTCTTCGTCTTCCTCCTCGTCTTCAAGTTCAAGTGATGAAGAGATCATGATCAAGAAAGGGAAGGTCAATGATGATCCAGCAGGCCTCTGCTTCATGTCCTTCGGGGACAAGCCGAAGAGTCGATCGCATCACAGTCGAAGATCCCGCAAGAGCTTCTGCTCAATGGCTCTTGGGGATAAGGAAGAAAAGGGCTCCTCGAACCGTCAGGAGTTGAAGTATCGGGAGAAACTACTTAGAGGGGCTAAAAAGAGGATAGATGAGCTTGAGAGTGAGCTTACCATGGCAAATGGCAAGATTGAGAGTTTGTATTCTTCCCTTTCTTGGGTGGTAGTAGTGAGTGCCCTAACTGTGAGGTGTTGTTGTGTGACCTGACGACTCTAAAGTCCAGGTACACATAGAGGGTAGATGAGAGAGACGCTATGGCCACTGAGCTTGAAAGCGCTCAGCTGGAGCTGAAAGATGCTCATGCCACTGTCGTCATGCCCTGTGTAGACTGCCCATCCCATTTAGCTAGTATAGCTGAGCTGAGAGCCAAGAGTGATGAGCAGTTGGGCGAGTTAGCTGGATTGAGAGCTGAGCTGGAGTAGACTAAGCTAGAGCTTGAGACCTTGTTAGATCCACCCACTGTTTGTGAGAACTACTTGTCCCTGAGATTGGAGTTGATCAAGCTAAAAGCTGAGAAGTCTGTCGAAGTTGATAAAGAGTGTGAGATCTGCTTGTCTCAGGTGGAGGTGCTAGCTTCCTTGAGAGAGGAGCTAGATGATGTTCAGAACAAGAACTATTAACTCCGTTAGATCCTGAGTTGGATTAGTGCCAGAGAGCCACGACTTGGCATGATGATCCAGCAGTTCAAAAGGTAGGATGGGTTTGGGGTAGGTTACACCTATACCAAGGCTGACTTCGAGAGTGCCATTAGCCGTGCAGTGGAGTGGAGCAAGATGACTCCAGAGCAGAGATATCCAAAGACTCACTCCATTGAGTCTTTTTAGGTTAGTCAGCCAAAGGATGGAGTGTTCCAAGAACAACCTAAAGCTCCACCCAAGAAGCAAATCTGGGTCCCAAAGCCTAAACCTCTCCACACTTCTCTTGACTCTTTACCTGGACCCTCTCACACCAAAGAATCTACACCCAACACCACCAAGCCTAAGAACCCCAAGCCTCAACCACATCCCAAGAAGCCTACCTATCACTGTGAGTTTTGTCAAAGAGACGGGCATCTTGAGGAGTTTTTCTTCAGGAGGAAGTGGGTTGAGAGAGCAGAGAGAGCTCGAGGTGGGCAGGAGCAGTTCTACCAGCAGGGTGGTAGACAGAGAGTCCCCTGATGTGGAGAGAGGCTAGAGGCTAGGCCATGTCGTGTAGGTGGTGGTAGAGGAGACGGCTGTCACGACCGTGCTCCGGAGGGTGGATTTTGTTCCGCCAGAGCTCCAGGTCGTTCTGGATACGGTTTTGGACCTCGTGGTCGTGATTTTAGGCAGAACAGAGGATCACGCTTTGAGCCTCGTTTTGGTCCAGACTCGTATGATTCCTTCTGCTTTCCTACTTACGAGCAGATGGCTCAACACTGGTTTAGCTCCTTTGCTAAACCTGGTGTCAGACCATTTGCTCCCACTCATGACCATTGATCTTGCAGGATCGAGGATTGGAGGACGTGTGGATCATGGATTCAGGATGTTCTCGCCACATGACGGGACACCGCAGATGGTTCTCCAGCCTCACTCCCCCGAGCTCCAAGGAGTACATCACTTTCGGGAACAATGGTCAAGGAAAGGTACAAGGTATTGGGTCGATTCTCATCTCTGATCTTTTCTCTTTGAAGAATGTTGCTTTGGTAGGAAACTTGATTTTTAATTTAATTTCTGTTTCACAACTTCTTGAGGATGGTTTAGAGGTTCGCTTTAAGAAGGGCATGTCTTCTGTTGTTGATTCTAGAGGATCTTTGGTTTGCCAAATCTTACCCTTCGATAAGATTTTTCGTATTGATTTCTCTAGTTCTTTTGTCCCTTATCGCTGTTTGATTGCTGGATCCTCCTCTGAGCTCTGGAAGTGGCATAGGAGGTTAGGTCATTTGAGTTTTGACCTGCTAGTCAGATTGAGCTCCATGGACCTTATCTGAGGATTGCTCAAATTGGAGATGGAGAAGGATCTAGTCGGCCATCCCTGTCGTCATGGGAAAATGGTTGCCGCTTCTCATGCACCTGTGACTCAGGTGATGACTTCGTACCTGGGAGAGTTGTTACACATGGATACTATTGGTCCAGCTCGAGTACGCTTAGTCGATGGGAAGTGGTATGCGCTTGTGATAGTTGATGATTTTTCTCGATTCTCGTGGGTTTTCTTTCTGGAGTCTAAGGATGAGGCTTTTCAGTTTGTTCATGACCTGATTTTGAAGCTAAATAATGAGAACAATGGTCGGATGCGAGCAATTCGTTTGGACAATGGCTCTGAGTTTAAGAACTCTCAGTTCGTCAGCTTTTGTAGTGATCAGGGTCTTGATCATCAGTTTTCTGCCCCCTACACTCCCCCACAGAACGGCGTTGTGGAACGAAAGAACCGCACACTAGTCGAGATGGCCAGGACAATGCTCGATGAGCATAGAACTCCTAGGCGCTTTTGGGCTGAATCCATGAACACAACTTGCTATCTGGCCAACCGCATTTTTCTTAGAGCCTACTTAGGTAAGACATCGTATGAGTTGCGGTTTGACAGACAGCCCAAGGTGAGTCACTTGCGAGCGTTTGGATGCAAGTGCTTTGTGCTCAAGAAGGGAGGGAATTTGGACAAGTTTGAGTCTCGTTGCTGGGATGGAGTCTTTCTTGGTTATTCTTTGCATTCTCGAGGCTTTCGTGTTTGGAACCTCGACTCTTAGCAGCTTGTCGAGATGTGTGAGGTTTCTTTTGATGAGTCCATGCCTTCGCTGACTCCTTCTTTTGAGCTTTCTAGAGATGATGAGCTTGGAGAGTTCATCTTCGAGGAAGATGATGACACTCCTGTTGTTGATGAGGGTGGGCTTTCTGCACAGCCTGCAGACCCCACACCTTCTGAGACTTTGACTAAGGACGAGGGCGGACCTCTGATTAATCCTTCTACTTCGATCGAGCCCCCTCAGCCGAGTCTAGAGGTGCCAGATACTGACTACGGTGAGGTGACTTCAGATCACCTAGGATCCCGAGCAGTTCAGCGTGATCACCCCTCAGAGCTCATCATCGGTGATCTTACTAAGAGATCCTTGCGTTCTTCTATTGGTTCTCTTGGTGTGTTTGTTGAGTCTGCGTTTGTTGCCACTTTTGAGCCCAGAGACATTTCTCATGCTCTTTCTAATTCAAATTGGATAAACGCCATGCAAGAAGAGCTTGAAAACTTTGTTCGCAATTGGGTTTGGACACTGGTTGAGCTGCCACCTGGATGCAACACCATAGGCACCAAGTGGGTGTTTAAGAACAAGCAAGGTGAAGATGAGGTTGTGGTGCGCAAAAAGCTCGACTAGTTGCACAGGGTTTCTGCCAGATAGAAGGTATTGATTTTGAGGAGACCTTTGCCCCTGTTGCCCGTCTTGAGTCCATTCATATTCTTTTGGCCTTTGCTGCTTCTAAAGGTTTTAAGCTTTTTCAAATGGATGTCAAGAGTGCTTTTCTGAACGGGTATATAGAGGAGGAGGTCTATGTTAAGCAGCCCCCCGGATTTGAGAACCCTTAGTTTCCTCGACATGTTTTCAAGTTGCAAAAAGCTTTATATGGTCTGAAGCAAGCCCCTAGGGCTTGGTATGATTGCCTAAAGCAGTTTTTGTTGGGGAACAGTTTTGTGATGGGTTCTATGGACAAAACTCTTTTCTTGCTCAGAGTTGGCTCAGACTTATTGGTTGCTCAGATTTACGTGGACGATATTATTTTTGGTGGTCTACTAATGAGCTTGTGTCCATGTTTTCTGAGCTATTGCACAACGAGTTTGAGATGAGTCTCATGGGTGAGCTCAAGTACTTCTTAGGGCTCTAGATCAAGCAGACCAAGGACGACATCTTCATCCACCAGGGCAAGTACACACGGGACATGCTGAAGAAGTTTGACTTTGGTGGAGAGCTGAAGCCTCAGATGACCCCAATGGGTACATCTAGAGGCCTGGACAAGGACGAGAACAGCGTCAAGGTCAACGAGAGAGAGTATCGAGGGATGATCGGATCGCTGCTATACTTAACTGTGATGAGACCGGACATTCAGTTTGTCGTGGGTTTGTGCGCGCGTTTTCAGTCTTCACCACGCGCATCTCACCGGCAGGCTGTCAAGCGTATTTTCAGGTACCTTACTTATGCTCCTGATCTAGGTCTTTATTATTCAGCATCATCGTCTCTTGATTTATCTGGCTTTTTCGATGCTGATTTTGGTGGGTGTCGGCTAGATCGCAAGTCGACTTCCGGTACTTATCAGTTTCTTGGTTCTTCGCTTGTATCTTGGTCTTCTCGAAAACAATCTAGAGTTGTGCTTTCTACTACTGAGACTGAGTATGTAGCTGCTGCTAGCTGCTGCTCACAGTTGGTTTGGATGATTTCTACTTTGCGGGATTTTGGGTTGTTCTTCCCTGCCAGAGTTCCTTTGTTTTGTGATAGCACCAGCACAATTAAGGTAGGGAAAAACCCATGTCTTCATTCAAAAACCAAACATATTGATGTTCGCTTTCATTTTCTGAGGGATCAATATGAGAAAGGGGTCATTGATCTTGTTCATATTGATACCCATCAGCAGTTGGCTGACATTTTTACCAAACCCCTAGATCAGTCTACTTTGAGCGTTTGCGAGGGGATTTGGGAGTTGTGTATCCTTTTTAGGATATGTTGAGTCAATTTTTTATTTTTTCTTTATTCTTTTCTTGAGTCTTCTCGTGTGTGTTCATATCATGCATTTTCACATATCACATTTTGAGCTTTCTTCTGTTATATGATTGATCTGCTTTACTTATTCTAGTTGGTACATGCTTTTGATTAACTGTCAATGATCATGTTTTGCTTCAGTTCACATGATATGTTTGATATCTGTCATATGCATGACTTTTATGCTTTAAAATTGAAAAATCATCACCATTGCTTCTGGTAACTAGCATGTGTAGGTTGAATGCTTCTGCTATCTTTTACATACCTTGTAGCTAGATCCTTACTTAGATGCAGATATGCAACTTGGACATCTATATGCTTTAAACATCGAAAATGTGCTATAAAAATGATAAAAAATCAGGAAAATGAAAAATCCATGCCTTTTTATGCTTAATTTGAAATGATCCAGGTGGGTTTGCTTTGTCGCATTGCATTGTTCTGGACTGCTTACCATAGCACTTTGGTATGAACTAGGACATTGTAATGTATGCCAATACCAATGTATTAAGCTTCTGATGGTCTAGTTCTTGCCTAGGCTTGACTTGGTCAGTTAGCATAAGGTTGACATGCAAATAACCCTTGGTAAAAATGAAAAAGGAAAAGAAAAAGCCTAAAATTTAAAAGGATAACAAGTTTGCTGAAGCACTTTGTTCTGGACAATGCTTATCTTGGTAGATATCAGTTAGCTTTTGCATCTCATGCTTTGCTTGTCAACTAGAAAATGTGGTGATGCTTTTTGTTTGCAAAAATCGAAAAATGCGTGCTAATGACTCTCTTTAGATATCATCTGTTGCACTGATCATATCATGTATCTTAGACAGTATGTCTTTTGCTATACCTGTTAGATGTTGTAATTGCAGTCAATCATATCTGAGAAGCATGCTTTTTACACTCCACCTACACCCAATTTGCATTCATGGCATATTTTGAGGGGGAGCCGCATGTCAGGGGGAGTTTGTGTCTATGTCTTTTTAGAGTGCATTTAGTCTCACTTGATGATTTCATTTGTCAACAAGGGGGAGAAATTTTGTGTTACTCGATCTTTTAAAATAGTTTAGGGGGAGTTTTGGCTTTCTCTGGGATTTATTTCAGGGGGAGTTTTTTAGTCTCTTTTGTCTTTACTTTTTAGATATCTCTGTTGATAGTTCTGAGATTGCACTTGTTTTGAGTCGTTATTTCTAGTTAACCATAATGACCATTTTTTCTTGCTTCTATTCGGCTTTTGGTCATTAGGCTTAAACTTTTATTTTCTTCTTTCTGTTTTCTTTTGTTTTTATTTTCGTGTTTCCACATGTTTTGCAGGTTCTGAAGAATTGCTGAAGAGGGTGTTGACAATGCACTCATCAAGGGGGAGATTGAGGAACCATGTTGAAGAGCATGAGTCTTATGGCTCCAGATGTGATGAGTGATTGTCAACGGAAGTCAAAGAGGAGACGTGAAGACCTGCCGTGTCTGTGGCGCGTGTGACTAAGGTACACGGGTAGCGAGCGACAGCCGGGCAGAGGAGCCGCGGAGTCGGGCTGGCTCAATCCGAGTACATGGGTTAGGAGCGGTAGAGGATCCACTGGTCTATTGACCGGGATTGACTCAAGTACACGGGCGGTGAGCGATTGCCGGGCTGAGGAAGCTACGGAATCGGGTCGGCCCAATCCGGGTAAACGGTGCGAAGACGGTGGACACTTCGTTAGTTTCGGCACAAAACTGACAACCGATGATTATCTTTATTTAGTATTTTAATATTTAGTCTTTAGGTCCACAGTCTTTGTTATTCGAGACAGTTAAATATTCTAAGGGCATTTTAGTAATTTCCAATTTTATTTTTAGAGTCAGTGTAATTTACCCTAGGGGTAAATTAGTCTTTTACCTTTATTAGTGGGCTGCCTATAAATAGGCCCCAACACCCTAGGGTTAGGGTTGACTCTTTCCGAAATCAATCTACCGAGTCCGGATTTTTGTTCCATCGCCGCAATCCTTTTCTCTGGGAAAATTTTCACTGCATCGTGATTATCCTTTCTCCGTCCATTGCGTCGTCGGCCAGGAGGCACGGAGCAACACGTTGACGCAGGGCTGCGAGGCACACGGAACCGCACAGACGTGGTTCTTTTTCTCGTTCCTGACGTAGTGCGGGACAATAGCAGCAGCACGGGCGGCGTGGCGTGCAGAGCCTAACGCTAGGCGCATGCAATCGGCTGCTACAGCTAGGGCCTAGTTGCATAGGGCGACAACCTATGCATAGCCAGCCGTCACATCTACAGTGCACGGCAGCCAAGGCTCGGTGGCAAAGTTTTGTTTTTCCGTGGCGCGGCGATCGACTTTGTGAGGAGCACTGTGCACACGTAAAAACTTTTTACACATCGCATGGAAGCGCGTTTCGCTGCTGCTGCGTCTGAAAGGAAAAAGAAATGCGTGACGTCAATCAAGCGCAGCAGTTCAACGCCCAGCGATTTTCTCAAGGCACGGGTTCCGGCGTGGGCGAACAAATGCACGTAAACTTTCTTATCTAATCTCCTATTTTTCAGTCAGATTAATTAAATTAATAATTATCTATTCTTAATTAGCATGCAAATCTGGTTAGTAATTTCGTGATTAATTTTTGACTGCTAAAACCTTATTAGTACTCGCATATTATTTATTTAAGTATTTTAGTCTGTTTGTATAAAAAAGAAAAAAATTAGTCACAGTAATATTTTTTCATTCTAGAGTTACGTGCAATATATCAGTTTTATTTCTGAATTTATTTCTGGATGATCAATGTTTATTCACTTGATTAGTACTTTATTCTCAGATTGCAATATTAATATTTATTGATATATCTAGGTATTTTCCTGTGCACATCAAGTATTTATTAAATCATTTGAGAACACTTTTTATTTGCTGCAGTTATTTTTGTTTAGTTTAATTTATTTTTAATACCATTTTAATTAGGACACCGGTCATTTTTAGGCTAGACAACTTTACTACCTGTGATCTGCTTTGCTACTGCTGTTTGTCTATCGAGGTGCGTTGGGTGTTGGGTTTAGGCCATTGATTCGAAAGAATTTTTTAGGCGCCCATTCACCCCCCTCTGGTCGCTACTTCCGGTCCTACACTCCGTTCAGGCTACTATTCGGAGACGAAGCCATGACCTCGACAGAGTTGAAAGGGGGCTCCTTGTGGACAATAGAACCCGAAGACGAAGGCGAGAGACGTACTTCGCTGGACCTATCCGAAGAAACACGGCTCCATGTCGTGGCCAATTTGACGAAGTATCAAGATCAAACGAAGGCCTGGTATGACCCTAAGGTAAATCTAAAAGAGCTCAGGCCTAGGCACCTCATTCTCTGGAGCATGATTGCATGCCCTAGGAAAGTTAAGCAACAAATGGGAAGGCTCATATATCATACTCCGGTCTGGTAGACTGGGCTCGTTTAAACTAGCCAATCTCAAAGGGGAAGAGTTAAAGCACGCATGGCATGTGGAGCATCTCATGTGCTACTTTGTGTAGAAACTTTGTAAGCTAAAAATAGCAGTTAATACTTCGAATAAAGGTTCAAATTCAAAAAATGCATGCCCCAAAACAAAATCGTACCACAGTGGACGCATTGTGGTGTGGGTAGCATTTTTGTGAGGTACGACATCATTTTTGTTACAACACTGCCACCCGGAGCCACCGGCTCGACGCAAGAAAAACAGAGGGTCTAATGTGCATAGCAGTGCATGACACTTCGCACGAGGCTAGATGCCCACTGTTCAAGGTCACTCCCCTAGCACTGTTGAACGCGCAAAAGGATTCTGGGCCACCGGCCCGAAGCATCCAAAAAAGAGTCCAAAGAGACCATAAAAGGATTTTGGGCCACCCACCCAAAGCATCCAAAAAAGAGTCCAAAGAGACCACAAAAGGATTCCGGGCCACCGGCCTGAAGCATCTGAAAAGAAGTCAAAGGTGACCGAACACTACACGACATATGATCTGTACTTCGAACCATACTAGATATTGAACGTGACCGGTACTTATTAAGAAAAAGATAACCACCCCCACAAAGAGGGGCAAAGGGTAAAAGCACGTTCGAAATACATCTCGTAAGCTTTATTTCTTTTTTTAAAAAAAAGAGGGTCTGTTTACAAATTACAAAATATAGAGATCATACAGATACAACAACATGAAAATAGTCGAAGTATGTTTACATTATGAAAAATTAGTATCCAACCTAAGGAGGAATCGAAAACCCCTTCAGTCCTGATGGTTAGGCTCGTTCTGAGAACTCCCTCCTAGACTTAGAGCCCGAGAGGTAGCACAGGCCAGCAGATCCTTCTTAGCCTTGGTTTGAGTCCGCTTCCTCTTTTTTGAAGCCCTCCATGCCTTTCGCTCCTCTTGAAGCTCCGCCCAAGTACGAAGCCCGCGATGGCTAGACTCCACCGCAGCAGGCTCTTGTTATCCATCGGACCAGTCTACGAACTCCGAAGATGAAGACAAGACCTCAGCAGGTCCTTCATCTCTGCCAGACCAATCTACGTACTCTGACAATGAAGACAAGACCTCTACTATCTTTTCCTCCTATTTTATAGAAGTAAGTACTTGGTTAACCATTTCGGGCAAAATTCTTCTTGATCTATCGCGAGGAAAAGAAAAGTGAACACGCTTGTTGGGTTTTAAGGCTTTGAAAATTGCCAACTGGTGACGAAGGCCTTCGGTGGCTCTGAGTACCTCAATTTCAGGAAGCGGGACACATGCCAAGTCCTGAGTGCAAAACACCCAAAAAAGAAGTCATTTTCATTCATAAGTTAAGAAGCTTTACAAAAGAGCTTTACATCGAGGCCCTAAAAGAGACTACACTTTTGGGTCCACCGGAGGAAGGCTTGGGGAAGGCATCGGAGGAGGCTGTGTCTGCATTTGCTTCTAGCGGTGGGCCTCATCTATCCTAGACTTCATCGCCTCTTGACCTTCGGCCTTCCAAGGCGCCTAGAAGACCTTCTAAGCAGTGGTGGCGCTAGATGACAGAGTCGGAAGGTGCTCACCTTCGAAGGAGATAGGTGCCACCATGGTCACCGACGAGATGGTGCTACCAACATCTTTGAGATGATGAAGGACGCCGAGGGCATCCACCCTCATGGAGATTTCTCCGTATTTGGCAACGGTGGTACCCATGATCTTCACCGCTACTTGAACAATCTTTAGCCGACGGGCTAGGGGCTCATTCACGATGGTGGAAGATGAAGGGCAAGATTTGTCAAAGCACTCCAAGACATCCCGAAGGACATCCATGGTCTTAACTGCCACCCTTTCGCTCTTCGACCATTCGGTGAGCAAGGCCTCCGCTGACGACCTCAACTCAGAGTTCGAAGCCGAGAGCTCAGAATCCCTCTTTTCAAAGATAGCCTTCTGATCCTAAAGCTTCTGAACTTCGGCTACCAGAGTGTCTCACTTGGCTCGAAGGTATTCTGCCTCAACCTCGAAGGCCACCCGCCTCTCCTGCTTGCGCTGGAGTGCGTCCTCCATATTGGAAGCCTTCTCCTCAGAGTCGGCAAGGCAATCGCAAAGCCTCGCAGCCTTGCCTATGAGCCATCCGCACTCCGCGTCAAAAGAGGTTGTAGCCCCCTAGGCTAAGACAACAAAATACAGACAAGCAAAGGAAAGTAAGTAAATCAATAATGCTTCGATAAAAATAACCCACAAAAAGATACCGAGACAAGCGTACTTAGTAAGCAATCTGTTCAAGGGCGGTGCCAAGCTCAACTTCATCTGAACAGCTCACTTCGGTGACCACCTCGGTATCCCCCAAGTCACAACAGTCTTGAGCCAGGGGCTCCACTATCGCATGAAGGCCAAGCCTCGGAGTCAGGAACGGAGCCAGCAGAGGGAGCTTCATCATCACCTGCCGGACGTCCCTTTCAGAATAAGTCTTCGAGCGATAGGAAGCCTCCTCCGAAGCCTTCACCGAGTGGGCCCCATATTTTGATCCATGCAGGTTTACTATCTCAACGAGAGCCTTCCCCTTCGCCGCGGGTCTCTCCCTAATCGGTGAAGGAGGTTTCGAAGGACCCTCCACTAGGGTACCTAAAACATATTGAGATATGTCTAAAACACCGAAAAAATAGTGCAGGTACCATGAGGTGGACTCGAGATATGACTAGGGGGAACGTACCAGTTCCGGCACCTGTCGGGGAAGCTCCTAAGTCGGGGAAGCTGAAGGGGACCTTGGGCAGACCAGGCTCTTCAGCTTGCGATCCATCTTCTTCAAATGGGGCTTCGAGGCCCCTACCGGCCTTTGTTCGCCTTTCTCTTCCTCGGGATTGGGTCCAGGACGTACATGTCCGAAAGAGCAAGAGAATTGGTCCCAAGCTCACTCCACACCAATTGTATCTTTCCCAGGCCCCTACCAGCTCGAGAATATGCTTCTTCTCACTAGGAGTAGGGGCTCTGACAACATTTTCGGCCACTCGAACCACTTGCTCTAGGGTCATAACTATCTGTGAGCCTACGCAAGCAAAGGTATTTCTACATTAAGTACTTATGGAAAGAAAGATGATAAAAATTGCTGGAAGGGTCTTCGGAGCATACCTATCACGCCGGAGGGTATCTCATGAAGGGAACCATCCTGAGCGATCCAGAATGCGAGAGGCCAGCTGGCATTAAGAGGGGAGATATATAGGGAGATGAATTCCTCCGTTAAATCCCACATGCTCATGCACTAGGAAACTATTTCCATGAGTCGAACGCGGGACTGAATCGATCCCACGTCCAACGACACCTCCGCCCCCTCCGGTACAGGATCTCCTGAGGGGGGCCGGACAAGCTAGAGTCCGCCCCCACCTCCACGTAAAACCACCGGAGGATCTAGTCGGACTATCACCGCTCATTGATGGCCTTCGCAGGGAAGCTGTTTTGGTATTCTTTATGGAGCTGGAAATTGACGCTCTGGTAAGCCAGCAGCTTCGTTGAACTGTATATGTCGTACCACATCTTTGGTTGGTAGTTGGCCTCGTGCATCACCGCAAAGACCTCGACGCTCCCTTTGCATCCCTCTGCCCTCATGGCCCATTGGAAGATCGCTAGACGGGCGATGACGTGTGGAGAGAGCTATGGGAGCTCCACGTGGTAAAGTCGAAGGACTTCGACTAGTAGCTCCAAAGAAGAAAGCTCGAGCCCCACGTCAAAGAAGGCTTCGAAGATTACTACTTCCCCTTCGCGTAGCTCAGGAATGAATTCATCATCGGGGACCCGCATCAGGACCTCGGGTTTGAGCCGTTCAAACACGATCTCCTTCACTGTTTCCTCGGTGCAGGTTGACCTATCCAGGATGAAGGTCTGCTCTGAGTACTTCTCAGAGGGTGGTCAGAGATCTCGAGGGGCGTAAACCCTAGGGACGCCCGAATTTCCTAGTACTACTACTACCGCCGCCTGCTGCTGAATGAGAGGGGAGTCTGAGGCGTACCCCTTGGCACCTTTCTTGGTCATTTTCTATGATCCTTGGACGTGCTCGAGAGGTAGAACAAAAGTGGATATAAAAAAGGGGCTTCAAAAGCTAGGTCTTTGAAACAAGGAGACTTCACGATAACAGAAGACATCATTCTCTTTTATAGGGTCCTATTGGCGTGGTTTTAGGTCACACACTGAAACACGCGTGACCTGGGAGATTTGCTTAACTCCAGTGCAGGTCCTACGTCTTAGAAAAGGGTGCAGGGTGTGCCAATCAGTTTGACCGTGCAACTGATAAGGGATTGGAAAATACAGACATTAGTAGCTTAGCCAATCGATTGACAAACTGATGACTGTGGCGTAAAAGATAAAGCCGCGAAGCATCGTGCGATCGGCCATACGATCGATAGCCCGGATTAACCTAATCGAACAAGTGCACCATCGACCGATGGAGAAAACAGGACGTGCATATAGGCCGATGAGCACCCTTCAACCGTGAACATGATACGGAGATGAATTGAAGATAACCTATCAGCTTGTACTCCGGTAGAAATAAATAAGGCATGCCAGATAATAGATCTATATCATGGAAATCATCATAATAACTAGATCGGACCTAACCGAGATAGTAGTTAGTCACGATGATCTGAACAATATATCAACGAATTGGGAAAACTTTATTTAGATGAACTGTATACTGCATGAAAAAGATACAATAGCAAGAGATGTTGGACTTAACCGATGAAGCCTCAAACTATCAAACCTAGATCACCTCAATCTGAGAGATCAAACACAACTAATGCAACCTTAGACCTAGCCAAATACACTGAGAATAACTGACAACTGTGTTGTTTCACTCTTCTCCTCAAGAGATCAGCCCGAACTGATGCAACCATGAGGATACTAACCTAGTTGGCACGAAAGCCAGGGGTGGCTGGACTCACCTCTTTGTCGGAGATCAAACTGATGCAGCCCAGCTCCGAGAGCCCGAGTCTCGCCGGATAACCTTGGGGCACAAGGGTGGCATGCGCCGATTGTAGATTGAACGAGAGTTAAACTAAACCTAACCTAGGGGATACATATTTATAGTCCATAGACTTGCCGTCCAAGTAACCTATCAGCCAATTTTGGATGAATATGTAACCTCCTACCGCTCTTATCTCCATCGACCTCGTTCCGATCATGCAATTGTTACGGACGGGCTTCATTGACTTTATTTGACTGGATCTTCCTTGACCTTTCATTGACCATGCGGCAACTCGTTGTGGGCTCCTAGGCCGGAATCACTTTGATTTGACCGCTGAGGAACTACTTATCACTCTATAAGAACTGCCGAGCACCTCTCCTTTCTTTTTACGCCTTTCTCACAACGTTTCTCTTTCCTCAAGCTCAGCACTTGTTCCATGTTTCCTACGTTCATCGTATTCTCCGCCGGTCTCTTTTTAATCATCTTTAGATGCTTATCAATGATTCCATCCCCGAGGTAATTCATTGGCTTTTCCATCCTTCATTTTTGATTACTTGTTGATTTCCTTGGTTCTTCCACCTTTTTCTTATCACTTTTCCCCTCTTTTTTCTCTACAGAATCTAAAAAAACAAATCTTGATCCCTCTGGCCAAATATCCATCTTGTTTCTTCTTAGGGCCGTGTGGTGATCCTGATCCCACCGATTTTATCAATGTCGAAACCCAGCGCATCCCCTTTAAACACTAAAAAATGCTTCTTTCTGATTGGCACCAGAGCTTTAGGGCATTCCCCTCTCCGCTTCCTTGGTGGCACGACTAGCTCCTTAGGGTTGCTGCGTCAAAACAGAACATCGGGGAGTACACCAAGATTGCACATTGCATCAGCCTCTCTGTTGACACGAAAACATGCCCCCGCACTTGGGTCAGTTCGACGATCCAAAAGTGTGCGGATACTTAGGGACAAGCCTAAGCGTAACATAACATTGACGTTGCGTTCTGACTACCCTTAACAGTGGCAAGGGGGGTGGAGTCGCCAGGTAATCATATAACACAGAAATAATCCAATTAGCCGCAAAGAAATATATTAAACCAAATAAACCAGTAGGTTGATCGGAGCCTAACTGATTTGAAGGGTATAGTGCGAAGCGCTCGCCGAAGGGTACCTTCGACGTCTGGTGCGAAGGATCTCGCCGAATATAGTCTTCGGCGTTTAGATCGATTTGACTGAAGGCACGCTCCGAACAGATCTCAACGCAAGATCGCCTCCGAATGGCAGGGTTCGGCGCGAAGTCTCTAACACGATACAAACACTCCAACGCAACGTGCCGGCACAACTTCGTCCAGAGCGAAGTAGGGGCATGGTGAAGCCTGACGTGATGAAGCCTGCTGCAGAGCGTGTTGGCGTGCGGGACTTGGTCAAACTGACAACAGCGTGATAGTCCGGCATGGGTAGTCGAAGCAGGGTCCTGCTGAGGGGTGTTCTGGCAGCCTCCGAAGCCAGCCTCCTGGCTTCAGATACCTCCGGCGAAGGGACTCCGAGCGTGAAAATCTGCAACAGAACAGAGATCAAGTGCCAATTCGGCCTAGGGACCGAATCTGCTAAGTGTTGCAAAAGGGAAACAAATGTAGCAATCTGTTACGTAGATTAACGGATACTTCATAGGCGAAGTAACAAGGAGATAGCAATCTGTTACGTAGATTAAAGGGTACTCACGAGCGAAGTAGCAAGGCTTTCCACAGTTTCGGCGTGGCCGGCGGAGGGCTTCCAGGAAAACCCACGAAGGTTGCAGAAAGGTAAATAAAAAGTAAAGGTATGGTTCAAAGCTAGGGCTTTGTGATTGATTTGTGTTGGGGGCGTTTAATGAACCGGCCTCACCCTTATATTTATACGGGCTAGTCTTATTATCTCTAAGATTAATCTGGTAGGATTCGGCCTAATCAAACTTAGGGATAAAATTAGCTAGAATCAGACTCAAACTCTATCTCTGGAAATTGTAGGACCGAAAGTAGCGACCAGAGGGGGGGGTGAATGGGCGCCTAAAAATTCTTTCGAATCAATGGCCTGCTCCCAATACCCAACGCACCTCTAAAGACTAAACAACAGAGAATGAATAGATAGCCTAAGTCTAAAGGTATCTAGCCTAGAAGCAACTGTTGATAAATCAGAGAAACACAAAAGCAGTGCTACTAGACAGATAGACAGAATACTCAAGACATGGCTAGACAAATTTCTCAGTAAAGCAATCTAGGTGCACAATGAGTGAGAAGAGAAGTTACTTGTTTAAATCTGTCTCCTGTTCGGAACTTGGCGAAGCCTGCTTCGCCCGTCGAGGTCTGCTTCGGTGGTCGAAGCCTGCTTCACTGGTCAAAGCCTGCTTCGCTGGTCGACGCCTGCTTCACTGGTCGAAGCCTACTACGGAGGTTAGTTGCGAAGCCTGCCGAAGGTGTGTTTGGTCTAGCCTAGTTCGAAGTGGCAGGGAGCGAAGTATGCTTCGAATACAACGCACAGACAAACAACCTTCGAAAAGAGACGCGAAGGCTGACACGCGACAGAAAAACCAAAACGAAGCCTACACTCTACCTTCGAACAAAACACACCAAGGACCTTCGAAGAAGACGGAAGCAAACACTGTGCGAAGTCTAACAGAAAAACAAGCTTCGAAGCCAACTTTGAAACCTGTCGAAGTATGGACTTCGAAGAGCTCGAGTCGGAGTACCTTCGCACAAACGTTCGAAGTATGAAACGCTGACAGTTCAAGAAGTACTTCGAAGCTAGCAACTCAGGACACAAAACGAAGTTCGAAGTTCAAACGAAGCCTTCGAGTATATTAGATCGAAGCCTGTCTCACGGAGCTGAGGGGCTTCGAACAGAGAGGGTGGCTTCGCCAGAAAACAGTCAGAAAAGGTACTCAGTCCTGTCAACTTCGATCAAAAAGCTGCGCAGAAAAGCAAGCTAGAGTACTAGCGTACTGTTGCTACAAGAAGAAGTACTACTTGCTACAGTGAGCAAGAACTAGTACTCCTCGTGAAGAACAAGTAGCAACAGAGGCATAAATGCTGTATAAATAAACTAGCTGCGCCAAACAAATGAATCCGTAAACAACTGCAGAATCTCTGCAACTTGAAGTGACAGGAGAATAGAATAGAAGTTCATAGATTCAAGAAGAACATGCAAGAATAAACATGGGGAATGCAATAGCCTGGCGGCGCACAGACATGAATAAGGAACAAAAGGTGACCCAAATGACTGAAAGTGAGTTCTAGAAGGGGTAGTCCAACCCTAGGGATTGGGGCCCTATTTATAGGCTGCCCAATGGCCTAGAATATTCTGCCAGCCCCTTAGGGTTTTTTACAGGCGCAGGAATAAAGGAAAAGACTCTACTGCCCTTAGGTATTTTTACAGACACGACTGACTGACTGTGGGCCTAGAGATATAGATGGCTTATCCGGAAGCTAAGTTTTCATAGCGACTACGGCTTCTCTTCTGGACAGTCCGATACACGATCAACGGTTGTCAGTTCAGCGCCGAAACTGACAAAGCCTCCACCGAATTTGCACCAGGTACCCAGATTGGGCCGGCCCGATTCCGCAGCTCTCTCAGCCCGGCAATCACTCACCGCCCGTGTACCTGAGTCAACCCTGGTCAACAGCCCAGTGGGTCTTCTACTGCTTCTGGCCCATGTACCCGGATTAGGCCAGCCCGACTTCGCAGCCTCCTCTGCCCGATAGTCGCTCGCTGCCCGTGTACCTGAGTCACACGCGGCCCATGAAACAGCAGATCTCTTCTTCTTCCGTCCTCTTTGACTTTCGTTGACAATGACTCATCACTTCTGGAGCCATGAGTTCCATGCTATTCAGCATGGCTCCTCAATCTCCCCCTTGATGAGTGCATTGTCAACACTTCACTTCTTCAGCTCTTTAGAACCTGCGAACACATGTGGAAACACGAAAAACAAAGCACAAGAAAACAAAGAAGAAGAAAATAGGGTAAAAGTTTAACCCTAATGACCAAAAGCCGAACAAAAGCAAGAAGCGGTCATTATGGTTAACCAAAACGTAAAAGCTCAAAATGAGTGCGATTTCAGAACAACAAGGATATCAGCAGAGTAAGAACTCCCCCTTAAACTCTTGATCCCAATTTTTCTCCCCCTTGTTGACAAGTGAACTCATCAAGCACTCAAAAGAGACACAGACTCCCCCTGAAACGCAACTCCCCCTCAAAATATGCAATGAATGTAACTGGAGTGCAGGTGGAGCGAATAAAGCATGCTTCTCAGATATGATTGACTTGCAATTACAACATCTAACAGATACATCAAAAGACATACTGTTAACGATACATGGTATGATCAGTGCAACAGATGATATCTAAAGAAAGTCATTTGCACACATTTTTTGGTTTTTTTTGCAAACAAAAGCATCACCACATTTTCCAGTTGACAAGCAAGGTAAAGCATGAGATGCAAAAGCTAACTGATATTTACCAAGATAAGCATTGTCCAAAAACAAAGTGCTTCAGCAAACTTGTTATCATTTCAATTTTCAAGCTTTTTCTTTTCTCTTTTTCATTTATGCCAGGGGTTATTTGCGTGTCAAACCTTATGCTGACCGACCAAGTCAAGCCTAGGCCAGAACTGGACCATCAGAAGCTTAAGACATTGGTCTTGGCATACACTGCATTGTCCCAGTTCATACCAAAGTGCTATGGTACGCAGTCCAGAACAATGCAATGCGACAAAATAAACCCACCTGGATCTTTTCAATTTTAAGCATAGAAAGGCATGGAAATTTTCATTTTTCTGATTTTTCATTTTTTTATAGCACATTTTCCATGTTCAAAAGCATAAAAATGTCCAAGTTGCGTATTTGCATCTAAGTAAGGAGCGAGCTACAAGGTATGTATCAGATAGCAAAAACATTCAGCCTACACATGCTAGTTACCAGAAGCAATGGTGATCATTTTTCAATTTTAAAGCATAAAAGCCATGCATATGACAAATATCAGACTTATCAAGCGAACTGAGACAAGTCATGATCATTGACAAGTAATCAAAAGCATGTACCAGCTAGAAAAAGTAAAGCAGTTCAATCATATAACAGAAGCAGCTCTAAAGTGTGATGTGTGAATATGCAAGGTATGAACACACACAAGAAGACTCAAGAAAAGAGTAAAAAAAGAAGGAAAACTAACGCAAAATATCCTAGAAAGGATACACAACACCCAAATCCCCTCGCAAATGCTTAAAGGTAGACTGATCTAGGGGTTTGGTGAAAATGTCAGCCAACTGATGATGGGTATCAACATGAACAAGGTCAATGACACCTTTCTCATATTGATCCCGCAGAAAATGAAAGTGCACATCAATGTGTTTGTTTTTTGAATGGAGACAAGGGTTTTTCCCTACACTAATTGCACTGGTGCTGTCGCAAAACAATGGAACTCTGGTAGGAAAGAACAACCCAAAATCTCGCAGAGTAGAAATCATCCAAACCAACTGTGAGCAGCTAGCAGCAGCTACATACTCAGCCTCTGTGGTCGAAAGAGCAACTCCAGATTGCTTTCGAGAAGACCAAGAGACAAGAGACGAACCAAGAAATTGGCAAGTACCGAAAGTCGACTTGCGATCCAACAGGCACCCACCAAAGTCAGCGTCCGAAAAGCCAGATAAATCAAGAGATGATGATGCTGAATAGTAAAGACCAAGATCAGGCGCATAAGTAAGGTATCTGAAGATGCGCTTGACAGCCTGCCGATGGGACGTGTGTGGTGAAGACTGAAAACGCGCGCAAAGTCCCACGGCGAACTGAATGTCTGGTCTGGTCGCCGTCAAGTACAGCAGAGAACCGATCATCCCTCGAAACTCCCTCTTGTTAACCTTGACGCCGCTCTCGTCCTTGTCCAGACCCCCACATGTGCCCATCGGGGTCATCTGCGGCTTCAATTCACCACCAAAGTCAAATTTCTTAAGCATGTCACGAGTGTACTTACCTTAGTGGATGAAGGTGCCGTCCATGGTCTGCTTGATCTGGAGCCCTAAGAAGTACTTGAGCTCACCCATGAGGCTCATCTCAAACTCACTGTGCATCTGCTCAGAAAACTTGGACACAAGATCATTAGTAGTACCGCCAAAAATAATATCGTCCACGTAAATCTGAGCAACTAAAAAATCTGAAGCATCTCTGAGCAAGAAAAGAGTTTTATCCACCGAACCCATCACAAAGCCCTTCCCCAACAAAAATTGCTTCAACCGGTCATACCAAGCCCTAGGGGCTTGCTTCAACCCGTATAAAGCTTTTTGCAACTTAAAAACATGTCGAGGAAACTTAGGGTTCTCAAAACTGGGGGGCTGCCTAACATAAACTTCCTCCTCTATGAACCCGTTCAGAAAAGCACTCTTAACGTCCATTTGAAAAAGCTTAAAACCCTTCGAAGCGGCAAAAGCTAAGAGAATACGAATGGACTAGAGACGGGCAACAGGGGCGAAAGTTTCTTCAAAATCAATGCCCTCTTTCTGGCAAAAACCCTGGGCAACTAGTCGAGCTTTGTTGCGCACCACAACCCCATCTTCACCTTGTTTGTTCTTGAACACCCATTTGGTGCCTATGGGGTTGCATCCTGGTGGCGGCTCAACTAGTGTCCAAACCCGATTACAGACAAAATTATCAAGCTCTTCTTGCATAGCATTAATCCAATTTGAATCAGACAGAGCAGGAGAAACATCTCTGGGCTCAAAAGATGCAACAAAAGCAGATTCAGCAAACACAGCAAGAGAGGTAGAAGAACGCAAAGTTCTCTCAGTCAAATCACCGATGATGAGCTCCGAGGGGTGATCACGCTGAACTGCTTGGGATCCTTGGTGATCTGAAGTCACCTCACCGGAGTCAGCAGCTGGCACCTCTGGACTCGACTGAGGGGGCTCGATCGTAGTGGAAGAAGTGATCAGAGGTCCACCCTCATCCTCAGTCGAAGTCTCAGAAGGTGTGGGCTCTGCAGGGGGTGCAGAAGGCCCACCCTCATCAGCAGCTGGAGTATCCTCATCTTCCTCGAAGATGGACTCTCTGAGCTCATCATCACCAGAAAGCTCAAAAGAAGGAGTTAAAGAAGGCAAGGACTCATCAAATGAAACTTCACAAGTCTCGACAAGCTGCTGGGTTTCGAGTTTCCAAACACGGAAACCTCGAGAATGCAATGAATAACCAAGAAAAACGCCATCCCAGCAACGAGACTCAAACTTATCCAAATGCCCTCCCTTCTTGAGCACAAAGCACTTGCAGCCAAACGCTCGCAAGTGGCTCACCTTGGGCTGTCTGCCAAACCGCAACTCGTATGAGGTCTTACCTAGGTAAGCTCTAAGAAAAATGCGGTTGGCCAGATATCAAGCCGTGTTCATGGCTTCAGCCCAAAAACGCCTAGGAGTCCTGTGCTCATCGAGCATCGTCCTGGCCATCTCGACTAGCGTGCGGTTCTTTCGTTCCACAAAGCCGTTCTGTGGGGGAGTGTAAGGAGAAGAAAACTGATGGTCCAGACCCTGATCACTACAGAAGCTGATGAACTGAGAGTTCTTGAACTCAGCCATTGTCGGAGCGAATTGCTCGCATCCGACCATTGTTCTCATTCTTCAGCTTCAAAATCAGGTCATGAACAAACTGAAACGTTTCATCCTTAGACTCCAAAAAGAAAACCCACGAGAATCGAGAGAAGTCATCAACAATGACAAGTGCGTACCACTTTCCACCGACTGAACGTACCCGAGCTGGACCAACAGTGTCCAAGTGTAAAAGCTCGCCCCAGATACGAAGTCATCACCTGAGTCACAGGTGAGTGAGAAGCGGCAACCATTTTCCCATGACGACAGGGATGACAAACTAGATCCTTCTCCATCTTAAGCTTGGGCAATCCTCGGATGAGGTCCATAGAGCTTAACCTGACTAGCAGATCAAAACTCACATGACCTAACCTCCTATGCCACTTCCAGAGCTCAGAAGAAGATCCAGCAATCAAACAACGAGAAGGGCCAAAAGAACTAGAGAAGTCAATTCGAAAAACTTTACCGAAAGGTAAAATATGGCAAATAAAAGACCCTCTAGAATCAAACACAGAAGAGTTGCCCTTTTTAAAACACACTTCCAAACCATCCTCAAGAAGTTGCGAAATAGAAATCAAATTGAAGTTCAAATTCTTAACCAAAGCAACATTCTTCAAAGAGAAATGATCTGAAATGCGAATAGAGCCAATGCCACTTACTTTCCCTTGACCACTGTTCCTGAACGTGATGTACTCTTTGGAGCTCGGGGGAGTGAGACTGGAGAACCATCTGCGATGTCCCGTCATGTGGCGAGAGTATCCTGAGTCCATGATCCAAACGTCTTCCAGTCCCCGATCCTGCACAATCAGTGGCTGTAAGTGGGAGCAAATGGTCCGGCACCAGATTTAGCAAAAGAGCTAAACCAGTGTCGAGCCATCTGCTCAAAAGATGGAAAGTAGAAATCATCATGAGAATTTGGACCAAAACGCGGCTCAAAGCGCGGTCCTCGGTTCTACCTAAAGCCTCAGCTACGACGTCCAGGACCGTAGCCAAAACAGCCTGGAGCTCTGCCGGAACGACTACCACCAACTGGAGCACGGGCAACAAAGTCGTCTCCTCTACCACCACCTACACGACGCGGCCTGGCCTCCAGCCTCTCCCCGTGTCGAGGAACACGCAGTCTACCACCCTGCTGGTAGAACTGCTCCTAATCACCATGAGCTCTCTCTGCTCTCTCAACCTGCTTCCTCCTGAAGCAAAACTCCGCAAGATGCCCATCTCTCTAACAATACTCACAATGGTAGGTGGGCTTCTTGGGATGTGGTTGAGGCTTGGGGTTCTTGGGCTTGGTGGTGTTAGGTGTAGTCTTCTTGGGTTGAGAAGGTCTAGGAAGAGAGTCTAGAGAAGAGTGGAGGTGTTTGGGCTTTGGAACCCAGATAGGCTTCTTGGGTGGAGCTTTGGGTGGTTCATGAATTACTCCATCCTTGGGCTGACAAGCCTGGGAAGACTCAGTGGAGTGAGTCTTGGGATACCTCTATTCTGGAGTCATTTTACTCCACTCCACTGCCCGGCTAATGGCACTCTCAAAGTCAGCCTTGGTGTAGGTGTAACCTACCCCAAACCCATCCTGCCTCTTGAATTGCTGGATCATCATGCCGAGTTGTGGCTCTCTGGCACCGATCCAACTCAGGATAGAACGGAGGTAAAAGTTCTCATTCTGAGAATCAGCTAGCTCCTCTCTCAAGGAAGCTAGAACCTCCATCTGAGACAAGCAGGTCTCACACTCACTCTCTTCTTGGACAGACTTCTCGGCTTTTAGCTTGATCAACTCAAGTCTAAGAGACAGGTAGTTCTCACAGACAGTGGGTGGAACTGACAATGTCTCAAGCTCTAGCCTAGTCTACGCAAGCTCAGCTCTCAACCTCTCCAAATCACCCAAATGCTCATCACCCTTGGATTTCAGCTCAGCTAAGGCAGCTAGATGAGATGGGCAATGAACACAGGGTGCGACGACAGTGGCTTGAGCATCTTTCAGCTCCAACTGAGCGCTTTCAAGCTCAGTGGCCAAAGCGTCCCTCTCATCAACCCTTTCTGTGTACTTGGACTTCAGAGTCGACAAGTCACACAGAAGCACCTCACACTTCGGGCACTCACTGCTATCACCCAAGCAAGGGGAAGAAGATAGACTCTCAATTCTGCCATTGGCTATGGCAAGCTCACTCTCTAACTCATCTATCCTCTTCTTGGCCCCCCTAAGCAGTTTTTCCCTATATTTCAACTCCTGACGATTGCTCTCAAGTAAATCAACGATTTCGCGCTCATAGGATGATACCTTTTCGTTGTCGTCATCGTCGGAGTCGTCGGAGGAGCTCTTTTCTTCCTTATCCCCAAGATCCATTGAACAGAAGCTATTGCGGGATCTTCGGCGCTGGTGTGAGCGGCTCTTCGGCTTGTCTCCGAAGGCCATGAAGTAGAGGCCCGCCGGATTGTCCTTGTCCTTCCCCTTCCTGATGGCGATCTCCTCATCGCTTGAGCTCGATGAAGAGGAAGAAGACGTGGACCGCTTGGAGTAGCTCTTCTCTATTTCGGCGAAGAAGGCCTTGTCGCGCTTCTTGTTCTCTCGCCGGTAGTCCTTCAGGGCCTTCTTGAAGAATCTGGTCTTCGGCTTGCCCTTGTTGAAGGAAGAGCTCTCATGCTTGCCGGAGTCGTGGAAGCTGCCACCGATGCCCTTCTTGTGTCCATTGCGCTTGGGGCAGTCGGCGATGAAGTGTCCTGGATCACCACACTCAAAGCATCCGGATTTTGTGTCGTGTCTTTTGAACATTCTCTTGTCATAGACACGACACACTCGGTTGTTAAAGAGACACAAATCATCATCTCCCAAAGACTCAAGCTAGTCCTTAGTGATAGACATCAAGGAGAACCCAGCACAGCTCACAGCAGAGGGATCAACAGAAGGTGTAGCAAGGGCCAGGGATTTTGATCCAGAACCAGTGAGATTTGATCTCAGCTGGATATCTACCTCAGTGGCCTTCAGCTTGCTAAACAACTCAGAAATGGTCAAGGTATCGTAAGAAGTGCTCTCAACGATAGAGGATACCTTGATCTCCCAGATCTTTGGGTCCAAGGTATGGAGAACCTTGAGCGCCTGCTCGTGATCTGAGAGTAACTGAGCACCCTCAGCCTTGTTATCCCGAAGCTTGTTAATGATCGATTGAAAGCGACCAAACAAAGCTTCAACAGATTCACCCGACTTTTGTGTGAAGTTCTCGTACTCACGCCGGTAGGTCTGATAGAGCCGAGCCTTGACCTGTGCTGTTCCCTCATTGTGTGCCTTGAGGGTAGCCCAGATCTCTCTCGCAGTGGAGAGATGGCTCACACGCTCAAACTCAGTGGGACCTAAACCAGAGAAAAGAATGTTCACAGCCTTACTGTTGCTCAGATGCTGAGCAATGATACCAGCAGTACCATGCTCAGCGACTGGCAATATGACAAACGTGGTGTGAACGCAAATGTCCCAAATGTCCGAACCCTGGCTCATGAGATAGGCTCACATGCGAGTCTTCCAATAATTATAGCCATAGGCTTCCAAGGACGGAACCTTGCCAGGAGACGTCATGGTCACTACTGGGGTTTAGAACCGGTTAAGGTATGGAAAAACCCTAACCTTGCTCTGATACCACTTGTAGGACCGAAAGTAGCGACCAGAGGGGGGTGAATGGGCGCCTAAAAATTCTTTCGAATCAATGGCCTGTTCCCAATACCCAACGCACCTCTAAAGACTAAACAGCAGAGAATGAACAGATAGCCTAAGTCTAAAGGTATCTAGCCTAGAAGCAACTATTGATAAATCAGAGAAACACAAAAGCAGTGCTACTAGACAGATAGACAGAATACTCAAGACATGGCTAGACAAATTTCTCAGTAAAGCAATCTAGGTGCACAATGAGTGATAAGAGAAGTTACTTGTTTAAATCTGTCTCCTGTTCGGAACTTGGCGAAGCCTGCTTCGCCCGTCGAGGTCTGCTTCGGCGGTCGAAGCCTGCTTCACTGGTCGAAGCCTGCTTCGCAGGTCGAAGCCTGCTTCACTGGTCGAAGCTTGCTACGGAGGTTAGTTGCGAAGCCTGCCGAAGGTGTGTTTGGTCTAGCCTAGTTCGAAGTGGCAGGGAGCGAAGTATGCTTCGAATACAACGCACAGACAAACAACCTTCGAAAAGAGACGCGAAGGCTGACACGCGACAGAAAAACCAAAATGAAGCCTACACTCTACCATCGAACAAAACACACCAAGGACCTTCGAAGAAGACGAAAGCAAACATTGTGCGAAGTCTAACAGAAAAACAAGCTTCGAAGCCATCTTCGAAACCTGTCGAAGTATGGACTTCGAAGAGCTCGAGTCGGAGTACCTTCGCACAAACGTTCGAAGTATGAAACGCTGACTGTTCAAGAAGTACTTCGAAGCTAGCAACTCAGGACACAAAACGAAGTTCGAAGTTCAAACGAAGCCTTCGAGTATATCAGATCGAAGCCTGTCTCACGGAGATGAGGGGCTTCGAACAGAGACGGTGGCTTCACCAGAAAACAGTCAAAAAAGGTACTCAGTCCTGTCAACTTCGATCAAAAAGCTGCGCAGAAAAGCAAGCTAGAGTACTAGCGTACTGTTGCTACAGGAAGTAGTACTACTTGCTACAGTGAGCAAGAACTAGTACTCCTCGTGAAGAACAAGTAGCAACAGAGGCATAAATGCTGTAGAAATAAACTAGCTGCGCCAAACAAATGAATCCGTAAACAACTGCAGAATCTCTGCAACTTGAAGTGACAAGAGAATAGAATAGAAGTTCACAGATTCAAGAAGAACATGCAAGAATAAACATGGGGAATGCAATAGCCTGGCGGCGCACAGACAGGAATAAGGAACAAAAGGTGACCCAAATGATTGAAAGTGAGTTCTAGAAGGGGTAGTCCAACCCTAGGGATTGGGGCCCTATTTATAGGCTGCCCAATGGCCTAGAATATTCTGCCAGCCCCTTAGGGTTTTTTACAGACGCAGGAATAAAGGAAACGACTCTACTGCCCTTAGGTATTTTTACAGACACGACTGACTGACTGTGGGCCTAGAGATATAGATGGCTTATCCGGAAGCTAAGTTTTCGTAGAGACTTCGGCTTCTCTTCTGGACAGTTCGATACACGATCAATGGTTATCAGTTCAGTGCCGAAACTGACAAAGCGTCCACTGACTTTGCACCAGGTACCGGGATTGGGCCGGCCCGATTCCGCAGCTCTCTCAGCCCGGCAATCACTCACCGCCCGTGTACCTGAGTCAACCCTGGTTAACAGCCCAGTGGGTCTTCTACTGCTTCTGGCCCATGTACCCGGATTGGGCCAGCCCGACTTCGCAGCCTCCTCTGCCCGACAGTCGCTCGCTGCCCGTGTACCTAAGTCACACGCGGCCCATGAAACAGCAGGTCTCTTCTTCTTCTGTCCTCTTTGACTTTTGTTGACAATGACTCATCACTTCTGGAGCCATGAGGCCCATGCTATTCAACATGGCTCCTCAGAAATCAGCCCGAGGTGGGCCTTCGGTAGAGCCTACCGAAGCCTCCTCCTTGGGCCGAAGCTTCGGCGAGGCAGGCCTCTGAAGGCCTTCGGGCCGAAGGTAGCAGGCCACTGGAAGGCCTCTGAATCCCAATTCTTAATGGGCCTTCAGCCCTGTAGGGCTTCGGCCTGACCCAAGACGTGTATTTCGGCCCAAATTACCAAAATTGATATTTTGACAATCTTGACCATTAATGCCATTTTTTCTATCAACACTCTCTCTCGCTCTCCCTTTCAAGAATGAGCCGATGCTAGCGTCCTCCTGCTACTTTTGGTCTAATGCGTTGAATGCATTCCTCGTTGGCCATGTACCGATGAGCCCTACCCTTCTTGACATAGCAGCCCTAACCTCCCTTAACATCACTTCTGTGGTCGACCCCTTCCTTTTCCGCTCCAAAGCCTCCCATCATCTTGACACTAAGTCCATCGGCGGTTTGGCCAAGTATGTATCCATTCACAATAAACAGACTGGCACCGTCAGTGACCGGGAGCACGTTGCCTTCCTCAACCTCTAGCTCGAGAGGTTTCTGTTATGTGGATCCACCCTTGGGCCCACCTGCCACCTTCAGTTTCTCACTGAACAACTAGCCGCTGGAGTTGTGGTCCCTCTCGGTCGATACCTCCTTGGCTCCCACTATTTTCTTCTTCATTAGGTATCGGCCCGGCTATCGGCTGGTGATGTAGTGGGTCACCTTGGAGGTCCTTGGTGGTTCCTCTTGTTGTGGCTTAACGTATACACGACCAAGTCTTCTCCTGGCCCTTCTTTTGACACCCTTTGTTTTCCATCGGACCACCGTGAGTCTAAGCCTCCAACCACCCGCCCATGTTTATCCTTAGGTGAGGTCGTCGCCTATCGGCCTAGGGCCAAGTTGTCCACCGATATCTTGTCCTGTTGGTTCAAGGCTTTCTATTGCGGCTTCGTAAGTGACTCGGTAGTGTGGTATGCCTACGAATCCCTACCCGATTATGAATACCCTCACCCGCTGTCCTTGGCCGATGTGCTAGTGACACCAAAAAGCGAGCTTGTCTTCCTTGCTTGTATTTCCCCTTGTCTCCTCCCGACTAACTTCACCTCCTCTTCGTGTAAGCCATCATATTAATTTTACCATCCGATGGTCTGCGCCCAGCAACTTGGCTTTGGCCAGTTGCCGATTGATCTTTTCTTTGTCGGTCAGATTCAGGTTCATGGTGAAGTCACGAGCCGAGTGGAGTTCGATTGGCTGTTCTCTATGACCGATGTCATCCCTCTCGGGGAGCTCCCTTCATGGAACGCGTGTAGGATAGAATCGGTCCCTTTCAACAAATTGTGGTCTGAGACGAGTCAACACGTCTTCAACCGCCGCACCCAGCACTTTTGCCTCTCGCCGGACCCATCATTCAATGACATCGACCCCGAGGTTGGTTTCAGCTCCCGTGGCTTGATTTGCTTTCGGTTTTGATTCTTCTTGTGTCTTCTCTAACTTTTCTTTTGCAGGAGGAATACATTGACGCTCTGTTAGAGAGCCGAAGCGGTAGGCAGATCCATTACGGGCTGCCATCGTCCACTACCACTGGGCAGCGAAGCCCCTACCCCTTTAGTGTGGCTTGCTAGGAAGTGAGTCAAGACTCCGGCGCCTAAGCGCAAAGCACCGACCGCAATGACGCACCGCACCACCAGTGCCCATACCATCCAAGGAATCACCTTGTCCTTGTAAATATTCATCTTCCTCCTGTGATTTCTTCGCTCTTGTTAGGTGACACCCGTCTTTCCTCAGTTGATGCCACCCACGTCCCCAGCTGTAGGGGGATCCATCATCGTTAGTGTTCCTCCCTTGGCATCAGTATGTATACTTTTATTGCGTGGTACTTGCTTTTCCTTTTTCACCACTTTCTGCCTCTTCATTTTTCTTGTAGCTCCTCCCCATCACGGCATCAGATCGCGTGTTAAGTGACTCGGTCGGCGCCTAGCCGATTCCACCTACCGATGATACCACTGTGATTCCCGCCATCAGGGTCAACATTCTAGGGGCATGACCGTTGACCCTGCTGCATTGGCCGATGCTACCGTCGAATTCACGCCGGGCGGGCTGATGTACTAGGAGAATAATCGGCAGCCGCCCGAATTGACACCAAGGTTCCCTAGGTAAATGCCTTTATGCGGGTGTATGCTTTGTCTCTTTCCCTTTGTATTACTCACATCGGCTTTGAATGTAGCCGATGCCGAGCACCGTGGGTTCAACTTCCCCCCAAGGCGGTGATGCAGAAGGCAGCTCTTGTTCCCCCAGCGGTCGCAAATGATGACAGGGCCCTCCCTGCCAGGGGTACTCCATGATCGGCCACCTCCACCGACTCTACCAATGTGAGTCTCTGCTCCTCCCCATAGTCACCGTACTTGCTGAGCGTGTTTAATTCCTTCTTCAGTATCTTTCTTTTTAGCCTCCTTTTGACCTCGGATCCTACCTTGGGGCCGATGATGAGGTCGAGGCTGCCTCTGCACCGGCCGCTGCCTTGCTCCCTCTAGAAGTCAGGGAGGTTTTGCAAGATATGCTATGTCGCTTGGAAGACCCCGTGGAAGTCCTGGTCAATGATTTAGGGCCGATACGCTAACGCCTCAATGACATCCTAAACTTCCTTCCTCCGAGGCTAGTGGATGTCCTCACGCCGGCCGCCCAGGTGGAGTTTCACTGGCCGGCCGTACAACGGGCGATGCGTTAGATGGCCGACCATGCGAGTCATGCGTCTCAATGGGCAGAGGTCAAAACACTTAATGCAGCGGCGTTGGCCGAAGGCTCTCTCCTAGACCATCTCTAGGGTGAGTCATCGGTCGTCCCACAGAAGTTGGCCTCACTTTAGTCAAAAGAAGTCGCCGTGATTGCCCGATTGGATGAGGTGCGGGCAGAAATCACTGTCTAGGCGGGTGCTCTGGCCTTTCTCCTAGACCGGATTGAAGCCCAGAAGTGCCGCCTCACCGAGGCTATACGTCTTGCGCAGCATCGATGTCGGGCCCTTCGGGACGTTCTTGGTTTAGATGCGGACGATCGTGCCGTCCTTTGGAATGTTGACGCCATCCGGGTGGGAGTGATCGAGGGCATCCGTCGTGCTTTATCTTAAACCTTTTCTTTGTTGAATCTCCAGTTTTGTATTCCAAACATTATATTCGCCTGGCGTGATTGCCTTTGATTTCTTTATGAATCTTCTTGTTGGCGTTATTGGGCTTGGGGCAATGCCTTTGCATCAGGAATCTCGAGACGATACCCTAGGCATCGGCTATATACCTCGTTCGAATGATTAGGAGGTGTCCCTTTTAGGCGATCATTCGGCCCTTCCAAACTCCCCAACGTAGTAGCCTTTAACTCGTTTATGTTCCGCTGGGAATCTGGCTACTCGTGAATATTTGCCTCAGACGGTCCTCCAATCCAATGACTATATTGTCGCATCTCGTTGTTAGACACGACCTTCATCCATGTAGGTTCCTTGCTCCTTCATCATTTCCCCGATCAACCTCTTCGTCGCTCGACTCCGCCCTGTGCAACCGATCAGTTCCCTTTCTATGCGTATGCCGATTGTCATCATAGTGTGCGCGTGCCATGTCGGCAGGGAGTGCGTGTTCCCCAACGTTCATCGGCTCTTTTCATCATCAAACCTGATTCGGCCTTCCTCTACGGCCGATTGAATCTGCTTCCTGAAGACCTTGCACTCGTTAGTATGATGTGATGGGGAGTTGTGCCATTTGCAGTACTTCTTCTTTAGTTCTTCGGCAGACGGTATCACATGGCCAGGTGATAGGTGGATTTGCTTCTCCCTTAACAGCAGGCCAAATATTTTATCGACGTTGTTGATATCAAAGTCATACCTCTCTTCCTTCTCGGTCGATTTTATCCATGGACATGTGACCTGCTTCTTGTTCTTGGACCACTCGTCCATCTCGACTTCTGCATCAGAGTCACTGTCCTCGTCGGAGTCCGAGCGGTACACTTGAGTGTACGCGACCTTCTTCTAGTACTTGTCTTGCCTGGCCTCTTGAAATCGGCTCTCGTGGGCCGATAACTTTTGCACTAGTTGTGAGAGGCTTTCGAACTCGTGCGATGATAACTTCTCCCTAATAGGGCTCATGAGTCCTTTGAACGCTAGCTCCACCAACTAGCTATCAGTGAGGTTCACACTATAGTATCTGCTGCATACGTCCCGAAACCTCTGTACATAGTCGGGGACCAACTCGTTCATCCTTTGTTTCACGGATGTCAAGTCATTCAACTTCATCTTCTTGATGCCAGTGAAGAAGTACTTGTGAAATCTCTTCTCCAGATCCACCCATCCTCTGATGGAATCTATCAGTAGTGAGGAAAACCACTCGAAGGCCGATCCTAACAATGACAGTGGGAACAACCAGACCTTCAGCGCCTCGTCAGCCGATGCCTCCTCACACTAGGCAAGGAACCAGCTAATGTGCTCGATCGTGGAGATCGAGTCTTGTCCTGAGAACTTGGTGAAGTCCGGCACCTTGTACTGGTTCTACAGCGGTACTCGATCAAACCACTCAGGATACGACCGTCGGTACATATAGGTCTGCTCTTTGGGTTTGAATCTGAATTGGTCTTTGATGAGCTCCGTGATTCGATTCACCCATTCGTCTTCTTGCTAGATCAGCGATAGATTTTTAGCAGGCATTGGCGCTTGTTGGTACCGGTACCGCCGAGTAGCGTCATGTTTGTATTGCCCTGCATCACCGTAGGACATTGCTCCATAGTGCGCCGTTCAGTGATATCCTGGAGGGACGACATCGGGTGCCCTCTTGGTGCCACGATGTTTGCTGAGGGGTCTCTTGTGATGCCATATGTCACTTGTGGCATCCACTGCCCTGGAATCCTGAGATCGGGAGCCAGTAACAGCGCTCGTGCATTCTTATCGGCCCAGTCTAGCGTGCCCTGGGGCGGACTGTGTAAGGGGACCGATGGCTAGGTCATCTTGTTGCCTTCGTAGTTCAGTGAAGAGCTCGGCTAATCTAGCCTCATTGGCCCATGCGGCAGTGTCGCTGGTCGAGTGTGCTGCAGTAATCTCAATGGGTCATTGGGGAGGTACGTCGAACCTTGCGGTGTGTCGCAAACTACTATGCCCCCTATGTCCTCCTTGATCAGTCCTTGAATAGTCATGGCCAATGTCCCTGATTGGCTGACCAGTGACTGGCGGATCGCCTAGTCGACGGCTTCTTGTAGACTGACCTAGAAATTCTCCGTTGGCTGACCACATTCTATGGTCAGTACTGGTGTTGGGAGTGGGGCCCTCTGAACGGGACCTGGTTGATTCATGTCATAGGCCTATAGGCATGATTTCCGGAACTCCTCCACATTTTGCTGCACCTCCATCCATTGTTCATGGGACAGAGCATCCATGGTGACCGTGATGACGTTTCCCTCGCTAAGCTCGCCCGCCATGGCAAGTTTGTTGGAGATGGTCACACACTGAAACAGGTGTGGCCTGGGAGATTTGCTTAACTCGAGTGGATGTCCTAAGTCTTAGAAAAGGGTGCAGGGCATGTCAATCAGTTTGACCCTGCAACTGATAAGGGATCGGAAAATACAGACGTTAGTAGCATAGCCGATCGGCTGGCAAGCCGATGAGTGTGGCATAAAAGATAAAACCGCTAAGCATCGTGCGATCGGCCATACAACCGATAGCTCGGATTAACCCAATCGAACAAGCGCGCCATCGACCGATGGAGAAAAACAGGACGTACATATAGGCCGATGAGCACCCTTCGATGGTGAACATGACACGAAGATGAATTGAAGATAACATATCAGCTTGTACTCTGATAGAAATAAATAAGGCATGCCAGATAATAGATCTATATCATGGAAATCATCACAATAACTAGATCGAACCTAACCGAGGCAGTAGTTTGTCACGATGATCTGAACAATATATCAACGAATCGGGCAAAATTTATTTAGATGAATAATATACGACATGAAAAAGATACAACAGCAAGAGATGTTGGACTTAACCGATGAAGCCTCAAGCTATCAAACCTAGATCACCTCAATCTAAGATATCAAACCCAACTGATGCAGCCTTAGACCTGGCCAAATACAATGAGAACAACTGATGATCGTGTTGTTTCACCGTTCTCCTCAAGATATCAGACCGAACTGATGCAGCCATGAGGATATTAACCTAGTTGGCACGGAAGCTAGGGGTGGCGGGACTCACCTCTTCGCCGGAGATCAAACTGATGCAGCCCAGCTCTGAGAGCTCGAGTCCTACTGGATAACCTTGGGGCACAAGGGTGGCGATGCGCCGATTGTAGATTGAATGAGAGTTAAACTAAACATAATCTAGGGGATACATATTTATAGTCCGTAGACTTGTCGTCCAAGTAACCTATCAGCCAATTTTGGATGATTCTGTAACCTCCTACCGCTCTTATCTCCATTAGCCTCCTTCCGATCATGTAGTTGTTGCGGACGGGCTTTTTTCACTTTCTTTGACCAGATCTTCCTTAACCTTTCATTGACCATGTGACAACTCGTAGTGGGATCCTGGGCTTTACCAAATCATGGCGTCAATAGGTCCAAGGGCTTATACCACAAGCTTCTGCGTAATGCCTATTTTCACCCCTCTTCGCACCTACCCCCGTCATTGACGAGTGGGGGCATAGCCAAAAAAGCTCTCATAAACAAAATACCGAGATATCCACAGCGGTTGGGATTTCAGAGTTGATGTCCCGTCAAAAGTGGTGATTGGTTACTCGAGGCAACCCCTAGATATCCCTAGGCAACATTTGGAATGTTGAGGCAACGATCGGTTGTCCGAAACGGCGTTTGGGCACTCTGAGCTGAAGCCTTTCTTGAAAGCGTTGGCAACGGACACCCAGGCTCCAGACCCCTTCGCCTAAATCCCTCCATGGCTTGGGATGTGACAGAGATAATCGTAAGGTTCACCTGTATTCAAATTTCAAAACATGAAATTATTTCTTGCGTATATTTCTTTTCTCACGACGTAGGGTATTCGAAAGGGAAAGTTCCATATTTGCCACTGAAAATTCACTTGGTTCCATATATGCCACTGATTGTCTCACTGACATGTGCTTCCGGGACCCACATGTCATTGAGACAGCAAGTGGCATATATGGAACTGACTAATTTTTTAGTGGCATATTAGGAATAATCTCTATTCGAAAAGACATATTCGAGAGGCTACTGTTGGGAGAAATAATCCCATCAGTAAGCTCCAAAAGGATTTCGGAGCATGTAAAGTGTGAAGCCTTCTGACGTCCTTACGGTACTCCGAAGGAGGAGGTCCGAAGCCCATGACGCTAGCCTTGACAACCGCATTGGAGGTGGGATACGGAGCCTCCAAGCGCCCCGGTGGCCTCCACCACCTCGCTGCCCTCCAGAGGGTCCCGCTCTGAAGGGCCGTCACAAAACGGAACAAGACGTTTTCTTTACTAGAGCGTTCACACATGCTCTTACCATTCTATCCCTACGGTATGTCATGAATAGAGTCCACTATAATGGTTGTAACTAGAGGATAAAGTAGTATTTCCTAGTTAGATCTCTTCCTATAAATACCTCTATCTCTTCTATTGTAATAAGGACATTCATTCATGTAATAGAGCACACTTCGAACTGGGCTAAGGTTATTATCCTGTTCGGAGGCCTGACCTAGTCCGTAGTTAACATCTTCCTTCAGCTAGCCCTTCGAGGCTATTCAAACCTATTAGCGTAATTTTTTACGCCAACAGAACTAATTTTAGATTAAAATACAAAGTTGTTAAAAGTTTGCCGAGTGAACTTTCAGCAAAAATTGGGCGGGGGATTTTTCAGGTTGTTTGCTGAGTGCCACCTACAGGGCACTCGGCAAAGAGCTGAAATTGCCGAGTGCATGACATCTGGCACTGGCAAAATAGTGTTTGCCGAGTGCCCGATGAATTGCACTCGGCAAACATCGTGGCACTCGGCAAACGTTTGTTTTCCGGTAGTGAGAGGAGATGCCATATAGCTTCTATGGCATTGGTGCTATATAAAATCTATTTTTCTATTTATAGTGTCAATTTTCTTAAAAATCGATTGGGTCAAAAAAAATGAACAAATATAAAAAATCATAGAAAATATAAAAAGTTCATAATTTTTTTAAAAAAGTGAGATCTACTAGAAAAAATAGGAGTACAAACAAAATTTAGGATACAACAATCAAAAATTTTGGTATGAGAATTGTATAAACTTTTTTTGGTGATAGTAATTAAAAACAGAAAATGTTAAACAAGAATGCTTGTTGGGCCGAACTATTTTTTATTTTTTCTATTTTCACTGAACTTATTCATCTAGTAACTTTACCAAATTATAATATTTTAAAAACATTTCATCACAAATCATATTGATTCACCTACTATTATTGTTATTTTCTCATATTTTTAAAAAATTTTAAATTCAAACCGATCGGTGGCAAGATCGAAAGCATTGTAACCGGTTCGTGTCGGCACTTTTGCGAATCTTGGTGGTTGCATGCTGTGACTCTGAGTTAAGAAAAACAATCAACCAATATCACTTATTCAAAACATGGTAGCTAATTATTACATAACCTGTCTAAGACATTTTATTTTGCACTTTAAAAATCTATTAATTTTCATAAATCTAGATTGCTTTTTTAAAAGTCCCATCCAAACTTATCTTAACCCGGTCTGTAAGAGAGAGAGAGGCCTTGCCTTTCCAAAGATCTTATTGCAGATTTTATCTACATTTTTAAAATACTGTTTTATGAAATAATTTTAGCAATAACTTTTCCTAAAACTATGTATTAATTTTATAATATACAATATTTACTTAATTTATAGATTGATCACTAGAATTACTATTTTAGCTCATCACTTGAGATTAGACCAGCCCAACAAGCACGAAGATGGGCTGAAACTAAATACTGAACGGAAAGAGAACAAAGAATCAAGTTCGAAGACAATATCGGTTAGGTGGTAAATACGGAAATGGGCTGAGTTTTTGTTCAGTTAATGGGACTATTCCTCCCTTTATAACGATGGTGGATTTTTCCTAATTGAAGTTTTTGTTTAGGAAGATTAAAAACAAGCTAGTTTATTTATTAATAGTATATACTTGTTTAATACGACTCTATTTCTTAAAAGATTTTACGTACGTGACACAATTTATCCTTCATTTGCCTTAAAAGTATATTTGTTTTTATGTCTTTACACATGGGAAAGTACATCTCTGGTGTGGTAGTAGTAGTAGTACGTGCATAAATTGGATGGCCCATTAGAAAAATTTTGGGAGGGTGTAGCAAGATTTTGTAAAAATTTGCGAACATATCACCCAGAAACGGAATCATACTATACACAGAAGTTTGCATTTCGTAATTGGGGAAAAGGTATGAAAGATTGGTCTGGTCGACCGGTTCAATTTTGCTGGATCCCTCATCTGAAAATTACAGAATTCAGAGACGTTTTTTTAAAAGAAGGCAAGAGAGACTATTCCTACTATATTAAATATAGAGCATGCATGAATAATGTACCAAAGTCTCTTGAACTAATTACGCCGCGTACGTACGTAGGATTCTCTCTATGGAACTGCATGCCGGCGTCCGCAGATTTGTCCCCCAATATTCGATCTGATTCCCCCAAGATTTTAAAAGAACAAAAAGAACCCAAAATATATTCACATGCCGGAGCCGAACGACCGTCAATCGGAGGTTCAGGGTCGCGATATATATGCCGTATGCGTTCACACTGGCTGCAGCGACCAAGCAAGCAACCGACCGACCGAGCTAATACCTCTCTCCCTCTCTGCATGACCATTGGACCGACCAGCACGAGCGACGAGTGATCAATCGATCGCGCACAGTGGCGGGCTTGATCTGCCGACAATTTATTATTCTAGAGTAGAGTAGGCATGCACTCGGCAGTAGCAGCAGCCAGCAGGGCATATTCGATCCCGGCCGCCAGCCCCCAGCCCGGCCCGGCAGCTCCGCTCCAACGACGGTCGAGTATTCGAGCAGACAATCACAGTCAAATCGACGTGTGCATGCACGTAAAAAAAATCTGATCCATAGCGTAGGCCGCCAAAACGGCAGCTGAATCGTATCGCGTGCCAGCGAGAGGCTTCCCTTCGACATTCCGTCCGCGCCAGATTCGGCGGTCGCGCACGCACGCATATGCCGCGTCGGCGTCGGCGTGGCGGAATATGCACGATTCGTAAAGGAGGCGATCGAGAGAGAGGGAGAAAAGGGAGAGAGAGCACGCGAAAACCACCGAGAGTCCGAGACCACCGGCTCGTTCCACTTCCACCCGCCGCCGCCGAAAGAACGAGACGGCCACGCGCACCGAAGACCAAACTCAGCGCGCGCGGAGAAAGAGAAATGTGCGAGCTGTGCGCTCCGGTTAGCTGCCACGCGCGAACGGCTCGCGTGGAGTCCACGTTGTAGCTCAGTCAGGAAAGCTGTGTGGACGACGACGGGAGTCGGCTGGTCGTCGTGGCGTTGCGGACGGGGCGCGAGCGATGGTTTGGACGATGGCCGCGCGCGTTGCGTGGCGTCGCGGCCGAGGCGGGAGTGCTGGAAGGAGCGGGGGAGGGTGCAGTGACTGGAGGTGTGTGGAGGCCGGGCGCATTTGGCGAAGGCGACATGCGTGCGCCGGCTGGAACGACGACGGTCGATTCATCCACGCGCAGTCGCGCATGGGGATCGAATCAGGCAGGTGGACTGGACTTGAACTCTACTTTTCTCGCCGCCATCATATCGCATCTCTTCAATTCTCGATCAAGATGATGTCCGCATTATATTGACAGCGTTACCGCCATGTAATGCATCAAAAACTCGTTATTTACATCTATACATTATTATTGTATCAAAAACTAATGTATAACCTAACACGCGGTAAATATGAAATAAACAATAATATATGGCCATGCAGTACCATCATGAGCCTATCTCTGTTGACAAAACTAACCACGCTAAATATTTAGCATATCCAAAATTTGGTATTCTATATATATATATATATATATACACACACACACACGGTAGCGCTATTCTACACTACGTGTGTAGAATAACTATTTTACACCGACTATTTTCAGTAGTGGATTTTCTCAGTAGAATAAAAATTGAGTACTATTTTTTTCTCAGTAGTAGATTTCTCGATAGAATAGTTATGCTACACCCGTGGTGTAGGATAACATTTATTATATATATATATATATATATATATATATATATATATACGGGAACGCTATTCTACACCACGTGTGTAGAATAACTATTCTACACCGACTACTTTCAGTAGTTGATTTTCTCAGTAGAATAGCAATTGAGTACTATTTTTTTCTTAGTAGTAAATTTCTCGGTAGAATAGCTATCCTACACCTATGGTGTAGGATAGCATTTGTATATATGATAATTGTTTGATTTGATGTCTTACCAAGTCTCATGTACAGAAGTTTTTCTACGTTTACTAAACTTGCTTTGGAATGAAAGATTTTTTGATATGTCTGGATTACTAGCTACCAATCAAAATTTGGCAACACAAAAATAACATGGTAGCAATCCAAACATGTCCTATATCCAGGCCTAGCATTATTAGCTATCCAGTATATATTCTCTTCCTCACCAGGACACATTCATCTTCATCCAAATACTATCAGTTGTACTGTAATTTTTTCATGTTCTCTTGTGGTCAAATATATTGCAGTCGTTATCATGATCGCCATTAATTGTTACCATCGCATCCTTGTTAGATCTACTCTAACCAGATCTAATCTCATCAAGTCCTCCCGGATTCATAATAGACCAAATCTAATCTTGGTGGTGCCAATATCTTCCATCCTACACGTCAACTCAAGATGCCCATGTCTTTCATGCTTCCTCTAGTTGGACTGATATCTCGTATGTCATATAGAAACCCCTTCTTACCCTACACAAGGCATCATATTCTCTTCACCATGACAATCGTACATAGGTCGATCGTCTCGATGCAGGCTAGAAGCAAGCCATCGGATCCGCCACTTAATATTGCCATGTATTGCCACGTATATATGTCATCTCGCTTAGCACGAGCCTATCGCCATTGCCATGCCTGTCATGGTCTCCGTCATAGCTGAAACACGGTCTCATCCCTTTTGTTCCCAACATCTATCTCCATCAAAACCATTCTACTGCTGACTTTGATGTCTTTTAATTTAGCCGGTGCCTCTATTTATTGTTGGCAACTACGACGTCCTCTTTAGCTCCCCTTACCTCTACGGCTCTACCATACCTAGCAAGATCATATCTAATCACACGTAGTTTGATTCATTAATGTTGAAGAATTAGGCAATTGTAAGATTAATTTTTGAAATAGATAAGTCATGACATACACAAGAACTAACATGTACACATCTAATATATTAGTAAACAGAAACATGCTAATCATGATTTTGTAAAACATGATCAATAACCGAACAAAAGGTAACACACGTACTGTATGGTAGTCGAAGATGAAACTGTGGTTGGTGTAGAGTTATTCCTGTTTGTGTGGAATCATAGTACCCAATAGTGACCGATGGTACATATGGACAAAAGGCACACCGTGGTGTCGTCGGATGTGAGCAATCACATGGAGCATTTCCTAAAAACGTTATTCACCCTCACCCATTGTAGGATCACAAGGACGATAGGTCCCAAAAACTACTCTCTCGTTCGCCGGTGTACGCCCGTGAGTGAGATAGAGTAGATTACAGTGGCAGCGTGTAGTAGAGAGAGGAGATATGCAAAATCCTAGCTCGATTTTGGTTCTGATCTAATTTGATTTCTGTATCATTCTCTTTGTTCTTCTCACATTATGGAACTGATTAGATAGATAGGTATTTGTATGGAAGCAACTAGATCTTGTGTCACGATCACGATCTAAATCGATTCGGTTTTCATATCCCGTATTATCCGCCAAGTTTCCAAAAATCAGAATGACAAAAGCCGTTGCAGCGATGATGGGCCCAACATACGGCTCGACATCATTTTGCCCGATTGCTCAAGGAAGATCGAGTAATGGCACCAGAGAGCAGAACAGCCCTCAACACTAGAAATTTTTTTCTTTTCAAGCGTTAGCTCCCAACAAGTGATATTATTAGATATCCAAAAACAAGCAAAGTTCAAGATCCTACTAGTGGTCGGGAGAACAACAACTTGAAGAGGCACGGTCCGTTATCTTCAGCAAGTATTGCATTTCTAGCGAAGAGATCACGCTTTACGCGTGCCTAGAGCTGCGTGATGAGCTGGACGAGTTCGTCCACTTGACCTTGTGTTGGGATATGGGGAGGCTACACTAACCGTCAATTTTAAAATTTCAATCCCTTAGTCAAGGAACCATGCGCGCGAGGGATAATGAATTGGTACCTTCTAACGCGAGATGCACTAGTGTAGCGGAAGAAGTTGTCGAGGACACGCGTTCTCGTTTAACCTTGCCTTGCTCTGCCCATTCACCGGTGAACCAATCAACGAAGTCCGACGATCTCCACGTGAGGAAGACAACGAGCACTGCTGTTTGAGCGGTACCTCCACGGAGTTCACACGTATAGAGATGAGATTGATTTCACTCCGATGTGCTAGCATCAATCGTGAGATTTGGGGAGAGAATCCGATCTCAATTCTTGAGATCAAGAAAAGGAGAGGAGAGGTGTGGTGGCTAGGGTTTTTGCCAAAAAGAACAACAACCCACGACCTCTTTCTTCCTCCCTTTATCATAATTAAAACCCAACAATCCAATTTGTTTCTTCTCGATCAGAACTTCTGATTCTAGATTGGAACTTCCAATATAAACTCTCAGTCTCTAAATCAGAATTAATCAAAACTTCTGATACTCTATCATAAATTCTGATCATCCTAGGTCTCGAAACATCTAATTCTCAATCAGAATGTTCGATCAGTCTAGGAAACTGAAAATCTAGTTCAGATCCTAGAACTTCCGATTCCAAATCGGAACTTCTGATACCCCTAGAAAATGACTTATAGAGCGCTTGGGATGGTTGTAACTTCATATTCCAAATTGGAACTTCCGATTCCAAATCGGAACTTCTGATACCCCCAGAAAATGACTTATAGAGCGCTTGGGATGGTTGAAACTTCATATTCCAAATCGGAACTTCCGATCCACCCTAAATTTTTTGGGGAATAATTCTTTCAATCTCCCATTTTCACAAGAACTAATTCTCACAAGTTTATTAATCTATCGCCTTAAACGTGTGACTCAATAGGTTCATACACAATCGGTTGATACCCGGAAACCTTTTCCGGCTCTTTGATCAATAGCGGTACCTACCAACACATATTGACCCCCAAAGCATACAAAATCAAAATTTCATTGAACCTTGATATACACATGCACCAGCCCCTTTACCACACACCAATCAAGCTTAAGGCGAGAATCATGCCATCTTTATTGGTTAGCTTGACATTTCACTCGATCAAGTATCAGATTTAAATCATGATTAACTCTTTAGTATAGTGGCATGACCATGCACTTTTCCAATCAGACTACCTCGAGGGACCTAGAGACGTCTCTCCCATTATTAGGAGGGGTAAATTCCATCTTGACTGCTAAAATCACACACCATGTTTCACAACACACCAGAAAATGACCCTTATAGCTACCTAGTTATGGAATAGCGTTAGGAAGCATTAAAATGTGCCACTACATATTCTGGAATGAAATGATGATCTTAGGTCTAAAAACTCTACAGGTACACCATTTGATATGACAATTGATGACACATAACAATAACAATCCCGATAGTATCTCAAGTCGGTCTATCCAACACCATGTTCACCAACATGTATTCATATTACTGATTTGACATCTCCATGTCTATGATTTGTGAAACATGATCATCAATCAGTCGAATGTGCTAATCTATGTATCATCACTGTCCCACATGATAATAAGATCAAGGATCCTTTTGAACAACATCATTATAAAACAAAGAGTCTTACATAACAAGTCATCAACTCGTCAATCAATATAAACGACATTTATTCAAGGAACAAGATAACAATTATCCTCCACATAAGCATAGATATAATGACATCTATCACATATACATAACTCACTCACGCAAGTATTTAATACCCATGGAGCTCATGTGTGCCTCATTCTTGGGCTATGATAGAGGTTTAGTCAATGGATCTGCTATGTTCAAATCCCTGTGCACCTTGCAAATTTTTACATCACCTCTTTTTATGATTTCATGGATCAAGTGACATCGCCGAAGTATATGTTTGGACTTCTGATGTGATCTAAGTTCTTTTGGTTGCGCAATGGCACCACTATTATCACAATAGAGGTCCATTGGGTTGGACACACTAGGAACAATACCCAGCTTAGAAACAAACTTTTTTGATTCAAATGACCTCCTTCACAGCTTCCAAAGCCGCAATGTACTAAGCCTCTGTCATAGAATCATCAACCGTCTCTTGCTTATAACTTTTCCAACTCACTGCTCCACCATTGAGGCAGAACACAAATCCAGATTACGATCATGAATCATCCTTGTCGGTTTGAAAACTAGCATCAATGTAACCACTTAAAATAAGCTCCTCCTCACCACCATAAACCAAGAACATATTCTCAGTTTTTCTCAAGTACTTGAGGATACTCTTTACTACGACCTAGTGACTTTCATACGGGTTTGACTGAAATATGCTCGTAACATTTATATCATAAGAAACATCTGGGACGTACGACATAACATGACATACATGATGGACCCGATCGTAGAGGCATACAGGATCACACTCATCTTCTCTAGCTCATCAAGTGTCGAGGCACATTGAGTCTTACTAAGACAAATACCATGTGACAATGGCAAAAAACCTTTCTTAAAATTCTATATTTTGAACCGCTTCAAAATCTTATCAATGTACATACTCTGGCTTAATCCAATTAGCCACCTTGATCTATCTTTATAGATCTTAATGCCTAAAATATATGCTGCTTGTCCAAGATCTTTCATCGAGAAACTTTTCCTCAACGAAGACTTGATAACATCTAGTAAAGGAATGTCATTTCCGATCAACAATATGTCATCCACATATAAGACTAGAAACACAAGTGAGCTCCCACTAACCTTTTTGTAAATGCAAGGCTCTTCTTCATTCTTGATGAAGAAAAACCCTTTGACTACCTCATCAAAATGAAGATTCCAACTTCGAGAAGCTTGCTGCAGCCCATAAATGGACTTCTGCAACTTACAAACTTTTCTAACATTTTATGGATTGTCAAGACCTTTAGGTTGTGTCAAGTACACATCCTCACTTAGCTTTCCATTCAGGAAAGCCTTCTTGACATCCATTTGCCATATCTCGTAATCATAAAATGCGGTAATTGCTAGGATGATCTAGATAGACTTAAGCATGGCAACGGGCGAAAAAATTTCATCATAATCAACACCTTCAATCTGTCTAAAACTATTCGCCACCAATCGTGCTTTATAGATGTGAACATTTCCATCAACATATATTTGCTTCTTAAAGATCCATTAACACTCAATGGTTTTTACACCTATGAGTGGATTTCCAAACTTGGTTTTCTCGCATGGACTCTAACTCGGATCTAATGGCCCCAAGCCATTTCTCAGAGTATGGTCCCATCAATGTTTTTGCGTAGGTCCTAGGCTCATCATTGTCCAACAACAATATGTCATGTTGCCTAGTGGTTAGAAACATAAACCGCTCAGGCGCATTACTTACACTCTCAGACTGTCGTGGGGCACCTTGCATGTCTTGTAGAAGTTCAGTGGGATCTGGAACACTTTCTAGAGGCTCTCGAACTTCTTCGAGATGCACTATGCTCCTACTAACCCCTTTTGAGAGAAACTTAGTCTCAAGAAATACACCATTACGAGCGACAAACACTTTGCCCTCTTCTCTATTATAGAAATAGTATCATTTGGTTTCCTTAGGATATCACACAAAAAAACATTTGTCAGACTTAGGAGTGAGCTTATCAAACAATAAACGTTTGACATAAGCCCCACAACCCCTAATCTTTAGAAAAGACAAACTGGGACACCTCCCAGTCCATATATCATATGCTATTTTCTCTACTGACTTAGATAGAACTCTATTTAATGTGAAAGCGACAATTTCTAAAGCGAGTTCCCAAAATATAATGGAAAATCAACATGACTCATAATCGATCTGACCATATCCAACAAAGTACGGTTCCTCCACTCAGGCACCCCATTCCATTGAGTTGTGCTAAGTGGAGTCAGTTGTGGGACAATTCCACACTACTTCAGATGGTCATTAAACTCATGGCTCAAATATTCACCTCCATGATCAGATCGTAGAAATTTGATTGTCTTGCCCATATGATTTTGTACCTCATTCTAGAACTTGAACTTTTCAAAGGATTCTCACTTATGCCTTATTAAGTAGATATAACCATATCTACTCATGTCGTCGGTAAAAGTGATAAAGTACTAAAAACCACCTCTAGTTGTATGACTCATCGGTCTATATGCATCGATATATATAATGGCCAATAATTCATTCACCCTCTCACTTAGACTAGTGAAAGACGTATTTGTGTTTTTGCCAAGTAAACAAGACTCACATGTGTCATATGATTCAAAATCAAATGACTCTAGAAGTCCATCTCCATGGAGCTTTTGCATGCGCTTCTCATTTATATGATCCAAACGACAATGTCGACCGACATACGTAGGATTCAAATCATTGAGTCATTGTTTGTTTGTATTAATGTTATAAACGTGTGTCTCCTTAAGATTCAGAATATATAATCCATTCAACAATGGATAAACACCATAAAGCATACAATTCAAAAATATTAAACAATACTTGTTATTTATTTCAAATTCAAAACCATATTCCTCTAAACATGACGAAGAGATAATGTTTCTGTCTAAGGATGGAATAAAATAACAATTATTTAACTACAAAACTAATCCTGAGGGAAGCGATAGTGAATAGACGCCGACGACCAACGCTGCAACTTTTGCACCATTGCCGACACGAACATATAACTTGCCTCTTGCACACTTTCTTGATCTACTCAGTCCCTGCAACGATTTGTATGTATGGATCATCGAACCGGTATCAAATACCACCCATGAATCACTAGGACTAGTTTAATTTCAATAACATTTATACCTAAAGGGGAAGTCACACTTCCCTTCTTCTTTATCGGTTCTTCCAGGTACAATTTGCAATCCCTCTTCCAATGGACAGACCTTTGGCAGTGGTGGTAAACATCAGAGCTAGCAGAGCCTGACTTGGACCTTCTAGTTAGTTTAGACTTTGAGCTCGAGACCACATCTTAAGCCTTAGCCTTCCTCTTTCTCTTCTTAAGTTCCTATTGAACCACCATCACATGGCTAGGATTCTTCCTAATATTCTCCTCATTTGTCTTGAGCACCCAATCCAATTCATCCATGGTCTTCTTCATACTGTTCATATGAAAATTAATAATGAACTGATCAAAGCTTGGAGGGAGTGACTTTCACATTTTTGAATATCGAGTACTGCCGGGATGAATGGAGTACAAAGTCTCATGGGCTTCTCTCAGGATAAGGGTTTTTATCTCTGGTTTATCCGGCACACATATCCGGGTTCCAAACCATATGGTGTCATTCTTGTCCTCTGAAAATCCTGGGGCTTTTCCTTGCCTCATGTTCTTCCTAATGGCTGCTATATCTGGATCTTCTGACTGAGCTTCTCGGATTTGTTCGAACAAGACAGGTTGAGTCTCCAAGGTGGTTAGATATGCTCCGGTGGTCAACCCGAGATTCAACTTTTCCATCTCTTTACATAACAAGGGCGCGTGATCCTGAATCATTATGGCTGTGCAATATCCCTTGTGACTTAATCCATCGGCTACCACATTTGCTTTTCCGGGGTGGTAGTGGATACCTAAGTCATAGTCCTTTATTAGTTCCAACCATCGTCTTTGCCTCAGGTTAAGGTCTGGCTGTGTGAAGATGTACTTCAAACTCTTGTGATCCGTAAAGATCTCATAGCGATTTCCGACCAAATAATGCCTCCAAATCTTAAGGGCGTGCACTACCGTGGCAAGTTCCAAATCATGGGTCGGGTAGTTCAACTCATGAGGTCTCAACTGACGAGAGGCATAAGAGATAACCTTTCCATCTTGCATAAGAACACATCCCAATCCTTGGTGAGATGCGTCGCAATAGACATGGAAGTCTTTCCGGATATCGGGTAGGGTCAGTATGGGTGCAGATACCAGCCGGGTCTTGAGGGTGCGAAAACTTTCCTCGCATTCGGGAGTCCATTCAAACTTTTCTCCTTTCTGCAACAACTTGGTCATTGGCTTGGCTATCTTGCAAAATTCTCAATAAATCTCCGATAATATCCGGCCAAACCCAGAAAACTTCGTATCTCAGATACGTTCGTGGGTGGCAACCAATCTGTAACAGCTTCCACGGTGGCAGGATCTACTGCAATGCCTTGTGCAGAGATAATGTGTCCAAGGAACTTCACTTCCGCCATCCAAAACTTGCACTTGCTGTACTTGGCGTATAATTGGTGTTCCCTTAGCTTCCCTAAGATTAACCGAAGGTGAGTCTCGTGCTCTTTCTGGTCCTTGGAATAAATAAGAATGTCGTCTATAAAGACCACGATGAATTTATCCAGATACTCCATAAACACCTTGTTCATCATGTTCATGAAGAATGCAGGGGTGTTGGTCAATCCAAAGGACATAACCGTGCACTCGTATAATCCATAACGGGTGGTAAAGGCCGTCTTGGGTATATCTTCTTCTCGAATCCTCAACTGATGATAACCAGACCACAGGTCGATCTTTGAGAATACCGTAGCTCCCTTTAGCTGGTCGAAGAGATCATCAATCCGAGGCAACGAGTACTTGTTCTTGATGGTCACTTCATTCAAGGCGCGGTAATCCACACACATCCGCTTAGCCTTGTCTTCTTTCTTCTCGACAAAGATGACGGGGGCACCCCATGGTGATGTACTCGGTATGATGTAGCCTTTCTTCTCGAGATCCTCCAACTGCTGCTTCATTCCAGCTATCTCATTAGCGGCCATCCGGTATGGTCGCTTGTAAATAGGGGTAGTCCCGGGTACCAAATCGATCTTGAACTCGATGTCCTTCTTGGGTGGCATCCCTGGTAAATCCTCTGGGAATACGTCCGGGCATTCACTGACTACCGGTATTTCCTCCAAGGTAATCTGATGTAGTCTTGCTCTTCCGGACTTCATACTCGGCATCTAGAATGTGACGACAGTCCCTTCTTCACTGGTCACAGTCACTTTTCTCTGGGCACACTCTATTACTCCTTGGTGTTTATTGAGCCAATCCATTCTTAGAATGAGATCCAAGCCTTGGCATTCAATAAGGATGGGATCGGCCCAAAATATGGTGCCGTGGATATCTATCCATACCTTTGGGCTATAGGTTAGGGCTAGGGTTTGTTTCCCGGGGGTGACTATTTGCACGGCTCTTGGTAGTTCTTTTATGTTTAGATTGTTCTTTTCCACAAAATCCGTTGATATGAAGGAGTGCGTAGCTCCAGTGTCAAATAAAACCACTGCAAGTGCTGAATGTACCATGAACTTACCCATCACGATCTCGGGTGCGTCCTGGGCTTCTTCAGCGGTGACGTGATTGACTCGGGTGCGGATGGCGGGGTTCGCTGCAACTCCTTGGGCACGCTTGGGATGGGGGCACGAATTGGAGTAATGCCCCTCCTGGCGGCAGTTGAAGCATACCACGGGCTTGCCGTGCTTGTCACGCAGGATCTCCGCCCTCTTTGCCAGGGCGGGTGGTGCAGCTGGTGCGGCGGGAGCGGGGCTAGGCTGTCCGGCTCCGGCGTTGGCGGCGGGTGGCGCCAGGCGATATACTAGTCGGGGGTGGTATTGTGGCGCCGGTGGAGGGGGTGTGAAACGGGGCCTCTGTGCCATGTCCTGGTTTTGCCTAAAGGCAATCATTCTCTTCTTCTTTAGGTCGACCTTGTTCTGCTGGGTCTCCTGAATGATAGCTTTATTAACCAACTTTTGAAAGTTGGCGTAATCTCCGGAGATAAGCTGTAGGGACAGCTCATCCTTCAGTCCCCGGAGGAACTTGGCCTGCCTGGACGCATCGGTACGGACTTCTTCAGGCGCGTACTGGGCCAGTCGGTTGAACTCGTGCAGGTATTCTGTTACGGACCTGCTCCCCTGTTACAGGTCCCTGAACTCTTGCTGCTTCTGAGCTATGATGCCGTCGGGGATGTGAGCGGCACGGAAAGCAACCGAGAACTCTGCCCAAGTATGGACGTGTCCCTCGGGCAGGCTCTCGCGCAGATTGTCCCACCACTCTGCGGCGGGACCATGGAGCTGGTGGGTGGCGAAGGCCACCTTCTCCTGCTCAGTGCAGGCAAGGAGATCGAGCTTCTTCTCGATGGTCCTTAGCCAATCCCCAGCCTCCATGGGGTTGGTGGTGCTTGAGAAGGTCGGTGGGTGGACTCGGAGGAACTCCGAGAGTTGGGAGGCGGGAGCGGGAGCTGGAGTGGCGGGTCGTGGTAGCTCGGGCTGTTGGTGGAGACGGAAGAAGTGAGCCTGCTGCTCTTGCATCTGTTGCTGTTGTTGCTGCATCTGGTTCAGAAGAGCTGAGACCAGCTGGTTCTGAGTGGCCATCATCTCGGCCAGAGTGGGGTGGTTGGCAACCGAGGCCTGCCGTTGCCCAGTTGCTCCCCACTGAGGCAGGTTCCCGTTATCTCCTCCATTCTGAGGAGCGTCGGAGCCCTGAGTGTTGGTCATCCTGAAGTTTCCACAGTAGACAACATTTTCTTAGAGGATATTATTATTAAGTTTTATTCCAAAAATGTCGTTCTTGCGGTTACACTTTATTTATTTCTTCATTCATGCCTTATATTTTGACATGAATGGCAATACAATCAAGCAAAAAGAAAAGCAAGCAATCGTAAAACTATGTCTACGGTAGCTCGGGGGACGGCTCGATCACGGGCTCGTGGGAGACGGTCGGGGTCGAGGAGCCGGATGGTCCGTCGGGAGGTGCGCTGCGGAAAATCCTCTTGGGCCTCATGGTGAGGATCCGAAGGGATTTCCACTTGCGAGGCGGAAGAGGTGCGAGCTTCTCAATGTCCTTCTTCAGTTCTTCAATCTGGTGGCGGAGCTGTGGGTTGGTGGCGACGCGCTGTCGTAGAAGTTCATTCTGGCGCCGTAACTCCTCGGCCTCAGCAGCCAATCGGCGTCCCTGCTGGAGGCGGCGTCGAAGATCTCCGTTCTCGCGGTTCAGATCCTCAGAAGAGTGTCGGTAGAAGGCGATCGTATCGCGCTGTCCGTTGGCGTCTCGCAGTGCCTCATAGTGGAGCTCATCCATTGCCTTCAACAGGCGCACTGCATGCCCAACCGTAGAGTGATGCTGGGAGAGGGTGCTGACATAGTGGCTGTGAGGACTCCCTGGGGTACGAAGAGGCACGAAGCGATAGTCCGTGTCGTAGAGCTCACTGTCGTAGATCATTCGGAGCTCGGTGAGGGCCTGAAGGGCGGTGCGCTGGCTGGCAACCAAGAAGGTAGGTCCTCCTCCTCGATAGGTGTGAGCTGTCTGAGGGGAGGGCTGGATGATGATGGTGACCTCACAGAAGCTTTCTTCCTCGTCGGGGAAGACTCCATGGTACATCGGCTCGTGCTCAAATCCGAGGAAACCGACGAGCATGCACAGCTCACGGATGAATCCGGCCTCGTCACGAAGAGTCCCGCTCATGGTATGGACCGGCATCTACAAAAGAGAGAAAGTTTTTGTGAAAATCTCGGAAGTTGAGAGGATAAGTAATTTTTGTAAGAAAATATAGTAAATATAAGTCCTAAGGTCAGGTCTGTTTGGCTTCCTACAGTCAAGTCGGCTCTGATACCATCTTGTCGCGCCCCGATTTAATAAATCAGGACTTTATTGAAATTCCATAGAAAATCAATAAAACAAGACGTTCATCACGCGACCTCGTACAATACGGGCAATCATTCACGGTTCGTAGACCGCATTAATACAAAAGTGAATAAAGATGAAGAGAAACTAATAGAATAAGGGTCCTAGATGAACGCCTCCTTCCAGTCTCGCCTTGACTGGGTCGCTACTCCAGACCTTCATCCTCCTCGTAGTAGACGGGCTCTGATGGTGTAAGTCAACGGGGTGAGTACAGATGTACTCAGCAAGCCACCGAATGCAAATATAATGCAAGATAATAACAAGGGAGATAGTGGCTAATTTTTTTTGCGGAAGAAGCATAGTTGTAAAGCATTAAATATGATCCATTTATTAGTACTGAAATGTAAACATGTGTATGCATCATCATCTTTCTAACTAGAGGAGTACGTTTTACCTCCTCGCACAACAGTCCTTACATGCCATGAATAACTCAATCATTCAAACAATTGTAAACTAACTGTGAGTAGTCACACAACTCGCCCTTGACCGTGGGCTTGGCTTTTCGAAAAGATTAAATTACTCTGATCAGAGATGTACCACTGTACCCACAAGGCACGCACTCATCACTTACACCAAAGTGTAACGAGATGACCCATTTCATGGGAACTCGTGTCAAAACCTTCCATATGGTCTTCCCCGACTCAACAGCACCCTCTTATGGGTTTCGTATCGTGTCTCGCCATGTCGAGTTTCCACCATACCCCCCCTTGAGCCATCGTCGGTACAAGGCGCCCTGAGGGCTAGCCCCTTGCCCCCTCCACTATGGTGCCGAGAGCCGGAGTGTTCCACACTTCCAGTTAGGACTTACCCATTAGACTTGTGGTTGGTACGGAAGTGCTTTGCAACAGATCCCGCAGACCGGTCCTTATAGTGCCCCGGGTGCGACATACCAATACCCGAGCTTGCACCCGAAACCCACCATACTTATAACTTAGCCAACTCCAACAGAGTCCAGAGACGAGAATAACGGGGAAATTCATATACAGAATCCAGCTAATCTACGACTCATTCTTTTTATCCTATAGCAGTTGTGCCGGTACATTGGGCACTAGCTAATAATTTTATAGTAGAGTGACAAGGAGTTAAGGCTCAATAAGCATGGCTTGGGTTTGCACACAAGGACGGGGATCTAATAAATATAAGTGTATGGCTTGATATTGGACTAATGCAATATTAACCTATGAGTTATAGCGATAATTTATTAAAACATGGGCTCAATAATGATCAACTGTTTCCACAGGGGTGGTTGATGACTTGCCTTGATCAGCAAATGGGGATGGAGGAACCTCGGGGTAGAACTCCGGCTCCTCGAACTCGTAGTCTTCTCGATACGGAAAAATAAACAACACATTCAATAAACAGATAAAAATCACCAAATAATAAACATACATATTTGTGGGTTTTATTATGTGGAATAAAGTTTTAATATTCTGTTGTTTGGTGATAAACAGTAAACTTATTTTCTTAAGGATTTTCTAATTTATTTTTCTGAATTAATAATTTATCCCTAAGGGGTTTTTATTTATTAAAAATATTTTGGGTAACAGTAACATACTGTTTATATAGCATTAAAGTGTAGAGAATAATGTACTGAATTTAACAAAATTGGAATGGTGAAATTTGGAGTTAAAATGAGCAAGTTATGAATTTTCAAAGTTTAAATCAATTTTTGGAATTTTATTTAAACTAAAAATGGGCTCTGGTCCACGGTGAGCCAGGCCCACGGTGGACCGCGTCACTATGCGCGTGGACCCGAACGATCTGGACCATTGGATCTGGATCCAGCGGCCAGATGCGAGGCGGGAGGGGTTAAGTGGAAATGGACGGCTGGGATTAAAACGTAGCGAAGGGGTACGCGTGGACGCACCAGATCGCTCCAGCGTTTTAAGTCGCGATCGACGGCCGAGAGCGTACGATACCGCTTCGATCGGATCTGAGGGCCCTGATTAAATCCCGAAGGGATTTAATCGTAGCCCTCCGATCGCAATCGGACGGCCGTGGCGCGATCCGGCACGGCACGTGCGTAAGGGACTCGTACCCTTCGTCTCCGGCGACGGCGGGGCTTCGGGCGCGGTGGCGACGGCGATAGTGAGCGCCTATGGGCATAGCTATGGCCAAAAATGGAACGCGGAGAGGATGGGGGTCATGACCGTACCTTTGACGGCGAAGGAGGGGGTCCGGAGGTGACCGGAGGCGAGTGTAGACGGCGGAGGGGTTCGGGTGGTCGACGGCGACGGCGATCCGGTGGTCTTCACGGCTGACGGAGGGGTGGCCGAGGACGGGCGGCTCACTGCGGACTCGACGGTGGCGGTGGCTAGGGCGAAGGGGGCCTGGATCAACGGCGATGGCTCGCCGGAGGCGAAACAGAACCAAAGTTCGAAAGAAGGGCGATGACGCTCCGCTTTCGCTCGAGGATGGCTCTACTGGCGTGGGGTGAGTGCTGTGAGGGGAGGGGTTCTTATAGGGGTCGCCGGCGGTGGATATGGTAGGGTAATCGGAGGAAACCGAGAGGGATCCTTTCCATCTCCGGTGAGGTTTCCAAACCCTCGGATTTTCTTCCTTTCTCGCGAAACCGCGTCGGCTATGGAAGGAAAGGGGGCGGTGGCGATTAGGGAAGGTGATCCGGGGCGATCGGGTGAGCGCGAGTGGCCGGCGGCGAGGGAAACAGAAAGGGATCGCCGGGAAAAAGGAAGGGGGCGATCCCCTTCCATCAAAGATGACGAAGCTGACAGGTGGCCCCCACCTGTCAGCGGGTCGAAACAGAAAAGGAAGGGCCGACAGGCGGGCCACGACTGTCAGGGAGGCGGAGGCGAGTGGCTGCCATGTGGGGCCAGGCGGGGCGCGGCGGAAGAGAGAGAAGCGGGGGAGTGCGCCGACAGGCAGACCCCACTGGTCAGCGACACGCGGCTTGGATTGGGCCGGGCTCGGGGTGCTTTGGAGGTTGAGGCCCGTTAAGTATTTTTAATTCTTTTCTGATTTAAAATAAATCCAGTAAATCAAATATTTGATTAAGGGTTGAATCACTGTTGATAAAAATTTGAAAAAATTCCTAAAATTATATTTTGGTCTCTAGTTCATCTCATAAAATTTTCAAGTCTATATTTTGAATATTTCTCCCTGTTTTGGCTTTATTAGGGCTCTTTTAGGATTTTCTTAAATAATAAAATCCAGAAATGATTTAAATAATAATTTTCTTTTGTTTTATTTGTTTTTATTTCTTGGGGTGTTACACCAACTGATCAGTCAGCTGACCTACCAGGAGTTGCACAATAACAATACAACTTAGTCTCAATACACATGATGAAATATATGTATTTAACTAACAATTGCAGGAATAATTACAAAGGTCTGCTAGTCAAAACTCTTGAGTACTTTCAAGCACTTGATCATTCCTCTCTCGATTACCATGGTAGGGACACTAGTGGCTTCACCCCTAGTCGGCTATATCATCTCCTCGACCCCAGCTGCAACGGGTTGGATTCTGGTGGCACCGAGTCAGCCACCTCCGGCTCGACCGGAGGCATCTCCACGTTAATTGTCATGGCGGTCTCAACCACCGATGACAGATCAACAGGTGTTGCGGGCGACACAGGCCTGGATGCTGACACCTCTACCAAAGTAGCTCTTCAGCACTCGGCGTGGAAATGCCCTCATCGCCAGCGGTCAGGGCGATCGATGAACCACTCGCTCCAACCTTCTACAGGTCCACCGTCCCAACAAAGACCACCATATCGATGGTTGGGGCGGCCGACACCGTCACAATGACTGAGTCCCAATCAGGTAGCATCAGCGAAGCAGGACTGAACAAAAGAATGTAATAACATCAAATCAAGATCAAGCATTTTTAACCCGACTCATACAAATAACAACTAGCCTCACCACCCCGACTGCCAAAACAATGTCTTCTTCGTCCATGAGCTAGGACCCACTCTAGTGTTAAATCCAGCTAGCAGTTGTGAAGAAGGTTGTGGCGGTGTAGAAATAGATGATGATGACATAGCAGCCTTGTCGATCCCCGGAGTCGCCTCTCTCGGACATCTCTGAGTTGGCACCCGCCCCTCCTGCGAAGGACGGTGATATTTTTGGCAGCCCTTGTGGCGTTGCTATATTTGTCGTCGCCCTCATCAACCTTGATGCCGATGTTGTATCCACTGCTGACATCTTCATCCTCTTCATCCGAGGAGGGAAAATTTCTTTTCCCTTCCTTTTCTCGCTAGTTAGACCAGCATGTGGGTCGATGTCCTTCTGCCCGACTGCCTGATGATGTTCTAACAACGGCGGTAGAGAGAAAAAATTTCATGACCCTATACAGGTCAAGAATTAGCACTCGGTAAGTGATATTATCAAAAATCAAAAATTGAAGCGTAAAGAGATCTCACCACTGGTCAAGGGTTGTTGAGCTTGAAGGGTCAAGGGCAGGCATTAGGATCAAGACCCAGCTTGCTAGTGAATATCGATCTCACCTTCTTATGCATCTCCTCATCCCCTAAGGGTTCGGCCCTCTCTCTTGTTCAGTCCCCATTGCCCGAGTACTCGAAAGCTGGGTGAAGCCACTGCTTCAGTGGATGAACTTGAGGACACACGAAGCTAATCGCCACATGGATGCTGGAAATTTTGCCACTCAGAGATGTTTCACCATCTCCACGAGTTTATCGACTTGCCCCTGCTCCTTCGGCTGGCAACGGTCGGACTAGGTGAGTTCTAGAAATGGCACTCGGTCGATCTCTAGTGATAGGGCTAACTTGTGCTTGGCCATAGAAAACCAATCCAAGTGCCAACCCTTGTTGGAGGATGGAAGCGGCACCGAGATGTATTCTGACGCCTTCCTATCCCTGAGCTAAAGGCCATGGCCACCGATCACCTTCTTGGCGATCGACCGCGGATAGAAAAAGTATCAGAACAGATTGAAATGGGGCTCAATGCCCCAAAAGTCTTCGCACATATGTACGAATATGGAAAGATGGAGGATATAATTGAGATTTAGATTGCAGAGAGAAATATCGTAATGATGGAGGATACCGTGGAAGAAAGGTTGGGACGACAATCTAAACCATTGAGAAAAGGAGTTAAACACCATGAGTTCTTGAGTGTTCATGGTCGGGAATTGTGACGCCCCGATTTAATAAATTGGAACATTATTGAATTTCCAACAAAAAACAATAATACAAGAGATTCATCATGCGACAACGTACATACGACAATCATTCATGATACGCAGACCACAATTATTACATAAGAGTAAAAATAAAATAAACAATCAAAAGCATGACGAATACCCTCTTCAGGATCTTCTTCTTGACTGGGTTGCTACTCTAGACTATCTTCCCCGTAGTAGGAATCCTCTGAATGGTGTGTCCAATTGGTATGAGTACAAAAAGTACTCAACAAGCCACCACAAATGCAATAGTAATGCAAGGTAATAACAAAGGAAGGAAAATGGCTAAAAGTACGGAAAAGTACATTTTTTAGTTGTTGCATTTAGTGTAGTTAGATTTAACCATGCGGAATAATAAACATGAACATCATAATACCATCTAACTCGAGGAGTACATTTTCCCTCCTCACACAACAGTCCTTACATGTCAAACCATCTTGCACATTCATTTAAAAGTAAACTAACCGTGGGATGTCACGCAACCCGCCCTTGACCGTGGGCTCGGCTTTTTGAAAAGATTTATGACTCTGATCAGAGGTGTACTACTGTACCCACAAGGCACGCACTCATCCCAAACACCAAAGTGTAACGAGATGACCCATACCACCACTACAACAATCCAGGAAACTTCCGTTGGCCAAAGCCGACGGAAGTTAGCCCTTTCCCGACGGAAGAAGCTAACTTCCGTCGGCAAAAGGCTAACTTCCGTCGGCATTTGGCCGATGGAAGCGTGTAGACGAAAGTTAGGGGATTTATACCGAGCGGGGAAAAATGCCTCTATCTTCCGTCGGCCACTGTGAAAAGCCGACGAAAGTTAGCTTAACTTCCGTCGGCTTTTCAAAATGCCGATGTAAGATAAAATAGCCGACGAAAACTTTCTGTTTTCTTGTAGTGCACGGGAACTCATGCCAAAACCTCAGCATGAAATGCTCCAAGCGATAACCACCTGCTCTAGGTTTCGTCGGTGCTCCGGGCCGCATCCCGGCTAACGTCGCACCCCCTTTTGCGCCACGTCAGTACAAGCCACCCGCAGGTGCTGCTTGACCCATCTCCAAGTAGTGGCCTCAGTTTGGAATACTCCATACCTTAGTTAGGACTTACCCACTAGACTTGTGGTTAGTACGGAAGTGTATTGCAACGGATCCCGCAGACCGGTCCTTACAGTGCCCCGGGTGCTACCGACCAATGCCCTAGCGTGCACCCGGAACCCACCATGCATACACTCACAACCAAAACTCTATCACCAACAACATACCAGAGATGAGAATAATGGGGACCATATAGTAGATTCCAATCGCTACGACTCATTTTTAATCCTATAGCAATCGTGTCGATACATTGGACACTAGCTAATAGTACTAATAATTTGGTGACAAGGAGTTTAGGCTAGATAGCATGTCTTGGGTTGCACATAAAGGTCGCGGGATCCTAATAAATATATTGTAAGGGTTTCATTTGACTAATGCATGTATATCCTATTTGTTTTAGCGATAGTTTAGTAAAACATGGGTTCAATATGCTCAAAAGATTGGTTTGGTGACTTGCCTTGTTCAGCAAAAGGTGACGGGGGAACCTCCGGGTAATATCCCGGCTCCTCGGTGGCGTCGTAGTCTTCTCGATATAAATAAATTAAACGTAACATTCAATTAAACAATCCAAAAACCACACAACAGGTATATAAGTCTTGATTGGTTTGAACCGAGGAAAATAAAGTTATTAAGTTTCTGAAATTTATTTTATGAATATTTTAAAATGAACTTTAATGGAATTATGGCATTCCCAAAAGGAGTAATAATGTAAACTAATGTATTTTAAATTTCTAAATAATTTAAAATAAGAAGTTCAGTGTAAACCTAGTGGTTCTATTGCACTAATATGGAGAGAATAAAATATAAATTTTTCTGAAATGGAAATGAACAAATGTTCGGTTCATCCTAAAGTGCATTTGAATATTTTATTAAATAAACATAAAATACTCAAAATAAACCTATGGTTTATTTTGCATTAACATGTAGAGAATAAAATTATAAATTTTCTGGAATTGAAATGGTAATTTTTGGAGTTAAAATGACCAAGATATGTATTTTAGAAGTTTAAAACCATTTCTGGAATTTAAATTAAACTGAAAACAGGTGTCGGTCCACAGTGAACCGGGGTCACCGTGAACCCGCGCACTGTGCGCGTGCGCTGGATCCAGATCCACCGTTGGATCGTGATCGGGCGGCCACGGGCGAGGCGGGGGAGTTAAGTTATCGTGGACGACCAGGATTCAAACATCGAACTGGTACGCGATGGATGACCCAGATTCGATGCGGGTTTTAAATATAAATGGACAACTCAGATTAGAACATAACGCTTCACCGAGATCCAATGGATCTGATTAAACCATGTGAACGATTCAACCGCCACTGTCGGATTTCGATCGCACGGCCGAGATCGAATCCGACATGGCACGGGTACTCGACCCGTGTCGGTCATCTTCTCCGGTGACGGTGAGAGCCTAGCGGCCTTGGCGAGCGACGACGGTCATGTCTAAGGGCTAAAACAGAACCAGGGCGACAAGGGGAATACGATGGTACCGTTGGTGAGGCGAGAGGTCGTCGGAGCGTGGCCGGCGATAAGCGGGGGCGGCGAAGGTTTTCGGGTCCCTTGTCGATGATGGCGTTCTGGCGTGGTTCGTTGGTGACGGAGGGGTGGCCGAGGTCGAGGTGGTGCCGGCAGCCACATTGATGTGGTCATCGAGGACGGAGGGGGACTCTGGCGACGGCAAGTGGCGGCTAGAGCAAGGGTGGCAGTGTGGCGTTAAAGCGAGCGTCTCAGGCGTTCTATTCGGTTCAAGAGCATGATGGCGTGGGGGTCGAACGCGGTGGAGGCCAGGGGGTTAAATAGGAGCTCCGGCGGGGCAGGGGGCACAATTGAGGGGGGCCGAGAGTAAAACCTCTCTTCAGCACCGGCGAGCTCTTTCCGTGTATGCGTGCGCTTGATCCGGGACGACGACGCATGAAATAAAAGGGGAAAACGGTCGGCGGGGAGCGGGGGTTTGAATGTCGGGCTTAATTCAGGGAGAGGGGGTCAGGGGCAGCGGATCCGAGGCGAGTTAAGGCGTCGGCCGGCGAGGGGGGATTTGGGGGCGGATCTCACGGAGATGATGGATCTGACAGGTGGGCCAAGGCGGTCAGCGGGCGTGGGTGAGGCAACGGGCGAGACTGACTGGTGGGGTCGGGCTCGGCCGAGAGGGGGTCGGTTGGCGCCGACAGGTGGGGTCGATCTGTCGGGCGCGCGTGGAGGGAGAGGGGCATTAAGCTTAGAAGGGCATTAAAGGTATTTCAAAATAATTTATTTCTAGAAAAATATAATAAAAGGTATTTTTATTTCTGTGAAAATTTGGGGTGTTACAGGAATGCCTCACCGCTAGTCGAATGGCTAGATGCTAGCACGACCGGTGGGAGTTTGCCCCACTTCTCCAACATCGCCACCACATTCTTCTTCGCTGTCGATGGCTGGAACTCCACTGACTGATCAACTACTTCCTAAGGGTTGAGCGTCTTCATTGGGATGTCAAGAGGCGGAACTAAAGGTTTTAGATTAAACAATTGTCGTGCCTTATGGTAACAAACTACGTAGTTGCAATGTCAAGTGGGGTTGCACGACGCTAGTTGACTAGTGTTTAGAGAAGAAGATGAAGTTGAAAAGATTTGAAGCATGCGAAAACGATTGAGTATCGACTAGGCTATTTATAGACTTCCCACATGATCATTCGGATCTCCAAAGCATCACGATTTCCTAAGAACGCGTCCCAAAGCAATCTTTGCCATTAATCACGTCGGTCAACATTTTTCAAGTTTACCATCTAAACCAATGATTGCAGATCCATCGGCGGACATTAGTGGAAAAATCGACACTTACATTTTATTAACTTAAACTTGCGTCCAAAAGGCTACCTTTGAAGTTGCGCGGGTTCCTTTGAACTTTCAATTCTGATAGGCGTCGATCTGTGCAAACAAACATATCTTCACCTGAGGGGGCCAACAAGCACTCCATTGCCCTATCTTGTGTCAACTAACACCTTTTTGCCAAAAGCATTTGATGGGCCTACAAGTCCCTAGACTCAAGTAAATTTCTATGGATGCTAATACTCCGAACGGGCGGATTTAAATGGGTTTTGAGACTGATGCTTATTTTAATCAAAGAAACTCAAGTCTCGAAGGCTGCACTCGACAGGTGCACCTGAGCGACACACCGGTCGGAAAAGTTTTTATCAAGATTGATGCTTTGAAGCTCTTTATGTCTACAAAAATTCATGTGCATGCAAAAAAAGAGCTTGAAGGCTGATGTCGGGAATATGATCTTGGGTCACTTCCGAAGTAGTATTAAGCTGACCAGCCAACAGTCAGAATCCTCCAAGTGGTAGACTTCCAGGGGTCTGAAGACTCTCTAGTCCAGAACATTAATTTAGGACGATTATATTTTAGAATTAATGCCCGTAGACTGATCAATTCTTAGCCATTAACAGGGCTTATTACTCCTGATTTGTAACCCCTAATTCCTCTCGCATAAAGGGATTATAGGGATCCTGAAATAAGGATCGGATTATTCTGATATCACATACACACATGAATAGGGTTATTATCCTATAGGAGACCCGAACCTCTCTAAAAATCTTGGTCTTTATCTCATCATTTACGATAACCATTGGATCATAGCACACCACCCTTTTACCTAATCAAAACATCTTTTTGGGTACTCTCATTGAGAACTCTTGTCGCATACAACGACAACCATAAATACTCATCCACAAGACCCTTTTTTCCTAACCAAATCTTACCGCGGTACCCACGTGGTATACTGTTGCTTCATACGTAACTACACTTTTAGTTACGTGAACACTAGAGTATACAGGTAAACAAATACAAGTAGTACTTTTTATACCTGTATCCATTTTATCATATAAATATGACTTTTTTATATTTTTACACACAGATGTTGATATTTTCCATATTTTTAGCCATTACTATAAATAAATGGGTATTAGATATCCATTATTTATATGATTACATCCTAGCCGAGCTTGGTATAGTCGACCTGGCTGCTGCTAGTGCGAGGTACGTACCAACACTCATCGACCGCACCTTATCGTTCTCCCGGATAAAAAGACGACTGGCTAAGATTTGGCCTACCCACTTTTAATTTCTCCCTGCAGGTCGATCGTCACGTGGCCTCTTATGTGTAACTGCCTGATGTACCCATCGATCCATCGACTTGTAGCTTTATTTTTCTTCTCGACTAGATAGATAGATAGATGGTTCGATGACTGATGATAAGATGAGAATGAGTACTTGTGCGTTAGTTCTGTACATGTATCCATCACATCTAGCTCACCTTTGCCTTGCCCTCGCTAGCTCCAATCGTGGAAAAAAAAGGTTGAGAAGAAAGAAGCGTTTCGTGTACCTTTCCAACACAGCGTTTCGTCCACAAATGCTGTACTACTGTGCGGTTTGCTGCTGGCGGTGCTCGCACTTTTGCAGCATGCATGAATTTGACCATATTATTCGGGTCTACCTGCAAATGCGTGTCTATATCAGTAATTAATGCTCTCCATGGAATGCAACATTTTTTTTGGAAATACTTACTTCGTTATTTATTACTACGTACAATAACTACGAATTGTTTGATTTTTCATAAAACAAACTTATCTATTTTTAATTAATTTAATGGAAAAATATACCAACAACTATAATATTAAAATAGTTTTAAAAATCATTGTAAAATGTATCTATTGACGTGCTTTTTGGTCACACACTGAAACATGTGCGACCTGAGAGATTTGTTTAACTCCAGTGTAGATCCTACGTCTTAGAAAAATGTTCAGGTCGTGCCAACCAATTTGACCCTACAACTGATAAGTGATTGGAAAATACAGATGTTAGTAGCATAGCCGATCAGCTGGCAAGCCGATGATTGTGGCGTAAAAGATAAAGCCGTGAAGTATCGTGTGAAGTATCGTGCGATCGGCCAGACGGCCGATAGCCCAGATTAATCCAATCGAACAAGCACGCCATCAGTCGATGAAGAAAAATAGGACGTACGTATAGGCCGATGATCACCCTTCGATAGTGAACATGATACAGAGATAAATTGAAGATAACCTATCAGCTTGTACTCTGATAGAAATAAATAAAGCATACCAGATAACAGATCTATATCATGGATATCATCACAATAACTAGATCGGACATAACCGAGATAGTAGCTAGTCATGATGATCTGAACAATATATCAACGAATCAGGCAAATTTTATTTAGATGAACAATATATGGCATGAAAAAGATACAACAACAAGAGATGTCGGACTTAACCGATGAAGCCTCAAGCTATAAAACCAAGATCACCTCAATCTAAGAGATTAAACCCAACTGATGCAGCCTTAGACCTAGACAAATACACTAAGAACAATCGGCGACTGTGTTGTTTCACTATTCTCCTCAAGAGATCGGACCGAACCGATGCAGCCGTGAGGATACTAACCTAGTTGACATGGAAGCCGGGGGTGGCAGGACTCACCTCTTCACTGGAGATCAAACTGATGCAACTAAGCTCCGAGAGCCCGAGTCCCGCTGGATAACCTTGGGGCACAAGGGTGGTGATGCACCAGTTGTAGATTGAAAAAGAGTTAAACTAAACCTAATCTACGAGATACATATTTATTGTCCGTACACTTGCCGTTCAAGAAACTTATCAACCGATTTTGGATGAATTTGTAACCTCCTACCGCTCTTATCTCCATTGGCCTCCTTCCGATCATGTAGTTATTGTGGACGGGCTTCTTTGACTTTCTTTGACCGGATCTTCCTTGACCTTCTGTTGACCGAGCGCCTTCCTTGGTAGGCCTTGAGCTTTACCAATTCTTAGTGTCAACACATGCCCCCCTAGTTTTGAGGCGTTAAGAGGCGCCTAACGCTTCGAAACTATCTTTCATAATTACCTTACACTGCCAAGTCTTTTCAAATGGTCGCCTCACATTCATTATGACCAGTCGGAAACTCTTCGCCTTCTTTTCCCCTTTAGGATTGGTCTAACACGGCACCCAAAAAGCCACACTAGTTAATAAATATCCACCTTTTTTACCCTTCTTCTTCCTACTGTTTCCATCCACATCGCCTTTGCTATTGGCTTCTAGTACGCCTTCGATTACTATCACTTGTCATCTTCTTCCACCTTGCATTTTAGCATCCGGCGACATTTGGGATGGCCAACCTTCACAAAGTCCCTAAGGTAGGTCCCCGGGTTTTTATGGGTTAATAGCTTCTGTGCCACCGTTATTTCCTGAAACGCCAAAAATACCATTACTATTCGTCTATTAGCCTACATGCCATTACAATTTTCCGATCGATTCCCATATGCCATTAGGCCCACCTGCAGGGTGTCTGATTTTTTGTTTTGCCCGAACTGCCCTTCTTCTTCTTCCCTTGTCCATCTGTGAGCACCAACTCCTCCCGACTCATGCCGCTCCACCGAGGATGGGGCCGAAGGAGACGCACCGCGGCGCCTTGTACTGGTTGATGGACGCCGGCCACGCACCGCCCTCCCTCACCATGAGCTCCCAGTACACCACGTAGTGGCCCGGGATCGTGGCGGCGTCCGCCTGGCTCGTGTACTCCACGATGCTGGTGTCGTAGGGCGCGAGCAGCGCCGACGCGCGCTCCACGGCGGCCTGCAGCTCCGCCTCGTCGGTCACACTCCCAAGTCCAAAGTTGTCTTTTTTTCCTCCCCCTCTTCAATCCCAAGCGAGCACCGAGCTTCCCCCGATCGATTTCTCCCTCATCCCGCCGGCATTTCTGATCAGGAGCGGCGCGATCGAGATCCGCACCTTGCGCTGAGCATAACAAGCACAGATTCGCGCCCTCATCTCCCGCCGCATTCGCCCAGTTCCTTGCTCGTACGTTTCTTGGATTCAGCTTCTTGGTGTCTGAAACTCTGAATTTGCAAGCGTGGTTCTCTGTTAGTTTCATTGGTGAAGACGATCTCTTCTGTGGTTGTTCGGTGTTGTTGCACCGATTTCTTTTCTAATTTTGTGTTCTGGGGTTCGTGTTCCCTTGATGTTGGATCGTTGTCAGCCTATCTGAAGGAGACTCCCAGGTTCGTTGGTCCGATCGCTCCATGGCCTCATGCGCTCACAGGGATGGACGAGGGAAGAAGAAGGGCAGTTCGGGCAAAACAAAAAATCAGACACCCTGCAGGTGGGCCTAATGGCATATGAGAATCGATTGGAAAATTGTAATGGCATGTAGGCTAATAGACGAATAGTAATGGTATTTTTGGCGTTTCAGGAAATAACGGTGGCACAGAAGCTATTAACCCGGTTTTTATCTACTTCGTTCTTCTTATATACTCTCGACTTATTTTCTTACTGCGCATTCCTTTCCTTTTCCCTTTTTCTTTTGCAGCATTTGCGAGATCAAGTCTTGATTCCCATAGTCGATTATCTCTCTAGTTTCTTCTTAGGTCCCATGGGCAATCCAGACCCCAATGATTTTATCAATGCCGAGACCCTTTGTATTCCTCTAAAATGTTCCCCCATGGACCCCTCCGTATGGGGCTATGGCTTCAACTACTCCCCTTCTCCCATCTCAAGCTGGTGCGACTAGTACCTTAGGGTATCGGGTGTCTATCGCCCCCTCTAGGATGAAATTGACATTGGCCATTGCATTGGCCTTTCTCTCGCTGAGCCATACCTTAATGACCCGATGTTGGACACCTCTTGTTACTTTTGGTCTGATGCTTTAAATGCCTTCATTTTTTGTCATGGGCCGATGAGTCTTTCTTTGCTTGATGTTTATTTTCTGACCAGCCTAGATATCGACTCATCGACCAATCCCTTTGACTTACCCTATCAACCTTCTTCCCTTCTTAGGGTTGTGCCAGCTGACAACTGGGACCGTTATATTGCAAGGCACAACAAGAAAAATGGTCCTATGGACACTGTTGAGCATATCGCCTTCTTGAATATTTGGTTGGAAGAATTTGTCTTCTGCGTACTGACCTTGGCCCCGACCTTCCAGTTCCGTTTCCTGGCCAAACGGCTGGCCACTGGCATACAGGTTCCACTCGGTCGTTATCTCCTTTGGGCAGTATATCAATTCCTTCATTTGATATCGGTCGATATATCACTCAGTAATTTCATTGACCATCCCAAGGGCCTCTAGTGGTTCCTCCAACTTTGGCTCAACGTATATACTGTCGACGTCATTGGCTGGACCCCTTTTAGTCAATTGTTTTTTCTGACCGACTTTCTAGAATCGGCTATCCCCTCCTATCGTCTTTGCTCTTCTTTGGGCGAGGCGGCAGCGTCCCCTTCTACCAATCCCTTTTCTTCTGCGGTTTTGGCCAATTTTTTCAAGACATTTTATCTCGGATTCTCCAACCAAGTTATCTGGTTCCCTTTCGATTTTTATGCAGAGAACACTTTTTCCAACCGGTTGGTCTTCCCTGATGTGTCTAGGAATGGTACATCCTTCAGTATTTTCTCATCGGCCATTTCTCCGTGCTTGCTTCCTACTAACTTCACTAAGGAACACGTCCATGGGTCTTCCTACGAGTTTTACCAACCCTCGGTCTTTTCCCACCAATTGGGCTTCAGCCAACTCCTGCCTCACCTTTTCTTCATCAGTCAAATCCAACCTCGCGGGAGAGTTTTAAACCCGTGGAGTGGCATCGTCTTTCACGGATGACCAAGGTGATTTGTATTGGGGGCCTTGCTTCTTGGACCACCTGCCGGGCAACCTCCTTGATCTTCCGCCGATGGTGGAGCGAGGTGAAGCAGCATGTCTTCAACCGCTCATCTCTAGCCTACCATGTGCGACTCCACCAAGATGACATCGGTGTGGGCCCTGGGGTAATGTACACTTATCTTCGCTCCTCCCATGGTGCTCTTTCTAACTTAGAATTGCTATTTTTAAGACATCGATCACGACGTCCCCTGGTGAGTCTCAGTGGCCGACCGATACAGTATTGACCAGTATCGACCACTACCAACCTGGGTACTAGCGCTCCCACTCCCACGACGTGGGCGAATGGAAGATGGTTCTGAATCGCCTGACCATCCCGAGGGATCTTGAGCAGCCTTGGAAGGGAGGAAGGTCGACCATAGTGGCACCTTGGGAGGCTCAACTAGATACTTCCTTGTATAACATCTTTATCTCTATAATTTGGAGAAGAGGAGTATATATATATTTTCTTTTTGTGCATTGTAACACCCCAAATTTTCAAAGAAATAAAAATATCATTTAATATATTTTCCTGCAGTTATTTATTTTGGAAATACCTTTAATGCCCTCCTTAACCGTTTTGAACTAGAACCTAGACGAAATGACCAAACAAGGGGCCAGAAAATTTTGTATATGATCCCAAGGTCAAGATATATTTTTGAGAATTTTTACAAATTTTTATCAACCTTGGAAGTAGCCCAAATATTTTAAACCAATTTCTGTAATTATTTTTATTCAGAAAAACCTTTAAACAGTAACGGGCCTCCCCCTCCCTTTCTCTCTCTCCCGGCCAGCCCAGCCCACTCCTCCCCACGCGCGCCGTTGACCAGTGGACCCCGCCCGTCAGCGACCTCCTCTCCGCGCGCGTACCCGGCCCCACCTGTCGGCGCCAACCGAACCCCTCACACCCGATCGCTCGACCCCACCCGTCAGCCTCTGCGGCCGTACGCTCGCGCTCGCTAACCACCTTGGCCGACCTATCGGACCCATCGTCTACCTCCCGCCACCGCCCCCAAATTGCGCCGGCCGATGACCCCCGCCTCGGATCCGCCTCGCTGGCCCCCCTTTAATCTGACACCATTAAACGGTCCCCCGTGCCCGGCCGACCATTTCCCCTCGTTAAACCTCGCGATTACGCCCAGGGATCGCGCTGCGCGTGCATGGCCGAGCCCTCACCAGCGAGTTAAGGCCCTCCCTCGGCTTTCCATGCATGCGAGCTCCTCCGACGCCCCTATTTAACCCCCTGGACTCCACCGCATTCGACCCTCACGACATTTCGCTGCGAGAACGAACAGAGCGCTCCATATTCGGTTTTTAGCACCTCACCGCCGCTCCTACTCCGGTCGCCCCTCACCGTCGCCAGTAACCTCCTCCGCCCTAGCCAACTACACCATCGTGACCGCAAGGAGGTCACCGACCTCGCCCCCCCTCCATCGACGCCGAACCTCGCCAGATCGCCGTCACCGACAAGGACCCGAACGCCTCCTTCATCTACGCTCGTCGCCGGCCACGCTTCATCGACCATTCGCCTCGCCAACGGTACCTTCGCGTTCCCCTAGTCGTCCTCTTTTCGTTTCTAGGCGTAGCTTGGACCGCCGTCGCTCGCCGTGGCCTATGGCCCGCTCGCCGTCACCAGAGAAGACGACCGACACGGGCTGAGTACCCGTGCCGTGTCGGATTCGATCCTAGTCGTGCAATCTAGATCTAACGGTACCAATTAAATCCCTTGTGCGGTTTAATCTGTGCCGTCGGATCTAAGCGAAGGGGTACGTTTTAATCTCGCGTGTTCGTTAGTACTTAAAACCCACGTTTAATCTGAGCCGTTCATCGCATACCGGATCGGCGTTTTAATCTCGCGCGTCCATTCTCATTTAAACCTCCCGCCTCGCCTGTGGCCGCCCGATCGCGATCCAACAGTGGATCTCGATCCGGCGCACGCGCACATTGCGCGGGTTAACCGTGAGCCTGGCTCACCGTGGACCCGAGACTGTTTTGGATTTAAATTAAATTCCATAAATGCTTTTAAAACTTCAAAAATTCATATCTGGTGCATTTTAACTTCAAAATTCATATCTGGCGCATTTTAACTTCAAAAATTACCATTTCAATTTCAGAAAATTTGTAATATTATTCTCTACATGTTCATACAATAAAAACAGTATGTTTACTTCGAATATTGCATTCTTATTTATTAAAGTATTCAAATGCCCTTAGGTTAAATTACAAAATTAAATTATTTAAGTTTCAGCAAAATTTATATTTATTCAATTCCTGTTAATTTATTGGAACCCCAACACTTTCTCTGAATCTATTAATTTAAATTAATTAGAAAACTTAGAATAAGTTTATTCACAAGTAAAACCCCTTTTATAAAGGACAATATTTCATTATAGTTCATTTTAAATTATTTATAAAATAAATTTCAGAAACTTAACAACTTGGTTTTCATTAAATTGAACCAATCAAAACCTATGTACTTGTTGTGTGGTTTTATATTGTTTGATTGAATGTTGTGTTTATTTTATTTTATTTTATTTATATTGGGAAGACGACGATGCCGCCGAGGAGCCGGAATACTTCCCGGAAGTTCCTCCCTCCCCTTTCGCTGAACAAGGCAAGTCACCAAACCAATCTTTTGAGCATATTGAACCCATGTTTTATTAAATTATCGCTAAAACACATAAGATATATGTGCATTAGTCAAATGGAACCCTTACAATATATTTATTTAGGATCCCCCGACCTTAATGTGCAACCCAAGCCATGCTATCTAGCCTAAACTCCTTGTCACCATATGATTAGTATTATTATCTAGTGTCCAATGTATCGACACGATTGCTATAGGATTAAAAATGAGTCGTAGCAACTTGGTTCTACTATATGATCCTCGTTATCCTTATCTTTGGAATGCTGTTGGTGATAGAGTTATGGTTGTGAGCGTATCCATGGAAGGTTCTGGGTGCAAGCTAGGGCATTGGTCGGTAGCACCCGGGGCACTATAAAGACCAGTCTATGGGATCTGTTGCAATACACTTTCGTACTAACCACAAGTCTAATGGGTAAGTCCTAACTAAGGTATGGAGTGTTCCAAACCGAGGCCACCACTTGGAGATGGGTCAAGCAGCACCTGCGGGTGGCTTGTACTGATGTCGCGCAAAAGGGGGTGTGACGTTAGCCGGGATGCGGCCCGGCGCGTCGGTGAAACCTAGAGCGGGTGGTTATCGCTTGGAGCAATTCATGCTAAGGTTTTGGCACGAGTTCCCGTGGTATGGGTCATCTCATTACACTTTGGTGTTTGGGATGAGTGCATGCCTTGTGGGTACAGTAGTACACCTCTGATCAGAGTCTTAAATCTTTTCGAAAAGCCGAGCCCACGGTCAAGGGCGGGTTGCGTGACATCCCACAGTTAGTTTACTTTTGGAATGAATGTGCATGATGGTTTGACATGTAAGGACTGTTGTGCGAGGAGGGAAAACATAAACCTCGAGTTAGATGGTATTATTGATGTTCATGTTTATTATTCCGCATGATAAAATTTGACTACACTAAATGCAATAACTGAAAATGTACTTTTCCGCACTTTTAGCCATTATCCTTCCTTTGTTATTATCTTGCATTATTAGTGCATCTGCGGTGGCTTGTTGAGTACTTTTGTACTCATACCCGTTGGATACACTTCAGAGGATGCCTACTACGAGGATGGTCTGGAGTAGCGACCCAGTAAAGCAAAAAGATCTTGAAGAAGGCGTTCGTCATGTTGTTTACTTTTATTATTGTTTTTATTTAACTCTGATGTAATAATATGGTCTGCGTACCATGGATACTTGTCGTACGTACGATTGTCGCATGATGAACCTCTTGTATTATTGTTTTTCTTTGGAAATTCAATAATGTTCCGATTTGTTAAATCGGGGCGCCACATGCATCTCTCAGTCTTGAGTTTATATCGTCCTGGCATTCAATGTTTCAGCATCGTCCATCTAAAGGCAATACGAATAGTATCGACTATTTTGTGTGACAGTTTCTCAAGCGTTTATCCATATGCTCAGGAAGTACTTTTTCAAATACTTTCCATTCAACGCCTTACCAAATACTTCCCCATCCAACCCCTCAAGTAAATAGGTGTTGCCAAGCACCACTCGATGTATCTAAAACACTCCCTCCCAATTAGGGGACCATTTGCCAAACCGATTGTCTTTCGACCCAATAGGCAAGATAAGCTTCCACACGAGTTCCCCTTGCTCGAATGACTTCGGCACTACCTTCTTGTCATATTACTTAGAAACCCTTGCTTTGTTTTCTTCCACTTTCTCGAGAGCTCTCAACCGGACTTGCACCAGATCATCCAGTCCATCTGTCATGAGCCGATGTTGGTCTTGTAGTGTGATCCCTCTTGAGCCGATGTTGTTCTCCCATGGTAATACGGCCTCGTGGCCGTATACTAGCTAATACGGCGGCACTTGAGTAGACTCGTGATGCACCATTCGATAGACCCAGAGTGTCTCCGATTAGGATTGATTCCAACGCCTAGGCTATTTGTTGATCTTGTGCTTTATCAACTTGATCAAGCTTTGTTTGGATGCCTCTGCTTGCCCATTAGCTTGTGCATAGTATGGCGACAAATTTAATAATCTAATTCCCATTCCGGCCACGAATTGCTAAAACTCTTTCGATAAGAAAATCGTTCCCTGGTCTATGGTGATGGTCTGTGGAATTCTGAACCAATATATTATATGTTCTATAATAAACTCGATGGCATCGGTAGACGTGACTTTCTAGAGTGGAACGGCCTCTACCCATTTTGTGAAATAATCCGTGGCTGCTATCATGAAATTGTGGCCCTTGATTGACGTCGGGTAAATTTGGCTGATCATGTCGATTCCCCATCCTTTAAAAGGCAAAGGCTTAATTATTGGGTTCATCGCTGACGCGGGCGCCCTCTGGATGGCCCCGAACTTCTGACAATCCTGACACCCCTTATAGTATCTTATACAATCTTCCACCATAGTCGGCCAAAAGTAACCTGCTCTTCGCAATAACCACTTCATTTTCTAGACTGACTGGTGCGTTCCACATACTCCATCGTGCACTTCACACATTACTACTTTAGCTTCCTATGTGCCTATGCATCTGAGGAGAACCCCATTAGTTGTCCGATGATAAAGATCTTCACTGAGCATGACATACCTAGTCGCATGATACCGAAGCTTCCTGGGCGCCGATGTTGAAGGGTCCTTCAAATAGTTAATGATATTATACCTCAAATCATCGACCTCTATCTATGCGATTTCAACTTCAACTGATCTGGCCATTGGCTTATATCTTGATGCTATCTGGGCCAAATCATTCACTTCCAAATTCTATTCCCTTGGGATGTGAGTGAACAACACACTTCGGAAGCACACCATTATAACCTAACACTGATCATGGTACTCTTTCAATATATCATCCTTGTACTCATACTCATTTGATAACTGTTTTATGATCAACAAGGAATCACCAAGGATTTCAACTGTATCGGCCCCCACCTCTTCTAGTAATTGTAACTCTTTTAACACGGCTTCGTACTCCTCTTGGTTAATGGTGGCAAAGGGCTTGATAGTGTATGCGAACTCAAATGGTGCCACCTGAGGGGAAATGATCACCAAGTCGATACCGCATCCGGGCCGGCACACCAACCCATCAAAGAATAATGTCCATGGTATCGGCTCTACGTGAGCTACCGTCTTGTCCCTGTGCTGAACTATAAAATCGGCTATTGCTTGGCTTTTAATTGCCTTAGCCGATTCATACTTGAGGTTGAACTCGATCAAGGCAAGGACCCATTTCCCGATGCATCCCTTCAAAATTGGGGCCGATAGCATATACTTGACGACATCGACCTTGCATACTATAGTGCATTATGTCGAGAGCAGATAATGCCTTAGTTTGGTGCATGCGAAGTCTAAACATAGGAAAAGCTTATCCACCGCTGGGTACCGGGTCTCGGCGTCCAGGAGTCTCCTGCTGAGATAAAAAATCACCCTCTCCTTCTTGTCAATCTCCTGAACCAAAACCGCGTCGATGACTTCCTCATCGGCCGACAAATATAGTTTGAATGGGGTCCCTTCTATGACGGTATCAGTACCGGTGGTGAGCTTAAATATTTTTTGATCTCGTTGAATGCCTTCTGCTGCCTATCTCCCCACACGAACTCCTGACCCTGCTTCATCTTTAATGGTGGCATGAAAGGCTCTATTTTCTTCAACAGATTAGCTATGAATCTTCTAAGGAAATTTATCTTCCTGATCAATGACCGTAACTTAGTCTTATTAGTGGGGGACAGGGTGTTCTTAATTGCCTCAATGTGTAGGACCGAAAGTAGCGACCAGAGGGGGGGTGAATGGGCGCCTTAAAAATTCTTTCGAATCAATGGCCTGTTCCCAATACCCAACGCACCTCAAAAGACTAAGCAGCGGAAAATAAACAGAAGGCCTAAGTCTAAGGGTATCTAACCTAGAAGCAACTGATGTTAAACAGAGAACTATTAAAGAAGTGCAACTAGGCAGATGAACACTGTGTAACAGGCCTAAACTTCCCAATGAAATGATCTAAGTATATATAAGGTGAAATGAGAAGTTACTGTCCAAATTTTGTCTCCTGTTCGGAAATTGGCGAAGCCTGCTTCGCCCGTCGAGGTCTGCTTCGGAGATGATTGACGAAGACTGCTTCGCTGGTCGAAGCCCGCTTCGGAGGTTGGTGACGAAGCCTGCTTCGGAGGTCAGTTGCGAAGCATGTCGAAGATGCCGAAGGTGTTTCGGATTAGCCTAGTTCGAAGAGGCAAGAAGCGAAGTATGCTTCGAAGCGAAGTATGACAATGCTGGAGCCTGGTTCGAAGTATGTACTTCGAAGGCAAGGCTTCGGACACAGCTTCAAACCAAGTGCTTCGAAACAAAAACTTCGAACAGAAAACTTCGAAAGAAACACACAGACGGACTACCTTCGAACAAAGAAGTGAAGCCTGTCACACGACAGAGACACCAAATTCGAAGCCTACACTCTACCTTCGGAAGAAGCAAGCTTCGAAAGGAGTAGCGAAGACTGACACGCCACAAAGAAACCAAAACGAAGCCTAGCAGAAAGACAAGCTTCGAAGCCAACTTCGAAACCTAATGAAGTGTGGACTTCGAACAGCTAGGGCCGGAGTACCTTCGCAACGTCGCTCGAAGTATGCGATGCTGTCCATTCAGAAAATACTTCGAAGCTAGCAACACAGGACTCAAACCAAGTACGAAGTTTGAACAAAGCCTTCGAAGATGATAGGTCGAAGCCTACCTCACGAAGCTGAGGGGCTTCGAACAGAGAAGGATGGCTTCCCCAGAAACCGCCAGAAAAGTTTCTGGATCCTGTCAGCTTCGATCAAAAAGCAGTGCAGTAGAAGGTAAAAAGCTGGCAGCGAGCACTGTAGCAACAGTAGCAGTACTACTTGCAACAGCAAGAACTAGTACTACTTGTGTGAAGAACACACCCACCCAAAGCTTCCGAAGCCTCAAGAATCATGGGAAAACTTGCCGTGCAAATGAAATGATGCCAATAAAACTTTGATGTTGCTGCACACGATTTGGGAATAGAAACTTCACTTCAACAATAAATGCAAAACAACAACAACAGGGGCAAATCTCCCTGGCGGCGCAAGCAAAAATAGGAGAGAAGAGAGGCAAGACAAGAGACAAAAAGTGACCCAATAGAGTGGAATTGATTTCAGCCAAAAGGGTAGTCCAAACCCTAGGGATTGGGGTCCTATTTATAGGCTCCCAACACTAGGAACATTCCACCTGCCCCTTAGGGTTTTTACAGACGCAATAATAAAGGAAAAGACTCTACTGCCCTTAGGTATTTTTACAGACACGACTGACTGACTGTGGGCCTAGAGTTACAGATGACTTATCCGGAAGCTCAGCTTTCGTAGCGACTACGGCTTCTCTTCTGGACAGTCGGATACAAGATCGACGGTTGTCAGTTTTGCGCCGAAACTGACAAAGCCTCCACCGACTTTGCACCAGGTACCCCGGATTGGGCTGGCCCGACTCCGCAGCTCTCTCAGCCCGGCAATCGCTCACCGCCCGTGTACCTGAGTCAGTCCTGGTCAATAGCCCAGTGGGTCTTCTACTGCTTCTGGCCCATGTACCCGGATTGGGCCAGCCCGACTTCGCAGCCTCCTCTGCCCGACAGTCGCTTGCTGCCCGTGTACCTGAGTCACACGTGGCCCATGAAACAGCAGATCTCCTCTCTTCTTCTGTCCTCTTTGACTATCGTTGACAATGACTCATCACTTCTAGAGCCATGAGGCCCACTCTATTCAGCATGGCTCCTCAATCTCCCCCTTGATGAGTGCATTGTCAACATTCCTCTTCTTCAGCTCTTCAGCACCTGCGAGCAAATGTGGAAACACGAAAACAAAACAGAAGAAAACAAAGAAGAAGAAAAATAAGGTAAAAGTTTAACCCTAATGACCAAAAGCCGAACAAAAGCAAGAAGTGGTCATTATGGTTAACCAAATCGTAAAAGCTCAAAATGAGTGCGATTTCAGAACAACAAGGATATCAACAGAGTAAAAACTCCCCCTTAAATTCTGATCCCAAATTCCCCCCCCCCCCCCTTGTTGACAAGTGAACTCATCAAGCACTCAATAGAGACACAGACTCCCCCTGAAATGCAACTCCCCCTCAAAATATGAAGTGAATTCAACTGGAGTGCATAAGGAGTGTAGAAAGCATGCTTCTCAGATATGATTGACTACAATTACAACATCTAACAGATACAGCAAAAGACATACTGTAACGATACATGGCATGATCAGTGCAACAGATGATATCTAAAGAAAATCATTTGCACACATTTTTCAGTTTTTGCAAACAAAAACATCACCACAGTTTCCAGTAAAACAAGCAAGGTAAAACATGAGATGCAAAAGCTAACTGATATCTAGCAAGATAAGCTTTGTTCAAAAACAAAGTGCTTCAGCAAACTTGTTATCATTTCAATTTTCAAGCTTTTTCTCTTTCCTTTTTCATTTTTGCCAGGGGTTATTTGCATGTCAAACCTTATGCTGACCGACCAAGTCAAGCCTAGGCCAGATCTGGACCATCAGAAGCTTAAGACATTGGTCTTGGCATACACTACACTGTCCTAGTTCATACCAAAGTGCTATGGTATGCAGTCCAGAACAAATGTAATGCGACAAAGCAAACCCACCTGGATCTTTTCAAGTTATGCACAAAAAGGCATGGAATTTTCATTTTTCTCGAATTTTCATCATTTTTATAGCACATTTCCATGTTTAAAGCATACAGATGTCCAAGTTGCATATTTGCATCTAAGTCAGAAACTAGCTACAAGGCATGTAACAGATAGCAAGAACATTCAGCCTACGCATGCTAGTTACCAGAAGCAATGGTGATTAGTTTTCAATTTTAAAGCATAAAAGCCATGCATATGACAGATATCAGACATATCATTTGAACTGAAGCAAAGCATGATCATTGACAAGTAATCAAAAGCATGTACCAGCTAGAATAAGTAAAGCAGTTCAATCATATAACAGAAGCAAGCTCAAAAGTGTGATATGTGAATATGCAAGATATGAACACACACACAAAAAAAACTCAAGAAAAGAGTAAAGAAGAAAGAAAACTGACGCAAAATATCCTAAAAAGGATACACAACACCCAAATCCCCTCGTAAACGCTCAAATGTAGACTGATCTAGGGGTTTGGTGAAAATATCAGCCAACTGATGATGGGTATCAACATGAACAAGGTCAATGACACCTTTCTCATATTGATCCCGCAAGAAGTGAAAGCGCACATCAATATGTTTGGTTTTTGAATGGAGACACGGGTTTTTCCCTACACTAATAGCACTCGTGCTGTCACAAAACAATGGAACTCTGGTAGGAAAGAACAACCCAAAATCTCGTAGAGTGGAAATCATCCAAACCAACTGTGAGCAGCAGCTAGCAGCAGCTACGTACTCAGCCTCTGTGGTCAAAAGAGCAACTCCAGATTGCTTTCGAGAAGACCAAGAGACAAGAGAAGAACCAAGAAACTGGCAAGTACCGGAAGTCGACTTGCGATCCAACCGGCACCCACCGAAGTCGGCATCCGAAAAGCCAGATAAATCAAGAGATGATGATGCTGAATAGTAAAGACCGAGATCGGGCGCATCAGTGAGATACCTGGAGATGCGCTTGACAGACTGCCTATGAGACGCGCGTGGTGAAGACTGGAAACACGCGCAAAGTCCCACGGCGAACTGTATGTCCGGTCTTGTCGCTGTCAAGTACAACAGCGAACCGATCATCCCTCGAAACTCCCTCTCGTTGACCTTGATGCCGCTCTCGTCCTTGTCCAGACCCCCAGAAGTGCCCATCGGGGTCATCTGCGGCTTCAACTCACCACCAAAGTCAAATTTCTTAAGCATGTCGCGAGTGTACTTACCTTGGTGGATGAAAGTGTCGTCCTTGGTCTGCTTGATCTGGAGCCCTAAGAAGTACTTGAGCTCACCCATGAGGCTCATCTCAAACTCACTGTGCATCTGCTCAGAAAACTTGGACACAAGATCATTAGTAGTACCGCCAAAAATAATATCGTCCACGTAAATCTGAGCAACTAAGAAATCTGAAGCAACTCTGAGTAAAAAGAGAGTTTTGTCCACAGAACCCATCACAAAACTCTTCCCCAACAAAAATTGCTTTAACCGGTCATACCAAGCCCTGGGGGCTTGCTTCAACCCGTATAAAGCTTTGTGCAACTTAAAAACATGTCGAGGAAACTTAGGGTTCTCAAAATCGGGGGGTTGCCTAACATAGACCTCCTCTTCTATGTACCCGTTCAGAAAAGCACTCTTAACATCCATTTGAAAAAGCTTAAAACCCTTCGAAACGGCAAAAGCTAAAAGAATACGAATGGACTCAAGACGGGCAACAGGAGCGAAGGTTTCTTCAAAGTCAATACCTTCCTTCTGGCAATAACCCTGGGCAACTAGTCGAGCCTTGTTGCGCACCACAACCCCATCTTCACCTTGTTTGTTCTTGAATACCCACTTGGTGCCTATGGGGTTGCATCCAGGTGGCGGCTCAACTAGTGTCCAAACCCGATTGCGGACAAAATTCTCAAGCTCTTCTTGCATAGCGTTAATCCAGTTAGAGTCAGAAAGAGCATGAGAAATATCTCTGGGCTCAAAAGATGCAACAAACGCAGATTCAGCAAACACAGCAAGAGAGGCAGAAGAACGCAAAGTTCTCTCAGTCAAATCACCAATGATGAGCTCTGAGGGGTGATCACGCTGAACTGCTCGGGTTCCCTGGTGATCCGAAGTCACCTCACCGGAGTCAGCAGCTGGCACCTCTGGACTCGACTGAGGGGGCTCGATCGTAGTGGAAGAAGTGATCAGAGGTCCGCCCTCATCCTGAGTCGAAGTCTCAGAAGGTGTGGGCTCTGCGGGGGATGCAGAAGGCCCACCCTCATCAGCAGCTGGAGTATCCTCATCTTCCTCGAAGATGGACTCTCCGAGCTCATCATCACCAGAAAGCTCAATAGAAGGGGTCAAAGAAGGCAAGGACTCATCAAATGAAACCTCACAAGTCTCGACAAGCAACTGGGAATCAAGGTTCCAAACACGAAAACCTCGTGAATGCAAAGCATAACCAAGAAAAACACCATCCCAGCAACGAGACTCAAACTTGTCCAAATGCCCTCCCTTCTTGAGCACAAAGCACTTGCAGCCAAATGCTCGCAAGTGACTCACCTTGGGCTGTCTGCCAAACCGCAGTTCATATGATGTCTTACCAAGGTAAGCTCTAAGAAAGATGCGGTTGGCCAGATAGCAAGTCGTGTTCATGGCTTCAGCCCAAAAACGCCTAGGAGTCCTGTGCTCATCGAGCATCGTCCTGGCCATCTCGACTAGCGTGCGGTTTTTTTCGTTCCACAACGCCATTATGTGGGGGAGTGTAAGGAGAAGAAAACTGATGGTCCAGACCCTGATCACTACAGAAGCTGACGAACTGAGAGTTCTTGAACTCAGATCCGTTGTCGGAGCGAATTGCTCGCATCCGACCATTGTTCTCATTCTTCAGCTTCAAAATCAGGTCATGAACAAAATGAAAAGTTTCATCCTTAGACTCCAAAAAGAAAACCCACGAGAAACGAGAAAAGTCGTCAACTATGACAAGTGCGTACCACTTCCCACCGACTGAACGTACCCGAGCTGGACCAACAGTGTCCAGGTGTAAAAGCTCGCCCGGATACGAAGTCATCACCTGATTCACAGGTGAGTGAGAAGCGGCAACCATTTTCCCATGACGACAGGGATGACAAACTAGATCCTTCTCCATCTTAAGCTTGGGCAATCCTCGGATGAGGTCCATAGAGCTTAACCTGACTAGCAGATCAAAGCTCAAATGACCTAACCTCCTATGCCACTTCCAGAGCTCAGAGGAGGATCCAGCAATCAAACAACGCGAAGGGCCAAAAGAACTAGAGAAGTCAATTCGAAACACTTTACCGAAAGGTAAAATCTGACAAACCAAAGACCCTCTAGAATCAACCACAGAAGAATTACCCTTCTTAAAACGCACTTCCAAACCATCCTCAAGAAGTTGCGAAACAGAAATCAAGTTGAAGTTCAAATTTTTAACCAAAGCAACATTCTTTAAAGAGAAATGATCTGAAATGCGAATTGAGCCTATGCCACTTACTTTCCCTTGACCGCTGTTCTCGAACGTGATGTATTCTTTGGAGCTCGGGGGAGTGAGACTGGAGAACCATCTGCAATGTCCCGTCATGTGGCGAGAACATCCTGAGTCCATGATCCAAACGTCCTCCAGTCCCCGGTCCTGCACAATCAGTGGCTGTAAGTGGGAGCAAATGGTCCGGCACCAGGTTTAGCAAAAGAGCTAAACCAGTGTCGAGCCATCTGCTCAAAAGATGGAAAGCGAAAACCATCAAAAGAGTTTGGACCAAAATGCGGCTCAAAGCGCGGTCCTCGGTTCTGCCTAACCCTGCGGCCACGAGGTCCAGAACCGTAGCCAACACGGTCTGGAACTCTGCCGGAACGGACACCACCAACTGGAGCACGGGCAAGAAAGTCGTCTCCTCTACCACCACCTACACGACGCGGCCTAGCTTCCAGCCTCTCCCCGCGCCGAGGAACACGCAGTCTACCACCCTGCTGGTAGAACTGCTCCTGATCACTACGAGCCCTCTTAGCTCTCTCAACCCGCTTCCTCCTGAAGCAGAACTCCGCAAGATGCCCGTCTCTCTGATAGTACTCACAATGATAGGTGGGCTTCTTGGGATGTGGTTGAGGCTTGGGATGTTTGGGCTTGGTGGTGTTAGGTGTAGTCTTCTTGGGTTGAGAAGGTCCAGGAAGAGAGTCTAGAGAAGAGTGGAGGTGTTTGGGCTTAGGAACCCAGATAGGTTTCTTGGGTGGAGCTTTAGGTGGTTCATGGATTACTCCATCCTTGGGCTGACAAGCCTGGGAAGACTCAGTGGAGTGAGTCTTGGGATACCTCTGCTCTGGAGTCATTTTACTCCACACCACTGCCCGGCTAATGGCACTCTCAAAGTCAGCCTTGGTGTAGGTGTAACCTACCCCAAACCCATCCTGCCTCTTGAACTACTGGATCATCATGCCAAGCTGTGGCTCTCTGGCACTGATCCAACTCAGGATAAAATGGAGGTAAAAGTTCTCATTCTGAGAGTCTGCTAGCTCCTCTCTCAAGGAAGCTAGAACCTCCACCTGAGACAAGCAGGTCTCACACTCACTCTCTACTTGGACAGATTTTTCGGCTTTCAGCTTAATCAACTCCATTCTAAGAGACAGGCAGTTCTCATAGACAGTGGGTGGAACTGACAGTGTCTCAAGCTCTAGCCTAGTCTGGGCAAGCTCAGCTCTCAACCTCTCCAAATCACCCAAATGCTCATTGCCCTTGGATTTTAGCTCAGCTAAGGCAGCTAGATGAGTTGGGCAATGAACACAGGGTGTGACGACAGTGGCTTGAGCATCTTTTAGCTCCAGCTGAGCGCTTTCAAGCTCAGTGGCCAAAGCATCCCTCTCATTAACCCTTTCTGTGTACCTGGACTTCAGAGTCGATAGGTCACACAGAAGCACCTCACACTTCGGGCACTCACTGCTATCACCCAAGCAAGGGGAAGAAGATAGACTCTCAATTCTGCCGTTGGCCACGGCAAGCTCACTCTCTAACTCATCTATCCTCTTCTTAGCCCCCCTAAGCAGTTTTTCCCGATATTTCAACTCCTGACGATTGCTCTCAAGTAAATCAACGATTTCGCGCTCATAGGATGATACCTTGTTGTCGTCGTCGTCGGATCGGAGGAGCTCTTCTCTTCCCTATCCCCAAGAGCCATTGAACAGAAGCTCTTGCGGGATCTTCGGCGCTGGTGAGAGCGGCTCTTCGGCTTGTCTCCGAAGGCCATGAAGCAGAGGCCCGCCGGATCGTCCTTGTCCTTCCCCTTTCTGATGGCGATCTCCTCATCGCTTGAGCTCGATGAAGAGGAAGAAGATGTGGACTGCTTGGAGTAGCTCTTCTCCATCTCGGCGAAGAAGGCCTTGTCGCGCTTCTTGTTCTCTCGCCGGTAGTCCTTCAGGGCCTTCTTGAAGAATCGGGTCTTCGGCTTGCCCTTGTTGAAGGATGAGCTCTCGTGCTTGCCGGAGTCATGGAAGCTGCCACCGGTGCCCTTCTTGTATCCATTGCGCTTGGGGCAGTCGGCGATGACGTGTCCTGGATCACCACACTCAAAGCATCCAGATTTTGTGCCATGTCTTTTGAACATTCTCTTATCATAGACACGATGCACCCGGTTGTTAAAAAGACACAAATCATCATCTCCCAATAACTCTAGGTGGTCCTCAGTGATAGACATCAAAGAGAACCCAGCACAACTCACAGAAGAGGGATCAACAGAAGGTGTAGCAAGGGCCAGGGATTTTGATCTAGAACCAGTGAGATTTGATCTCAAATGGATATCTACCTCAGTGGCCTTCAGCTTGCTAAACAACTCAGAAATGGTCAAGGTATCGTAAGAAGTGCTCTCAACGATAGAAGATACCTTGATCTCCCAGATCTTTGGGTCCAAGGTATGGAGAACCTTGAGCGCCTGCTCATGATCTGAGACTAACTGAGCACCCTCAGCCTTGTTGTCTCGAAGCTTGTTTATGATCGACTGAAAACGACCAAACAAAGCCTCAACAGATTCACCCGGCTTCTGTGTGAAATTCTCATATTCACGCCGGTAGGTCTGATAGAGCCGAGCCTTGACCTGTGCTGTCCCCTCATGGTGTGCCTTGAGGGTAGCCCAGATCTCTCTCGCAGTAGAGAGATGACTCACACGCTCAAACTCAGTGGGACCTTAACCAGAAAACAGAATGTTCACAGCTTTACTGTTGCTCAGATGCTGAGCAATGATACCAGCAGTACCTTGCTCAGTAACTGGCAAAATGACAAACGTGGTGTGAACGCAAATGTCCCATATGTCCGAGCCCTGGCTCATGAGATAGGCTCGCATGCGAGTCTTCCAATAGTTATAGCCATAGGCTTCCAAGGACGGGACCTTGCCAGGAGAAGTCATGGTCACTACTGGGGTTTAGAACCGGTTAAGGTATGGGAAAACCCTAACCTCGCTCTGATACCACTTGTAGGACCGAAAGTAGCGACCAGAGGGGGGGTGAATGGGCGCCTTAAAAATTCTTTCGAATCAATGGCCTGTTCCCAATACCCAACGCACCTCAAAAGACTAAGCATCAGAAAATAAACAGAAGGCCTAAGTCTAAGGGTATCTAACCTAGAAGCAACTGATGTTAAACAGAGAACTATTAAAGAAGTGCAACTAGGCAGATGAACACTGTGTAATAGGCCTAAACTTCCCAATGAAATGATCTAAGTATATGTAAGGTGAAATGAGAAGTTACTGTCCAAATTTTGTCTCCTGTTCGGAACTTGGCGAAGCCTGCTTCGCCCATCGAGGTCTGCTTCGGAGATGATTGACGAAGACTGCTTCGCTGGTCGAAGCCTGCTTCGGATGTTGGTGATGAAGCCTGCTTCGGAGGTCAGTTGCGAAGCATGTCGAAGATGCCGAAGGTGTTTCGGATTAGCCTAGTTCGAAGAGGCAAGAAGCGAAGTATGCTTCGAAGTGAAGTATGACAATGCCGGAGCCTGGTTCGAAGTATGTACTTCGAAGGCAAGGCTTCGGACACAGCTTCGAACCAAGTGCTTCGAAACAAAAACTTCGAACAGAAAACTTCGAAAGAAACACACAGACGGACTACCTTCGAACAAAGAAGTGAAGCCTGTCACACGACAGAGACACCAAATTCGAAGCCTACACTCTACCTTCGGAAGAAGCAAGCTTCGAAAGGAGTAGCGAAGACTGACACGCCACAAAGAAACCAAAACGAAGCCTAGCAGAAAGACAAGCTTCGAAGCCAACTTCGAAACCTAACGAAGTGTGGACTTCGAACAGCTAGGGCCGGAGTACATTCGCAACGTCGCACGAAGTATGCGATGCTGTCCGTTCAGAAAATACTTCGAAGCTAGCAACACAGGACTCAAACCAAGTACGAAGTTTGAACAAAGCCTTCGAAGATGATAGGTCGAAGCCTACCTCACGAAGCTGAGGGGCTTCGAACAGAGAAGGATGGCTTCCCAGAAACCGCCAGAAAAGTTTCTGGATCCTGTCAGCTTCGATCAAAAAGCAGTGCAGTAGAAGGTAAAAAGCTGGCAGCGAGCACTGTAGCAACAGTAGCAGTACTACTTGCAACAGCAAGAACTAGTACTACTTGTGTGAACACACCCACCCAAAGCTTCCGAAGCCTCAAGAATCATGGGAAAACTTGCCGTGCAAATGAAATGATGCCAATAAAACTTTGATGTTGCTGCACACGATTTGGGAATAGAAACTTCACTTCAACAATAAATGCAAAACAACAACAACAGGGGCAAATCTCCCTGGCGGCGCAAGCAAAAATAGGAGAGAAGAGAGGCAAGACAAGAGACAAAAAGTGACCCAATAGAGTGGAATTGATTTCAGCCAAAAGGGTAGTCCAAACCCTAGGGATTGGGGTCCTATTTATAGGCTCCCAACACTAGGAACATTCCACCTGCCCCTTAGGGTTTTTACAGACGCAATAATAAAGGAAAAGACTCTACTGCCCTTAGGTATTTTTACAGACACGACTGACTGACTGTGGGCCTAGAGTTACAGATGACTTATCCGGAAGCTCAGCTTTCGTAGCGACTACGGCTTCTCTTCTGGACAGTCGGATACAAGATCGACGGTTGTCAGTTTTGCGCCGAAACTGACAAAGCCTCCACCGACTTTGCACCAGGTACCCGGATTGGGCTGGCCCGACTCCGCAGCTCTCTCAGCCCGGCAATCGCTCACCGCCCGTGTACCTGAGTCAGTCCTGGTCAACAGCCCAGTGGGTCTTCTACTGCTTCTGGCCCATGTACCTGGATTGGGCCAGCCTGACTTCGCAGCCTCCTCTGCCCGACAGTCGCTTGCTGCCCGTGTACCTGAGTCACACGTGGCCCATGAAACAGCAGATCTCCTCTCTTCTTCTGTCCTCTTTGACTATCGTTGACAATGACTCATCACTTCTAGAGCCATGAGGCCCACGCTATTCAGCATGGCTCCTCACAATGTTGCGCCGGCTGATCTCAATCCCTCTTTCTTGCACGATAAAGCCCAAGAATTTCCCTGGTCGATACCCTGAAAGCACACTTCTCAGGATTCATCTTTAGTCCGTACTTCCGAGCCCTCTCTAATAATTGACGTAGATCGGCCACATGGTCCTGAACATCACTTGACTTGACCACAACGTCATCAATGTATATCTCTACCAACTGGCTGATCAAGTCATGGAAGATGTAATTCATGGCTCTCTGATAGGTCGATCTTGCATTCTTTAGGCCGAAAGTCATCACTACCCACTCATATAACCTGACGGTGCTTGGAAATCGGAAAGTAGTTTTGTTAATGTCATCTTCGGTCATGAAGATTTGGTTGTAACATGTATTCTCATCCATGAAATTGATGATTTTGTGACCCGACGCGGTGTCCACCAATAAATCCACGATCGACATCGGGTACTCGTCTTTAGGGGTTGCCTTATTTAGATCCCAAAAATCAACGCATATTCTAAGCTTCCCACTTTTCTTTCATATTGGTACTATATTTGACACCCATTCGGCATATCGGCATGGTCTTATGAATCCTGTGTCATACAGTCTAGTCACCTCAGCCTTGATGTCCAGGTAGATTGCTGCCTTAAATCGCCGAGGTGACTATTTGAAAGGTCGATACCCCTTTTTTATGGGCAGTCGATGTTCCACGATTGATCGGCTTAGCCCGACATTTCATGATACTCCCACGCAAAGCAATCCCGATATTCCCGCAATAGTGCAATCAACTCATTCTTCATCTCGTCCGAGAGCTGAGTGCTTATGAAGGTTGGTCTCAGTCTGTCGCCAGACCCAATATCTACTTATTGAAGTTCGTCAGATGCATGAAGCCTTCATCGAGCTTGCCCCCCGTTATGTCGATGTGGTCTTCGTACAGTGAGCGCGAGCTACCCGTTGTGGGCTAGCCCGATTTCATCATCTGATCCCTGCCTGACATGCCGAGCGTCATCGGAACGACGTTGTCATTTTCGCCCACCATAACCGAGTTGTTAGAGATGGTCCCACAAGGCAAGCCAAAAAGCGTGTTGGCGTGCTTTTTGGTCACACACTGAAACTCGCGTGACCAGGGAGATTTTCTTAACTCCAGTGCAGGTCCTACGTCTTAGAAAAGGGTTCAGGTCATGCCAATCAGTTTGACCCTACAACTAATAAGTGGTCGGAAAATACAAACATTAGTAGCATAGCCGATCGGCTGGCAAGCTGATGACTGTGGCGTAAAAGATAAAGTTGTGAAGCATCGTGCGATCATCTAGACGGCCGATAGCCTGGATCAATCCTATCGAACAAGCGTGCCATCCGTTGATGGAGTAAAACATGACATACATATAGGATGATGAGTACCCTTCGATGGTGAACATGATACGGAGATGAATTGAATATTACCTATCAGCTTATACTCTAATAGAAATAAATAAAGCATGCTAGATAACATATCTATATCATAGAAATCATCACAATAAGTTGATCGGATCTAACCGAGACAGTAGCTAGTCACGATGATCTGAATAATATATCAACTAATCAGGCAAACTTTATTTAGATGAACAATATATGACATGAAAAAGATACAACAACAAGAGATGTCAGACTTAACCGATGAAGCCTCAAGCTATCAAACCCAGATCACCTCAATCTAAGAGATCAAACCTAACTGATGCAGCCTTAGATCTAGCCAAATACACTGAGAACAACAGGCAATCGTGATGTTTCACTGTTCTCCTCAAGAGATTGGACCGAACCGATGCAGTTGTGAGAATACTAACCTAGTTGGCACGAAAGCCGGGAGTGGCGGGACTCACCTCTTCGCTGGAGATCAAACTGATGCAACCTAGCTCCGAGAGCCCGATTCCCTCCAGATAACCTTGGGGCATGAGGGTGGCGATGCGCCAATTGTAGATTGGATAAGAGTTCAACAAAACCTAACCTAGGAGATACATATTTATAGTCCGTAGACTTGTTGTCCAAGTTACCTATCAGCCGATTTCGAATGAATTTGTAACCTCCTACCACTCTTATCTCCATTGGACTCTTTCCGATCATGCAATTGTTGCGGATGGGCTTCTTTGACTTTCTTTGACCGGATCATCTTTGACCTTCTGTTGATCGAGCGCCTTCCTTGGTGGGCCTTGGGCTTTACTAATTCTTGGCATCAACAGTATCTTAATAAAATATGTATTATATATTATATGTGCCCATAGATTTTCTTTAACCTTGTTCAAAATAGAGAAGTTTGACTTAAGTAGTATAGAGAGAGTAGTATAGTCTCTTCCAATAGTTTTAAGAAAATATGTGTGCACTGACAGATAAAAATAGGCGAGAAAAATCAAGTTCAATCAGGTAAGGCAGGATAACTACTCTCTTTTTTGTTTTTCCCTTACTTTTGCCTACCATTGGGATACATCGATGATTCTAGAAAGAGCAGTTCTATATTCGGTAGTTTAATAGAATCGTATCTTTTAAACTCAATCCATTTGCTGATGACAATTATTAGTATTTAACAGAGTAATGGAAATAATTAATAAATGTGTGTTAGGCATTAGCAGGGCTATCATTCGCGCCGGCCGCTCTATATTTCATTTTTTTATGAGTTCGGATCATCTGGTTAAACCGGACTATCCGGATAATTGTCTTTGGGATTTTCTGCTTAAAACGGCTTTGAAATAGAAAAAGTTGATCCTACATATTTACTAAACATTTCAGTAATGATTTCTTTAGTTGCTAAATATATACTAATGATATTATATTTGGTTATACTAATAATGATTTTTGTGAGGTGTTTAGCATGTGTTGGGGGAAAATATTTCATCCTCCAGAAGTCAAGGACACTTCCATATCAATACACGCAGAAGAAACGAAGTCAGAAGATTTGGTATCCGAAGATCCTAAAAGCATCAAGGCTCCGCTGTATTCGGAGCCCTATACAGCGGAGACCTCTATCAAGACTTCGGTGTGACGAAGCCTCCCGAAGCCTCTTCACCTGAAGAGATGTTGCCAGCGAGAATAAAAGATTTATCTTCTCACTAATTAGATTAGTCTTTACTCTTTTACCCCTATGAAGAATATTAAACAATATCTTCTTAGTCGGTTGTAATTAGAGGGTAAAGAAGTCTTTTCCCTTTGTATTCGGTCTATAAATACTCCTCTTCACTCTGTAAAGGGTATCAACTAATCAGATATTCAATACACACTTCGAAATATCTCAAGCTATTATACATCCCGGAGGCTTGGAATAGTTTGCTCAAACAGACACTTCATTTATTAAACACTTAGTTCTCTAAACCTATTAGCGTAATCTTTTACGCCAACAACAGGATAATGACCAAGAGATTTGAAATGTCAATGATTGAAGTGTTAAAGTTTTTCTAGGATTTGAAATTAAATAACTCAAAGAAAACACCTTCATCTGTCAAACCAAGTATATTAAAGACATGTCCAAGAAGTTTAATAAGTAGAATGGTAATTAACCCATTAAGACCCCAATGCAAACCAACAAACATCTTGATCTAAATCAACAAGGAAACAACGTCAACTAATAAGTATATCATTGCATGATTGGCTCCTTTTTACATTTATATGCATCTAGGTCTGATATAATACTTAGTGTTTTCATGTGCGCAAGATTTCAATCTGTATCTGATGACGCCAATATTTGGTAAAACTCAGGCCCACTAAAGATGCCACACTGTCAACAAAAGTCAAGAAAATATGGTCAAATATGGTCAATGAATCCCATCCCTACTGTTACAATATGACCGGATGCAGAGGAGCCGATGGAGATAAAGATGAAAGAAAGATAAAGATAAATCCATAATCAATTAAGACAGAGTGCTTGGATGGCAAGTCTCTGGACTATAAATATGTACCCCTAGTTAGATTAGAACACACATCTCTATCAAACAACTACTCGGCGCATCGCCACCCTTGGTTCTCAAGGTTTATCCCGGCGGGGTTCGGCACTCAGAGTTGGGCTGCATCGTTTTGATCTCTGGCGAAGAGGTGAGTCTCGGCACCCCTGATGACCGTATCGACATGGTCAGTATCCTCACGACTGCATTAGTTTGATCTCTTGAGGTGAACATTGAAAAAGTACGATCGTCGGTTCTCGGTGTATTGGCTAGGTCTAAGGCTGCATCAGATTGATCTCTTAGATTGATGTGATCTAGGTGTGGTAGTTTGAGGCTTCATCGGTTAAGTCCGACATCTCTTGCTATTGTATCTTTTTTATGTTGTATACCATTCATCTAAATAAAGCATGCCCAATACTTTGATATATTATTAAGATCATCGTGATTAGCTACTATCTTGGTTAGGTCCGATCTAGTTATTGTGATGATTTTCATGATATAGACACGTTATCTGGCATGTTTTATTTATTTCTGAGTACAAGCCAGTAGGTTATCTTCAATTCAACTCCACATCTTATTTGCCATTGGAAAAATGCTCATCGGCCTATGTGGTAAACTGCCCATCTTATCGGCAGATGGCATGCTAGCCTGATTGCTTTACGTCTAGTCATCGGCCCTATGGTCGATCGGCATGATATTCCATGATTATCTTATCCCCATCATGCTCATCGACTCGATAGTCGATAGGCTATGCTATTGATCATATTTTCCTGTTTCCTTATCAGTTGCAGGGTCAAATTGATTGGCACGCCTTGAACCCCTTTTTTCTAAGAATGTAGGACCTGCACTGGAGTTAAGCAGATCTCCCAGGCCACCTGTGTGTCAAAGTGTGACCAAGAAACGCACCAACAATATCAAAAGAATGTCACTTGGTTGCTCTTAAAAGAGTCTTGAGATATTTAGTTTATACTCCAAAATAAACTTAGGGCTTTAGTACCCCGAAAGGCTCAACCTTTGATCTTATCTTCTATTCACACTCCGATTATGTTGGTTGTAAAGTGAATAGAAAAAGTACCTCTAGAACCTACTAATTCCTTATAAGATCATTTGTTTCATGGTCTTCAAAGAAATAAAATTATGTAGATTTATCCACAGCCGAAGCCGAATATATAGCAATCGATAGTTGTTGTGCCCAACTCATTTGGATAAAATAAACCTTGAAAGATGTTGGGCACATTGTCACCAAGATCCCTTTATTGTGTGATAATGAGAGCATCATCAAAATCATCAATAACTCAGTTCAACACTCAAGAACCAAATACATAGATATTCGCCATCATTTCTTGAGAGATCATGTGAGGAAGGGAGATATAAGCCTAACCCATGTGAGAATAGACAAATAGCTTGCCAATATATCCACCAAAACCTTATATGAGCATTGGTTTTGTGAGTTAAGAAATGAATTGAATATCCCTGATTCTTGCAACATAACTTGATACGCTTGCATATAAACTACCCATCTTGGAAATGACAAGCTAAACTGATTGTATTCCTCATATGAAATGAGCTACATTTTAAATAAATGCAAAATTATCATTTTCTTGTCTTTGATTCATATGAGCTATGACATGTTTATTTATGCTTAAATTATTTGTGGTAAAATATTATTATCAAGCCTAAAGTTCATGGCATTTTTGGTCTTTAAATTTCTGTTAGTTGAGAAACCTAGAGGTTCCAGATCATCCGGCTAATCTCGAATGATGTGGACATGAGATTTTTTTAGAGTTCTTTCTCGTGCACCCAGATCATTGGACTGCAACCGGTAGTCCAGTTCGCCTAGAAATTCTAGATACTCTAGATACTCTTGGAGTGTCTAGGTCAAGCTTTATAAAAGGGGACCTAAACCTTTCGTCCTTCTCTCTCATCCTCACTTCTCCTCTTCTCCCTCACTCCAACTATCCATTTCTCTGGCAGTTTTCTTTCAAACTTGACCATGGAAATCATGGGATCCATTAAGGGGAACCTAGGATCCTTTCGGAAGCAACGATCATCCTCTCTTCACCTCCAAGTTCACCTTTCAGGTATCCTATTTTCTTGACCTAGGTTGGCATTTTTCCCACTAGTCTTTGGTTAAATCTTGAATATCTTAGGCTAGAATAGGTCTTAGAAGTGATATTGCAATGTATCATAGGTACATTGTCAAGATCAATCGGTTTTGATTTTGTAGAACCCAGACAGTCTAGTCCTACCCGAATAGTCTAGGTAACGGAAGCTCCAGATAAGTCATGAGGTTATGGGTTAGGTTGCATTCAAAAATTTTCATTCCATGATTCAATACTTGATTCAATTTTTTTATTCTTTGCTGCTTTGTAACAGTGGTCGCCATGTCTAAGGAAAGGTGTAAGAAGGCCAAGCATAACCCAAGAACTCTCCCTATGACGACAGTGACGATGGAGGGTCTCCTCCAATGGTAAGTGCTAGGCTAGCTTCTTGAGGCTATTTGAAGCAACTAGCTTCTAGAGCGCATCGATTTTCATACATTGGCATCCAAGTGCCTGCTGCCTCATCAATGCAGCCTCCTACTCCACCTCAAGGCAGCGGAAAAGGGAAGCAGCATGTCACTAGATAATAAAGCCCCAATGATGATTTACTTCATATTTTTTGGTAGAAAGTCCAAGAGCCCTCATTGATTGGTGGGGTCACACCAAGATCTGAATTCAACTATATGAGGTGGACTCTTGAGGTAGGGAGAGAGAGAAATGAAGATCCCTGGGTGTATGTGAGGGATGCTTCAAACTATCAATTCCACTAAGGCTTCCAGTGGGACTACAAGGGTGTCATGTTGCCCAAGCGACACTAGGTGGTTGAGATGTAGTGGATCAACTTGGATGATAAGAAGAAAAAGAGCAACCAAATGTTCAATCAAGTGATCATCCGCATCTACCAGGACAACAATCTCTATGCCCTCATGGAGACCAAGCAGAACTGGTGTGAAGAAGCTATCTGCCACTTTTACTCCACTCTATTCTAGACCGTGGACAATAATGAGCCTACCTTTCATTGGAGGCTAGAAGGAGTTTAGAACAAGGTCACCCTCAGTGACTTCCCTACTATTCTTAGTTTGGATGCAAATGCCCTCGTAGCTTTTCGGTTGGATTAAGAACCCGTGCTTGGGGCTGACACAATAACTTTTTTTGTAGGAGCTGGGTTTAGTTTTCAGAGGAAATATAGACGGTCTCTCCTCATTTTTATCAATACTCAACAAAATGTTCTGGAAGACCTTTTTGTTGAAGCTTGGGGATAAAACTTCGTTGATGGGCAATGTCCACAACCCATTGTCGGTCATGAGGGAGGACCGTGAGGTGTTTAGTGTGTCTCCTTTTATGTGGAGTGAGATCTAGACCAATTCCCTCTTCCACAAAGAGATGTGTGTAAGCCTCGTACATCCAACTCGTGATCGACTGAGTCACCCATCAGAAGATGGTACAAAGAAGATGGTACAAGAGGTAGAGCACTATGGGTACACTCTTTTGGCACCACCTTCTAGAGTGCCTCTAAGGCAGTCCTCCTTAGCAACTCTTCTTCTCCTCCTACCAGTCCTTGGTGTGTTCTTCAAAGATTTGTGGCATAGTCCAGCTCCTGTAGCTCACCGATCACGAGGATTTTGTTAGCCATATTCATGATGTGCTGGAACAACAATCGATGGCAGGTCAAGGAGATCAAGAGGAAGAACAAGGTGATAAACCTATTGCTTTAGCAATTAGGACCCTCTAAGGATAACGACCTCAACGTCTTTGTTGACTACACTAACCCCTACACCCACTTCTTTAGATTTAGAGCAGGGTCATGCCAGCAATAGAAGCAGTAGCCTCCATAATACTCCACATCATCGCCCAAATAAGATGGTGGTGGTGATGATGTAGTTGAGAGCGAGGATGACTCTGAGTGAGCCATTTGTTGTTTTCTCTCTTTTTGGTGTTTTTGATGCCAAAGAGGAGAATAGCTAAAGAAGTCATTGTCATTGCTTAGCTTTAGGATTTCTCATCTTTTGATTTTTTTTCTTTGTAATCTGTGTTAGGAACAATGTGATGTAATATTATCTTACTACTTTGTGTAGCATGGATGAAGGAATGCAATGAACAATGTGTTAATGCTAATTTCGTTTTATGTTTGACCATTATGTTTAATCATGTTTATTTTTCTGTTATGTACTAAATGTGTTCTATTATATGCTTTCAATTACGATGATGCATGCATTTAAGGGGAGCCTCAATGCATATTTTCATCTTTTTGCTAATTGTTTTCACTTTTTTGATCTTATTGTCATTAATCACCAATAAGGGGAGATTGAAAGTGTATCTTGATGATACTAGGTTCCTAATTTATTTTGGTGTATTAAGGTCAATAGTGATCAAATGCTACTAACATTGTTGCTAAGATGGACGCGAATATCAAAATCTAAAGTGGTGTTACATCTCAATCAAATTTGAAGAAATCATCTTCTCTAGTACTACGTCACCTCAAAATGTGTGAATTGTGTATATTTCATACTTTCTTTAGTTTAGGTGTGTCGTACTATTAACAGGGATGTGTTGATCAATGATCTAAAGCTAAGTGCTCAAAGAAAAATCTTTCTTTAAAGGTTTTTGATTTTTTTTCCAAGTTGGTTTTGTTTTCTAGAAATGTCATATGATTTGGACATGTTCGAAGTATCCCAAAATATGCTTATATTGGATTTTATTTGCACACCAAAGTATCCAAATTCAAGCTGGATAATCCGAAAACATGCTTCTATTTGATTTATTTTGCAAGTTGGACTATCTGAATTCAACTCGGATAATCCAAAACTATGTTTCTATTTGGATTTTCTTTGAAGCATGGAGCATCTGGACCTATTCGAATGATCCGAAAAGGTGTTTCTATTGAATTTGTTTTTCTGAGACAAAACATACAGATTTTGGTCAGATGATCCAAAAAAATGTTCTCCGTTCGATTTTATTCCATGGCCCAAAGCATCTAGACCTTGGTCGGATGGTACGAGAATACCTTTCTGGTTGAATTTATTTTAGGCCTAGAATATCCAAATTCAAGATGGACTATCCAAAATATTGGTTTTGTTTCAAATTTTTATTAGTCCAGATAATTCGGTTAAGTCTGGACTGTCTAGATGAGCACTGCACAATTTTTTGCCTTAACATCCAGATTTATGATAGGGGTATAAACACCCTCCCTCTACATAATCAGGGCACATGATTCCAAACCCTAGCAGCCCTATAAAGTTCCCTATCAAGTTTACTCTCTTTAATTCTCTCTACTGCTAGATCTTTGAGAGTTAATTCGAGAGTTCTCCGTAAATATCCTTGTGTTCTTGGTTGATCCATCTTTTAGGACTTGTGGTAGCATGTGTGTCATGTTTATTCATGGTTTTCTCGAGCACACTATAGTCGATCACGTCAATGGATTCATTACCATTGTAGTTGATCCCTCCTAAATGGATAGGCATCGATCCATGAGCACCCAAGGATTATAGATGACCGGACACATTTGTACTCACCCTCGCATCGGCTTCTGTTGGACCGGAAACGGCGACCAGAGGGGGGGGAATGGGAGCTTTTAAAATTTCTGGCTAAAAACTTAGCCTACGGTTCGGTTCTGTCTTCTGCGGAACAGGCTTCGAACACAACCTTCGAAGGTCTGGTTCGGAGGTACTTCGACACCTTCGAACACAGGCTTCGGAGGAGCAAAAGTTCGAAGCCAAGAAGACTTCGCTCCACTAACAACCCTCGAAAATCTACTCTGCTAAGTCAGTGCAGGCTCCGCACACGAGGTGCTTTGAGCAGGCTTCGCACTTCACCCTTCGCAAGAGTGGACAGCCCTCTGAGGACTTCGACCAAGTACTTGGCGACAGCAACGGGTGCTGGGCTTCGTACCCGAAGGTCTACACGCACACAAAACGGAACACGCTAAGGGCTTCGACACAAGAGGCACTACGGGAAAAGATCAGGGCTTCGCTAGTAAGCAGCGAGGTCTTGCCTCGTGTTACACAGAGCGACAGCACACTGAAAAGCACACTTCGCGGGAAAAACACCCTTCGCCAAGACAGGCTTCGGTGAACTAAAACTAGCGAAGTATGCAATACGAGCTCAAGCAAAAGCACACAGAAGCAGGGCTTCGCCGCTTGAACAAGGAACACAAAATGTATTGAACTCAGAATGAATACAGCGAGGTCTGTCTACAGGAGCTCAACAGTAAATGCTCAAAGTGTTAAATGTTACCTACCGAGCCCCCATATTTATAGCCCACGGCTTCATCCTAAGGAAGTGACTACTTTACCCCTAGGGTTTACAACAGATTTGTCTCTACAGAACTAAGGGGTACAAAAGGTAGTCCACCTTTATTTTTGGAGGCTTCTCTGTCAGCTGCAGAGGGGACAGTGTCAGCCTTTTTCAGAACAGACAGTGTCAGCCTTTACAGAGTTGACTTCTGGAACCTCCCTTCGCACCGAGGGGTGCGGAAGCTTCGGCGAGAAGCCTGCAGCCTGTTGGCCTTCGCTCCGCCGAAGAAAACCTTCGATACAGTGACGGTTTTGAGCCGAAGCCGTCAAAGCCCTTGGGCCTTCGCACCACCACCTCCGGAGTGGATCACCACGGCTTCGCAGCTACTCCGAGCTCAAACACCGTCCGTCCGTGTACCGAAGCCATGCATGGCCGAAGCACCTCAAGTCAACCTCACTCCGAAGCCCACCTTCGGAGTACCACCCTTCGAAGTCCCTCCTTCGTCCAAGGCCTCCGCATGAAGCATTCCTTGAGCACTTCGTCGCAGTGTCTCACTCCGAGCACACTCCTCGACGAGCCTCACCCGGACCATGCCTTCGATGCGCCTCGACTTCTGAGACCTTCGTCGGGTACCTTCGAGTGTCTCCCTCCGGAGCACACTTCGAACTCCTTGCCTCCGCAGAGGACTTGGTCCACCAACTCCGAAGTCACTCCATTCGGAGTACCTTCGAAGTGCCTCACCTCCGAGGACTTTGTCTCGGAGTACCTTCAGCCGGAGCCACACTCCGCACTCTCTGCCTTCACCTGGCACGCCTCGACCCGAGGACCGACCCGGACCACCTTCGCATCCACCGTGACGGAGCTCCCCGCTCCCCTGGCATCAAGCCACCCGCTTGACCCAAGTTCACCTGGCTCGAACCCTGTCCGTCGCCTCCGAAGTCCCTGCGCACCACCGACAAGCAAACAAGTGTATCCAGTACTCCGGAGACCTCTCCGGGTTAGCAACCTCCGGTACACACTCCGGTGTACCGCCCAAAGTACCGAAGCCATCGGTACGAACCCAGTCATCGTGTACTGCCAGACCCCTCCGACAGGCACACTCCGCTGCACAGCTGCAGCAAGCAAACACCGAACACACTCCGGTGACACACCTCCGAACACCCTTCGGAGGTACCACCTCCGAAGCCCCTTCGGAGGTACCACCTCCGAAGCCCCTCCAGAGGTACCCTTCGAACAGAGGGTAAATAATCCTGTCAATCACTCATCACATACACCGAAACCACCCTTGGTTTCTCAATCTCCCCCTTGATGAGTGCATTGACAACCAAATTGAAGTTCAAGAAAAATGAAAAACTTTTAGCACACAAGTGACCATAAAAACTCAGAAAAGAGCCAAAGCATGTCACTTGATAAAAGAATTTTTCTCCCCCTTTCTCAAAAGAGTAAAAGCCCTTTTTGGCAAATCTCCCCTTTGATAAGACTTCCCCTGAGTTGAGCAAATTTTTCTCCCCCTTTATGTCAAAAACTCTCCCCTTTTTCGAAATAATGCCTTCTTGCAGCAGAGAACATAGCAAAATCTCTCCGGAATTTCTCCCCCTTTGGCAATGCAAGCATCAAGGAGCATTCAAAAGATGCAAAGCTTCGAAATGAATAGAATTGCAAGGACATATAATGCAAAAATATGCCAGAATTAACACAAATGATCATGTGCTCAGCTCAATTTAACAATCTGTGAAACAAGATGATGGCATGTGATTTTGTCATTTGGAAGTAAAAGCATCACCACTTAATCAAAGCAGCTAGACATGTGAAGGCAAGGACTGCGCAAAGCTAACAAATTCTACCCTAGACAGACAAGTCTTGTTCAAAAGGAGCTGTGAAAGCAAACTTGATCATCAATTAATTTTGTTGTTCCTTTTCTTAATGCCAGGGGTTATTTGTTCGTCCACCTTATACTTTCCAATCAGGCCAAGCCTAGGCATGAAAGCCATCTGAAGCTTAAGGCGGTGATTTTGGCATACACTACACTATTCCAGTTCAGACCAAAGTGCAATGGTAAGCAGTCTAGAATAGAGTAGTGCGACAAACAAACCCTCCTGGATCTTTTCATTTAAACCAGGCAAATCATGGATTTATGATTTTGATTCAGATGAATAAGTTATTTTGATGAATAGCCATGAATAAGGAACACAATTTTTCAAGTTGCAAATTTTAGCATCCAAGGAACAGTGTCTTGCTGTCAAGTAGATAAAAGATAGCTAAAAGCAGTCCAGCCTAAACAAGCTATATACAAGATTGTGCGGTGAGCAAGTTTTGAGTTTAGAAAATAAAACATCATGCACAATCAATGTTCCAGACATATTTCACAGAGCTGAGCTGTCATGATTTCTTTGAATTAAAAACAGGCATATAATAGCAAAATATGTAAATGCAATTTCACACATAATGAGCATATGCAAGACAGTTAAAATCAGCTCCCCCTCACAAAATGCCATAGGGATGACAAATACCAAGTTCCCCACGCAAGTAAGCAAATCGAGAAGCATCGAGGGGTTTTGTAAAAATATCGGCAAGCTGGTGTTGGGTATCAACATATTGAAGTTCAATATCACCCTTCTCATTGTGATCTCTGAGAAAATGATACCGTACATCAATGTGTTTGGTTCTGGAGTGCTGAACCGGGTTGTTTGCAATACATATAGCACTAGTGTTATCACAGAAAAGTGGAACACTCTTATATTCTAACCCGAAATCCCGCAAAGTGGAAACCATCCACAAAATCTGAGAGCAACAGCTAGCTGCAGCAACATATTCGGCCTCAGCCGTCGATTGTGCAACACTAGACTGTTTGCGGGAAGACCAGCAAACCAGAGACGTACCCAGAAAATGACAAGTACCAGAGGTACTCTTCCTATCAATTCTACACCCAGCAAAATCCGCATCTGAATAACCTCTAAGACATAAAGATGAAGACGATGAATACCATATGCCAAATTCAAGGGTGTGTTTGAGATACCTTAGAATGCGCTTAACCGCTTGGCGGTGCGAAGCTCGTGGTGAAGCCTGAAAACGAGCGCACAGACACACAGCGAAGTGTATGTCCGGCCTCGTAGCAGTCAAGTAGAGGAGGGAGCCGATCATGCTTCGGAACTCCTTCTGATCTACGGCTTCTCCATCTTCGTCAGGGTCCAATGCTACGGATGTAGCCATTGGAGTAGCGAGTGGCTTCGCATCGGACATGTCGAACTTCTTGAGCAGGTCCTTGGTGTACTTTGTCTGGTGGACAAAAGTACCTTGTTTGCTTTGCTTGATTTGCAAACCAAGGAAAAAGGTGAGTTCACCCATCATCGACATTTCAAACTCCCTGCTCATGGTATCTGCAAACTCGGCAACTAAAGCATGAGAAGAGCCACCAAAGATGATATCATCCACATAAATCTGCACTAGGAGGAAATCTTTGCCATGCTTGAGAGTAAACAAAGTTTTATCAACAGAGCCCATCAAATACCCTCGCTCAAGCAGAAAAGACTTAAGTCTATCATACCACGCCCGAGGGGCCTGCTTGAGTCCATAAAGAGCCTTATGAAGTTTAAGGACTTTATGTGGGTACTTGGGGTTTTCAAAACCAGGGGGTTGTTTTACATAAACATCTTCACCTATGAAGCCATTAAGAAAAGCACTTTTGACATCCATTTGATAGAGTTTGAATCCCCGGGATGTCGCAAAGGCAAGCAAAATCCTAATGGCCTCAAGGCGAGCAACAGGTGCAAAAGTTTCAGTAAAATCAATCCCTTCTAGTTGAGAAAAGCCCTGAGCTACAAGTCTAGCCTTGTTTCTAACAATTGTCCCATCCTCCCCTTGTTTATTTTTGAAAATCCATTTTGTTCCTATGAAATGAACATTTGGTGGAGGATCAACTAAAGTCCAGACTTGGTTTCTTTCAAAATTCTCAAGCTCTTCATGCATGGCATTGATCCAACTAGAATCAGAAAGTGCATGACTAACATCTAAGGGCTCGAAAGAAGCAACAAAAGCAGCATTAGTGAAATGAGCGTGAGAACGTGTTACCCTTTGATCAAGCTCACCAATGATCTGCTCGGGAGGGTGCATCCTTTGGACATGATGTGGAGCCTCGCGGCGGGATGCAGTCTCCCCCTCAACTTGTGCGTTGGTGTGGTCCAAGATGACCGATGTTGAGGTAGTCGCTTCGGGACCTTGTGCCGAAGTAGTTGAAGCGGGGTCAGCTTCGGGGGTTGACGACGAGGGTAGTAGGGGTTCATCCTCGAATTCTCCGGGATCTTCGTCTTCGAATAAGGTCTGTTCCATGTCGTGTTCATTTGCCTGTTCAAAAGCAGAACTAACAGAGGGGGTTGATTCATCAAAAGTCACATCACATGACTCGATGACAGTGTTAGTTTCCAAGTTATAAACACGATAAGAATGACCATGAGTAGTATAACCCAAAAAGATCCCGTCAGAAGATCGCGACTCAAATTTATCCAAGTTACCACGTTTTAGGATAAAGCAGCGACAGCCAAAAACTCGAAGATGAGTAACCTTGGGCTGTCTCCCAAAACGCAGCTCATAAGATGTTAAGTTTAAAATTGAGCGCAAAAAGATTCGGTTTGAGATGTAACAAGCAGTGTTCATGGCCTCAGCCCAGAATTTTCTAGGAGTCCTATGCTCATCAAGCATCGTCCTAGCCATCTCAACCAAAGTGCGGTTTTTCCTCTCAACAACACCGTTCTGTTGAGGAACCCGCGGAGCAGAGAATTGATGTTCTATGCCATGCTCCATGCAAAAGTCAACAAAGAGACTATTTTTGAACTCGGTGCCATTATCGCTTCGAATGAATTTTAATGCACCAGGGAGTTCAGTAAAAAGTCTCAAAGCCAAGCTCCGAAAGTGTGAAAACACTTCATCCTTGCTGGCAAGAAAGAAGACCCAAGAGTAGCGAGAGTAATCGTCGACAATAACTAAAACATACCACTTGCCGCCTAAAGAACTAACCCGAGAAGGACCTACAGTGTCCATATGGAGAAGTTCTCCGGGCTGTTCAGTCATCACTGTGGTGACTGGCGAATGCGAAGCGGCAATCATTTTTCCATGTCGACAAGGAGCGCAAACTAAATTCTTCTCAAACTTGAGCTTAGGCAATCCTCGGATCAAGCCTAGGGCGCTCAGACGAGCGAGCAACTCAAAGCTCATATGCCCTAGTCTCCTATGCCACTTCCAAAGCTCAGAAGTCGAATGAGCAACAAGGCAATGAGAAGAACCAGATGACTCTGAAAAATCAGCTCCAAAAACTCTCCCCACCCTAAAGATCTTACACACCACAACGCCATCAGAATTGAGCACTTGCGAAGTATCGCGATGAAATCGCACTTCGAAGCCCTCATCAAGCAACTGAGATACAGACAACAAATTGTATCCCAGGTTCTCAACCAAAGCAACATCTTTGAGAGTGAAGTTTGCGTTAATTCTTACCACACCTTTACCTTTCACTCTACTCCTTCGATTGTTTCCGAAGGTGATATGTTCCCTTTGCTTGGTTGTTGTGAGGCTGGAGAACCAATTAGCATCTCCGGTCATGTGGCGCGAACAACCGGAGTCCATGATCCACGTGCCCTCCAAGCCTCGACCTGTCGCCTACACATGATAAGAACGCCTCGATCGCTCAGTGCTGGGGTGAGTAAAATAATGACGAGGCATCCAGCACTGAGTGACACGAGTAGTAGGCACAGTAAAAGTAGACGGTCTACGCACATAAAAATCAGAATGATGCAAAGTGCGAGGTCTACCTACATGCAAAGAACGCAAAGCATGTCGAGGTCTCCTACTCTGACGAGGTACAAAGCTACTCGCCCGAGGTCTACCACCATATGGAACATGGTGAACACCTCGAGGAGCAAAACCTCTCCGAGAAGCACGAGGAGCCTCAAAAACAGGACGAGAGTAAAACTCAGACTCATGCATACCTAAAGATGGGTAATGCATGTCCTGATAGCTCATCGCCTGTGCACGTCGCTCATCCTTGATGCGACGGAAACAGAAACCAATCAAATGACCCGCCCGCTGACAATAAGAACAGTGAAACACTCTCCTGGGGGCTCTCTCATGGGTCACAGGAGCAACTCTCACAGGCTCCTTGGGTTTCTTCTGTGTGGTTTTCTTGGGAGGATTTTTCTTGATAGGAGGAGTGGTTTTCTTTGGTGGATGGGTAGGCTTTTTGGCTGATGGGGTGTCCAACAGAGCTCTTTCTTTCTCTAGGGTGGTGGGAGAGGTGAAAACAGTTTTGGTCTTACTGTCTGAAGCTATCCTCTCAAAACCCAAACCTAGAGCTACCCCGGCTCTGTCAGCACACAACTTGGTCTTGGCCAAGAGCAAATCCATCCTACCCTTCCCTTCAGTGCATTTATTTACCACAGAAAGAAGGTATTCATTTTCGGACATGAGGTTTTCAGCTCGCTCTCTAACAGTGCCTAGCTGGTCCTTAAGGGTGATGCAAGTGTCACAGACAGGTTGCACATCCTTAGAACTACCGGCCCTCTCCAATCTAGCCTCCAAATCATGAACATGCTTATCACGTAAATTAATGCTATCGCGTAATAAAGAGCAGTTCATGCAATCAATAATATCATGAGGTCTAGAATCCACCTCCAAAAGCTGCTTCTGTGCAGTCTCAAGCTCAGAAAGAGTTTGAGCATGAACAGAACGCAACTGAGCAAGCTCACTCATGACAACAGAACATGATTCACATTCAGCATCATCATATTTAGACTTAAGCATGGCATATTCAGTAGATACAGATTCTAGCCTAAGTCTAAGGTCTTTTCTTTCTCTAGCGGCTTGCACAAGCAATCTATCCTGACCTAGCACAACTTCATTCAGCTCATCTAATTTGATTAGAAGCTGGTCAGATGATAGGTTTACCTCAGATGAGTCAAGCTCATCGCCGCTGTGATCGCTGTCGGCCATGAAGCAAAGGCCGGTGAAGTCACGTCCCTTCTTGTCCTTCTTGTCCTCCTTCCTTGGGGACTCCTCCTCCTCAGAGCTCGACTCCTCAGTTGAGGAAGTGTCGATGTCGCTGAGAGCAGCAACAAAAGCTCTGGAAGCGGCCTTGGCTACTTTCTTAGCCATCTTGCCGCGCTTGCCCTTCACAAAGGGCTTCCTCTCCTTTTTGTGGAATTTGGGGCGGTCACTCTCATCTCTCTTTTTGACCTTGGGGCAATTGGCCTTGATGTGAGAAGTGTCGCCACATTCATAGCAGCCACTAAAACCACTTCTCCGCTGATCCCGTCTCTCATGGTGAAAGCGGGTGAACCTCCGGGCAATGAGAGCAAGCTCATCATCAGCTAGAGTATCCACCTGCTCCTTTGTGACGGAGACCAGGGAGGACAAAGCAAAACCATCTGCAAGAACACAAGTGCCTGATGTGCTTGGTTCTGCAGTGGTGCCACGGCTAGTGCTAGAAACCAATGCCAATGGCTGTGGCAAAGAGCTTCTGTGCACAGCAAGAGATGCCTTGGCAATCTCTGTGGACTTCAGCTTGCTAAAGAGTTCATCACAGGTTAGAGTGTCGTAGCCTGTGGACTCCTCAATGCTGGATATCTTCACCTCCCATATGCTACGGTCAAGAGCATAGAGAAGCTTGATAGCCCTATCATGATCACTGTAAGCAAGCGTCCCGTTGGATCGCAAGTTACTCACTATAGCATCAAAGCGCGAAAACATGGCATCTATAGATTCACCAGGTGCCTGCACAAACAGCTGATACTGTTGGTTGTAGGTGCTTTGGCGCCTGGCCTTAATCTGAGTAGAGCCCTCATGATAAATAGTGAGCGTTGTCCAAATTTCCCTAGCAGTCCTAAGGTGCTGCACCCTATCAAACTCACTCCGACTCAAACCAATGAACAGTATGTTCCTTGCCTTCGAGTTGGCAATATACTGATCCTTTTCGGTTTGAGTGGTGCGGGTATCAGGGATGGAGTATTGTGAGTCCACAATCTCCCAAATTGCATTTCCTTGGCTTAACAAGTAAGCCTCCATGCGCACCTTCCAGTATGCAAAATCTGTCCCATCGAACAGAGGAATTTTACTGCCTCTATCCATGTCGCCAACAGATCACAAAACCGGTTAAGGTCAACTGGTGATCTTAACCTGCTCTGATACCAATTGTTGGACCGGAAACGGCGACCAGAGGGGGGGGAATGGGAGCTTTTAAAATTTCTGGCTAAAAACTTAGCCTACGGTTCGGTTCTGTCTTCTGCGGAACAGGCTTCGAACACAACCTTCGAAGGTCTGGTTCGGAGGTACTTCGACACCTTCGAACACAGGCTTCGGAGGAGCAAAAGTTCGAAGCCAAGAAGACTTCGCTCCACTAACAACCCTCGAAAATCTACTCTGCTAAGTCAGTGCAGGCTCCGCACACGAGGTGCTTTGAGCAGGCTTCGCACTTCACCCTTCGCAAGAGTGGACAGCCCTCTGAGGACTTCGACCAAGTACTTGGCGACAGCAACGGGTGCTGGGCTTCGTACCCGAAGGTCTACACGCACACAAAACGGAACACGCTAAGGGCTTCGACACAAGAGGCACTACGGGAAAAGATCAGGGCTTCGCTAGTAAGCAGCGAGGTCTTGCCTCGTGTTACACAGAGCGACAGCACACTGAAAAGCACACTTCGCGGGAAAAACACCCTTCGCCAAGACAGGCTTCGGTGAACTAAAACTAGCGAAGTATGCAATACGAGCTCAAGCAAAAGCACACAGAAGCAGGGCTTCGCCGCTTGAACAAGGAACACAAAATGTATTGAACTCAGAATGAATACAGCGAGGTCTGTCTACAGGAGCTCAACAGTAAATGCTCAAAGTGTTAAATGTTACCTACCGAGCCCCCATATTTATAGCCCACGGCTTCATCCTAAGGAAGTGACTACTTTACCCCTAGGGTTTACAACAGATTTGTCTCTACAGAACTAAGGGGTACAAAAGGTAGTCCACCTTTATTTTTGGAGGCTTCTCTGTCAGCTGCAGAGGGGACAGTGTCAGCCTTTTTCAGAACAGACAGTGTCAGCCTTTACAGAGTTGACTTCTGGAACCTCCCTTCGCACCGAGGGGTGCGGAAGCTTCGGCGAGAAGCCTGCAGCCTGTTGGCCTTCGCTCCGCCGAAGAAAACCTTCGATACAGTGACGGTTTTGAGCCGAAGCCGTCAAAGCCCTTGGGCCTTCGCACCACCACCTCCGGAGTGGATCACCACGGCTTCGCAGCTACTCCGAGCTCAAACACCGTCCGTCCGTGTACCGAAGCCATGCATGGCCGAAGCACCTCAAGTCAACCTCACTCCGAAGCCCACCTTCGGAGTACCACCCTTCGAAGTCCCTCCTTCGTCCAAGGCCTCCGCATGAAGCATTCCTTGAGCACTTCGTCGCAGTGTCTCACTCCGAGCACACTCCTCGACGAGCCTCACCCGGACCATGCCTTCGATGCGCCTCGACTTCTGAGACCTTCGTCGGGTACCTTCGAGTGTCTCCCTCCGGAGCACACTTCGAACTCCTTGCCTCCGCAGAGGACTTGGTCCACCAACTCCGAAGTCACTCCATTCGGAGTACCTTCGAAGTGCCTCACCTCCGAGGACTTTGTCTCGGAGTACCTTCAGCCGGAGCCACACTCCGCACTCTCTGCCTTCACCTGGCACGCCTCGACCCGAGGACCGACCCGGACCACCTTCGCATCCACCGTGACGGAGCTCCCCGCTCCCCTGGCATCAAGCCACCCGCTTGACCCAAGTTCACCTGGCTCGAACCCTGTCCGTCGCCTCCGAAGTCCCTGCGCACCACCGACAAGCAAACAAGTGTATCCAGTACTCCGGAGACCTCTCCGGGTTAGCAACCTCCGGTACACACTCCGGTGTACCGCCCAAAGTACCGAAGCCATCGGTACGAACCCAGTCATCGTGTACTGCCAGACCCCTCCGACAGGCACACTCCGCTGCACAGCTGCAGCAAGCAAACACCGAACACACTCCGGTGACACACCTCCGAACACCCTTCGGAGGTACCACCTCCGAAGCCCCTTCGGAGGTACCACCTCCGAAGCCCCTCCGGAGGTACCCTTCGAACAGAGGGTAAATAATCCTGTCAATCACTCATCACATACACCGAAACCACCCTTGGTTTCTCAGCTTCAAAGAGGTAACATAGTGGAAATCCAAGGCTCACAGTGGTAAGTGCTTGGTGAGGATTAGGGTTGAAAGAGACCTAGCCTCTTTAGGGTTTACTCAATGGAGACATAGGATTATTGGATCCGAACTTCGGTGAAAAATTTCATCTTTGCATTTGCTAGTTGTATCTTATCGTTTCTTATTTTGTGACAGTACCCTACGGGGGTTCCCATAGGGTGGATTTAGGTTAGGCTTGGTGGGCTTGCTGTGGATGAGTTTGATGGTTATATCTAAGAGACAAGGAGAAATTTAGACAGGTTTAGGCCTCTCGAAGGATAATAACCCTACTCTTGTGTGTGCAATATGAGCTTTAAGGTGCAAAATAACCTTAAGCATGTGAGGATGTCTCTGATCATGTCATAGGAACATATGAGTGTCTTTTTCGACATGCCTGTTCTAGGCTCCCTCCTATCCTTTTATAAGAGAATGATCGGGGGTTATAAATGGTGATTATATTGCTTTGTCAATGACCAATCATGGGGTTTAATGGTTAGTTTACAGGCAATGGTAAAATGATTAACATGTTGATAATATCGGGGTGTGTGGAGACTAATGATGGCCCAGTGCTTAAAGGGTGTCGCCTAATTAATACTGGTCTAGAAGGCCTTCTTTCTGAGTACTGGACTCGGGAGTCTTCGATCCTGCACTTGGGATTGTTCAGAGGACGCCAACCATTGACTGGTTTGCACAATTCCATTTGGGAGGTACTCCAAGATCATATTCCTGACATATCTACTGTTGATCTTTTTGTTAACTAGCAATCATACATTTCACTGAATTCATATTTTAGAAATTTACTATCTAGATTATTCTTGTAGTATTTATTGTTTCAGATCTATTATGCCCGGATCATCCGTTTTACCCAAATAATCCGGACCATTGGAGGTTTTATTTTTATCTGGTACCTGGAGTATCCGAATAAGTCTGGAATGTCCAAGCCCTGGAAGTTTAAACTAACATGTTTAGTTGAGAATATTTACATTGCCTATTCACCTTCTCTAGACAACTTTCACAATTTTAGTAGTTAATTAACTTGTGGTGATCAAGTTAAGGATCTTGAGGACAAAGATAAAGATATTTAAATGATCATGTAGAAGTTGCAGGTGATTTCCATTAAGCCTTTGGTTGAATTACATCAAACCCCTACTTGTTGCGGCAACTGTTAGTGTTTTACCTATCAGTCCACCGATGGAGGTACCTTTGGTGACGATATGTATGCATGATATGAATAAGTTGTAGATTCTAGGATAGATTTTTTCATTGTGTATGAAACAACAATTTATCACGAGGGTACCTGTAATAAGGATTTGGTTAGACACAAGGAAGTTATGTGGATGAATCTTGATGGTTATCTCAGAACAATGAGACAGAGAGATTTTTAGATAGGTTCAAGCCTCCTCGAGGATAATAATCCTACTCTTATGTGTGTAGTATGTACTTAAGGGCTAAACAATAGCCTTAAGCGTATGGACAAAATGTCTCCCCCTAAGAAAGTATGAAAACATGCCTATAAAAGGCTCCCTTGATCCCTTTATATATGAGAGGGATCAAGGTCTATAAATTATCATTAATGCATCCCACGACCTGCCCAATTTTGATGGAAAACAGTCAGATCATGGGTAATAACTCCAAGTGATATTGATAGGATAATTAATCGCTACAAAAGAGCAAGCCTTTAATACGTGAGCATGGTGCTTAATCACAGTTTTCTGAGTGCCTAGTAGTCGAAGAAGGCCTCCCGAGTGCTAGACTTAGGGAGTCTTTAGTGGTTTGACTGCCTCATGTTTTGTTGAAGAATCCGACCATTCATTGGTCACATTTAATGCTATTTGTCGCCCTCTTTGACCATTTTGCTATCATAAAACACTCGGGGAGTACCCTTGGGTTATATCTTCGACAATGGTCAACTCAAAGAACAGAGCCGGCGAAGAGTTTTATACACGTTTAAACCTCGTTCTAGGATGTGTTGTGGATTATGAATTGGATGTATAGGTGTAGTTCTAGATATTTATGGTTGTGTGGGCTGCTGCCTTCTAGGAGAACTCTCGTCCCTTATTTAGTTTGGAGAGCGAGGTTATAGGCAAGAGATAATATTCCTAATTAGCTACTATTTTTGAAGATTATAATTAAATATTTTTATGTCCATATATTTCTTATTTACAAAAATATCTTTATTGAAATATCTCAACATAACATATGTATATACTGATTCATATTGAGCCAAACATGTCCCCAATGCGCTCAACTAAAACTCACCATGACACCGGGGTCATATCCCCACAGGCACTTTGCTATTTTTTATTACATAAGAACATACGTGCACTGTGCACACACACGATACTAACTAAAATTCTATTAAAAACACACCGACATTTATGTAATATTCATGGTTGCCAAGGTTTAAAATATTGTGAGTAGAATCAGGCAACACGTCTCTACCACATGTACTGTTTACAAAATCATGAAATATTTTATTACGCAACTAACTAGTACCATGATGTCTGTATAAAAGCATCATATGTACATATTAGCGACCAATAAAAAATGACTAATTTTTTATGCAACTCACTAATACTTTGATGTATGTATAAAAGCATTTCAGAAGAGAATAATTATTTTCAAACTATTTATAAAATAATGTTTTGATTTATGTCTGCTAGGATTAGGATAGCAATATCTTTTTTGGTTAAGGTGAAACCCATATGAAAAAACTTTTTTAAATCCGCTTTCTATAAAATCGCTCTTTGAATAAAAAAATTATACACAAAACATTATATGATATTTTCTTTAGTGATATATGCACAGATATAATGCACATTGACACAAACATGTACTCACGCTATCAATTCGTTAATAGTACTAAAGAAAAAAAGCTAGGCTGTCGAATTAAGTGATGTTTGGTTCTTTAGTCTCAAATTTTAGTCCCGTCACATTGGATGTTTGGATGTTATTTTGGAGTATTAAATATAGACTGTTTATAAAACCCATTTCATAATCAGTGGATTATTCGTGAGACGAATCTAATGAGCCTAATTACACCATGATTTGACAATGTGAATAATTAGGCTTAAAAATTGTCTCGTGAATAATCCTCCAATTCTGTAATTATTTTTATAATCAATTCAAGTTTAATCCTTCAAATTGATATTCAAACATCCGATTTGACACGGACTAAACTTTAATTCATAAACCAAACAACACCTAAATAGAGGAGGCGTCCGTTGAACAAGAAACCAACTGGTTTTAAGAGCTAGTTGTCCTGTTTATTTCCCATCTCTTGTAGTTTTGCGCAAGAGAGTCTCTGTCAATGTACTTTACAAAATGCTATGCATGCATTTTATCAAAAGACAACATGTCGGCTACGCGCGCGCGTCGTGTGATGCAGAGGCTGGAATGCTCAATTCCATCATTAAAAAACTATACAACATATCAAAGCTAAGGTAATTAATACGAAACGTACGGCTCTACACGAATTAATAAACTACCACAGTAAACAATAACACGTAAAACCACCCTTAAATTCACGATAGGAGTTATAGAAGATTAGATCATGTTCTTTTGAAATAACAAGTCTATCAAGGATATAAATGTAGCACCGCAACTTTTTTTGTTAATCGGAAAAGGACGGCGGCGGGTAGCTACAGACTGATTTTAAGGTGGTACCATGCATGCCCAGACCTGCAGCCTGACGATGCATTGTCAAATTCAGAGAAAAAGGCCCAGCTGATTGGATTGGATTGGATGGGGGCCAGAAAACGGCAGAGATAAGCCACTCGCACTCGCACTCGATTTCTACTTGTGTGCACGCCCACCAATCGTACGCGCAACATCCACATTTCAGCTGCAATTTGCCTCATGCATATACACTGCAAAAGCCCTCTCTCTCTCTCTCTCTCTCTCTCTCTCTCTCTCTCTCTCTCTCTCTCTCTCTCTCTCTCTCTCTCTCTCTCTCTCTCTCTCTCTCTCTCTCTCTCTCTCTCTTCTGCGGGCGTCGTTATCTTCCAGCGCCGGCAAGTTGCGACCGGGCCATCCTGCGAAGCAAATAATTAAAGCACCATATATAGCGGCAATGCAAAGACCCTATCTTTACACTTGGGTGAGAAAAGGGAGCTCTTTTGTTGCACCAAATCTTCATATCTAGCTTGTTTTAAAACCAGAGTGGACTAGTCGACATGATTGGAGTAGTGCTAGGATCCGAGTAGATGCCAGATCCATCTCGCTTGGCTTTTTGTACGCTAGGCATGCACATTCCATAGGTTATGTTATCCCCCTAGTTAGAAACATTTTTCTAATGTTCACTGATAAAAGAAAAGAGCTTTCTGTGGTGTTTGCTGGACGTTATTAAGGTGTAGTTGAGGGTCCATCAAATTTTTATTAGTTGTTTATTAGTTGCAATGTTCTTTTAGACTATGCACTAGAATATAATGGTAGCGTTTCAGTGGTCTGTCCGATGGGTTTACAGTTTGAGATTTACAACTTTACTCCCTTGGAAGCTTAGTAACCAGTACACCTGCAATTTTTAAAGGATTTGTTCAAAACGTGATATATTATTAATTTGATCTCTATCTCTGAGGGTATTTTTAGAAACAAGCAAACGGGATTAGCTAGAGAGAATCAACTTCTATATTAAAAAAATAATGTTGATTTTGAATTAAAAACGAGTACAGTCTTGAACTAAGCTAGCTAAACGATCAAATGATTTTCTATTTATTATTGATAAAAAAGTAATGGCTCAATCATTTCAAAAATATTAAACCAACGAGTCAAAGGGAACTAAATATAATTGCATATCGATCGAGCTTAGATTGGATCTGAGGTGACACAACAACGATACACTACAATAAAACTGGATATTTTATTAGATAAATTAACTACCGTCGGTTTTTCGAAAAACCGACGAAATAAAACATACTTTTGTCGGTTGTCAGCTCAATCGAGCCAACGGAAGTAAACTATAACTTCCGTCAGCCCACACCTAGACCGACATAAGTTAAATATTTTGCCCCCATGCCCTTTCACCAGCTCTCGCGCATGCTCATAACTTTCGTCGACTAGGCGTGGGTCGACGGAATTTATGGAAAATACACTTAACTTGCGTCGTCCAACTAGGTGTGGTATTTTTTTCATAATTTTCGTTAGTCTACACCTGGCTGACGGAAGTTATTTTTGCCCTAATTAGGGGAAATATTTTCCTCGCACTTGCATCTACCCTACTCCTAGTCCCAAGCACCACCGCCTTTACGCGCGCCTCCCTGTTGCCGCCACCGCACCACTTGGCTGCTGCCTCCACCCAACCTGTGATGCCTCCACTGCATCTCCCCGTCGCCACCTCCACCCGCCCGACCTTTGCCTCGACGTGCCACCCGGACGCCGCCTCCACTAGCCCAACCGCCCGCCACCCGCCTGACCACCGGCACAACCACCTCTAACCGCCCGCCCGCCCAACCGCCGCCTACCCGCCCGGCTTTTCATGAAATATGAATTTATGTTTCTGTGTCTCATTATACATGTTTCAGAGCATCCTGGAACACGCCTCAATGTGATGCTAAAGCCCTTAATTGAAGAGTTGAAACAATTGTAGAAAGGAGTCGAAGCATATGACTATTACCAGCAGCAAAAAATCAACATTCGAGTTGCATATCTATGGTTGGTCCATGATTTTATGACATATAGTATTTTCTGGTTGGATTTGTCATGGAAAGCTGACATATCCGATATGTGGTAAGAACACAGATTGTCTTCGTCTTAATTTTGGGGGAAGGTTTGTTACTTTGATTGTCGTAGATGCTTTTTGCCCATGGATCACCTATTTAGGTTACAAAGGACACTTTCAAGAAGGACAATGTTGTAGTGAAGGGACTGTCAAAGCGTTTAAGTGGTCCAGAGATCGCTGATATGCTGAAGGAGTTGATCCTTAATGAATATTAGGATGGATTTGTAGGATTTATAACCGAGCATAATTGGACGTAGATATGTGGATTATGGGATCTGTTCTTTGTCAAATCACTGATTCATGAGCAACACGCCACTACTCTGAGAGGCAGCGCCAATAATTCTAACCAACCAAGTGAGGGTTGTGACTGACTTTGAATGTTATGTTCTGTATTACACGACGTGTTACTTTGAATGTGTCTTGCGCCTTTACATGTGATTTGTGATTTTAAATGGTTTGTGAATGTGAATGTTTTGTGAAGGTGGATTTGTTTGGTTTATTTGTGAATGTGTTTATGGATGCATGTGGATGTGAATGTGAATGTGTGAGTGTGTTTGTCGATCTGATAGTGAATGTGTGAATAATATAACAGAAAAATAAAAAAAAGTAACTTCCATCGGTTGACCATAGCCAACGGAAGTTATTGACTGTTAGCCGACGGAAGTTATACGTTCGATGGGAAAAGCCAGTAACTTCCGTCAGCTAGGTGTGGCGACAGAAGTTATCGGCTTTTCTCGTCGAACGTATAACTTCTGTAGGCCACGCCTAACTGACGGAAGCTAACTATATTCTATCGGCGGCTTACGAAAGATAGTCAACTAACATTTGTAAACTTTCATCGGCCAAAAACCGACGGAAGTTAGTTTTTTACCGACAGAAGTTAGCTTCTTTCATTAGATTTTTCTTAATTTCTGTTTGTTTTGACCGACGGAAGTTTGCCGTTTTCTTTATAGTAATAATTAATAACATAAAAACAGTATCGACACTTTGCTAGCTTAATCTAAAATCGGGAGCAAAGGTGGCACAACAACAACGTAATAACACAAATCGGCACTCGGTCGAATTATTAATATATGACTTTTAACACTAACTTTTGATTATGCCAATGGCCTTGAGAAACCATACGTACCATTTAACTTTACTAGTGCCTCTGCGGTGCAATGGAAAAAAATTTACAATATTACAAAACATCATGCAAATAGAGATGAATGGAGCTTAAGCTAGAGAGTTTTATTTTGCTACGAGAATAAGGGGTGATGATGACAGACTCAGCACCGCTAGCTTTTTTAAAGTAGTATAGACACAAACTATACAGTATGGGCTGAATGTTCAACTAAAACTTGTAAATACACCGTAGCTTGTGACTATCCACTGCTTGTAGGCTGTAACTGATCATTGACGGTGTTTTTCTGCTTTCGAATTGATTCAATAATCACTGTTACCCTTTATTCGAAGAGAAATTTTACAAATCCTTGAGGAATCCTTGAGGAGGTACTAAAATTATCACTGGAAATTCTAAAAATTATGATACCTCCTACAACAAAGACCGTAAAATCACTCTTATTCAAAAGTTCCAAAGTAGTTTCGATGATATAATCTGCATGAAAGAGATGGAAACATAGATCTAAGTATCCGTACAAAGGAACAAATACAAGACAATCTGCGCCATAAAGAGACCATGGGTAATCTATGCCAAATTAAAGTTGCTTTTCATCAGTTTTCAATCAAAATGTGCTATTGGCAAGTGGCAAAAGCCGGCCGATATTATGTACATATTCTTCGAACCGTTGTGATAATATTCTTTCCGTGCTATCTTATACAATTTAATCTACACGGATATATGGTCAAATTAAAAGAAGCTACGAAGATTTGGTGCCATGATTATATTAGTTATTAGTTGCATGCTTGCATGCATTACAATGCGCTTATGGCAATTAACGTGCAGTGTTCAACAAGCCAGACATTCGATCTCTTAATTTGTAAATATAGCTAGCTTTTTGCCAAATTTTCACAACATGGAAATATAGGTGCATAAAGCCACAGAATCACTAGCTTCCACGGCAATAGTTTGCGCGGTGACTCACTTACACATGGGCCCGGAAATTATTTTTAGTAGATGCTACGAAATTCAGGAGGAAAGTCCTTTTGGTACGCACTTGATTGCCGCCCAGGTGATACGATACTTCTTTAATTCACACCCAATTAGCAGTTGTAACGAACGTGTAAGCTAGTAATGATTGTGACGAAGAATATATGCTTCAATTTCCCTCTCTCGTATAGTAGTCGAAAAGAACAAATCTCTTCACCAGTGCAACAGCCTAGCTAGATGGAGAACTTCAATCATTCATCAGATGCGAGCTGAGTTAATTTGTATACATAGACTTGGTTTTACGAGGAATTTTATCATCCTTTAGCTAGGGTGAAGAGATATATACCAAATCTAAGTCATTGATTACACTAATTCAATAGTTTAGATCATAGCAGTACCTGGCTGCTGGTACCTGCATGTGCAAAGAATAGTAACTCAAGTATTACCCTGTAAGGTACGTACAAGGATATTTTCACGTATGCAAGGTACAAGAGAAATAGGTTGACCAACAGCTACGGCAAGGCCAAGGAAGCCGCGGTGGCATGGCCTGGGCGGTGAGATCTACGACGAGGTGACTAGGGAGTGGGAGCTGCGACGGAGCGATGAAGGAGGTGGGAGCAGTGTGGTGGCGGCCCGTCCTAGGCGGTCGGAGCTTCGGCAAGGCGATGAGGCCGATAGGAACGACGCGGCGGCAACAAGGCATAGGGGTGAAAACGGATCGGATTCGGACGGATAGTGTTCATACCATATCCTATACCATTTTTTTTGAACGGATTCGGATCGGGTACGGATAACATGCGGATACGGATATGGAGCGGATTATTTCGGATATCGGATGTGGTGCGGATTCGGTGCGGACTCGGATCGGAAACGGATTGAAATTATCGGATTACAATTTTAAAAACACATTTTATCAATTTTAATTTAGGTGTATACAAATACAAAAACACTTAAAAGTCAAACAACAAAGCAGTGTGGTACTTCCTGTGAGCCTGTCTGCAGTCTGCCTGAGCGGCTCTACGGCTGAGCCTCTGCGCTGATCGGAAATGTGCCCTGCGCTGAGCCGCTAAGGCAGTGAGGGCTTTGAGGCCGTGAGGTGCACAGGCGCACATCGCACTGCGCACAAGTCTTGTGCGCAATGCAGCCAGCAAATTAGCACTCGGAGGCTCCAGCAACAAAGCAAGCTCCAGCAAAAATTACTACTACACTAAATCAGCACTGAAATACTGAAACAGTCAAAACAAATCAAAACACTTCCGGCAGTACACTAAATCAGCACTCCAGCCAACAAATCATCAACACTACACTACTAATAACTAACACAGTAACATCCTAATTCCAACAGGACCATCCGACCATTGGACCAACACAGGAATATTAGAATATAAGATCAAGATGAAAGGAATTCAGAAATTATTTGAGTTGTGTAGGATGAACTGGATCACTGGAAGTCTGGAAGTGAGCCGTGAGTGGTGACCACGATCCGGATGCAGGACTCTAGGGACCAGGGCAAGTCGGCCAGGGGCACCGTGCCTTTGCTCGTCGCCCGTCGGGCATCGGCGGCGGGACAACGGGAGTGCGGGACGTTCGGGACGCCGGAGCCCGGAGGTGGAAGGCGGCCGTCGGCCAGGCCCCAGGCGGCCAGGCGGGAGTGCGGGACCGCAGTCCGCACGACGGCAGGAGGCGGGACGCCGGGAACTCAGAGCAACGAGCAACAGAACCAGCCGCCGCCCGCTAGGGACTCCAGCGGGCCGGTCCAGCCGGAGCTAGCCAGCGCCCGCCCAGCGACTCGCCTACTCCTGTTGGCCAACGCCAGGGACTCGGGACTCCAGCCTCCAGGCGTGAGTGCGTGACCACGTGACGGCGTGAGGGCGGTGAGGCGCCGCCAAAGGCCGAACGCCCGAACAAGAACAACACCGCTGCCAGCCAATGAGCCAAATAGGGTTTTCACTTTTCAATGGGCCAACAGTTGCAGCCCAACAAACAGGCAAACAGTTGCATGCCTAAATTCGGATTATCCGGTTTTGGAGGATTCGGATAATCCGCATTAAAAACCGGATAATCCGAATCCGACGGATTTAGTCCAAACCACATCCGTATCCGAATCCGAATTAAAAAATCCGAATCCGAATCCGAATCCGGCGGATTTCAAAAAACAGCTACCGTATCCTCAATTTCATCGGATTCGGAGCGGATCGGATCGGATAGTATCCGATCCGTTTTCACCCCTAACAAGGCACCGGTGGCGGCATGATGACGACATGCTCTGGTGCCCGTTTTTCCATCGTGCCGCCCTTATTAAATTAACCGTTGGATTTAATTTATCTTGTATCTCACGGTACTTTCTCAACAGTCCATTTGATTTTATATGGGGAATTTTACAGTGCCCCAAAAAAATTTTGAGCCATCCAATTCCTAGATCGTACGGCTGAAATTCAAAATAGGTGACCTGTTATCTACTAGAGGTAACCGGTCATATAACATTAAGTGTGGGGCCCACGGGTAATGAAATCAATTTTTTAATGGGTAAAAAATATCTCTTTCCAGAAATGATTTTGAAATTCCTTAATTGTCTCCTTAATGGGCGCGCAAATGGTTAAACGGGGTGATTTTGAAATTCGTAATTTCACTCCTTAATTTACGGCGCACAGGCGGGTTAAATAATTAATTTAACTTATTAAAAAGACAAGTGGATGAAAACAGGCTTGTATCGCAGTGGAGGTTTAACCAGAGCAGTATTCAGCCAACCTGAGTTCGAGCGCCAGTGTCTCCTAGTTTTGTCGGCAATTTTTTAATGTCTTTTTCTCCGAGACTTTGGTTTAATTTTTTTGTTTAAGTTTAAGAAAAAATAGAAAATTTAGGCAGAACTATTCAATAATCCGTTTTAAATTTTGGAAATTTGAATAATGCAAATATATAATGCACATGCTTATCTACTTTGTATTGAACCGTGTAATTTTTCTGTTATGTGCATTAAGTGCATGATATTTCACTGATAATTATGATATTCATGAAATCAATGTTGAATACAATATAATACATAGCTTTGGACCTATGTGCTTCTGCTTCTGACAGCTAGAGATTTTTAGTAGTCGGAGACTGTTTGTGATGAAAATAAAGGGCACAATAATATTTAAATTTTTTCTTTCAAGTTTGTAATAGTTTTATAGATCATGATGCTTTGAATATCCTTAAATCTTTTTTAAGGTTCATGTAATAGTAGTTAATGTTTTTGACAGTAATTGTTTTTATTTTTGAATATATGAAATTTGAATTGATGAATTTTAAAATTTTGGATGTAAATTACTTGGATGTGGGAGGAATTGATTAATTTTGAAAGTTGAAATATAATTTTCGCAGATGTAAATCACTTCATAAATTATATAGACCCACAGACAGAGGAAACACGCCGGGGATTGAGGAGTTAGATACGGTGCTACTGGCTATAGCCGGTTTATCATTTTTTATTTTAATTATTTATTTTCAAATTGTTTGAATCAACGGCCAAGATTTTTTGAGAGCTATTACCTCCGTGTGGATAACGGGGGCACCATAACAGCCCCTTTATATATATCGGTATCAAGCTCTACGTGTTCATCAGCTAGCATATATATGCTGATTCGCAAGTATAGGACCGAGGCAAACGGAAAAGGAAGAAAAGAAGGCAGAGAAAGATCAGAAGAATCCAATGCCAACCATGAAAATGACTTGGATGAAGGATCTAATGTAGCCAGCTGATCGATCGACCGTAGGAAATGTAGATAAAACTCGATCGCCAAACTTGTTGGAAAGGAAGGATAGTTCTTCCAGAGTTGGTACTTGGTACAGTAACTTTGTTAATTTCAGTATACTTCATTTCTCTCTGGCTTACTCTCCATTTCCCTATAATCTAGCTAGTGTACTGTTTATTGACGTCTCTTGCCAATTCTGTGGTCCACTTTTTATAGACACGGCGTGCTCAATTTCTTTATATATCTTCCTACACACTTTTTAGAGGATCGAGCTAGCTAGCAGCTGGCAAACTCTTTTGGTTAAAGGAAATTAAAGAGGCTATCTATCCTATATGCTAATATACATTCATCCAGAAGCGAAGAAACACGGCAATCTATCCTATATGCGCATATATAGGTGATGAGGTCATATATGATAGCTAGCGAGAAAGAAGTGTTCATAGGGGCGAAGCTATAGTGAACAAATATAGGGATAACCACTTGATCATTCGTATTTTGTCTAAGCTTTGGAAAACAAATTTTTAGTCTAGGGGTGCCCACGTTAGATTTAAGGATCGGAGTGCATATATGATACAAGATACTATACACCGATTTACTCCAAAACCCAATTTTGAAATAACTCATGTGCTCAACTACAAGGAGAGAGAGAGAGCAGCCACACGCCCTATGCGGCTACGCCCACCCTTGCCCATCGCGAAGAGGAACAGAGATATTGTATCATCACTATTAAGAAACTATAAGAATTTTATTGTGCTTCCAAATTCCGAGGACCATCCAATTCGTATGATCCAACGACTTATATTTGATATCGATGATCTAATACCTCCTAAAAGCAATAAATCATATAATTAATAGATCATATAATCTTTCTTTAATATATGTAGGTCCATATATATGCAACAATTAATTTATTTCTTTGCATGCTAGCATATTAATTATTTCATATACTATAAAAAGGAAATAATATATAAAATTTTCATGCAGTCGATATTCATGCAGATTGCTTTCTATAATTAAGTTCGTTAGCCAATTTTTTTTAATTATTTATTTTAAACATTTAATCAACAGTCTAAATTAGTTTTAACTATTATCTCGCTAGCGCGCAAGTAATGGGGGTACCGTAAATGGACCTAACTATAAAGCAAAGGCAAAGAATACCACCACAGAAAAGCATTTTAGTGATGGATGATAACCATAATTAAAGGGTCAACCTCACTCCTATCGGCTCACCTGTTATGGCTCTTTGGTGATCGTTGATGTTTGTCACCCGCCACTAATATTATGATCATTTCAAAAAAAATTAGGCTGCATCTAAATCACAGCCAGGATTTTGGTAGCCATATGTAACATCCAAAGCACATCATAGATAAATCATCACAGAAGATTCATAACCAAATTAGTATCACATATATTAACTTCTAACTCGTTATCTCGAAGAACATGGCTAAAACAAAGATCCATATATAAGAGCATTCCCTAACTTCTAACTAATAGCTAACTGATAGCGATATCAAGAGGTTGGATAGTGTTCTATCACTATGGGCAGTCTGAGGAGCATCAGGTTTAAACCACCACCACGACAGTCCATGGAGAAGCACCATGGGTAGCCTCAGGAGCATCACCACATACATGGCAGCATCAGGAGCACCACCCTCGTGAATGGCCATGCGAACTTCGAGTGTGTTATCTCGAAGAAATTGGCTAAAACCAGTAGTTATCTCGAAGAAATTTGCTAGAAACAATAGGTCAGTCAAGTTACCCTATAACAATAAAATTAAAATAAAGCTAGCTAGTTGGACAATAAAAATAACATTTTGAACGAGGAGGACCTTATGAGGAGGATGCAACCAAGGTGACGATGAGTAGGGCGGCCACACACGCTGACGGTATGGGTGCCACAGCCAACAGTTCATGTGGCACGGCCGATGGTGTGGTGTCCACGAGCGATGGTGCATGTGACACGGTCGATGGTGCGGAGGCCAGGAACAACAGAGTGGCGAGGAGCATGACAAAGGCGATGGCGGCGGTGGGAGACTAGGGTTAGGGTTGGGCGAAATGAAAGTGTGATGATTCACTTCAGTGCCCCCCTATTTATAAGTAGGAATCATCAGTGATAGGTGGTAGTTACCACCCGTCAATAATGATGTACATCTCAGTGACAACAGGGAGCCTCCGTAGTGACGGGTAATAGTTATCACTCGTCACTATAAGATCCTTTAGTGACGATGCGGCCCTAACCCTAGACTTTCATCGCTGTCTTATAAGAGGGGCTAATCAGTGATGGGTAATAGTTATCCGTCTCTATAAGTCCTTTAGTGACGCGTGACAATATTCACCCATCACTAAAGGTTCATTTAGTGACTAGTAAATATTGTTACCTATAACTAATATTATGGTTATTTTGAAAAAATAATAGTTTTAGGCTGCATCCTGAATCAAAGCAAGGATTTGGCAGCAAACTTATCCAACATTTACATACAATTTATCACGGAGCACAGATAATTCATCACTGAAGATTTATAACCTAATATTACATCATACCCTAGGTTTACATCACACACATTACAACCTCAATTGCACCATTATTGATGTTGAAATGGAAGGTGCATATTGTGCCAACTTCTAATGAGTTATCATGGAGAAATTGGCCAAAACCTATAGTTAGATAGCACCGTCCATCCATCGCTTTATGCACCGCAATTGGGACTGCTTCATACCTAGCTGCTGCCACTTGAATCTCAGTAGTCTGGTGGAGTAGGTGAGGTGTTATATACTTTTCACAGTATTGGCTTGAAAAGTACTATAAAACAAAATTTAAACAAAGCTAGTTAGAGAAGTCTATCTATATAGATGATCTAGTTAACCAATGACATGTGCAAATAACTTACCACTGATTTCTTATTAATGATTGCATTATTTATTGTGTAGACATATAACCGACTCTCAGAGGATAAACCTACTGAGATATCTTACAAGAGAGTCTTCCATACTAGAGTTATATCTGTTGGATTGCCAAAATAATATATGTGCTTCAATTGGTCCATTTTGTCAGTGTCGACCTCCCTGGCTATTCGCTTCCCCTTCATGTCTGCAACATTGCTAGGACCCTCCCCTGACATTATAATGAAACTATGATAAGCACATAAAGAAAATATGCATGTGTAGTAAGTAATGTTAGTTATCTATATATACCACTATCGTCGTTGTCCTCTACTTTGATGGTTGTCGGGGTCTTTTCATCACCAAAGTTAGTGTAAATTTTGGCCATAACTGTCAATAGGGCATGTCCCATTGTTATTACCAAATAGTCCCCTTGTGTTAGGCCATCTCTTCTACTAAATTTAGGCTACCCTTGTGGAGGCATATCCTAGCGCCGCCTCAACAGCTCACAACCTCAACCTCAGTGGTACACCTATCTCTTATCATTATGTGGAGGGTATCGCCAGGATAAATGTTATTTATATTACAAAAGCTTTTTGATAAATACTATAATAGTAAGGTAATATCACTTCAAATTGTTAACACGTTAAACAATGTATGCAATGTACAATGTATAAACCCGGTGACGCCCACCATTGACTAGATGATTGATCTTTATTAAAAAACTATGAGGAACATAGGTTGGTACATGTAGATTACTTAGAATTCTTGTCATATCCCTAATTCACAAATTCAGTAAGAAATTTTATGATAAATGATTTTATAAACTGAAATTTAATAGTAAGCATGAACAAACTTGTGAAAAAAAATAAAAAACATAAATTTAATACACATCAAAAAATCTACATTGCAACATTTTCACCAATTTTCCACATACCCACATTTCCACATCTTAACATATCAGAGGAGGAGAACCTTACGAGGATGAGGATGCAACCAAGCAATGAAGAAATGTCAAAGAGGAACATAATATTTTATTTCAAACTGAAACTATTTATATTGTATTTTGTGCAAATTTCAATCTTAATTATTGCTGATTTTAGATATTTTTCAATGTTGTGACATATTATTGATATATTTATATAATATATTTTGCACCTATTAAATTTTATATGTGTATATTGAATTTACGGTGTTACACTACTATAGGAGCAGGCATCACTGTCAGGTCAAAATGGTTATTAATGTTAGGTTCTGAACTGCCACTAACTAGTCGGAACTGATAGTCGACGGCTAACAATGGCGGTTCTATAATTGTCACTGTTTAGGCCTATCACTGTTGGTTCCATCCCCGAACTGACACTCATACAACGTATTAGTATTGGTTCAATAATACAACTGGCAATGATATCTAATATTGTTGTGTATTTCATGCTATTTTTTATATATATGCCATGCTGTATTAATTCTATATCCAAATACACATATATACTAAGTTCATTTGCATAGCATACATCATATTATGCAGATAATCTCAAATAAAAATAATATGACATATATTAACTTCAAATGTTAGAACATATTTACATAAATGTTTCATCACATAAGTTTGAAATGTGATATTGTTCTTACAACACAAACATAATCGAGAGATGCACAAGATAAATTATAACACATACATAATATAATAACTTCTAGTTCACCATTATTGTTGATATAGAAATAAAAAGTGCATACTATGTTGACAACTAAATGGTTGGCTCAGAGTAATTGACCAAAACTAGACATCAGGTAGCATCATCCATCTATCGACTTATGCAATGCAACTAGGACTGTTGTGCTTTTTGTTGCTATCACTTGGATCTGCGACGTCTGTTGGTGTAGGTGAGGCATGATGTACTTCTCATAGTACTATCATGAAAAGTATTATTATGAATAAAATATATAGGTAGCTAGTTAGACGAGACAAGTGTAAATATAAAGATGTTTGCAATTATGACATGTGCAAAGTGCTTACCACTGACTTCTTGTTGACGATTGAGGGATTAATTATGCATACATATAAGTGACTCTCGTAGGGTAAACTACCTGATATGTCTTGCAGAAGAGCCTTCCTTGTTAGAGTCACATATGTATGATTTCCAAAATGACAGATGTTCTTTAGTTGGTCCATTTGATTGGTGTCATCACTCTTATCACGTCAGTGATGTAACATCATTAGTGATGGGTATTTATTCGTCACTAAAGGGTCAACCTTTAGTAACCTTTAGTGATGAGCGACAGCATTCACCTATCACTAAAAAGGTTGTATCGGTTCACCTGTTATGATTTTTTAGTTACAGGTCATAATGCCACCCGTCACTAAAGGGCCCTTTAATGATGGTTGATTATTGTCACTCGTTATTGTTGGACCGAAAATACACATGTCCAGAGTCTGTCTGAAGCCCTACAGGGCCAAAGCCCATCAAGCAATGGGTTCCGAAAGCCTCTAGCCAGCCCATGGGCTTGGGCTAGGAAGCCTTCGGAGGCCCACGTTGCCAAAGCTTCGGAAGCCCACGCTATCGAAGCTTCGGCCCGAGAACAAGCCACGATGGGCCTGGCCGAAGCCCACGTTGTCGAAGCTTCGGCCCGAAGAGCAAGCCTCAATGGGCCTGGCCGAAGCCCACACTTTCGAAGCTTTGGCCCGAGGAGCAAGCCTCAACGGGCCTGGCCGAATCCCACGCTACCGAAGCTTCGGCCCGAGGAGCAGGCCTCGATGGGCCTAGTCGAAGCCCACCTCGGTAGAGATAGAGCTGTTTGCATCGCCAGCTCAATCTCTATCTCTATCCAGCCGGATTAATAGTAGATTAGATTAGAGTTAACCCTCTATAAATAGAGAGGTCTGGCCGGCGTGGAGAGCCCCCCAACACAAACAAAACCAAAGCCATGCTTTGATCGTACCTTTACTTTTACCTTTACTTTCCTGTACCTCTTCGTGGGTTTGCCTGGAAGCCCTCCGTCCGCCGCTACGGAACAGTGGTAAGCCTTGGTACTTCGCCCGTGAAGTCCCCGTTAATCTACGTAACAGATTGCTATCGCCTTGTTACTTCGCCTGTGAAGTATCCGCTAATCTGCGTAATAGATTGCTACGTTCGCCACCCGTGCAACACCTCGCAAATTCGGTCCTAAGGCCGAATTGGTACTTCGCATCATCCCTGTTGTAGGTTCGCACGTTCGGAGCCCCTTCGCCGGAGGTGTTCGGACCTGAGAGATCAGTTCCGGAGGTCCCCAGGACACCCTTCGACAGGATCGCAACATTGTTAGGACCCACCCTTGACATTATAATGAAACCAATTTAAATGTATAAATAAAACATATATGTCTAGTAAGTAATGTCAGTTTTGTATATATACCACTATCATTTCCCTCAACTTTTATGGCCGTTGGAGACATCTCATCACTAAAGTTAAAATTATTGTAAAATTTGGCAATAACTACCAATGGGGCATGTTTCATTGTTATTACCGCATAATCCTCTTGTGTGACGCTACCTCTTTGGATAAATTCGGCCCACCTTTTATGGAGGTATATCCTGCCTCTACAGCTCGCAACCTCAACCTCACTAGTGCACCCATCTCTTGTCAATATCTTAAAAGTTATCACCAACATGAATGTTATTTATATCGCCAAATCTTTTTGATAAAAACTACATGATAAGATAATATTGTATTAGTTTATAAGTTTTATTACCACATAAATAATATATACAATATACAATGTATAAACCTAGTGATGCCCTCCACTAACTAGATGATTGATCTTTATGACACTACAAGAATTCTTGTGATTCATGACGTACAATTTTCATCACAGATTGCAAAAAATCCATCATAAAATTGTATCTATGACGGTTTCAAATATTGTCATGTATTAAGCGTCATGGATTAACATGTGTGACGGTTCTTTTAAACCGTCACAAATAAGCTCATTCTATGACATTTGTTTACCATCATAAAACAGCCTCAATCCTCCTTGGTCAAGCCCAGGTCTAATCCAAGCCCGCCCAAGCCTAAAACTAATGAAAAAATGAACTGTCACAGATTAATACCAAATTCGTCATAAAAATACAAACCACATCAGCACTATAGTGCTTACATGGCATGCTGACATGCCATTCATGCCAACAAGGATGCTGATGTCATGAAATAATACATTCAACATCAAATCAGATACTTCATTCAACACATATATATCCATTCAACACAGAAACACGATATATTCATGTAAATCATAAATTAAGGTCACAATATCCAAATTAAATATCACACATCAAGTTTAGTTCATCACTAGTGGTCCCAAAAATTAGTGGTATATATATATTACATCAACATTAGCTAGTCCTACGCTGTATATATCCAAAAGAGCAGTTATACAATCATCAACAGAACAACTTCAATGGTATCCTTAATGTAAACAAAAGTTCTCTGGGACTGACCACCGTCATCAAGCTTCAAGGGCTCCATGCTTATTGGCCAAATTTATATATTCAAGGAAGAGCTACGCCAACACGATAAGTACGTCTACATCGGCCGCCGGTACATCTACTTCGACTACTATGTCTACACCACTGATGGACACAATAGGAGGCACGAATATCGACAACCACAACATAATGTCACCTACTCTTGAAGATATCCTCGCAGGAGACCAAGCAGAGATCAAGGCAAGGCTAAAGGCGCTCCAAGACATGATGCTTGGAGGCTACATCAAGACACACGCAGGCTTCGTCAAGCGCGACATCGTCACCCCCGACCCTGCTCAGGTCTAGGTAACACTGGTATCACCTCGTTTATCTTCTTTAGAAATTGAACAAAAAATAGACGCATCAGTAGATCAGGCCGTTAGCGCTTCGCTAGCCAACCGTTTAGATTCGGTAGTTAGCTCCCAAGTAGAGGCGACTCTTAGAAGGTTCGGCTTCACTGAGGCCGCAACCCTGGTTCCTATAGGTAGTGCACCTCCGACGAACATGTATTTGGCCTCATCACTTATGGCCGAGACCAATCATTATGTCTATGGTCAAACTAATACTACATAGCACACAACGCCCACGCCAATACCCGCGCTACCCACACCACACACGCAGGCGCTCGGACATGAGCACGTTATACAAATAGCGCGTAGGGAAGAAGCACATGGCCGACACGTCGATATCCCACCGCGTGTCACGCCCCCACATGAGAGGCGCATGTAAACAAACTACCAAGATGATTTAGATGAGCGGATCCGCGCACTGTTTAGGGAGTGTGCTGGCTTCGTGCCCAAGGGACGGGTTAGGGTTTATCGCAAACCATACCCCGATCATCTTGATACAGTACCCTACCCTCATGGCTATAGGATCCCCGAGTTTACTAAATTCGATGGCGAGGGTAGCAGGACCACACTAGAGCATGTTAGTCAATTTTTGGCGCAGTGTGGAGAGGTTAGCGGGATAGATGCCCTAAAAGTTACACTATTTTCTCTCTCGCTATCCGGCACAGCTTTCACTTGGTTTTTGGCACTCCCGCCGAACTCCATCCACACGTGGGACGATTTAGAGTGGAAATTCCATGATTATTTCTACACGGGTGAAACAGAACTTAGGCTTTCGCATTTGACATCGGTTAAACAAAAATCTAGTCAGAGCGCCTCTGAGTATATCAAGCGTTTCAAGGATACCAGAAACTGATGTTTTAGTCTTAATATTTCAGAAAGGGACTTGGCGGAATTATCTTTTAACGGGTTGTGTTCCGAACTTAAAGAAAGGTTAGACAACCAAAACTTTTTAGAAGTTAGCCAAGTTCTACAGCAGGCTTTGGTCCAAGAAGGCCGAACCGAAGATAAGAAATTTATTAAGACATTTAGCAAGCCTAGGGCCGAAATCCACATCATGGAACGCTCTGATGAAGAGGAGTCAGAGGAGGAGGATTCGGCCGACATGTACACGGCCGAATGGGTTACAAACGCTAAAAACAAACATGTCACTTACTCCGAACTTCGACCATCCCCTACAAAGAATAGACTTAATGAGGTCAAGTACTCGTTCGATGTGACTAAATGTGATAAAATATTTGATTTCCTCTTAAAGAGTCAGCTTCTTAGGTTACCTAAGGGTCAAGTTATCCCACCTGCCGATGAGTTAAAGAAGCATCCATACTGTAAGTGGCATGATTCACATTCTCATAATACTAATGATTGCAATGTTTTTCGATGGCAGATACAATCGTCCATAGAAGAAGGACGATTGAAGATAGACCATGATCCAAAAACGAAGCTGGATAAAGATCCTTTTCCAATCAACGCCGTCGACCTCGGCGAGAAAAAGGTGTTGATTCGGCCAGAACAGGCTGAGTCTGCTAAATGAAAAGATGTGATTATTGGAGAACCGCGTGCTCGCACACTTGTTGCAAAGAACCCTGAGGTAGGAGTGTGGAAATAGAACATCAATACCCCTTCGGCTAAGGCTCGCAAGAGGCCGAAGGTGACATATAACATGCTGCTGAACAAACATCAGAAGAGGGCCAAAGAAGCAGGCCCGCGCGCTCAGCTAAAGCAGTCAAAGGGGCCAAAACCTTCGAAGGGTACCTTCGGACCGAAGGTTGCGAACCCTCTGCATGGTTGTTATGAGCCACAATGGCCGAACCCCCCATGCAACAACTTCGAACCCCAATGGTCGGGTTCTCCGCACGAAGGCTTCGGGCCGAGGTATCCTGGTGCTCCGCACGGTGGTTCTGAGCCACAATGGCCGAACCCCCCGTGCAACAACTTCGAACCCCAATGGTTGGGTTCTCCACACGACGACTTCACACCCCAGTGGTTGAGTCCCCCATGCGACAACTTCGACCCCCAATGGCCGAACCCCGCACCATGGTGGACTTCTCCGATGGGAGGCTTTGGCCCGCACTGGCCGAACATACCTCCGGCCTGGCGGGATCCTTTGCTGGTGTGGTTGGAGACACCTTCGACTTGGCCGAACCCCCCTCCGGGTGATGGGTTCGGCTCGCAATGGCCAAGGCCACTAGAGCCGCCGATGCCTCCACCGTATGACTGGGCGGGGACCCCGTGGGCCCCGTACGTACCCGGGTCAGGGTACCCTCCGTAGACTAACCCTATGCCTTGTTTTCCTTCGGAATATTATGGATGGTAGGGGGAAACAGATACATCGGAGGGGGCATCATCAACATACTGTCTGTGGTACCTCCGAATCGGGCACTGCAGAGCAAAGCTGAAAGGTGCGAGCACGCGGAGGCCGAAGTCAGGGAGTCTGAAGCCATAACTATCAGGGTGGGTCTCAGGAAGTCCTAATCCTGAAGACTTTGTCGACGAGGGCTGACGGAGGTAAGCCGCATGCTTCGGCCGGGCTCCGCGCCGAAGCTTGGTTCGATTGGTCAAACACAGGGCACCCGAGGCCGAAGGGCACACTTCGGCCAGAATTAACAGGGGTCAAACAGTAACTCCAGGAACCAAGCCGAAGCGATCTTGGGCTCCCCCGGGCATGTCCAAATTACAAAAGAGACGCCTACAAAGGCTGCGGGCACAGGAGATACGCGAGAAGGTAGCTGAGGCCGAGCGTGATGCTATCTTCGAAGAGATCCGCCCTTGGCCAGCTGCCAAAAAGGTATGGAGGGAGAAGCCGGTTGAGATAACTAACCCGACTCCTAGTCCGAGCGACGATGAAGACGACTTGCTTGATGATGATTACTCGCCCGTCTATGATGAGCCCGCACCTCAGGCGATGGACATCAACATCGTCACATTACCCGCCGAGTTTGCACCACCACGGGACAAGGCCGAGGTCGCTCAGTTGAACCTCGGTCCACGCAACGCCATCTTCAAGAAGCCCGAGGACTCAGCTCGCCATCTAAAGCCTCTCTATGTCAGGGGTCACATTGATGGGAAGCTGATTTCCCGGATGCTCGTCGAAGACGGCGCCACAGTTAATCTAATGCCTTATTCATTGTTGAAGAAACTTGGCAGAGATGAAGATGGCCTGAAGAAGACTAACTTGATGCTCAACGGCTTCAATGGCGAGAGCTCCGAAGCCAAGGGAGTACTCTCTATGGAGTTGACGGTGGGCAACAAGACGTTGCCAACAACGTTCTTCGTCGTCGACGTACAAGGTAACTATAGTGTGTTACTCGGACGCGACTGGATACATGCAAACTGTTGCATCCCCTCTACCCTACACTAGTGCTTGGTACAGTGGGATGACGATGAGGTGGAGGTCATCCCCGTGGACACTTTGGCCCAAGTAGCTTTGGCCGATGTGTCAGTTGACGCCATCCATAACAAAGTAGAGTGTCTATCAGGTAGAGATCTTTCGGATTATGACTTTGTTAGTGTATCCAGAGGACAGTTTGTACCAGTGTCTGTAAAGCAGGCTGGAGTAGCATGGCTATTTTTGTATTAGTAGTCATGTCTAGCAAGAATAATCTAGATTAGCTAAAGTCTCGCGTGGAATAATATCGGTCTAATAAAGACGGTATTGCCGAAGCCATCGAAGACTTTAGCAAAGTAGAAAAATTAGGGCAAGGTTTTGCGTCGGCCGATCCCTTGGAGGAAGTTGATATAGGTAATGGTAGCGTCCCAAGGCTGACTTTTTTAAACCAACATTTGCAGCCAGATGAAAAGGCTAAAGTAATAAAGTTACTTCGGTCGTATGTCGATTGTTTTGCATGGGAGTATAGCGAAATGCTAGGGCTAAGCCGCGAGCTCGTGGAGCATCAGCTGCCCATCAAGCCCAGGTTTAGGCCTTATAAACAGCTTCCCCGCCGCTTTAATTCGGTCGTCTATGACCGAGTTAAGGAGGAAGTGGAATGACTACTTAAGGCTGAATTTATTAGGCCATGCAGGTACGCAGAATGGTTTGCTAACATTGTGCCTGTAGAGAAGAAAAGGAACAGCAAGATATGAGTATGCATTGATTTCAGGGATCTGAACAGGGCCACTCCAAAAGACGAGTATCCGATGCCAATAGCCGACATGCTGATCAACGACGCCTCAAGACATAAGGTATTAAGTTTTCTTTATGGCAATGCTGGTTATAATCAAATATTTATGGCCGAAGAGGACGTCTATAAGACTGCCTTTCGATGCCCTGGTTTTGTCGGTTTATTCGAGTGGGTCGTCATGACTTTTGGGTTGAAAAATGTCGGCGCCACATATCAGCGCGCTATGAACTTGATCTTTCATGACTTGCTAGGAGTCATGTTAGAAGTTTACATCGATGATGTCGTGGTCAAATCGGACGCTATGGGAAACCATTTAGCCGATTTAAAGGTTGCTCTTGATAGGATGCGACAGTACGGGTTGAAGATGAACCCACTCAAGTGTGCTTTTGGTGTGTCGGCAGGTAAGTTCTTAGGTTTCATTATTCATGAAAGAGGTATAGAAATCGATCCTAAGAGACTCGAAAAGATTAGAAACGTTGCAGTGCTGGCATGCAAAAAGGATGTGCAAAAGTTGCTAGGTAAGTTGAACTATTTGCACCGTTTTATATCCAACTTGTCCGGCAAGATTGATGCCTTTGTCCCCATACTTCGGCTAAGAAATGAAGCCAAGTTCGCTTGGGGGCAAGCCAGCAAAGTGCTTTTGAGAAGATCAAGGAGTGCTTGTCATCACCACCCGTGGTGAGAGCACCCAAGGCCAGGATTTCGTTTCGGCTGTACATCGCCGTCGAAGACAGCATGATTGGAGTCGTGCTAACCCAAGAGGTGGAGGGGAAGGAGTACATCATCACATTCTTGAGCTGCCGCCTACTGGACGCCGAAACCAGGTACGCGTTTGTGGAGCGATTATGTTTATCACTTTATTACGTGTGCACCAAGTTACGCCATTATCTCCTTCCCACTACATGTGTTGTCGTTTGCCAAACCGATGTTATAAAGCACATGTTACAGAAGCCGATTCTAAGTGGAAGAATCGGAAATTGGGCTTACGTGTTAATTGAGTACGATTTGGCCTACGATTCCCTAAGAGCGATGAAAGGCCAAGTCATAGCAAACTTTATAGTTGATCATCACATAGATGCTAGATGGAGTAATACTATTGCTCTAGTTGAAGTAGCGCCATGGAAAATCTATTTTGATGGTTCGTCTTGCAAGAATGGCCAGGGAATTGGAGTGGTTCTCATATCACCTAATGGTATGTGCTTTGAAACCTCGACCCAACTAGAGTTTTCTTCCACTAATAACCAAGCTGAATACGAAGCTTTGTTGCTAGGTCTTGAACTATTAGAGTCTGTAGGCGCTAAGCATGTTCACACGTACGGTGATTCATTATTAGTAGTACAACAAGTAGCCAAGAATGCTCAATGTTTTAATGGTCTGCTGAATAGCTACTTGGACAAATGCCTAGACATAGTTGCTACTTTTGATGATTTCAAAATATCTCACGTGTCAAGAGAAGCCAATTCAATCTCTAATGATTTGGCTCAGCAAGCATCTGGCTACCAAGTTAGGAGAGGGAAATTTTCTGTGTTGGAAAAGCCGATGTTTGGTCTCATTGCCGAAGCTAGTGATGCTGGACAGGCGCACCCTTTGGGTCAAAGCTCTCAGGTCGCCGAAGGCCACCGCATGCCGGAGCCCCTGGATCGGAGTGCTCCGCCCACCGAGGGGTACAGGATGCCGAAGCCTATAGTCCAAAGTCTCTCGGACGGGAAAGGCTCTCCAGTGTCCGAACCCTCCGAAGGGCTTCGGCCCAGCACACTCCGAGCGGCCACTTCGGCCGGGCTTTGGCAGGAGCTGGAATGGCTCGGGGGGCACCCCGAGGTCAGTGTTTTAGAGATTTTTTCAGAAGGTGTACCAGCGAATCCATCTAAAACCCGCGAGGGCGATTAGAGAATCCCAATCGTCCAGTATTTGAAAGACCCTAGCCGGAGGATTGATCGGAAGTTTCGGCGACAAGCGTTCAAATTCATGTTAGTAAATGACACATTGTATCGCCGAACCATTGACGGAGTGCTATTGAAGTGTTTAGACCATGAGCAGTCCCAGGTGGCTACAGGAGAAGTCCATTAGGGGCTTTGCGGCACTCATCAGTTGGCCCAAAAGATGAGTTGGATGCTCAAAAGAGCGGGTTTTTATTGGCCGACTATGACTGAAGATTGCTTCAAGTACTACAGAGGGTGTGAGGCATGTCAGAAGTTTGGCAACATCCAGCTAGCTCCTGCCTCATTACTCAATCCTATTGTCAAACCATGGCCGTTTCGAGGATGGGGTTTATACTTCATCGACCAGATCTACCCTCCTTCCTCAAAGGGGCATCGATTCGTGTTAATGGCGACAGATTACTTCACCAAATGGACCGAGGCCGTACCTCTCAAGAACATGACCCATAATGAGGTACGTGATTTTATTTTAAAGCACATCATACATAGATTCGGCATCCCTCAAACTCTTACTACGGATCAAGGTAGTTCATTTGTTTCTAAAGAAGTAAGGGACTTCGCCGAATACTATGGCATTAAGTTGATAAACTCTTCACCTTACTATGCTCAGGCCAATGGTCAGGCCGAGTCTAGTAATAAAACCGTGATTAAGCTTATTAAGAAGAAAATTGAAGAGTTTCCTAAAAGGTGGCATGAAGTGCTTTCCGAGGCATTATGGGCTTGTAGGATTGCGAAGCACGGTGCCACCAAGGTCAGTCCATATGAGTTGGAATATGGGCAAGAGGTCGTTCTACCTGTAGAAGTAGATCTTGGCTCCTTAAGAGTGTTGAAGCAAGACGGCTTATCGGTCAATGAATATGAAGATCTTCTGAAGGATAATCTGGAGGAAGTGACCGATAAGAGACTAAGAGCTTTAGAAGCCATAGAGGTAGACAAGAAGAGAGTAGCTAGAGCCTACAATAAGAAGGTTAAACAAAAATCGTTTCAAATAGGAGACTTGGTATGGAAGACGATAATTTGCCTTTAGGCACGAAAAGTCCCAAATTCGGCAAATGGTACCTAGTTGGGAAGGTCCTTTTAAGATAGCCGAAATTGCTCCCGGCAACACATACGTGTTGGAATCCTTGCAGGGAGAGCGGTTTCGAAGGGCTTTGAGTGGTAGGTACTTGAAAGGGTATTTCCCGAGTGTGTGGCAAACGTCATAAAAGCGTCGAAAAGCCGATATGAACAGTTTCTTCTCGAGTTCGTTGTGCTTTTAGTTCACTAGTTCACTAAAAGGCATGGGGCATGTGTTGATAGCAAAAAATGGCATTAATGGCTAGATTATCAAAATATCAATTTTTGGTGATTTGGGCCAAAAATACACATGTCCAGAGTCTGTCTGAAGCCCTACAAGGCCGAAGCCCATCAAGCTATGGGCTCCGAAAGCCTCCAGCCAGCCCATGGGCTTCGGCTAGGAAGCCTTCGGAGGCCCACGCTGCCGAAGCTTCGGAAGCCCACGCTGTCGAAGCTTCGGCCCGAGAACAAGCCTCGACGAGCCTGGCCGAAGCCCACGCCGTCGAAGCTTCGACCCGAAGAGCAAGCCTCAACGGGCCTGGCCAAAGCCCACGCTTTTGAAGCTTCGGCCCGAGGAGCAAGCCTCAACGGGCCTGGCTGAAGCCCACGCTACCGAAGCTTCGACCCGAGGAGCAGGCCTCGACGGGCCTGGTCGAAGCCCACCTCGGTAGAGATAGAGCTGTTTGCATCGCCAGCTCAATCTCTATCTCTATCCGACCGAATTAATAGTAGATTAGATTAGAGTTAACCCTCTATAAATAGAGAGGCCTGGCCGGCGTGGAGAGCCCCCCAACACAAACCAAACCAAAGCCATGCTTTGATCGTACCTTTACTTTTACCTTTACTTTCCTGTACCTCTTCGTGGGTTTGCCTAGAAGCCCTCCGTCTGCCGCTACGAACAGTGGTAAGCCTTGGTACTTCACCCGTGAAGTCCCCATTAATCTATGTAACAGATTGTGGTCGCCTTGTTACTTCGCCTGTGAAGTATCCGCTAATATGCATAATAGATTGCTACCTTCGCCACCCGTGCAACACCTCGCAAATTTGGTCCTAAGGCCGAATTGGTACTTCGCATCATCCCTGTTGCAGGTTCGCACATTCGGAGCCCCTTCACCGGAGGTGTTCGGAGTTGAGAGATCAGTTCCAGAGGTCCCCAGGACACCCTTCGATAGGATCGCAGGCTTTGACAATAGGCTTCGCCGGCACACTTCGTCGTGACAGGCTTTGCCACGACTACACCCTGCACCAAGACGAAGTTGCACCCGCACGTGGCCTTCGCGTCACCACTCTATAATTCATTGCATCGGAGATCGCACGCCGAACCCCGCTGTTCGGAGGTGATCACCGTGTTCAGATCCGTTCGGAGTCTATCTTCGGCCAGATCAGTCCGAACGCCGAAGCACCCTTCGGCGGAGCACCGAGCGCCGAAGCACCCTTCGGCGGAGTACTTCGCACTAGACGCCGAAGGTACCCTTCGGCGGAGTACTTCGCACTAGACGCCGAAGGTACCCTTCGGCGCACCCTTCGCATCAGACTTCCAACCAGGAGGGCTCCTACTGGTTTGCTGATTTTAACCTGTTTAATCTATTTCTTTCGGCTAATTGGATTATTTTTTGTAATCTGGTTGCCTGGCGACTCCACCCCTTATCACTATTAAGGGTAGTCGGAACGCGGCGTCGGTGCTACGTCACGCTTAGGCCCGTCCCTAAGTATCCGTGCACTTTTGGATCGCCGGACTGACCCAAGTGCAGGGACACATTTCCGTGTCAACAGTTATTAATATTTATGGTCATTTTAAAAAAATAATAGTTTTTAGATTACATCTTGAATCAAAGCACATCTATCATTACATTCCAAAGCACATCACAAATAATTCATCACAAAATGAACACAAAAGATTCATAACCAAATTAATATCACATATATTAACTTCTAATGCATTACCTTGAAAAAATTGTATGGCTAAAGATCAGTACAAGGTAACCATAAAAGAGGCTGTAAAACTAGATATGTATAGCCTTAATCAACTCATGGTGGGTATATAAAGAAAATCTCTACACAACACTACTCATGCTCTTATGAATATGCAATGTAGAAATTCTCTCTATCTAGTCACCATGAATTGATTAAGGATGTACATACCTAGTATTGTAGTCTCTTTTATGGTAACCATGTACCCTTTCTCTCAGGTTTACACCACATACATGACAGCCTCAATTACACCATTGTTGATGTTAAAATGAAAGGTGCATATTGTGCCAACGGCCTCAGACCCTACTGCTACCACTAAAATCTCGGTGGTCTACTAGTATAGGTGAGGTGTGATGTACTTCTCCTAGTACTGCCTTGAAAAGTACTATAACAATAAAATTTAAACAAAGCTAGTTAGACAAGACTAAGTGCATACATGATCTATTTAAAAATCAACATGTGCAAATAACTTTCCACTGATTTCTTGTTGATGATTGAGCTATTTATTGTGCAGACATATAACCGAGTCTCAGAAAATAAATCTACCGAGATGTCTTGTAGGACAGCTTTCCTCACAGGAGTTATGTATGTTGGATTGCAAAAATAATAGATGTGCTTCAATTGCTCCATTTGGTCAGTGTTACCAGCAACATTGTTAGGACTCACCCTTGACATTATAATGAAACCAATTTAAATGTATAAATAAAACATATATGTCTAATGTCAGTTTTGTATATATACCACTATCATTTCCCTCAACTTTTATGGCCGTTGGAGACATCTCATCACTAAAGTTAAAATTATTGTAAAATTTGGCAATAACTACCAATGGGGCATGTTTTATTGTTATTACCGCATAATCCTCTTGTGTGAGGCTACCTCTTTGGCTAAATTCGGCCCACCTTTTATGGAGGTATATCCTGCCTCTACAGCTCGCAACCTCAACCTCACTAGTGCACCCATCTCTTGTCAATATCTTAAAAGTTATCACCAACATGAATGTTATTTATATCGCCAAATATTTTTGATAAAAACTACACGATAAGATAATATTGTATTAGTTTATAAGTTTTATTACCACATAAATAATATATACAATATACAATGTATAAACCTAGTGATGCCCTCCACTAACTAGATGATTGATCTTTATGACACTACAAGAATTCCCGTGATTCTTGACGTACAATTTTCATCACAGATTGCAAAAAATCCATCATAAAACTGTATCTATGACGGTTTCAAATATTGTCATATATTGAGTGTCATGGATTAACATGTGTGACGGTTCTTTTAAACCGTCACAAATAAGCTCATTCTATGACATTTGTTTACCATCATAAAACAACCTCAATCCTCCTTGGTCAAGCCTAGGTCTAATCCAAGCCCGCCCAAGCCTAAAACTAATGAAAAAATGAACTGTCACAGATTAATACCAAATTTTTCATAAAAATACAAACCACATCAGCATTATAGTGCTTACATGGCATGCTGACATGCCATTCATGCCAACAAGGATGCTGATGTCATGAAATAATACATTCAACATCAAATCATATACTTCATTCAACACATATATATCCATTCAACACAAAAACATGATATATTCATGCAAATCATAAATTAAGGTCACAATATCCAAATTAAATACAACACATCAAGTTTAGTTCATCACTAGTTGTCCCAAAAATTAGTGGTATATATATATATTAAATCAACATTAGCTAGTCCTACGTTGTATATATCCAAAAGAGCAGTTATACAATCATCAACAGAACAACTTCAATGGCATCCTTAATGTAAACAAAAGTTCTCTGGGACTGACCACCGTCAACAAGCTTCAAGGGCTCCATGCGTATTGGCCAAATTTATATATTCAAGGAAAATAAATGAATGGGGATCCAAGGAAACAATATATTGAGGCAATAAACCATACTGTGAAATCCTAGAATGGAAATTTAGAATATCATGATACCACTTCATCAATATTAACCCTAACATCTATAAAATCCAGCATACAATGCAAACAAAAGGATTGATCATTCACTACAATAGAGTAAATGACTGAATTAACAGCAAAAAAATTATGGCCATACATCAAAGGTCATTGTGTTATTGGACATGTGATCATATACAATGGATAGGAGGGGAATTAATAACATCAAGTTCTAGTAGTTCCTGAGTTTAATAACAATGATTGCCTCCTCACAATAACTAGGCGTCAATTGTGTTAAAATGATACTATAATGCTGATCCACTAACATTTTTGACTTCTTTGATCCAGGAGAGAGTGAAATGCTAGGAATAAGTATAAAAGGATAATGAGAAAAAAGGCAGAGGAAATCACTTAATGAATTAAAAATAGTAATATGACACAAAAAAATACCAAAATTTTAAATTATATAAGTTATGTTGTATTTTGACTTTAAAAAATTTTTAAGTTCAAACGAGAATTTAAACATCAAAAAAGTAAAATGAAAAAAATTCTACTTATACTTTATTAAATTTAATTTATCAAATAAAAAATTTCTAATTATATTTTATGAAATTAAATTTATAAATATGATGATTGTTTCTAAAATAAAAAATATCGCTAATTATATTTTATTACATTTATAATTTTTTAGATGACATTTATTTCTCAAATAAAAAATTTCTACTTATACTTTATTAAATTTAATTTCTCAAATAAAAAATTTCTAATTATTTGTTATTAAATTTAATTTATAAATAAGACGAGTGTTTCTAAAATAAAAATATTTCTAATTATATTTTATATCGTCATAGACATTTTCCTATTTATGACGCTTTGCAAAGGATCGTCATAAAACTTGGGCCCAATCCGAAGTCCAAACGGGACATTTATTAATCTATGACGATAATTACAAAACTGTCACAGACAGTGCACTATCTATGATGAAAATTTGTATACTGTCATAGATATTGTCCTATCCATGACGGTCAGCAAATGATTGTCATAAAACCTAGGCCCAATCTAAAGACCAAATGGTTCATTTATTAATCTATGAAGAAAATTAATAAACTGCCATAGATATTACCCTTCTATGACATTTTCAATAAACGTCACTACAAATCCATCATAGAATAAGGGATTTTTTGTAGTGTGAGGAAATTGTTAAGAACATAAGTTGGTACCATAGGGATCTTCCTATTTCTATGTCCTAATTCATGTTATATTTTACAACGATGAAAAAAATACAATAATATCGTATAAATATAACTTAATGTACGTTGAACATGATTACTCTCAGATGTTGTGCTGCCAACTTAATGGCCTCCTTACCACTAGGCTACAATTTAATTCATAGTGTGTGTGATAACTTATTCATTAAGCAATAGTACTGACGAGGACATCACCAGCCTAGATAGGACCATGATTGTGAGCAAATAAACTAAGGTGCATGCTTTCTATGTTATATTTATTTTGTATATATTTAAACCACATATGTTATTATAGAGCAACCTTTAGTAGAATCTATTACTAAAATTCCTTTGTTACCAGATGATTTTCTTGAAACTCCTTATGATAAAAGAGTTGTGTTAAGACTTCACTTATATACATATCACAACTAGTGAAAGAGCATGTTGTTTCTATTTTTAATGCCTCCAGCATTGATTTTAAACATGTTTTCACATTACCAATGAGAATGAAGAATTTAAATTGTTATTATCTTTAAATACATGGGGTATATTGAATTTATGGATCTTTGTGAGCTCACTTGTTTAAACGAAAAATTATTTGCATGGTCTAATTTGCCATGTCTTACCAATGCTATTTTCATATATTTGGCACATACCATAAGAAAAACATATTTTTTTGTGCATAGAATTTATATCTGTTCAAATATAGAGCCTACAATTTCTATGCGACAACATTATCCAGAGAGATGTGTATTAAGCAATCCGTATATTCCAAGATTATCTAGAGATGATTTCAAGGTGCAAATTTATTTTAAAGGATAGTACTATGGACTACACAATATCACCACAATCTCATCTCTCTACATCACTAGTGCTACTTCATTGCCACACGAGAAAGTTAAAGATAAGGTAATTTGATTTTTTATTGTAACTATTTATCAAAAGAACAAAAATGCTACACAATAGTCATTTTTTATAGTAGTTGTATAAACGATGAACACAAGAACAAACCCAAGGATGATTTGTAGCCAAGAAAGAGAGAATGATGAGGACATCACTAGCCTAGATAGAACCATGATTGTTATTTGAGCAAACAAACTATTGTGCATGGTTTCTACATTATATTTACTTTTTATATATTTGAATCACAAATGCTACACCATGAGCTGTGTTCATTTTCAATTACAAAAATACTTGCATGGATCGAAACAAGGGATGCATGCATATGGAACTCATGTATTAGTTTGTAAACACATCAAGCATTTCTTATCAAGCCAAATAACAAGGAAGGAAGGATCGACATATTAATTATGTTTCCTTTTACCGGTCAAAGTTTTTTTAGTAAATAATCAATAGTTTCCATAAGATAGAATCGATGTATTAATTATGTTTCCTTTTCCAATGAGAGTCTGTTTAGGAATTAATCAATAGTTTCCATACGTAAAAGGTTTCCATGTATTGGGTGACGTCCTTGGGGCTAAAAATACCCCCAAAGACCTCAGTTGTAGATAGGTTTTGATTAGATTAAAGTTTATCCAATGCTACTCTTCCATGTAAACACATGATCGGTTAGATCACTGGTTTCTCACTTTATAACCCCAACTATCCATTTGTGCGTCTTTCATATTCAGCAATATTAGTTGCTCCTTTATCTTATTCTTTCTCATTCTTTGATTTTTTGTAGCAATATGGTTAATCACTGGTAAGATCAACAACCCTTGGAGTTGGTGTATCTGTCGCTAAGGCCCAACACAAATATCTTGTACGGTTGTAGTCGAATCATCAACGCCGTCTCCTTATAATCAAAATTATCTTAACTCATCGAAAGATCAGGCCAACTAAACACACCACAACTGTGGTGTCCATCACGTACTAAGCAAAAATAATAGTAAGCATGTAATGAAACTATAAAAGGCACATAATGAAAGAACATTGTATGAATAAAATGTAGGAACAATAATATTAGTGCATAATGAGAGATCATTGGATGAACAAATTTGTGAAAAAAAATGAACCTAAATTGTAACACGCATCCTCATATTTCACAAATAGCATCATCTTCATTGAGAAAATATTTTACACACACAATCATATTTCACAAATAGCATCATCTTCATTGAGAAAATATTTCCACAAAATATCCACATTCCATCACATTTCCACATATTCATCACATATTTATAGGAGTAGAAGGAGTACCTTAGGAGGAGGTGGAGTAGGAGTATGCAACCAAGGACAGCGGAACAGAGGTCACAACGATGGAAAGATGGCGGAATGGAGCCCATGTGGGACTGAATGGATGATCAAGATGGAACAGACGATAGTGGTGCCGACGAGGAGCACGACAAAGGTGATGACAGTGGTGAGAGTCTACGGTTAGGTTTACATGAAATGAAAGTGTATCAATTCACTTCGGGGATCGCCTATTTATCTAGTCATAGACATCATCAATGACAGATAATAGTTTTAGCTCGTAACTAATGATCTAGCCATTAGTGATGGGCAGAAACTACCACCCATCACTGGATTAGGAGTGATGGGCGATAGTTTCCACCCATCACGCCCATTAGTGATGGGTGGCAATTCGACACGTCACTAATGTGGCTGTCCCATCATTAGTGATGGACCATATTACGACCCATTACTAATAAGGCAACATCATGGATGCGTCCAAAATGGCCCATCACTAAAAATGTATTTGTGATGTGCATCAATTATCCGTTGGTAAAGTTCTATCACTAAAGACCGATTTTGTGTTAGTGAAACTTAGTGTAAAATTTGTCAATAATAGTCAATGGGGTCTATCCCATTGTTATTATCATAATCCCCTTGTGTTAGGTTAGCTATTTTATTAAAGTCGAGCCACTCTTTGTTGAGGTATACCCTGTCTTTACAGCTCGTAATCTCAACCTCATGGGTGCATCTATCTCTTGTTAACATCTTAAGATTGTCACCAGCATGAATATTATTAATATCACCAAAGTTTTTTCTATAAACTACAATAGTAAGATAATATCACATTAGTTTTTTTAGTTTTATTAGCACATAAACATAATATGTAATGTACAATGTATAAACCTAGTAACACCCACTATTGACTAGATGATTGATTTTTATTAGGCAACTATCATGAACATAAGTTTGTACCATAGGGGATCCACCCACTAGTAGAAGCATATTGTCCGACGAGATGAGTACCTTGTTGATTATTTAGGGGGCTTTTTATGTCCCTAATTCATGTTATATTTGACAACAATGAAAAAAGTACAATAATACGGGTGGAGGTGGAAAAATAACATAATCATATTACATTAGTAAAAATAATCCATCATTGCTTACACTCAAAGAAATCTAAGTAATCCATCATAAAAGGTATACTCAAATATATACATTCTCTAACATATACATAAAAGCTCATACACTTCTAAAGAATCCATCATTGCTTACACCCAAGGAATATAAGTAATCCATCATAAAAGGTATACTCAAATATATACATTCTCTAACATATACATAAAATCTCATACACTTCTAAAAATCCTTCATTGCTTACACTCAAAGGTATAAAATATACAATAACATTTTTCCAGTTTCTCAAATTGGCGATGGTATTGTACATTTGATCAATGAATAAGATCCAAGAATTACTATTTTGCTGCACTATCATGGGATTTCTCCATTCAAATTTCCAATGCAGGTGATGAGGTTACTTTCTCCCCCTTCATGTCATCTCATTAACTATTTATCATTATAGTTACTTTCTCAGATTTCTGATGCAGATTTTCATAACTGAACAAGACAACATGGAAGCTCTCTCAATCGATGTCTAAACACTAGCTAAACCCTAAACCCAAACAATATAAGAGTAGGGAGCATCAAACCTCGCACGACTAGGTGGATGCAAAGTTGCCAGGAATGGAAGGGTGGAGAAGGCTGGATGTTGCAGGCGGAGATGGCCAAATGGTGGGATGGTTGAGGCGGAGGTAGACACAGGGATGAAGATGGTGGGACAACAAAGGTATAGCCAGAGACGTCGGGACGACAAAGGCGGAGGCGGCTGGATGGCCAAATGGTAGGACAGTAGCGGGCGAGTAGACAGTCTACGGGATGATGAAAAATTACTATATATATATATATATATATATATATATATATATATATATATATATATGAAGGTTATCAATGTCAGTTTGAAGAGAGAACCGACACTGATAGTGTGCTATCAGCATCGACTCACTACATAACTGACACGCCACTATTAGTGTTGGTTATGTATTAAAATGGCATTGAAGAATATGTTAATATTAATAAATATAAACATTTATTTTAACACCCAACATGTTTCTCAATTTTTTTTACTATACCAGACGAAGCATTTTTATACTAACATGTTAAAAATATTTCAAAATTTCACTTATTTCAATTTAAATCATAATAAATAAATTTTAGTTCATTATTTCAAGCACTTGCAGTTCAAATTTTACCTATTTGAATTTAAATCCTAGAAAAATACTTTATAAATTAAAAATAATAAACTAACAAAGAAAAATGCTAAATATTTTAATGGGATAAGATATGATGTATTTTGATTATAGAAAAATTAAGTTTAAATGAGAGTTTAACCAATGATTTTCTTTTAAACCCAACATATTACTTATTTAAATCCTACCTCGTTTTTAGAGAATCTCCAACTTTCTTAACATCGTACATGATAAATTTCTCGAAATATTTTTAATTTTTTTTATCACAATATCTACGTATTATATCAAAGTACCAAGACATGTGTCGTGTTTTTAGACTTTATTTGATTTTTTAGAATTAAAAAAACAATAAGCTTTATATTGTCGATCTGGTATGGCAACCTAGATGTTTCAAAATTTATTTCAATTTGGTGGATAAGAACTAAAAATGTACTCAATAATATGAATGTTGTTTTTCTATAAATTTTGGTTCATTATTTCAAGCACTTGTAGTTTAAATTTCACCTATTTCAATTTAAACACTAGAAACACACTTAATGAATTAAAAATAGTAAACTAATACAGAAAATACCAAATTTTTTCATGGCATAATTTACAGTGTATTGTGATTGTAGAAAAAGTTTCAAGTTCAAACAAGGATTTAACTGATGATGTGCTTTTAAACCCATCACATTACTTATTTAAATCTTAATTCATCCTCAGAGAATTTCCTGCTTTCTTAATATCGTACGTGATAACTATTCAAAATATTTTTAAATTTTTATTACATTATCTCCATATCATATCATAACACCACGGTATTTCTCATGTTTTTCAGACTTTTTTCATTATTTAGAATTAAAAAATAATTGGTCAAATACTAAACCCTAAAGTCTAATTCGTAAACCATTGGTCAAATAAAATACAAATTATTGCAGCGCGGGAAAGATTTATAGCATCACAACAGTTTTAGTTCATCACATGAATCGACATTGATACATGCTAGTGTTGGTTTGTAAGTGGAACATGCACTCAAAGTGGTGCAGGAGTGTTGGTTCTGTTGAATTTTAAAAACTTTAAAAGCTTCTATTTTTTAAATTAGTAGTAATATAACTTTAGTGTCGACTCAGGAGATAACCAACGGCATTGATACGGCGTTACTTTTAAGTGATTCTATGATAATGTTATAAATATTTGAAAGTGTGAAGTAGCTAGACACATACCTAATGAATTTCCTGGCTATGCCACTGTGAATATGCCCTTAGCACTACAAAAAAAACAAGAAACTTTAATTAGGCTAATACCGACGGAAGAAGCTAACTTCCGTCGGTAAAACCATAACTTCCGTCCGCATTTGACTGACGGAAGTTAAATAACTTCTATCGTCCATCGACAGAAGTTAGCTAACTTCCATCAACTAAGTCTGACCGACGAAAGTTATCCGGGACTTTTAGCCACATCAGCAAAAAATCATTAATTTCCATCGGCCAAACCTGGGCCAACGAAAATTAACGGTTTTTTTTTGTTTTTTTCCTGGTGCAACGTAATTGCTTTTTAGTTTTTTTCCCTGTGGGGCAACGTGGATGCTTTTTCCTTCTTTTTACTAGGATCAACATAGATGTTTTGTTTGCTTTTTTTCTGTTCTTTTACTTGAGTGCAAATGAGAAGTCCTCAACAAGTAAAAAATCATTCAAGGCATGCATACCATAGTAAAAAATTTCACCATATATTTTAATGAAAATGAAGCACAGTTTTTCTGCACGGTGTTTTATGCTCTCGTCAAAATTATCATGAATCACATTACTCTGAATTACACAGAAACAAGGGCATTCTTCCTAATGCATGCCCATAACTAAACTATCTTTGTAGTGAAGATTGATTGTGGTTATCAGAAGCTGATCTCTCCCTAATGCAAAGAAGCATTCTTCCTGCCAGGAAGAAAAATGACATAATAGTTAATATAATTCATAGCAAAAATCTAAACATTATGTCATTAATAGAAGGAAGAGTTATTGGATTAATTAACAACCATATATAGCTCAATGGATTAAATCTTAAGATAGGTAGATCAAAAAAATATGCTAACATCAGTGATCTCACTAGCACAAGCAATAAATAGAAAAACATAGAATTGAGTGACCTAAATATTGAATAAACAACAAACAGACAAAAAAATGTTCATTTCACTCAAAAATGCTAACCAATATTACATATGCAAGTATATTCTCCTACATACTTGAACCATACACTAATCACACGTTGAGAATTTCATATGCAAGTATATTATGCTACATAGTGAAGTTAGAATTCCATAGAAGAGCATTTAACTGCAGTTGTACAGAAAATTGATCTCAAACAAAGAAGAAAAAACTACATGTAATGTTCTACACAAATATAGCAGAACCAAATAATTGTAACAGAAAGTTCATTGAGAACATTACCGGGTATCTAGCGTGGAGAGGCAGGTTTATTACAATGTAATAGTTCATTGATGCGCTTGGCCTGAGATCAACATGGATTTTCACAGCTAACTGGTTGGATAGAGCTGAAGGCAGTTCAAGATTGGTGTCTCAAAAAACAGCAACATCAATAAAGACTGCAACATAAAAGGCAAACTTAACACAAATAAAAGAATATTGCAGTTGCACTGTACAGTTCAATTTTCAATTACCACCAGATTGGTGTCCACTAAAATCAATATTAAGTCCATATATAAATAAGCAAGATCAACATCAACATCAACAAAGCCTTTTAGTCCCAAGCAAGTTGGGGTAGGCTAGAGTTGAAACCCAACAAGAAGTCACCAAAAAGAGAGAGAAAGGGGATGGGAAAAGCTTTTAAGAGCACTAAAAGGGAAAAGGCCTAATCACGGTTCGGGCACGTGGATAGCTTCTTTCCAAGCACTTCTATCCAAACACAACTCCTTTGGGATATTCCATTCCTTCAAGTCCCTTTTGATTGCCTCCTCTCATGTCAAGTTTGGTCGTCCTCTACCTCTCTTCACATTATTGACCCGTCTTATGATACCTCTGTGCACCGGTGCCTCTGGGGGTCTCCGTTGGACATGGCCAAACCATCTCAACCGGTGTTGCATAAGCTTTTCTTCAATTGGCGCTACTCCTAGCCGATCGCGTATGTCATCGTTTCTCACTCGGTCCAATCTTGTGTGCCCACATATCCAACGCAACATACGCATCTCTGTGACACATAGTTGTTGGATATGCCACCTCTTAGTAGGCCAACACTCAGCCCCATATAACATAGCAGGCCTAATCGCCGTCCTGTAGAACTTGCCTTTCAACTTCTGTGGCACTCTCTTGTCACATAGGACTCCCGATGCTTGACGCCATTTCATCCACCCCGCTTTGATCCTATGGCTAACATCTTCATCAATATCACCATCTCTCTGAAGCATCGATCCCAAATAACGGAAGGTGTCCTTCTTTGGTACTACTTGGCCTCCCAAGCTTACATCTCCATCCTCACTAATTGTAGTACCAAAGTCACATCTCATATACTCGGTTTTGGTCCTGCTAATTCTAAATCCTTTTGACTCTAGGGTCTGACGCCATAACTCTACCTTTCTATTTACTCCTTCCGGCTTTCATCTACTAGAACTACATCGTCAGCGAAAAGCATACACCAAGGGATATCTCCTTGTATATCCCTCGTGACCTCATCTATCACTAAGGCAAATAGATAAGGGCTCAAAGCTGAACCTTGATGTAGTCCTATGTTAATCGGGAAAACATTTATATCACCATCAGTTGTTCGGACACTAGTCACAACCTTGTCATACATGTCCTTAATGAGCGTAACATACTTTGTTGGGACTTTATGCTTATCTAATGCCCACCATATGAGATTCCTAGGTATTTTATCATAGGCCTTTTCCAAGTCAATAAAAACCATGTGCAAGTCCTTCTTCTGCTCCTTATACCACTCCATGACTTGTCTTATTAAAAAATTGCTTCCATGGTTGACCTTCCAGGCATGAATCCAAATTGGTTCATGGTGATATGCGTCATTCCTCTTAGGCGATGCTCAATAACTCTCTCCCAAAGCTTCATAGTGTGGCTCATGAGCTTAATCCCTCGATAGTTGGTACAACTTTGAATATCTCTCTTGTTCTTGAAGATTGGTACTAATGTACTCCTCTACTCATCGGGCATCTTGTTTGATCGAAAAATATGGTTGAACAACTTGGTTAGCCAAACGATAGCAATATCCCCAAGGCATTTCCACACCTCTATTGGGATACCATCCGGACCCATCGCCTTGCCCCCTTTCATCCTCTTTAAAGCTTCTTTGACCTCTGACTCTTGGATCCTGCGTACAAAGCATCTATTTAAATTATCAAAGGAGTCATCCAATTGGGTGTCCATAGTCTCATTCACACCATTGAAAAGATTGTAAAAATACCTCTGCCACCTCTGTTTGATGTCTTGTCCTTTCACCAAGAGTTGATCCATCTCATCTTTAATGCATTTAACTTGGTTGAGGTCCCTTGTCTTCCTTTCCCGAATCCTAGCCATCTTATAGACATCCTTCTCCCCTTCTTTTGTACTTAGTCTTCGGTAAAGATCATCATAGGCACGACCCTTTGCCTCACTCACAGCTCGCTTAGCAGTCTTCTTTGCTACCTTATACCTCTCTATGTTGACCGCGCTCCTGTCATGGAACAAGCTCCTGTAACATTCTTTCTTCTCCTTTATTGCCTTTTGAACATCCTCGGTCCACCACCAAGTATCTTTAGGTTCACCTCTGCTTCCTTTGGTCACTCCAAACACTTCTAACGCCACCTTCCTAATACAAGTTGCCATCTTCACCCACATGTTGTTTGCATCTTCTTCTTCGGACCAAGCGCCCTCCACAGAAACTCTTTCCTTAAAAACTTCGGATGTCTCCCCTTTGAGTTTCCACCACTTCGTCCTCGCAATTTTGGCTTGTTTATCCCTATGGGTACGGATCCGAAAACGAAAGTCAGCCACCACAAGATTATGTTGGGGCACAACACTCTCTCCAGGTATCACCTTACAATCCAAGCATGCTTGTTTATCTTCTCTCCTAGTGAGAACGAAGTCGATCTGGCTCGAACGATGACCACTACTAAAAGTCACCAAATGAGAATCTCTCTTTCTGAATAAAGTGTTGGCTATCACTAGGTTGTAGGCTACAGCGAAGTCCAAAATATCCTCTCCTTCTTGATTCCTACTACCATACCCGAAACCTCCATGAGCCAGCTCATAACCTGCCTTTGTTGAACCTACATGACCATTGAGATCTCCTCCTATGAAAAGCTTCTCATTGGTTGGTACTACTCTGACCATGCTATCTAAGTCTTCCCAGAACTTTCTCTTCTCGCTCTCACTGAGACCAACCTGAGGGGCGTATGCACTTATTATGTTCAAGACCACATCCCCCAAAACTAGTTTGACTAAGATAATCCTATCTCCCTGCCTTTTGACATCCACCACTCCATCCTTAAGGTTCTTATCAATCAGGATACCTACTCCATTTTTGTTTGCCACTGTTCCTGAGTACCAAAGCTTGAAACCAGTGTTCTCCACCTCCTTTGCTTTTTGCCCCTTCCATTTTGTCTCCTGGACACATAGGATATTAACACGCCTCCTGCTCGCTGCATCGACTAACTCTCTTAGCTTACCTGAAAGAGACCCTACGTTCCAACTACATACACGGATCCTAGTCGGCTCAACTAGCTTCCTTACCCCTCGCACCCGTTGAGACAGATGCGAAGACCCTTGCACATTTGTCACTACACCCGAGCGTCGATGTAGCGCGCCACTAAGGAAGCGACGACCCGATCCTTGCTCACTTGACACCGCATCCAGATCACGACACGGCGCGCCACCAAGGTGGTGGTGGCCCGGCCCTTGCCCATTTAACACCATACCCGAGTTCCGATATAGCGCGTCGCTAAGAGGGTTACGCCCCAATGGTTTTCTATTGGGTTTCATTTCCATTTGAGTGGCTAAGTTTTTTATAGCTGGCTCGCCACGCCTAACGCAACCCTCCTCCTTGTACCTAGACTTGGGACCAGGCTATGCTGCACCAACATATGCTGAGACAGCATAGGCGGAGTTATATAAATAAGCAAGATGAGTGAGAAATTTATCTCTCCAGCAGCAATATTTCATTCCTGGATAAAAAGGGAAACCATAAAGAACAGGGAACATATTGTGATCAATTATGTATCATCTTAGCATTTCAGATGTACCATTTAAATTGCCCTAATTCACAAGACCATAGCAAAAAAAACTTGTAGCATTCTAAGGAAAACAAACCATACATTTAGATTGAAAACAGAAATATGATGTCTTATTTAGGATGAATACTGATGCATTAAAATTATAAATAGAATCTACAATCTGTATTTTTGAAACAAATTAACTCAAGTTACACAAACAATCAATCAATCAATTGATCAAACAATCAATTGGGCAGGGCTGGTCACTGGAGCAGTGGAGCCTGGAGCACAGGAGCGGGGGCCGCTAGGCCGGAGGGCGCCGCCGGCCGCCGCGCCGAGAAGGGATGGAAGGTGATGGGCGGTTGGGCGGCCGGGTGGTTGGTGGGCGTCAACTATCGGGGTATCGGGGAGCCGGAAGGGCGAAAGGGGACTGGCCGCATGGGGGCGCTGTTTTCGGCTCACCGCTGGCCGGTGGGAGGCGCAGGCGCGCGAGCAGCGCTCGAGTCCTGGCTGCCACAGCGTGTGGGAGACGAGGAGAGGGCGAGCGGAGGGCGGATATGTGTGGAGGCGGTGACTGGGAGGCGGGGAGGCGAGGCAGGGAGGTAGGCGAGCGGAGGGTGGATGAGGAGCCATGCTGAATAGCGTGGGCCTCATGGCTCTAGAAGTGATGAGTCATTGTTAACGATAGTCAAAGAGGACAGAAGAAGAGAGGAGATCTGCTGTTTCATGGGCCGCGTGTGACTCAGGTACACGGGCAGCGATCGACTGTCGGGCAGAGGAGGCTGCGAAGTCAGGCTGGCCCAATCTGGGTACATGGGCCAGAAGCAGTAGAAGACCCACTGGGCTGTTGACCAGGATTGACTCAGGTACACGGGCGGTGAGCGATTGCCGGGCTGAGAGAGCTGCGGAGTCGGGCCGGCCCAATCCGGGTACCTGGTGCAAAGCCGGTGGAGGCTTTGTCAGTTTCGGCGCAAAACTGACAACCGTTGATCTTGTATCCGACTGTCCAGAAGAGAAGCCGTAGTCGCTACGAAAACTTAGCTTCCGGATAAGTCATCTGTAACTCTAGGCCCACAGTCAGTCAGTCATGTCTGTAAAAATTCCTAAGGGCAGTAGAGTCTTTTCCTTTATTCTTGAGTCTGTAAAAACCCTAAGGGGCTGGTAGAATATTCCTAGTGTTGGGCAGCCTATAAATAGGACCCCAATCCCTAGGGTTTGGACTACCCCTTCCAGAATTCACTTTTTAATCTATTGGGTCATTTTGTCTCCTGTGTTCTCTCTCCTGTGTGCGCCGCCAGGCACTGGTTCGTTCCTTTTTGCCTTGCATTTACTTTGCCCCTGTGAGATTGAATCTTTTGTTCTTTGTAGAGGGTTGTGCTTTGATTCCCCTGATTCAAGAAGCTTCGGTTTGTTGTGCTGTGTTGATTTTATTCCTGAGGATGTGTCTCTGTTGCGTTTGTTCTTCACGCATGTAGTACTAGTTCTTGCTGTTGCAAGTAGTACTACTTTTCTGTGGCAACAGTACACAAGTACTTGCTCTGTTTTTCCAGCCTAGCTTTTTGATCGAAGCAGACTGGATAGAATGCCTTTTTGACTGTTTCTGCGAAGCCACTTTTTCTCTCTCTGTTCGAAGTCCCTCAGCTCCGCGAAGCAGGCTTCGACCTGACATTTTAAAGGCTTCGTTATTCGACTTCACTCCGTGTTGATAGCTTCGATGAATATTTCTGTGTTGTCTTCTAGCCTAACATACTTCGACAATCCTTACGAAGTTTTTCCTCGGGTCTAAGCTGTTCGAAGGGTGTGCTTCGACTCAAAGGATTCGGTAGAGTTTCAAACTTCGTTTTGTGTTCTGAGATGATAACTTCGAAGTACTTGTTGAACTGACGGCGTCTCATACTTCGATCGTCTATGCGAAGGTGCTCCGTCTCGAGCTCTTCGAAGTCCACACTTCGACGGGTTTCGAAGTTGGCTTCGGGGCTTGTTCTTCTGTTAGACTTCGCTCAGTATTTTTGCTTCCGACTTCTTCGAAGGTTGTCTGTCTGTGTTGCGTTCGAAGTTTTCTGTTCGAAGGTTTGGCTTCGAAGTACTTGGTTCGAAGCTGTGTTCGAAGCCTTGCCTTCGAAGTACATACTTCGAAGCAGGCTTCGACTTTGTCATACTTCGAACTAGGCTAGATCAAAACACCTTCGGCATTTTCAACAGCCTTCGGTAGGCCTCGCAACCGACCTCCGAAGCAGGCTTCGACAACCATCTCCGAAGCAGACCTCGACAGGTGAAGCAGGCTTCGCCGAGTTCCGAACAGGAGACAAATCTGAACAATAACTTCTCATTTCACTTAACATATACTTAGATCATTTCATTAGGATGTTTAGGCCTGACATACCTTGTTTATCTGTTTATTAGCACTGCTTTGATAGTTCTCTGTTTGACATCAGTTGCTTCTTGGCTAGATACCTTTAGACTTAGGCTATCTGTTTATTTTCTGCTGTTTAGTTTGTTGAGGTGCGTTGGGTGTTGGGAATAGACCATATATTCGAAAGAATTTTTAAGGCGCCCATTCACCCCCCTCTGGTCGCTACTTTCGGTCCTACAAGTGGTATCAGAGCTTGGTTAGGGTTTTTCCATACCTTAACCGGTTCTAAACCCCGGTAGTGACCATGACGTCTCCTGGCAAGGTCCCGTCCTTGGAAGCCTATGGCTATAACTATTGGAAGACTCGCATGCGAGCCTATCTTATGAGCCAAGGTTCGGACATTTGGGATATTTGCGTTCACACCACATTTGTCATATTGCCAGTTACTGAGCAGGGTACTGCTAGTATCATTGCTCAGCATCTGAGCAACAGTAAGGCTGTGAACATTCTGTTTTCTGGTTTAGGTCCCACTGAGTTTGAGCGTGTGAGTCATCTCTCCACTACGAGAGAGATCTGGGCTACCCTCAAGGCACACCATGAGGGAACAGCACAAGTCAAGGCTCGGCTCTATCAGACCTACCGGCGTGAATATGAAAATTTCACACAGAAGCCGGGTGAATCTGTTGATGCTTTGTTTGGTCGTTTTCAGTCGATCATAAACAAGCTTCGGGACTACAAGGCTGAGGGTGCTCAGTTAGTCTCAGATCATAAGCAGGCGCTCAAGGTTCTCCATACCTTGGACCCAAAGATCTGGGAGATCAAGGTATCCTCTATCGTTGAGAGCACTTCTTACGATACCTTGACCATTTCTGAGTTATTTAGCAAGCTGAAGGCCATTGAGGTAGATATCCAGCTAAGATCAAATCTCACTGGTTCTGGATCAAAATCCCTGGCCCTTGCTACACCTTCTGTTGATCCCTCTTCTGTGAGTTGTGTTGGGTTCTCTTTGATGTCCATCACTGAGGACCAGCTAGAGTTATTGGGAGATGATGATTTGTGTCTTTTTAACAACCGGTTGCGTCGTGTCTATGATAAGAGAATATTCAAAATACACGGCACAAAATCCGGATGCTTTGAGTGTGGTGATCCAGGACACTTCATCGCCGACTGCCCCAAGCGCAATGGACACAAGAAGGGCAACGATGGTAGCTTCCGTGACTCCGGCAAGCACGAGAGCTCATCCTTCAACAAGGGCAAGCCGAAGACACGATTCTTCAAGAAGGCCCTGAAGGACTACCGGCGAGAGAACAAGAAGCGCGACAAGGCCTTCTTCGCCGAGATGGAGAAGAGCTACTCCAAGCAGTCCACGTCTTCTTCCTCTTCATCGAGCTCAAGCGATGAGGAGATCGCCATCAGAAAGGGGAAGGACAAGGACGATCCAGCGGGCCTCTGCTTCATGGCCTTCGGAGACAAGCCGAAGAGCCGCTCACACCAGCGCCGAAGATCTCGCAAGAGCTTCTGTTCAATGGCTCTTGGGGATAAGGAAGAAAAGAGCTCCTCTGACGATTCCGACGACGACGACAACAAGGTATCATCCTACGAGCGCGAAATCGTTGATTTACTTGAGAGCAATCGTCAGGAGTTGAAATATCGGGAAAAACTGCTTAGGGGGGCTAAGAAGAGGATAGATGAGTTAGAGAGTGAGCTTGCCGTGGCCAACGGCAGAATTGAGAGTCTATCTTCTTCCCCTTGCTTGGGTGATAGCAGTGAGTGCCCTAAGTGTGAGGTGCTTCTGTGTGACCTGTCGACTCTGAAGTCCAGGTACACAGAAAGGGTTGATGAGAGGGACGCTTTGGCCACTGAGCTTGAAAGCGCTCAGCTGGAGCTGAAAGATGCTCAAGCCACTGTCGTCGTTCCCTGTGCTGATTGCCCATCTCATCTTGCTAGTTTAGCTGAGCTGAAAGCCAAGAGCGATGAGCATCTAGGTGATTTGGAGAGAATGAGAGCTGAGCTTGCGCAGACTAGGCTAGAGCTTGAGACATTGTCAGTTCCACCCACTGTCTGTGAGAACTGTCTGTCTCTTAGAATGGAGTTGATCAAGCTGAAAGCCGAAAAGTCTGTCCAAGTGGAGAGTGAGTGTGAGACCTGCTTGTCTCAGGTGGAGGTTCTAGCTTCCTTGAGAGAGGAGCTAGCAGACTCTTAGAATGAGAACTTTTACCTCCGTTCTATCCTGAGTTGGATCAATGCCAGAGAGCCACAACTTGGCATGATGATCCAGCAGTTCAAGAGGCAGGATGGGTTTGGGGTAGGTTACACCTACACCAAGGCTGACTTTGAGAGTGCCATTAGCCGGGCAGTGGAGTGGAGTAAAATGACTCCTGAGCAGAGATACCCCAAGACTCACTCCACTGAGTCCTCCCAGGCTTGTCAGCCCAAGGATGGGGTGATTCATGATCCACCCAAAGCTCCACCCAAGAAGCCTATCTGGGTTCCTAAGCCCAAACACCTCCACTCTTCTCTAGACTCTCTTCCTGGACCCTCTCAATCCAAGAAGACCACACCAAACACTACCAAGCCCAAACATCCCAAGCCTCAACCACATCCCAAGAAGCCCACCTATCATTGTGAGTACTGTCAGAGAGACGGGCATCTTGCGGAATTCTGCTTCAGGAGGAAGCGGGTTGAGAGAGCAGAGAGGGCTCGTAGTGATCAGGAGCAGTTCTACCAGCAGGGTGGTAGACTGCGTGTTCCTCGGCGCGGGGAGAGGTTGGAGGCCAGGCCGCGTCGTGTAGGTGGTGGTAGAGGAGACGGCGTTCTTGCCCGTGCTCCAGTTTGTGGTGTTCGTTCCGGCAGAGTTCCAGGTCGTGTTGGCTACGGTCCTGGACCTCGTGGCCGCAGGGTTAGGCAGAACCGAGGACCGCGCTTTGAGTCGCGTTTTGGTCCGGACTCTCATTATGATTTCTGCTTTCCGTCTTTTGAGCAGATGGCTCGACACTGGTTTATCTCTTTTGCTAAACCTGGTGCCGGACCATTTGCTCCCACTTACAGCCACTGATTGTGCAGGACCGGGGACTGGAGGATGTTTGGATCATGGACTCAGGATGCTCTCGCCACATGACGGGACATCGCAGATGGTTCTCCAGTCTCACTCCCCCGAGCTCCAAAGAATACATCACGTTCGGGAACAGTGGTCAAGGGAAAGTAAGTGGCATAGGCTCAATTCGCATTTCAGATCATTTCTCTTTGAAGAATGTTGCCTTGGTTAAGAATTTGAACTTCAATTTGATTTCTGTTTCGCAACTTCTTGAGGATGGTTTGGAAGTGCGTTTTAAGAAGGGTAACTCTTCTGTGATTGATTCTAGAGGGTCTTTGGTTTGCCAGATTTTACCTTTTGGTAAAGTTTTTCGAATTGACTTCTCTAGTTCTTTTGGCCCTTCTCGCTGTTTGATTGCTGGATCCTCCTCTGAGCTCTGGAAGTGGCATAGGAGGTTAGGTCATTTGAGTTTTGATCTGCTAGTCAGGTTGAGCTCTATGGACCTCATCCGAGGATTGCCCAAGCTTAAGATGGAGAAGGATTTAGTTTGTCATCCCTGTCGTCATGGGAAAATGGTTGCCGCTTCTCACTCACCTGTGACTCAGGTGATGACTTCGTATCCGGGCGAGCTTTTACACTTGGACACTGTTGGTTCAGCTCGAGTACGCTCAGTCGGTGGGAAGTGGTATGCACTTGTTATTGTTGACGACTTTTCTTGATTCTCGTGGGTTTTCTTTTTGGAGTCTAAGGATGAAATGTTTCAGTTTGTTCATGACCTGATTTTGAAGCTGAAGAATGAGAACAATGGTCGGATGCGAGCAATTCGCTCCGACAACGGATCTGAGTTCAAGAACTCTCAGTTCGTCAGCTTCTGTAGTGATCAGGGTCTGGATCATCAGTTTTCTTCTCCTTACACTCCCCCACAGAACGGCGTTGTGGAACGAAAAAACCGCACGCTAGTCGAGATGGCCAGGACGATGCTCGATGAGCACATGACTCCTAGGCGTTTTAGGGCTGAAGCCATGAACACGGCTTGCTATCTGGCCAACCGCATCTTTCTTAGAGCTTACCTTGGTAAGACATCATATGAACTGCGGTTTGGCAGACAGCCCAAGGTGAGTCACTTGCGAGCGTTTGGCTGCAAGTGCTTTGTGCTCAAGAAGGGAGGGCATTTGGACAAGTTTGAGTCTCGTTGCTGGGATGGTGTTTTTCTTGGTTATGCTTTGCATTCACGAGGTTTTCGTGTTTGGAACCTTGATTCCCAGTTGCTTGTCGAGACTTGTGAGGTTTCATTTGATGAGTCCTTGCCTTCTTTGACCCCTTCTTTTGAGCTTTCTGGTGATGATGAGCTCGAAGAGTCCATCTTCGAGGAAGATGAGGATACTCCAGCTGCTGATGAGGGTGGGCCTTCTGCATCCCCCGCAGAGCCCACACCTTCTGAGACTTCGACTCAGGATGAGGGCGGACCTCTGATCACTTCTTCCACTTCGATCGAGCCCCCTTAGTCGAGTCCAGAGGTGCCAGCTGCTGACTCTGGTGAGGTGACTTCAGATCACCAGGGAACCCGAGCAGTTCAGCGTGACCATCCCTCAGAGCTCATCATTGGTGATTTGACTGAGAGAACTTTGCGTTCTTCTACCTCTCTTGCTGTGTTTGCTGAATCTGCGTTTGTTGCATCTTTTGAGCCCAGAGACGTTTCTCATTCTCTTTCTGATTCTAATTGGATTAATGCTATGCAAGAAGAGCTTGAGAATTTTGTCCGTAATCGGGTTTGGACACTAGTTGAGCCGCCACCAGGATGCAACCCCATAGGCACCAAGTGGGTGTTCAAGAACAAACAAGGTGAAGATGGGGTTGTGGTGCGCAACAAGGCTCGACTAGTTGCCTAGGGTTATTGCCAGAAGGAAGGTATTGACTTTGAAGAAACCTTTGCTCCTGTTGCCCGTCTTGAGTCCATTCGTATTCTTCAAGCTTTTGCCGTTTCAAAGGGTTTTAAGCTTTTTCAAATGGATGTTAAGAGTGCTTTTTTGAACGGGTACATAGAAGAGGAGGTTTATGTTAGGCAACCCCCCGGTTTTGAGAACCCTAAGTTTCCTCGACATGTTTTTAAGTTGCACAAAGCTTTATACGGGTTGAAGCAAGCCCCCAGGGCTTGGTATGACCGGTTGAAGCAATTTTTGTTGGGGAAGGGCTTTGTGATGGGTTCTGTGGACAAAACTCTTTTCTTGCTCAGAGATGCTTCACATTTTTTAGTTGCTCAGATTTACGTGGACGATATTATTTTTGGCGGTACTACTAATGATCTTGTGTCCAAGTTTTCTGAGCAGATGCATAGTGAGTTTGAGATGAGCCTCATGGGTGAGCTTAAGTACTTATTAGGGCTCCAGATCAAGCAGACCAAGGACGGCACCTTCATCCACCAAGGTAAGTACACTCGTGATATGTTAAAGAAATTTGACTTTGGTGGTGAATTGAAGCCGCAGATGACCCCGATGGGCACTTCTGGGGGTCTGGACAAGGATGAGAGCGGCGTCAAGGTCAATGAAAGGGAGTTTCGAGGGATGATCGGTTCGCTGTTGTACTTGACGGCAACAATACCGGACATACAGTTCGCCGTGGGACTTTGCACACGTTTCCAGTCTTCACCACGCGCGTCTCATCGGCAAGCTGTCAAGCGCATATTCAGGTATCTTACTTATGCGCCCGATCTTGGTCTTTTCTATTCAGCATCATCTTCTCTCGATTTATCTGGATTTTCGGATGCCGACTTCGGTGGGTGACGGTTGGATCGCAAGTCGACTTCCGGTACTTGCCAGTTTCTTGGTTCTTCTCTTGTCTCTTGGTCTTCTCGAAAGCAATCTGGAGTTGCTCTTTCGACCACAGAGGCTAAGTACGTAGCTGCTGCTAGCTGCTGCTCACAGTTGGTTTGGATGATTTCCACTTTGCGAGATTTTGGGTTGTTCTTTCCTACCAGGATTCCATTGTTTTGCGACAGCACTAGTGCCATTAGTGTAGGGAAAAACCCATGTCTTCATTCAAAAACCAAACACATTGATGTGCGCTTTCACTTTCTACGGGATCAATATGAGAAAGGTATCATTGACCTTGTTCATGTTGATACCCATCATCAGTTGGCTGACATTTTCAGCAAACCCCTAGATCAGTCTACCTTTGAGCGTTTACGAGGGGATTTGGGTGTTGTGTATCCTTTTTAGGATACTTTGCGTCAGTTTTCTTTCTTCTTTACTCTTTTCTTGAGTCTTTCTATGTGTGTTCATATCTTGCATATTCATATATCACACTTTTGAGCTTGCTTCTGTTATATGATTGAACTGCTTTACTTATTCTAGCTGGTACATGCTTTTGATTACTTGTCGATGATCATGCTTTGCTTCAGTTCAAATGATATGCTGATATCTGTCATATGCATGGCTTTTATGCTTTTAAAATTGAAAAATGATCACCATTGCTTCTGGTAACTAGCATGCGTAGGCTGAATGCTCTTGCTATCTGTTACATGCCTTGTAGCTAGTTTCTGACTTAGATGCAAATATGCAACTTGGACATCTGTATGCTTTAAACATGGAAATGTGCTATAAAAATGATGAAAATTCGAGAACAATGAAAATTCCATGCCTTTTTGTGCATAACTTGAAAAGATCCAGGTGGGTTTGTCTTGTCGCATTGCATTGTTCTGGACTGCGTACCATAGCACTTTGGTATGAACTAGGACACTGTAGTGTATGCCAAGACCAATGTCTTAAGCTTCTGATGGTCCAGTTCTGGCCTAGGCTTGACTTGGTCGGTCAGCATAAGGTTTGACATGCAAATAACCCCTGGCAAAAATGAAAAAGGGAAAAGAAAAAGCTTGAAAATTGAAATAATAACAAGTTTGCTGAAGCACTTTGTTTTGGACAATGCTTATCTTGGTAGATATCAGTTAGCTTTTGCATCTCATGCTTTACCTTTCTTGTTTATTGGAACATGTGGTGATGCTTTTGTTTGCAAAAACTGAAAAATGCGTGCAAATGACTTTCTTTAGATATCATCTGTTAAACTGATCATGCCATGTATCGTTACAGTATGTCTTTTGCTGTATCTGAAATCGCACTCATTTTGAGCTTTTACGTTTTGGTTAACCATAATGACCACTTCTTGCTTTTGTTCGGCTTTTGGTCATTAGGGTTAAACTTTTTACCTTATTTTTCTTCTTCTTTGTTTTCTTGTGTTTTGTTTTCGTGTTTCCACATTTGTTCGCAGGTGTTGAAGAGCTGAAGAAGAGGAATGTTGACAATGCACTCATCAAGGGGGAGATTGAGGAGCCATGCTGAATAGCGTGGGCCTCATGGCTCTAGAAGTGATGAGTCATTGTCAACGATAGTCAAAGAGGACAGAAGAAGAGAGGAGATCTGCTGTTTCATGGGCCGCGTGTGACTCAGGTACACGGGCAGCGAGCGACTGTCGGGCAGAGGAGGCTGCGAAGTCGGGCTGGCCCAATCCGGGTACATGGGCCAGAAGCAGTAGAAGACCCACTGGGCTATTGACCAGGATTGACTCAGGTACACGGGCGGTGAGCGATTGCCGGGCTGAGAGAGCTGCGGAGTCGGGCCGGCCCAATCCGGGTACCTGGTGCAAAGCCGGTGGAGGCTTTGTCAGTTTCGGCGCAAAACTGACAACCGTTGATCTTGTATCCGACTGTCCAGAAGAGAAGCCGTAGTCGCTACGAAAACTTAGCTTCCGGATAAGTCATCTGTAACTCTAGGCCCACAGTCAGTCAGTCGTGTCTGTAAAAATTCCTAAGGGCAGTAGAGTCTTTTCCTTTATTCTTGAGTCTGTAAAAACCCTAAGGGGCTGGTAGAATATTCCTAGTGTTGGGCAGCCTATAAATAGGACCTCAATCCCTAGGGTTTGGACTACCCCTTCCAGAATTCACTTTTTAATCTATTGGGTCATTTTGTCTCCTGCGTTCTCTCTCCTGTGTGCGCCGCCAGGCACTGGTTCGTTCCTTTTTGCCTTGCATTTACTTTGCCCCTGTGAGATTGAATCTTTTGTTCTTTGTAGAGGGTTGTGCTTTGATTCCTCTGATTCAAGAAGCTTCGGTTTGTTGTGTTGTGTTGATTTTATTCCTGAGGATGTGTCTCTGTTGCGTTTGTTCTTCACGCAAGTAGTGCTAGTTCTTGCTGTTGCAAGTAGTACTACTTTTCTGTGGCAACAGTACACAAGTACTTGCTCTGTTTTTCCAGCCTAGCTTTTTGATCGAAGCAGACTGGATAGAATGCCTTTTTGACAGTTTCTGCGAAGCCACTTTTTCTCTCTCTGTTCGAAGTCCCTCAGCTCCGTGAAGCAGGCTTCGACCTGACATTTTAAAGGCTTCGTTATTCGACTTCACTCCGTGCTGATAGCTTCGATGTATATTTCTGTGCTGTCTTCTAGCCTAACATACTTCGACAATCCTTACGAAGTTTTTCCTCGGGTCTAAGCTGTTCGAAGGGTGTGCTTCGACTCAAAGGATTCGGTAGAGTTTCGAACTTCGTTTTGTGTTCTGAGATGATAACTTCGAAGTACTTGTTGAACTGACAGCGTCTCATACTTCGATCGTCTATGCGAAGGTGCTCCGTCTCGAGCTCTTCGAAGTCCACACTTCGACGGGTTTCGAAGTTGGCTTCGGGGCTTGTTCTTCTGTTAGACTTCGCTCAGTATTTTTGCTTCCGACTTCTTCGAAGGTTGTCTGTCTGTGTTGCGTTCGAAGTTTTCTGTTCGAAGGTTTGGCTTCGAAGTACTTGGTTCGAAGCTGTGTTCGAAGCCTTGCCTTCGAAGTACATACTTCGAAGCAGGCTCCGACTTTGTCATACTTCGAACTAGGCTAGATCAAAACACCTTCGGCATTTTCAACAGCCTTTGGCAGGCCTCGCAACCGACCTCCGAAGCAGGCTTCGACAACCATCTCCGAAGCAGACCTCGACAGGTGAAGCAGGCTTCGCCGAGTTCCGAACAGGAGACAAATCTGAACAGTAACTTCTCATTTCACTTAACATATACTTAGATCATTTCATTAGGATGTTTAGGCCTGACATACCTTGTTTATCTGTCTATTAGCACTGCTTTGATAGTTCTCTGTTTGACATCAGTTGCTTCTAGGCTAGATACCTTTAGACTTAGGCTATCTGTTTATTTTCTGCTGTTTAGTTTGTTGAGGTGCGTTGGGTGTTGGGAACAGGCCATATATTCGAAAGAATTTTTAAGGCACCCATTCACCCCCCCTCTGGTCGCTACTTTCGGTCCTACAGTAGAGAGGTGCGGAGGCGGTGACCGGGAGGCGGGGAGGCGGCGGCCGGGAGGTGAGGCAGGGAGGCGAGCGAGCGGAGGGAGGGAGGAAAACTTAGTCGCGGTGGAAAAAATTGGGTGTGGGCTAGGAAAAATATCGCGCTACTGAAAAAATATTTTCCATCGTGGAAGTTAACTTAACTTCCGTCGGCATTTACTTTAATCGACGGAAGTTACTTCCCTGTATCCAAACAGGAGGAGGAACTTTCCTCTTTAACTTCCGTCAGCCACAGTAAAAGTCGATGAAAATTAAGTTAACTTCCGTCTGCTCCTACGGGCCGACGGAAGTTAATTAACTTCCATCCGTTTTCAGAAAAGACGACGGAAGTTAAAAACACCGACATAAATTTATTATTTCCTTGTAGTGTATTTAGTTGATCTTGACACACGTATGAATAATGGCACACGCCAATGTCCCACGTAAGTATCACATTCTTGCAACTAATTCGATTGTACATTATTGTCGTCTCGCTCTCCTGCAGAAGGTCCTAGCTTCCGTTCATCGGTTCATGCATGCATATATGTCCTGCTACTGCTAGCTAAGTCGAAGAAGGGCATCTCTAGCTAGTGATCAGCATTATATTGTAGGGCATCTATAGCTTAATATTAGCCCGATTCATCATGCATGCAACGATCATCGATCCCGTCTTTTCGATCGAATAAACGTACACGCCAACAAACGCATACATCCATGTACAACCATGCAAAATTGCTACCTCTTCCATGCAGCATCCAAAGCTACGCGGATCAATCAGTTATTGTCATGCTCGAATATTCATATGTATGCATTGCTAAAGAACAAACTAATTTGGAGAGATATCAGCTTCAGTTAGCCTCTGAGAATTGAGACAGGCACATATGTGTACATATCTAACCATATATGTGTGTGTGTGTGAACAGGTTAATTATGTTGCTGTATTATTAGTGAAACCATGCATGCAATTATATGCCGGCTAGCTAGATTCTCCTATCAACACGTACGTACACAGACGTCAAGACACCTAATTAAAATGTGATTTCGAAGCAATGATAATGATATTATGCCAGGCCGGGTGCCCTACGGACCAGTTCGTACGTGGCACCCATATGTACACATCTACGCTAGCTAAGACAGTCCTGATCCATTTTTAAGTGCATGGGTAATAATAACTATTAATTGTTAATTATCCCTGGCAAATTAATCGTTTAATTTGTAATATCTACTATACTGTACGTACGTACAAGGTGGCTGCTCCACTACAGCGCGCCACTGTGCATATGCACGGCTCGGCCTGCAAAAAAAAAACAAAATAAAAAAGTCAGCCACTTTCAGCTGATCAAATAATTAACTAAGATTAACCCCTTGTTAGGTGAAAAGAACCCATATATTAGTAGCTGAACCATGTGTTCGCTGAGGAAAGTGAGGATGGCGACGAGGCGAGAGATCGCTTCGTGTTTCGCCGAATCTTGTGCGCCGGTGTTTTCCTCTCCTAATGATTCCGATCTCTCCCTCCTCCACACAAGTACACTTGCAAATTTAACAAAAAAGTAACTATATGTAAGAAATGCATTTTATGAAGAAAATGGCAGAACTGCCAATTCAATAGATTAAAAAGTTAGAATAATGTATATGATATAGTGTTTAGAAAAGAAAAAAAAAAGACGACAAGGAGGCTGCCTATGCTTCAACACAACATCTACCTTCCTCTCTTTTTATCTTCTGAAAGATTATGGTGGCCTCAGATTCAGCATTCCTGAAAACCCAAGAGTTTCTTTCCTTTAAATTTCTAAAGTCACAAGGATCACTAAAGTAGAGATAGCTTTGTTTGGTTGTTCCAATGCAGAGGCTATGGTTTCCCACCAAACATTGATAGAAGAGGTGAATGATGATGTTATTAGAGAGACTTCGAGGGATGCGAAATCAGTCCAGTCTGTGATGTTCGTCCATATCTTTATGGAGAAACTGCAGCTACCAAAGATATGATAAGTGGTTTTAGGTTCTTATCTACAGAGAACGCACAATTATTGGTGGGGTAACTGTCATTGCGTACGAACAACAATAGCATACGGAGGTACCCGTAGAAGAATTTGGTTAGGCTTGACCGGGAGCTGTGATATGACTCAATGGTAATATCAAGAAAAGAGACTTGGACCAATACCTTTTTGTCGTTGCGTATGAGCGACAATATGCTACGATTCAATGGTTATCTCAAGAAATGAGACAGAAATAAGAGGATTTAGACAGGTTCAGGCCTCCCATAGGATAATAACCCCACTCCTTTGTGTGTATGATTGACAGAAAGAGCCCTCTATTGATAATTTGAGAAAGCGTGTATGAAAAGACGTCTCTAAGGCACATGTGTGTCCCCCAAGCGTGCATGCCTTTGATAGGCTCCCCCAATCCCTTTATACTCGAGGGATCGATGGTTACAAATGGCGAATTATTGGCCTTATTCAGGACCAATTTTATCGGAGGTTACAAATCATGAGTGATGATCCCCATTCATGACCAATTATGAGGATAACTGTCATATCATGAAAATTTTTGGCAATTTTCTACGTTAGGTAAATATTTTATTTAATTAATTGTGTTTCTAGGATTTATATTTAAACAGGTCAAATTTGAACAGTAAGTTTATGAAACAATAAACTAAATTATCCAAAAAATAATATTCATGTTTTTGAGTCCATTATAGGTGTTATCTACTGTTTATAGCAAAAAACGGCATTAATGGTCAAATATACAAAAATACTGAAATTGGTAATTTTGACCGAAAATATGTCAATCTCTAGCATAGGCCGGTCTGACCGACCATAGTAGGCCGGTCCAACTGTCCATGTAGGCCCGATCAGACCGGCCCAATGGGTCTGGCTAGACCGGCCTAGAACTAAAAATTAGAGATAAAGCGGGATTCGGGCTATTTTTATCCAAATCATATCCAAACTGATTTTTTGCCGACTCCAACTTGAATTTTGTGCCAGGATACTCCAGACCAACCCCTATAAATATAGGGGCAAGGCCGATTCATGGGCAACGCAATCAATCTACACAAAGCCCTAGCTTTGAATCGCATTTACATTCATCTATTTTCTCGCATTAGTTCGTACATCTTCGTGGGTTTGTGCTGGAAGCCCTCCGTCCGCCGCGTCCATAATCACGGTATCCCTTGCTGGTTTGCTTGTGAACCTCCCGTTAATCCACGTAACACCTTCTTGGCCGACTTACATATGATCTTTTACTGTTTTTGCACAGTAATTGTCCTCACAATCATCTCCAAGAAATTTGTGAGGTATTGGAGGTCATCTACAAGGTTGCCGAAGTATAGCAGATCCAATCTGCTACTATCGGTCCGACCGGTGGTGTAGGGCCGGTCTGACCGGAGCCCTCGTCACGTCGTTGTCGACAACGGCCGGTCAGATCGATGGGTCTTCGCCGGTCCGACCGGCCTCTCCGCTCTGCATTGTACACCGAAGCATGTGCGATGAAGCCTCTGCGCCGAAGCCCTTACCGAAGTACCCCTCCGCACGCTACTCCGCACCCGGCTTCGCTTGGCCGGAGACCTCGGTCTGACCAGGATAATATTGCTGGTCTGACCGGGAATCCCTCACCGGTCAGATCACCCGAAGCACCTTCGCATCAGACTTCGGAGGCCTCACTCTGAAGCACTCTTCGCACCCCTGGTCAGACCGTGGGTGTACCCCTGGTCCGACCGGACAGGAAGGCCGAAGCCCTTTTTGGGACCCTTTGGGCCAATTTTGTCGTAGCTTGGAATTGGCCTTCGAATTGGCCGATTTGAGGTATTTACATTATTTTTCTTATTTTTATTTTGTTACTAACATCTTTCAGCCAATTGGATTTAAATTGCTAATTATTTATCTGATTGCCTAACGACTCTGTTGGGGGAAATATTTCATCCTCAGAGTCATTGCTACGCCAAGACAAAGGCAGGTGATTTAATCAAAGGTTTCCAGCGTCTAACTTCTGAAGTACATTGGATCAAGTTCGAAGGATGAAGGCGAACGCTAGTTCGAAGTATATCTTCGAACGTGGACTCTTCAAAGAGCTTCTTTGCCAGCTAGGATGGAAGACTTATCTTCTTTCTCATTAGATTAGTTTTTTACCATTTTAGCCCTATTAAGGGTACTGAATAGTTCCCACCATGTCGGTTGTAATAGAGGGGTAAAAGGGTCTTTTCCTTAATGTTTGGGCCTATAAATACCTCCCGTTTTACCCTGTAATAAGGAGGAAAAATACAAGTTATTCAATACACATCTTCAAACTGTTTCGAGCTATTATCCATTCTGAGGCTCGAAGTAGTTTATTTCACAAACACTTCATTTGTCAGTTTCTAACTTTCAGAAACCTGTTAGCGTAATCTTTTACGCCAACAGTTGGCGCCGTCCGTGGGGAACCTAGTCCGAAAAACTTCGTTCTCTACCAAATTCTCAAACCATGCCTCCCAAGCGGAGTGCAGGTGGTAGTCCTACTCGGAGGTCCCCTCGGACCTCCGGAGTAAGATCTTCAAACACGGTCGAGGTCGGAGGACCTTCAGTAATTCCTCCACCTCAGACCCCCGAAGGGATCCCCCTTCCTCGAGCATACGGAGTTCCTCCCGCAACTCCATCTATACTTCGGCCAGCCGGAGTCCCTCTTCCACCTCAAGTTCCACTTCAAACTGATGCGTACAGTTCTCAAGACCCGGAAGGTCCTTCCGGAGGAGATGAAGATGGTCTTGGTGAAATGGCCGCTCAAATGGCCAGTCTTCAAGCTGAAGTAGCAAGGTGGCGGCAAGAAGCCGCATATAGGCTTCATTCTCAGGCCACCCCAGTCATCCCCGAAGTGCCCGAAGACGATGAACTTCCTTACCCCAAAGCCCCGGAGAACGCTTCCTTCGACACCGAGTCTCCGCTGCATCCTGAGTTGCAGAAAGTGCGCTTCGACCCTAAGTTCAAAACTTCGAAGCTTTGTAAATATTCCGGAGATGAAGATCCTGGAGAGTTCGCCCGCTCTTATGCATTAGCAATTGAAGCTAGTGGAGGAGTGCGAGACACTATGGAAAAATGTTTTCCCCTAGCTCTCGAAGGAGTAGCACTGCGGTGGTTCTGGTCTCTGACGCCAGGATCTATTAGATCATGGGGGGAGTTGAGGAAGAAGTTCGTGAGCAACTTTCAGGGTACCTTCGTACTCCCAATGTCAACAGGAAGTCTTTTCCAGGTGAAGCAGCTCCCCGGAGAGACTTTAAGATAGTATTTCAAGCGCTTCGCTCATACGAAGTCGCAAATTCGAGGGTTAACTACGTATTCTGTAGTTGACGCAGCTCGAGAGGGAGTTATTCATGCGGGCCTCCTTGATAAACTTCATAGGAAAAAGATATCTTCTGTTGCTCAGTTGATGTCTTATTTCGAGGAATATGCAAGGTCAGAAGAGGGGTGGCTTCGGAGAACTGCTGCAACTCCGTCAATACTGCAAGAAGTTAAGTTGGAAGTGAAGACTTCAACACAGCCGAAAGGGCCTAGCTTCGAAGCTCAGCACGACAGGCGTCGGGGGCAAAAGCATCCTCGTTCAGAAGTTTTGAACATTGCACCCCTGCAGAAATTTGCCCCAAGGGCTCCGCAGCCTTCAGGAAGTAAGACCAGTGGCTGGAGGCCGTCAGGGAAATCGGCTGGCAAAGCCCAGGCCTTTTTCTACTGTGTCCATGGTGAGAATCGGAGTCACGCGACTGATGCGTGCAAATCTATACTTGCTTTAAGAGGAGAGTACTTGGAAAGAACTTCGGGTCGAGGCACTACTGACCGAGTTCCGACCGAAGTGCGTCCAGAGCCTGTCCAGGCTGTGGCACGAATAGGGAACTTCGACCCTGCAAGACGGCCTCCGGTGGTCAATGTTATGCCACCTCCGAAGCAGGAAGATGGACAAGATCGAGGGAAAAGAGTAGTCCTCCCCATCTCTAGAGGAGGGACCCTCGGAAGTATGTTGAAGAGGCAGAGAAGAGAATATGTTAGAGAAGTGGGCCATATTGGAACCTCTTCGTCTGCAGCTGCTATGCTCGAATGGTCCCATGTGCCGATATCTTTTTCTGTAGATGATGCAGCTGGTATAAAGTTTCCACATGCAGACCCACTTGTCATCACTGCCGACATAGCAGGGACTGAGGTCCGGAGAGTGCTAATCGACGGAGGGAGTTCGGCAGATATTATCTTTGTCCAAGCTTTTGATCAACTCTGCATCTCCAGGAAGCATCTTTTCCTAGCAGCCCGTCCTTTGCAGGGCTTCGCAGGACCCCCTCTCGATGCCCTCGGCCAAATTGGCCTGGAAGTTACTTTCGGAGAGGGGCTACTAGCCAGGACGGAGGAAGTAATCTTTGATGTTGTGGACGCCCCGTATGCATACAATGTTATCTTCGGAAGGGGCATGTTGAATCAGTTCGGAGCTATGGCGCATCATAACTATCTATGTATGAAGATGCCCACCCAGGCGGGAGTGCTCACTATTTTCGGAGATCAGGCCACTGCGCGAAGAGCAGAGTATGTTCACGGCCCTCCTCTTGACCCGAGACAGGTGAACAGTGTGCAAGATAACCCGGAGGTTTTTTCTGCTTCGGTAGAATCTTCGAAGAAGTCCTTCCCAAGGCCAAGCCCTGAAGGAGAGATAGCAACGAAGGTTATTGTCAAAGATGGCAGAGAATATTCATTTCAGTTTGGTAAGGACTTGCCTCCAGAAGTAGCTACTTCGTTAGAAAGAGTAGTTGGGGAAAATCTGGATGTCTTCGCTTGGTCTGATGAAGACATCACCGGAGTTAGTCGGGATATTATTGAACATAGTTTACTTGTGAACCCGAAGGCTCGTCCTGTTCGGCAAGGACTCCGGAAGCTGTCTACGGAGAGGGCCATCCTTGCCAAAGATGAAGTTGAAAAACTGCTGAAGGCTGGGATTATCAGAGAAGTGGCTCATACGGAGTGGCTAGCCAACCCAGTTTTCATTAGGAAGAAATCCTCCGGGAAGTGGCGCATGTGTATTGATTTTACATCTTTGAATAAAGCATGCCCCCGTAACCCCTACCGCATGCCCCGAATTGATCAGTTGGTTGACTCTACTGCCGGTTCGGAGTTGTTAAGCTTCCTCGATGCGTACTCTGGCTATCATCAAATTTGGCTAAAGCGTGAAGATGAAATTAAGACAAGCTTTGTAACTCCTTTAGGAGTCTTCTGTTATGTAAGAATGCCCTTTGGCTTCAGAAATGTCGGGGCTACTTTTTCGAGGTTAATTGCTAAGGCCCTACGTCATCAATTAGGTCACAATGTAGAGGCCTATATGGATGATATTGTAATAAAGAGTGCTTTAAAGCACCAACATAGCCTAGACTTAGTAGAAACATTCAATAGCCTTCGGGCATGTGGGATCCGTCTTAACCCCGAAAAATGTATCTTCGGGGCGCAGGCTGGAAAATTGTTAGGGTATCTAGTTTCAAGCAGAGGGATCGAAGCTAGCCCCACTCAGATAACTGCGTTGCAAAGGATGGCTCCCCCGGAGAATTTAAAGCAAGTGCAAAAGCTGACTGGCCGTCTTGCAGCACTTAGCAGGTTTTTGGCAAGGTCTGCAGAGAGAAGTTTGCCCATTTTTAAAGCATTGAAGGGGTCCGAAGATTTTGCATGGACACCGGAGTGTCAAAAGAGCTTCAAAGATATTAAGAATTATCTCAGTAACCTCGCTACACTCACGGTGCCTATTGCGGACGAAACCCTACTCCTCTACCTTGCAGCTACTAGCTCTGCTGTCAGTGTAGTCCTTGTCAGAGAGGTTGACTTCAACGGGAAGTTGGTGCAGAATCCAGTTTATTTTGTGTCTGAAGCATTGTCTAGAGCAAAAACAAGATATTCCGAGCTTGAGAAATTCACTTATGCTCTGATAATGGCTTCAAGGAAGTTAAGGCATTATTTCTTGGCACATAATGTAATTGTACCAACTTCATATCCTTTGGGAGATATGCTTCGAAGTAAAGATTCTACAGGAAGAATTGGGAAGTGGACCGTTGAGTTAGCACCCTTCGGCATATCCTTTGTAGCAAGAACAGCAATTAAGTCACAAGAGTTGGCGGACTTCGTGGCATAATGGACTCCCCCTGCAGCATGGGCTCCGGAGAAGCCAAGTGAAGGGATTTGGACTATTTACTCCGATGGAGCTTTCCAAGCATCTGGAGCAGGCGTCGGAGCAGTAATAATTTCGCCTTCAGGGCAAAAGGCAATGTACTCCGCAAGACTCAACTTTAAGTCTGCCAATAATACGACGGAGTATGAAGGGATTTTGCTAGGACTTCGGAAGGCACGTGCTTTAGGAGCTACAAGGATTGTTATTAAAACAGATTCTAAAATTGTAGCTGGGCACATAGACAAGAGCTTTCAAGTTTGGCATCCACAACTTGCAAAATATTTAGAGGAGATCCGTAAGATTGAAGCGGCATTTAAAGGGATTTCCATTCGGAGTATATCCAGAACAGAAAATGCGCAAGCTAATATCTTGGCAAAAGCTGCAGCCAGAGCTATGGACATTCCAGAAGAGGCTTTTTATGAAGAACTCAGTACACCTTCGGTACCACAGATCCCTTCTGCGGAAGTCCTTTGCATTCCAAGTACAGATTGGTGAAGTTCAATTATGGAATTGTTGCAAGGAGAAGCAAATATGTCCAAAGGGCCACAACTTTCGAGGTTGAAACTCAGAATTCGAAATTATCATATAATCAATGGTATTTTGTACAAGGCCGGAGTATGTTCCCCTTTGCTCCGTTGTATATCTCGAGCCGAAGGTCAAGAAATTCTTCGAGAAATTCATGAAGGACTCTGCGGTAGCCATCTGGCCCCTCGAGCTTTGGCAGGAAAGACACTTCGCCAGGGGCTTATTGGCCTACAATAGTAGCCGATGTGGAGAGCTTAGTCCGCACTTGCCAAGGATGTCAGTGGATGAGACGAAGAAGTCATCGCCCACCAACAACTCTTCAAGTCATTGCTCCAGTATGGCCCATGGCCAGATGGGGCATGGATCTTATTGGCCCCTTCCCAGTAGCAAAAGGAAATTTGAAGTTCGTCGTGGTAGCAATTGAGTACTTTTCAAAGTGGGTCAAATCAGATCCCCTAACAGCTATCACTTCGAATAATGTACAAAAATTCTTCTGGAAAAATATCATATGCTGGTTCGGAGTACCTCGGCAGCTGACAGTTGATAATGGAACACAATTTGATGCAGAACCCTTCAGGAAATTTTGTGAAGATCTAGGCATCCAATTATGTTTTGCTGTAGTAAGACATCCTCAGTCTAACGGAGCTGTTGAAAGAGCCAATGGTAATATCTTGTGGACCGAAGAACTCCCGAAGATCCTATGGTCCATTCGGACAACTTAGACAAGGTCTACCGGTTTCACTCCTTTCAGACTATTATTCGGAGACGAAGCTATGACATCGACGAAGCTTAAAAGAGGATCCCTTCGCAGTACCGAACCGGAAATAGAAGCAGAAAGGCAAACTTCACTTGATTTAACAGAAGAGACAAGACTTCGAGCTGTCGCCAATTTGTCAAAATATCAGCAGCATACGAAGACTTGGTTCGACCCGAAGGTCAAGATTAATGAACTTAGGCTGGGTCATCTCGTTTTGCGAAGTATTGTAGCGCCAGGGAAATTAGGAAATAAGTGGGAAGGTCCATACATAATCGTCCGCTCAGGGTACCCTGGTTCTTTTAAGTTAGCTAATTTGGAAGGCGAAGAGTTAGCGCATACATGGCATGCGGAGCACCTAAAGCGATATTTCGCATAGGGGCTCCTTGTAATCATTTGTAAACGCCTTCCGAATCAATAAAGCTTATGGTTCATATAATGCCTACCCCCCAAATACTTCCCACTTCTAGTGGACGCACTGGAATAGCGAAGTTGACTAGGAGGGAAGTTTCATTAATTTGAATCATCTTTTTAGGACTTCGGACCACTGGTCCGAAGCTTCCGACGAGGTGGGAAAGTCACTGAGAATGGATTCCAAGCCACCGGCTTGAAAGCATCCGTAAAAAGAGTCGAAGGAGACCAAATAATGCGGATTCCAAGCCACCGGCTTGAAAGCATCAGTAAAAAGAGTCCAAGGAGACCACTGCGAATTCCAAACCACCGGTTTGATAGCATTCGCAAAAAGAGCCGAAGGAGGCCAAAAAATAAAATAGAGTTTTAGCTGATAAGCTTCGAATATCTGTGAAAAGAGTCCAAAGTGACCAGTTGTTTAGGACACTAAAGTGTCTGGAAAGTTGTCCGAAGTGATTTCTTTCAAAGCAAAAGGTACTAAGTTACCAGTTTTCAGACTTCAAGTAGTCGAAGACACTTTATAAGATTTTAATCAATCTTTAAATTGCTGAGGGGCTCTAAGCCTCCAAAATTGTACTCCTAAGTTTTTCTTTGTGCCTAACCATCTTTGAATATAGTTCGAAGTTGCTTACGCCTAAAGAGGGGCTGGGAAGTAGGAAGACAATTTTAAAAAACAATATTTATTATCCGAACAAATTACAATTACATCATGAAAAATTGGTGTCTATACCGAGAAGGAATCGACAACTTTACGTTTAACTCTTCTACCTCCTTTCGAGGTTCTAAAATCTTTCTATTCTTGTTGAAGATCGGCCCAAGTTCGGAGTTGTTCGGGGCTCCTTTCCCAGCTTCCAAGTTCTTCAGGTTTTTTCCCCTGAGCTTCAGCAATACCTTCATCTTCGGACCATGCAATGTCTTCAGAAGATGAAGTTTCCAAGTTAACTTCTTTTTCTTCCTCTTTAATATAAGATAGTATATCTCTACATACTTCGGGCGCAATTGCACCGGAGCTATCTCGAGGAACTAAAAATCAGGGTCGCTTGTGAAGTTTTAAAAGATCGAAGGTAGCCCATAGCAGGCGGAGTTCTTCGTTAATGTTTAACACTTCGATATCATCCTTATGAGGTGAAGCCTAAAAACACGATAAGCAAATTTTCATTCATAATGTATGAAAAACACAATTCTTTACATAGTTAGGATCCTAAAGCAAATCTAGACCTGCGGGTTTGGCGGAGGCTGGCTGCTCGAAGCTTGCGACCGAGCTTGCTTCTGGCATTGCCCTTCATCAATCCAAGCCTTGATCGCAGTTTGGCCTTCAGCTCTCCATGAAGCTTGGAAGGCTTGCCAAGCAGCGGCCACGTCTTTAGAAGGGTTAAGAAGTCGGCTGTCGTCGAAGGTAATGGGAGTCGCCCCTGCATTCAGAGTTATAGATATTTCCAGATCTTCGTAGTAGTGAAGTATGCCAAGAGCAGCCACTTGTCCGGAGATTTCTCTGTACCGAATGCCTGCTGTCTTCATCGTCTTCGCAGCTCCTTAGATCCTTTTTAGCCATCGTAGCAGGGAGACGTTGTCATTTGAAGGAAGTGTCCCAGTAGTACCGAAGTACTCTAGAACACCTAGGAGTTGGTTCATGACCTCCGCAGCTACCTTCTCTGACTTCAGTTTGTCTTCAAGTAAAGCGTCCTTCGCCGAAGTCAGCTCCTCTACCACAGCGGAAAGCCTAGTTGCCTCCGTAACTAGAGAATTTTTCTGAGTAAGCAGGTTGCTAGCCTCCTCTGCAGCTTTAGCTTTTTCCTCTTGGATCTTGACAAGTTTAGCCCCCGCCATAACATGCTCTGCCCGCCTTTTTTCTATTTCTGCCCGAAGCACAATTTGTTCTGCTTTGAGCTTTTTATTCGCAGTTTCCAAGCTCTGTCTGGCCCTTCGCTCCGTTGAAACCATGTTGTCTAAATGGGAAACCCGACCTTCAGAGATATTGAGATTTTGTTGAAGAGCAGTATTTTCCTCTCAAAGGCAAAGGCTTCCGCGCTCGTTTGAAACAGCCGCAGCTCGGGCCAAGACAATGTGCTGCAAAGAAGAGAAAGCAAGGTGAGAAATTATTTGTAGGTAAGATTAATTCTGTTTTGCAGATATTTCATGCCTGGTACGCTGCACGCTCCATGGCGGCGTCGAGCTCCGAACCCTCAGCTTCGCTCAGGATGGCTACCAAGTCTGTCTCCCCGACTTCGCGGCTAGCTCGATCCAAAGGCTCGAGCAGAGTCCGAAGTCTGGTTCTTCGCTCCAAGAAAGGGGCTAGAAGAGGGAGCATAGACAAAGCTCTCTGATCGTCTTCGTTTGGAGAGGGATCTGAGCGCCGGGCCACTTCCTCAAGAACTTCGGCAGACTGGCCCCCCTCTGTAGATTGGCTTCCGTCTGTCGACTCAGACGGAGTTAATCCTAAACTCGGAGTAGGGAGGCGGTCTACCTTGCCTTTACCTTTTCTAGGTCCCATTTGGGCGACTTCTGGAATTGGCTCTGAAGTTTCTGAAGTCCCAAGAGTTGTATCTTCAGGACGAACCTCTTCCGTAGGAGTGGACCCTGTTGAGGCAAAGGTATTATGCATTGTATAATTTTGCAGGGAAAAAGAACAAAGGGATTATGCAAAGTTTACCTTCGAAGTCTTGTCGACGGGTGAGCATTGGGCTGCTTGGGGGGTCAAAAGCTACCCCAAAGTCTTCATCGGAGTCAGAATTCACGACTAAAGCTTCGACTGTTGGAGCCTCTTCGAGAGCTGCAGTCGTTGCTTCCTCCAGAATCGAAGTTGATTCTACAGCAACTTCGGCTCCACTTTCATTCATAGGGGTTCCATCACGCGATAAGTTTTCTTGAGCAGCCGAAGTCCCAATTTGCCCGAGGTCACTTGGAAACTCCGGCATGCTTGCAACGTTGCTGGTGCTTGCATCTGCTTGGGCTCCATCTTTGTCAATAAGGTCGACGAGCATTCTACCTTCATCCTCCGAGGAATTGGAGACCGAAGCTATTGGACTTGAAGGCGCCGCAGTTCTTGGCTTTCGGGCTACCTTCTTCGACGGAGTTTTGGCAGAGGTCGAATCTCCAACTTCGGCTTTCCTTTTCTTAGGCCCTTGCTCCGAAGGCACCCAATCCAAAAGAGGAGGAGGAACAACTTCGAGTAACCCCCATACTCGGTTGTACCATTCCCAAGTACCCACTAATTTTTTCCTCCATTCTTTCTCGGTCGGAGTCGGAATTCCCAGAATTTTCTCCGAAGCTCGCACAATTTGCTCCGAAATCATAGGAGCTAGAGGGGCTGAGAGATAAGTTGGCATTAGTCATTTCTTCAAATAAGTATATATGAAACATGTTGTTTTCGAAGTTACCTGCAGGGCTCGAGCTCGAAGAAATCTTTCGGAGGCCGCCCTCTGGATCTTCCTCGAAGGTGATAGGCCAGTTGGCCATCAGAGGGGGAATCTGAAGTCCGATGAACTCCTCCGCCAGATCCCGCATACTCAGGCAGTGACTAATACGTTGAAGTAGGCTAAGGCGAGCTTCGAGCTGGCCTAGATCTGGGTGGACAAGGGCTTCCCTCCGAAAGTTTATGTCCTGTAGGGGTCCAGCTAGGCGACTTCCTGCCCCAACTTCGGCGTAAAACCACCGAAGGATCCAATCCGTATACCATCTGGCATTGATGGCCATGGCTGGAAATCGAAGAGCGTACTCATCACGGAGCCGGAAGTTAATACTCCCGAAGGCCACCACCATCTTCTCACCTCCGGGGCTTACGAAGGTCTTGGGCTGGCAAGAAGCTCGGTGCAGGGTTGTGAAGATTTCTGATCTTCCTTCGCAGCCTTCAGCTCGCAATGCCCATTCAAAGATGGAGAGATGTGCTATCGCATTCGGAGAGAGTTGGGGGAGAGTAACATGGAATAGATCTAGTACCTCAGCTAGAAAGTCAACAGCCGGAAGCCCTAATCCTGCTTCGAAAAAGGCTTCGAAGACAACCACTTCTCCGGGCCTTGGCGAAGGAATAGCTTCTTTTCCAGGTTTGCGGATCACAATCCCCGAACTAATCTTCCCTTCTATAGCTGCTGCTTGTGATTCCCTCTTGCAGGTTGACGGTCCCAACTGGTAAGATTGGTCCACGTACTTCGACGACGCTGGAAGGAGATCTTGAGGATTATCAGGTTGGGGATTTCTTCCTGGCGCCGTCATTAGCGCTGCTACTGTCGTTGTCGAAGTCGTTGTCGCTAATGTCGATGCCACCGCTGCTGCTGTAGCCTACTGCCGAGCCAAGGCTGAATCCGCCCCAGGAACTTTGAAACTGGTTTTCGCCATGGAACTGCTTTGGTGGTTCAAGGAGGAAGATGGGGATTAGGGTTTGTTTGCAATAAGCAGTGAGAAGAGTACTCGAGAAGGGGATGGGCCCTCTATTTATAGCCCAGGCCACGATTTTTTACCATTTGTATTTGCCGTTTTGCCTTCCTGACCATTATCCCTTTGCGAAGTTAACGCATCACGTAATTTCCATTGGAGGAAAAAGCCAACGGTTATTTCTTCTAAGTCTAAAAAAACTATCGGACTTTTGGAGTTAATTCTAAAGTAGTTCGAGCATAATTTTCTTAGAAGTTGATTCGATGTTCCGAATCTCTGCATATTTCGAAGGTTGATTAAAATTGTTAACCTCTACGCATGATTATTTTTCTTGCGTATACTGCTCTCCTAACATCACAGGTCTAGCGGAGAAACGTATTCGAGGGGCTACTATTGGGGGAAAATATTTCATCCTCAGAGCCATTGTTACGCCAAGACAAAGGCAGGTGATTTAATCAAAGGTTTCCAGCGTCTAACTTTTGGAGTACATTGGATCAAGTTCGAAGGATGAAGGCGAACGCTACTTCGAAGTATATTTTCGAACGTGGACTCTTTAGAGAGCCTCTTTGCCAGCTAGGATGGAAGACTTATCTTCTTTCTCATTAGATTAGTTTTTTACCATTTTAGCCCTATTAAGGGTACCGAATAGTTCCCACCATGTCGGTTGTAATAGAGGGGTAAAAGGGTCTTTTCCTTAATGTTTGGGCCTATAAATACCCCCCGTTTTACCCTGTAGTAAGGAGGAAAAATACAAGTTATTCAATACACATCTTCAAACTGTTTCGAGCTATTATCCATTCGGAGGCTCGAAGTAGTTTATTTCACAAACACTTCATTTGTCAGTTTCTAACTTTCAGAAACCTGTTAGCGTAATCTTTTGCGCCAACAGACTCCATCCCCCTTATTACTATTAAAGGTAGTCAGAACGCGACGTCGGTATCGTTGCGATACTTTTGGACGTTGAACCGGCCCAAGTGCGGGGACGCATTTTAGCGTCAAAAAACTTTTTGGTGACTCCGTTGGGGACACAACGCCAACTATGACGGGAACATCTACATCGGCTACAAGTACCACTATCACGTCTACATCGACTACACTGCCGATGAGTACACTAGGGGGCACGGACATCGATTACCACAACGTTATGATGCCCACCATGGTTGACATATCCGAGGAAGACTGAGCAAAGATCGAAGCAAAAAAAAGAACTCGAAGATCTTATGCTCAGGGACTGCATAAAGACGTGCTCGGGCTTCATCATGCATGACACCCCCAATCTCACCCAGGTATGGCCATCATCGCCTCCTGTGTCTTTGCTGAAGTTGATCATAGAATAGCTGCGTCAGTATATCAAGTGGTTAGCGCCTCGCTAGCCAACAAGCTGGAGCCCACAGTTACGTCTCAAGTAGCAGTAGTTTTTAGAAGATTCGGTTTTACCGAGGCCGATTCCCCGACGCTAATTGCTAGTAATCCACCAACTCAGCACATTTACAGCAAAACACACGGTAATACTGGAAAAACTATCACGTTTTCGGGCTCGTCATCCATGGCCGAAACACACCACTATGCTTATAGCCAGGCAAACCCTACTTACCATGCGCCACCATAGCCTGCACTCATGCCAGCTCTGCCGCCGCCACCCGCGCCATACGCTCCTGCACCGCATCATAGGCTAGAGCACGCCGACATACCACCATGCGTCTCACCGCCACACGAGAGACTCGCACAAGTAGGAGACCAAGACGATATTAAAGAACGCATTCACGCGTTGTTTAGGGAATGCACCGGCTTTGTACCTCAGGATCGGGCTAGGGTTTATCGAAAGTTGTACCCCGACCACTTTGATGTTGTCCCATACCCTCGTGGTTATAGGGTTCCAGACTTCACCAAATTTGATGGCGAGGGTAGTAAATACACACTAGAACATATTAGTTAATTTCTAGCATAGCGTGGCAAAGCTAGTGGGTCGGACGCGCTAAAACTTAGACTATTTTCTCTTTCGCTGTCCGGCACCACATTCAGTTGGTTTTTGGTACTACCGCCGAACTCCGTGCAAACATGGGCCCAGCTAGAGCAAAAATTCCACGATTATTTCTACACAGGCGAAACCGAACTGAGGCTTTCCCATTTAACATCAGTCAAGAAAAAATCTAGCGAAACGGCCTCTGAGTACGTCAAGCGCTTTAGGGACACCCGTTACTGATGCTTTAGTTTAAATATTTCAGAGAGAGACTTGGCAAACTTAGTATTTAATGGCTTGCGCTCCGAGATAAAGGAAAGATTAGACAACCATAATTTCGTAGACGTCAGCCAAGTCCTACAGTAGGCTCTGGTGCAAGAAAGTTGAGCCAAAGATAAAAGATTCGTCAAGACTTTCAGCAAACCTAAAACTGGAGTCCATAGTACGGAGCACTCTGACGAAGAGGAGTCCGAAGAAGAAGACGATTCGGCCGACATGTACACAGCCGAATGGACTTGGAACACTAAGTCCAAGTCTGTCACCTGCTCCGAATTACGGTCATCTCCCTCCAAGATTCAGCCTAATGAAGTTAAATATTCATTCGACGTAACTAAATGTGATAAAATATGTGACTTCCTCTTGAAAAACCAACTTCTGAGACTACCTAAAGGTCAAGTCATGCCATCCGCCGATGAATTAAAGAAGCGCCCCTACTGTAAGTGGCATGATTCGCATTACCAATATACTGATTATTGTAATGTTTTTCATTGGCAGGTTCAATCGGCCATAGAGGAAGGATGATTGAAAATTGAGGCAAGTCCAAAGATGAAGTTAGATAGGGACCCCTTTTCCCGTGAACACCATCGATCTCGAGGAGAAGAAGGTGTTGATTTGTCTAAAACAGGTCGAGTCAGCCAAAGGGAAAGCGGTTGTCATAGGAGAACCACACGCGTGCACACTCGTACCGAAGAACCTAGAGGTAGGGGTGTGGAAAGAAAATATCAAAGTACCATCTTCGGCTAGGGCCTATAGAAAGCCAAAGGTAACGTACAAGATGCTTCTGGACAAACACCAGAGGAGGTCCGAGAAGATTAGCGTTCGGCCACGAGTTCCGAGATGGCCAAACCCCCCTAGAAGATCCAGCCCTCAGAAAGGCGAGTTCGGCCCCCAATGGCTGAACCCACCTCCTCCCTGGACCCAGCCTTCGAATGGGTCTGGCCCCTAATGGACGAACCCACTTCTGTTCTGGGCCCAACCTCTGGTAGAGTTCGGTCCCCAATGGCCAAACCCGTCTCCGTAGTGGGCCAGCTTACCTCTAGCCTGGCAAGACCCTTCGTTGATATGGTCTGAGGTATCCTCGACGTGGCCGAACCTTCAACAGGCTAGTGGGTTCGGCACTCAGTGGGCAAGGCCACTAGAGCCTCCAATGCCACCACCATACTACTAGACGATGGCTCTGTGGCCCCCGACATGGACTCCACCGCCGGAGGACTCCGTGCAGCACCCCGCCGCTAACACCGATGTTCCTCCTAACGTTAATGATTGGTAGGGACAAAATCTAGCGCAAAAGGAGAATATCTTTCATCGCTTGTCCGTAGTGCCTCAAAACCCAGCCACGCAAGACACCGCCGAAAGAGATGACCGAGGAAATGCCCCGGATATTACCATCATCAAGGTGGGGTCCCAGGAGGTCCTAATCCCGAAGGGGACCCCGACAAAGTCGCATGAAGGTATGTCACCAAGCCCGACCGAAGACCTATCTAAGGCCCGGTCCGACCAGCCTTACGACAGGAATTGACACAGGCTAGTCCGACCGGCCCACCATGGCCGGTCCGACCGGCACACCTCGGTTCGACCGGACCATTAAGGCTGGTTCGGCCGACAAAAAGAAGGAAAACATCCCCGGCAAGCAAAAAAATTCCAAGGTCGATCCAGACAAGTCTCGTTCGGCCAAAAATATTAAAAGCAGGGTTGTAGCACCCAGCACTCAGCCGCAACCATCATGGGCACCCCCAGGGATTTCCAAATCACAAAATAGGCAGTTGCAATTCTTGCGGGCACGGGAGATGCGAGAGGAAAAGGCCGAGGCGGAATGAGACGCAGTTTTCGAGGAGATCCGCCCTCGGCCTGCCATGAAGAAGGTTTGGAAGCCCAAGCTAATTATAATGAACAACTCATCTTCCGTTCCGAGCGACAACGACGACCTGCTCGATGATGACTACATGCCTATTTTCAAGGGACCCACTCCTCAGGCGATGAATATAAATGTCATCATGTTGCCTTTTGAGTTCGCTCTAGCACAGGAGGAGGCCAGAATTGCGCAACTAGATCTCAGCCCACGGGACGCTGTCTTCGAGAAACCCGAAGATACGGACCATCACTTGAAGCCACTCTACATTAGAGGGCACATTGACGGAAAGATGGTCTCAAAGATGCTCGTCGATGGAGGAGCAACCGTCAACCTAATGCCATACTCCCTTCTAAGAAAGCTCGGCAAAAATGAAGCCGACCTAAAAAATACTAACGTGACGCTCAACGGCTTCAATGGTGACACCACAGAAGCCAAGGGCGTACTATCTCTGGAGCTGACAGTGGGGAACAAGACGCTGCCTACCTCCTTCTTCATCGTCAACGTGCAAGGTAACTACAATGTGTTGCTAGGGCGTGATTGGATTCACGCCAATCATTGTGTCCCTTCTACCTTGCACCAGTGCCTTATATAGTGGGATGGCGATTAGGTTGAGACAGTACACACAGGCACATCGGCCCATGTTTACTTGGCCGATGCATCCGTCGATGCCATCCACGACAGGGTAGAGTGCTTGTCGGGGCGCGACCTCTCAGATTACGATTTTGTTAGCGTATCTGAGGGGAGGTCTGTCCCATATCTGTAAAGCCGGCCGATGTGGCTCAGTTATCTTTAAACTAGGAGCATGAATAGCGCTAGTAATCTTGAGTGGCTAAAGTCTCGCGTAAAATAATATCGGTCTTATCAAGACGGTATTGCTGAAGCCATTGAAGATTTTAGCGAAATAGAAAAATTAGGACAAGGCTTCTCATCGGCCGATTCATTGGAACAAGTAGACATAGGAGATGGTAGTGTTCCAAGGCCGACTTTTGTAAATCAAAATTTGAATGATGATGTAAAGGCTGATGTAATAAAGTTGCTTCGGTCGTATGTTGATTGCTTCGCATGGGAATACAGCGAGATGCCCGGACTAAGCCGAGAGCTCGTGGAGCATCGGCTCCCTATCAAGCCCAGATTTAGGCCCTATAAACAGCCTCCACGCCACTTCAACTCGGCCATTTATGACCGAGTTAAAGAGGAGATTGAACGTCTATTAGCGGCAGGCTTTATTAGGCCATGTAGGTACGTGGAATGGGTTGCTAATATTGTGCCCGTTGAAAAGAAGGAGAGTGGTAAGATTCGTGTCTGCGTCAACTTCAGAGATCTGAACAAGTCCACTCCAAAAGATGAATATCCCATGTCAATAGCCGACATGTTGATCAACGATGCCTCAGGACAAAAGGTACTAAGTTTTCTTGATGGAAACGCTGGTTATAATCAAATCTTTATGGCCGAAGAGGACGTTTTTAGGACGGCCTTTTGCTGCCCTGGTTTTGTCGGCTTGTTCGAGTGGATAGTGATGACCTTTGGTTTAAAGAATGTTGGCGCTACATATCAACGTGCTATGAACTTAATCTTTCATCACTTGCTAGGAGTTATGTTAGAAGTCTATATAGATGATGTTGTAGTCAAATCGGACGCTATGAAAAACCATTTGGTCGATTTGAAAGTTGCCTTTGAAAGAATGTGTCAGTATGGCTTGAAAATGAACCCACTTAAGTGTACTTTCGGCAAGTCGGTGGGTAAGTTCTTAGGATTCATGATTCACGAAAGGGGTATTGAAATTTATCCTAAGAGGCTGGAGAAAATCAGAGGATGTGTGGTGCCGACATGTAAGAAAGATGTGCAGAAGTTGTTGGACAAGCTTAATTATTTGTGTCGCTTTATATCTAACTTGTCCGGTAAGATTGATGCATTTGTCCCGATACTCCGGCTAAAAAATAAAGTCGAGTTCACTTGGGGGGCGAGTCAACAATGTGCCTTTGATAAAATCAAAGAGTTCTTATCAACGCCGCCAGTAATGAGGGCGCCCAAGGCTAGGATTCTGTTTCAGCATTATATCGCCGCGGAGGAAAAAGTGATCGGAGCCGTGTTGACTCAAGACATAGAAGGAAAAGAGTACATCATCACCTTCTTGAGTCGCCGCCTGCTGGATGTCGAGACAAGGTACGTGTTTGTAGAGCGTTTGTGTTTATCACTTTATTATGCATGTACCAAATTGCATCACTATCTTTTCCCTAACACATGTATTGTCACTTGTCAAACCGATGTCATAAAGTACATGTTGCAGAAGCCGATTCTAAGTGGTAGAATCGGCAAGTGGGCATATGTACTGATTGAGTATGATTTGGCTTATGAATCGTTGAAAGCAATGAAAGGCCAAATCGTCGCTAACTTTATAGTGGATCACCACGTAGATGTCAATTGGAGTAGCGATGTTACTCTAATTGAGGTAGTACCATGGAAACTTTATTTTGATAGTTCGACTTGTAAATATGGCCAAGGTGTTGAAGTAGTTATCATATCACCTAGTGATATGCGCTTTGAAACCTCGGCCCATTTAGAATTTCCTTCAATCAATAATCAAGCCGAATATGAAGCTTTGTTGCTAGGTCTTGAATTGTTAAACTCCATGGGTGTTAAATATGTTCATGCATATGGTGATTCTTTATTAGTTGTGCAACAAGTAGCTAAACTTGCCCAATGTTTTAATGGTCTATTAAATATATACTTGGATAAATGTCTAGACATAATCGCTAATTTTGATGATTTTGAGATTTCTCATGTGTCTAGAGAAGCCAACTCATTGGCAAATGATTTGGCTCAACAAGCATCTAGCTACCAAGTTAAACGGGGTAGATTCTTTATGCGGGAAAAGCTGATGCTCGAAGAAAATGTGCCAACTGAGAGTACTATTGTCGGTCTGACCAGCCTTAGAGGCTCGGTCCAACCGCCTGTATTTCACGCAACCCGCCCTTGACCGTGGGCTCGGCTTTTCGAAAAGATTTATGACTCTGATCAGAGGTGTACTACTGTACCCACAAGGAACACACCCATCCCATACACCAAAGTGTAACGAGATGACCCATACCACGGGAACTCATGCCAAAACCTCAGCATGAAATGCTCCAAGCGATAACCACCCGCTCTAGGTTTCGCCGGCGCGCCGGGCCGCATCCCGGCTAACGTCACACCCCCTTTTGCGCCACGTCGGTACAAGCCACCTGCAGGTGCTGCTTGACCCGTCTCCAAGTGGTGGCCTCGGTTTGGAACACTCCATACCTTAGTTAGGACTTACCCACTAGACTTGTGGTTAGTACGGAAGTGTATTGCAACGGATCCCACAGACCGGTCCTTATAGTGCCTCGGGTGCTACCGACCAATGCCCTAGCGTCCACCCGGAACCCACCATGCATACACTCTCAACCATAACTCTATCACCAATAGCATTCCAGAGATAAGAATAACGGGGATCATATAGTACAACCAAGTTACTACGACTCATTCTTAACTTATAACGATTGTGCCAATACATTGGACACTAGCTAGTAGTACTAATAACATGGTGACAAGGAGTTTAGGCTAGATAGCATGGCTTGGGTTGCACATCAAGGTCGGGGGATCCAAATAAATATATTGTAGGGCTTTCATTTGACTAATGCATGTATATCATATGTGTTTTAGCGATAGTTTAATAAAACATGGGTTCAACATGCTCAAAAGATTGGTTTGGTGACTTGCCTTGTTCAGCGAAAGGAGAGGGAGGGACTTCGGGAAAGTACTCCGGCTCCTCGGTGGCGTCGTAATCTTTTCGATATGGATAATAAGAATAACATTCAATAAACAATCCAAAATCCACACAATAGGCATATAGGTTTTGATTGGTTTGAACCAAGGAAAATAAAGTCATTACCTTTCTGAAATTTATCTTAAGAACATTTTTAAAATGAATTTTAATGAAGTAACGGCCTTTCTAAAAAGGAGTAATAATGTGAACTAATGTATTTTAAATTTCTAACTATTTAAAATAAAAACTTTAGAATGAACCTAGTGTTTCATTTATACTAGTATGAAAAGAATAAAAGATAAATTTTCCCTAAAGTTGAAATGGACAAATTTGTAGTTTATCCTAAAGTACATTTGAATATTTTATTAAATAAACGTGAAATACTCAAAGTAAACCTACTGTTTTTATTGTACCAACATGTAGAGAATAAAACTATGAATTTTCTGGAATTAAAATGGTTAAATTTGGAGTTAAAATGAGCAAGATATGAATTTCCAAAGTTTAAATCAATTTCTGGATTTTTATTTAAATTAAAAATGGTCTCGGGTCCACGGTGAACCGGATCCACCATGAACCCACGCACTGTGCGCGTGGTCTGGCCCATCCTGGACCGTTGGATCCAGATCCAACGCGCGGGGGTGAGGCGGGGACGTTAAGTGGCGATCAATGGCCCACAGCGCTCGATACCCCTTTGACCAGATGGACGTGCGGGATTAAACGTCACAAGGGATTTAATCTACGCCGCCGGATCGAGATCATGCTGCCAGAACTGAATCCGGCACGGCACGCGTCGGGAGGGGTAAAGTACCTGTTGGGGGAAATTACTCCATTTCCAGGACTTAAAGATTAATCCTTCAAAGGATGATGAGGACTCCGAAGCTGGTGAACTGTTGTTCGATGTATGCGTCGCCACGCCAAAGGATGTAACGGTGCGAAGCTCCGGAGAGCCCCCCGAAGGGAAGATGGAGGCCCCGAAGCCTTAGGACATGATTGATTGGATGTCCAGCTTATCCATCTACCTTGCAGTACTTTACCATGTATAACCTTGTTTATAGTACCGAATAGTTTCCACTATGTCGGTTGTAATCTAGGGGTAAATAGGTCTTTTCCTTATGCTTTTTCCCCTATAAATACCCCCCATTGTACCTTGTAAAAAGGGATCCAGAACAAGTTGTTCATCTACACACATTCGGACCACTTGAGCTATTATCCATTACGGAGGCTCAAAGTAGTCCTAAAACACGAACTCCCTGTTTGTCCGTTCTTGATTTCAGAGAACCTGTTGGCGTAACATTTGCGCCAACAGTTGGCGCCGTCCATGGGGAACCAAGTTCTAAAAGCTTGTTCTCTGCTGCTGACTGCACTTCGAAGAACACTTACGGAGGGAGCCTCGGAGTCTCAAGATTCCGCGCACCCTTCAGTTAAGGGCTTCTTAGTGCAGCCCGAAGGCCTTCTCTCGACCCCTCGAGTCGTTCGAAGTCCTCCATCTCCAAGACCTCTTCGCGGCTAGCTATGCCTCCGAAGTGAAGTCAGGCTTCGGGTCCTCTCCAAAGGTCCCCTCGGACCAATGGAGCCGGACCCTCGGCTAATCCGGCGATTCCTGCCGAGACTGTTGGGCGTCGAGTGCCCCGGGGCCCTCTGGCTCCTCCTACGGTGCTTCAGACCGACTACGCAGCTAGCCGGGACCCAGAAGTGCCCTCCGACAAAGACGAAGGCCCTCCCGAAACCGAGGCTACGCAGTTAGCCAGGCTTCAGGAGGAGGTATCCAGGTGGAGGCAAGAGGCCGCCGATCGCCTCCGCACTCAAGCTTCCACCGAAACTCCAGGAGGGCCTCAAGATGGTGGTACCCACAATCCCCAAGAAGTTATCCAAGTCCCGGAGGAAGCCGAGAATGCATCCTTTGATAACGAGTCTCCATTACATTCGGATTTGCAGAGAGTGCCTTTCGACCCCAGATTCAAGGCCTCGAAGCTGCACAAGTACTCCGGGGGGTCAGACCCCGGAGAGTTCGCCCGCTCTTATGCCCTGACAATAGAAGCGAGCGGAGGGGTGCGAAGCACCATGGCAAAATGCTTCCCCCTCGCTCTCGAAGGTGTGGCACTCCGCTGGTTCTGGTCCCTAAAGCCAGGATCGATCAGTTCCTGGGAGCAGCTTAAGAAGAAATTTGTGAGCAACTTCCAAGGCACCTTCGTGGCCCCAATGTCTACAGGAAGTTTGTTCCAGGTAAAGCAGCATGTGGGAGAAACCCTTCGGGAGTACTTCACGCGCTTCGCCCACACCAAGTCACAGATCAAGGGCCTGTCTACCTCTTCGGTAGTTGATGCTGCCCGCGAAGGGGTGCTGAACCCCAACCTCCTCAGCAAACTTCATCGAAAGCCGGTGACGTCTGTGGCGCAGCTCATGGCATACTTCGAACAGTATGCCAAGGCAGAGGAAGGCTGTCTTCGGCGAGCTGAAGTGCCATTGCCCACCCTCCGAGAAGTCAAAAGGGAGCCCGAAGCCTCTGCTCCTCTGCAACCTCCACAAGATAACCGCTTCAACGAGTACAAGCGGGGGAAGAAGCATTTCCGTTCGGAGGTACTAAACATTGCACCTTCAGCTCCGAAGGCACCTGCCAGTTTCCAGCAGGCAAAGAATTTCAAGGTCGGGCCGCCGAAGCCTCAAGAAAGGATGTCGGGCAAGCGCCAGAGTTTTTTCTGTTGCGTACATGGCGACAATAGAAGCCATGACACGAAGGATTGCAAGGCAGTGTTGGCCCTTCGGGGCGACTACCTTGAGTGAAGTACCGGGCGGGATACTTCGTATCGGGCCCCACCATCGGCACGCTCGGAGCCTGTACAACTTGTGGCCCGAACCGGTGCCCTCGAAGCCCCCATGCGACTGCCGGTGGCCAGTATTATGCCACCACCAAAGCAAGCAGACCCGCAAGACCGTGGCAAGAGGGTGGTCCTGCCCATCTCCGGAGGGGGGACCCTCGGAAGCATGTCCAAGAGGCAGCGGCGCGAGTACGTCCGCGAGGTCGGACACATTGGGACCTCGAGTTCCGCCGAAGGGATGCCAGAATGGTCCCGTGTGCCCATCTCATTCACAGCCAGTGATGCTGCGGGGGTGAAGTTCCCCCATGCTGACCCATTGGTCATCTCTTTGTCCAGGCCTTCGATCAGATGTGCATACCTCGGAAGCATCTACTTCCAGCAGCCCGGCCACTTCAAGGGTTCTCAAGACCGCCTCTCGATACCCTTGGCCAAATAGGTCTCGAGGTTGCCTTCGGAGAGGGCCCTTTGGCCCGAGTAGAAGAGGTGATCTTCGATGTGGTTGACGCCCCATACGCTTACAATGCTATCTTCGGCCGAGGGATGTTGAACCAGTTCGGGGCTATAGCACACCATAATTACCTTTGTCTCAAAATGCCCACGCAAGGTGGGGTGCTTACTATTTCAGGAGACCAGGCTGTAGCCAGGAGGACGGAATATGGCCATGGGCAGCCATTGGACCCCCGGCAAGTGCATAATGTGGCGGAAAGCGTCGAAGAAGTACCGGAGGCCTCGAACCCTCCGAAGGGATCCTCGCTCAAGCCAAGCCTGGAGGGTGATGTTGAGACAAGAATAATCTCGGAAGATGGCAAAGAGTACCTAGTGAAGTTCGGCAAGGGGCTATCTCCGGAAATAGCTGCCTCGTTAGAAGAAGTCGTCACGAAAAATCTGGACATATTTGCTTGGGCTGACGAAGACATCACCGGGGTCGATCGAAGCATCATCGAGCATAGTCTGCTCGTCAACCCGAAGGCCAAGCCAGTACGCCAGGGGCTCCGAAAGCTGTCAGCAGAAAGAGCAAGCCTCGCCAAGACAGAAGTAGAAAAATTGTTAAGGGCTGGCATCATCAGGGAGGTAGCCCATACCGAGTGGTTGGCTAACCCTGTTTTTGTAAGGAAGAAGGACTCGAACAAATGGCGCATGTGTATTGACTTCACTTCATTAAATAAAGCATACTCGCGAGACCCCTACCCGATGCCCCGAATAGATCAGTTGGTAGATTCCACAGCTGGCTCCGAATTGCTAAGTTTCCTCGACGCTTACTCCGGATATCATCAAGTATGGCTGAAACGCGAAGACGAAGCCAAGACAAGCTTTATAACTCCTTCCGGAGTATTTTGTTATGTAAGAATGCCTTTTGGGTTGCGGAATGCCGGAGCCACCTTTTCTCGTTTAATAGCTAAAGCTCTAAGTCATCAAATAGGCCGAAAGGTCGAGGCCTATATGGATGATATTGTAATAAAAAGTGCTCAAAAGCACCAGCATAGCTTAGATCTAGCTGAAACATTTGAGAGCCTCCGAGCATGTGGAGTACGCCTCAATCCGGAAAAATGTATATTCGGAGCACAAGCAGGAAAACTGCTAGGGTACTTAGTTTCGAGCAGGGGAATCGAAGCTAGCCCAAGATAGATAAGTGCGCTGCAAAGGATGGCTCCACCAGAAAATTTGAAGCAAGTTCAGAAGTTAGCAGGACGACTTGCAGCTCTTAGTAGATTCCTGGCCAGGTCAGCAGAGCGAAGTCTCCCAATTTTCAAAGCACTAAAGGGGTCCGAAAGCTTTCAATGGACATCGGAGTGCCAGAAGAGCTTCGATGATATAAAGGAATACCTCGGAAGATTATCAATTTTGACCGTTCCTCTCCCAGAAGAAACATTGCTCCTTTATCTTGCAGCAACAAATTCAGCAGTAAGCGCAGTACTGGTCTGGGAAGTCGAGCTTAAAGGAAAGCTAGTCCAGAACCCAGTATATTTTGTGTCGGAGGCATTATCCGGAGCTAAAGTCAGATACTCTGAGCTCGAGAAGTTTGCTTATGCCCTAGTAATGGCCTCGCGGAAGCTGAGGCATTATTTCTTGGCGCATAACCTGATCGTCCCTACGTCGTATCCTCTTGGGTATATGCTCCGAAACAAAGATTCCACCGGCAGGATTGGAAAATGGGCGGTCGAGCTGGCACCCTTCGAAATCTCCTTCAAAGCGAGAACAGCTATTAAATCTCAAATCATAGCTGATTTCGTGGCAGAGTGGACTCCATCTGCTATTTGGGCCCCAGAAGAACCCTCCGAATGTTTTTGGACAATATTTTCTGACGGAGCTTATCAAGCATCAGGTGCCGGAGCAGGGGCCGTCATCATATCACCATCAGGGCAGAAGGCCATGTACTCTGCGAGGCTCAACTTCAGGACCACTAATAACATTGCCGAGTATGAAGGAATTTTGCTAGGCCTCCGAAAGGCTAAGGCACTCGGAGCTGCAAGAATAGTGATTAAGACAGATTCCCAAGTCATCGCGGGGCATGTTGATAAAAGTTTTCAAGCAAAGAATACACATCTCGCACAATAACTTGAAGAAATCCGCAAGGCCGAAGCAGCATTAAAGGATTTATAGTTCGAAGTATCCCTCGGGCAGAGAACCAACTTGCAGATCTCCTTGCAAAGGCAGCAGCAAGGGCGGTTGACCTCCCAGAGGGTGCTTTCTACGAAGAGCTGGCGCAGCCAGCAGCTGTTCAAAAACCCTCTTCGGAGGTACTGTGCATTCCAACTACAGATTGGCGGGCTCCGATAATAAGCGTATTGCAAAGTAGCATGGACCCTCCCGAAGGCCCAGAAGCCCGAAGGTTGCAAGCAAGAGCTCGAAATTACAAGCTTATTGATGAAGTGCTATACAAGGCCGGAGTGTGTTCACCCCTACTTCGATGCATCTCACAACCAGAAGGTCAAGAAATCCTTCGAGATATCCACGAAGGCTTATGCGGGGGTCATTTAGCCCCTCGAGCGCTAGCGGGCAAGACGCTTCGACAAGGGTTTTATTGGCCAACTATAGTAAGAGATGCGGAGGAGCTGGTTCGAACATGCCAAGGTTGCCAGTGGATGGGCAGACGAAGCCATCGCCCGCCAACTCAGCTTCAAGTTATTGCCCCAGTATGGCCAATGGCTAGATGGGGCATGGACCTCATAGGACCTTTCCCAGTGGCAAAAGGCGGCTTGAAATTTGCGGTGGTGGCAATCGAATATTTCTCAAAATGGGTTGAAGCGGAACCACTAACAGCTATTACTTCGAAGAACGTGCAAAGATTTTTCTGGCAGAATATCATATGCAGGTTCGGAGTTCCAAGAGAGTTGACGGTGGATAATGGAACCCAGTTCGAAGCTGACACCTTCCAAACATTTTGTGAAGAACTGGGCATTAAGTTGTGCTTCGCAGCGGTACGACATCCACAGTCCAACGGAGCCATTGAGCGAGCCAACGGGAACATCCTATCCAGGCTGAATCGCCGAATTGTTGGATTGGCCAAGGGGCTGTGGGTCGAAGAGCTCCATAAAATCTTATGGTCCATTCGAACCACTCAAACAAGGTCAACTGGGTTCACACCATTTAGATTGCTCTTCGGAGATGAGGCAATGACTCCTACGGAGCTCAGAGGTGGATCGCTTCGCGTACTACAACCTGGGGACGAAAGTGACCAGAGCACTTCGCTGGATTTGTCAGAAGAAACAAGGCTTCGAGCTGTCGCCAACCTGACTAAGTACCAGAACCACACCAAGACATGGTATGACCCGAAGGTAAAGCTAAATGAGTTAAAACCTGGTCATCTGGTGTTGCGAAGTGTAATAGCTCCGGGGAAGCTAGGAAACAAATGGGAAGGACCATATGTTATCTTACGCTCAGGACGACCCGGGTCGTTTAAATTAGCCAATTTAGAAGGAGAAGAGTTGAAGCATGCATGGCATGCGGAGCACCTTAAGCGTTATTTTGCTTAGGAGGCCCTTGTAATCACTTGTAAAAATTGTTCTATCTATGAATAAAGATAAAGGTCGAATTTTGTTTGCTCTTCGAATATCCCTTACTCCTGATGGACGCATTAGGAGGACAGAGATGCTTGTAGAGCCAAGCATTTTTCTCAAGACCCAGGCAGCTGCCTTCGAACCATTGGTTCAAAGGCTCTGTTGCCAACCTACGGATTCCAGGCTCCGGCTTGTTAGGATCCATAGAAGAGTCTAAGGACTTTAAAGAAAACAGACTTTCGGCCTCCGGGTGCGAAGTGTCTGTAAAAGAGCCAAAGGTGGCCAACCTACGGATTCCAGGCTTCGGCTTGTTAGGATCCGTAGAAGAGTCTAAGGACTTTAAAGAAAACAGACTTTCGGCCTCCGGGTGCGAAGTGTCTGTAAAAGAGCCGAAGGTGGCCAACCTACGGATTCTAGGCTCCGGCTTGTTAGGATCCGTAGAGGAGTCTAAGGACTTTAAAGAAAACAGACTTTCGGCCTCCGGGTGCGAAGTGTCTGTAAAAGAGTCGAAGGTGGCCAACCTATGGATTCCAGGCTCCGGCTTGTTAGGATCCGTACAAAAGTCTAAAGACTTTAAAAAAAAGCGAACAAATTTTTAGTCTTCGGAAGCGAACTAAAAATGCAAATGACAAGTACAAATTCGAAGCATGCGGTTGTTCGGACATTCATTGTGCCTAGCGAACCCTTCTCTATAGCAAAGGCTCCGCCACCCACAAGGGGGGTCGGAGGATAGGAGTCACACAGCATACTTTCGAAGCAGTCCACATTAAATTATTATACTTGTGCATCAAGAGAAATTTGTGTCTAAGCCTAGGTAAAATCGGAGACCTTTTCGGCCCCTAGAGCTACCCCTACGGCTACTTTGGCCTTCGGAGCTCGAAGCCGCCGAAGTTGTCCTTTTAGTTCGGGTGCTTCTTTTCTTCTTTGAGGCTCGCAGTTTCTTCTGCTCCTCTTGAAGCTCGGCCCATGTCAGGAGCCTTTCGGAGTCAGCTTCCGCAGGGTCTTCGGCTCGGTACTCCGAGTCGGACCAGTCAATAGGTTCAGAGGACGAAGACCCCTCCGCCTTCTCTTCCTCTTTAATATAAACTAAGACGTCCCGACGAACTTCAAGGGTGATCTCCCCTCCGTCTCCGCGAGGAACAGAGAAGCGGGAGCGGCGGTAAGGCCTCAATCCCTCGAGGTTTGCCCACTCTTTTCGGAGCTCGTCGGTAATTTCCAAAAGTTCGAAGTCAGGGCTCGAAGGGCATGACAAAACCTAAAAAAGAACAGAACACCCAAGACAAGTTCTTGTTTATAACTTCTTCATTAATAAAAAGAGGCGTTACAAGGCTTCATGTACATAGTAACCCTAAGTGGCTAGACCTGTGGGTCGGTTGGTGGAGCAGGAAGTGGCGGCTTTGTTTGTGCTTGCTTCTGCCGACGGGCCTCGTCAATCCAAGCCTTAGCTGCGACCTTATGGTCCGTCTTCTAGGTCAACCGGAAGGCTTCCCAGGCCGAAGCCACCTCCGAAGATGGCCGCAGCAAGTCATCGTCTGCGAAGCCTCCAAGAGACGAACCCCCGACTAAGCCAAGGGGGATCCGAAGAGATTCAAGATGACGAAGAACCCCGATACCAGCACACTATCCGGAGATCTCTCCGTACCGAATACCGGAGTTCTTCATCAATGATGAAGCGACCTAGATCCTCGTCAGCTTCCAGTCAAGGGGCTCGTGGGTCGCAGCAGAAGACGAAGGGCACATGGTACCAAAGTACTCCAGCGTACCCTGAAGGGCTTCCAAGGTACAATCCGTCGTACTAGAGTTCTTCTTCTCCGCTGCTTCCAGGCCTGCAGCAGTCGCACCCACTTCGGCCACCCGGAGCATTAAAGAACTCTTGAGGGCCATCGCCTGGCTAAGAGCCCCCTGGAGCTCCACCAGCTGCGCACTCGAGGTAGCAGCCTCCTGGCGGAGTCTTTCAACCTCCGTTCGAAGGACGACGCGCTCATCCTCGACCTCTTGGGCAGACGAGCGAAGGCATCGAGGGCTTCGTCAGAGGCCACCCTAGCCCTCCGTTCCTCTAGGACTTCTTCCTCCAGCCTGAGGGATCTCCCGGTGGAGTCGTTAAGGGCCGTCTGGAGGGTAGTGACCTTCCGTTTAAGTCTATTAACTTCGACCTCGTTGGAAGTCGTTGCCGCTCTAGCAAGGACAAATTGTTGCAAAAAGAACAAAGTAAGTACTGAAGTATTTATGATCACTAATGCGAAGTAGCTATGGTGTCTTTTCATACCTGAAGGGCAGCCCTTTCGAGGGCCGTGTTGAGTGACGAAGCCCTGGCCTCGCTCAAGACGGAGATCAACTCCGAATTGGCGATGTCCTGGCTTCTCTCGGCCAGGGGCTCCATGAGCCTCCGGAGGCCACTCCGGTGCTCCAAGAACGGAGCCAGCAGAGGAAGCCAAGACAGAGCTTGAGCATCGTCCGCTGCGGTCTCATCCTCCGAATTGCCAACGGAGGTCGCGGCCTGGCCAGGAAGAAGACCGAGGCTAGAAATACTCTTGCCCCTCCCCGGTACGAAGGAGGGTGAAGCAGGAGTACTCCGACCGTCAGCAGCCACCTCTTCGACCAGAACCGCAGCGGCGGAGGCAACCTCGGGGGTCGAGGCTGCCACTGCAGGAGTGACCTCCGTCGCCAACTCCGCCCCAGCAAGCGCGTCGTCTGCTCCAAAAGACGCGTTCTCCGCCGCCAAGTTCGGGGCCTCTAGAGGCGCGGGAGGGTCCGCTTGAAAAGCAGCCTCCGAAGGCGTAGGAACTTCGGACGCCACCAAAGCATCGACACCCGAAGAGGTACCTATTTCGATAAACAAAATTAATAAGCATGTTTGCACAGATAGCAGGCAGGTATTGATTGAAAAGGGGGAGCTTCGGAAAGAACCTCTGGGAGCTTCGTGGGGAAGGATTGCTGGATCCTCCAAGACCTCGTACATCTGAAGGATGTCGGCGAAGTCATCCCCCGAGGTCCTGCCCTCAACATTTCCAGCCGGAGCCACGATCTCCGCGGAGACCGCCTCGGGCGCGGGCAAGCTGGGAGTAGGAGGGTCTGACTCCACTTGCACGACGGCGGGCGCAGGGAGAACAGGTGGAGTCGCGCTTACTACCTCCTTGATGGGGGCGCTAGGGGGGACCTCCCCTATGTCTTCGTCGTCCAGGAGGTAGGCTTCGAAAGCCGCCGTCGTCTGACCGTCGGAGTCCTCTGCCTCTTCGGAGGCTGAGCTCTGCGCGCCCGGCGACGAAGCAGACGAGGCAGGCGCCATCTGCGAAGGGTGCTTCGCTATCTTCTTCTTCCGGAGCGGCTGCTTGCCGGCCTTCTTGGAGGGCTCGGCAGCGGCTTTCCTTTTACGAATAACCGCTCCGGTCGGGGCGAAGTCGGGAAGATTCGGGGGCTCCATTCCGAGAGCCCGCCACACTCTGTTGGATCGCTCCCAGCTCCCCACCAGCTCTAACCTTCTTTGTCTCTCGGCCACTGAAGGGGCTCCGAGAACTCGTTCGGTGGCTCGAACTATGTCCTCCGGAGCCAATGCCAGAGGCGCCGCTGAAAGAAAAAGGTATGAAAGTATGAGTACAATTGATTTCTTCATCTAATACGATGCTGCAGGGAGTAAAGTTTACCTAAGTTTCGGAGGTCCCCCTCCGAGGCCTGTGGGAACACGATCGGCCAGTTGGCTCTGAGGGGAGGGATCCGAAGGGCGATGAACTCCTCGGCCAGGTCGCGCATGCTCATGCGACGAGCCACCGAAGTGAGCAGCCCTAGCCTCGTCGAGAGCAGGCTAGGGTTCGGAGAGATGTCCGCCTCCTTCCGAAACCAGATCTCCTGGAGAGGACCAACGAGGGGGGAGTCCTCTCCGACTTCGGCATAAAACCACCGAAGTATCCAGTTCGTGTACCACCTGTCGTTTATAGCTTTTGCAGGGAAGTGGAGGGCATGCTCCCTCCGAAGTTGGAAATTGACGCTGTCGAAGGCTATCGTCACCTTGGAGTCCCCAGGCCCGTCTTGTGGCTTCGGTTGGCATATGGCTTCGTGGGTCGCGGCGAAGATCTCGGAGCGTCCTTCGCACCCCTCTGCTCGGAGCGCCCATTCGAAGATGGCTAAGCGGGCGATAGCATTGGGGGACAGCTGAGGCAGAGTTATGTGGAACAAGTCTAGTACCTCCGCCAGGAAGTCCACTGTCGGCAGCCCTAGGCCTGCTTCGAAGAACGCTTCGAAGACCACCACTTCTCCGCTTCGGGGCCTTGGGGTTGATTCTGAGCCGGGGACCCGAGTCATCAGCCCAGCGCCCAGCTTTCCATCTACGGCTTCTTCTATGGATTCGGCGGTGCTCACGGATTGACCGATGATGAAGCTCTGGGCAATTTTCTTCTTGGAGGGCGGACGGAGTGCCCGAGGATTCTTGGGCCAGGCACCGCTCGGAGTCCCCGCCATTGCCGCTGCTGCCGACGCAGCCCACGCCTGCCTCTGCGCCAGAGTGTTGGCCGCTGCCGGAGTAGTGTGGCTAGTTCTCGCCATCTCTCTCGAGTGCTCAAGAATTTGGAAGATTGGGGGAAAGGTGAATCGCAGGTGATGAATGCGGTAAAAAATTTCGGTTAACTCCTGTCTTTCCCTTTTATAACCGTGTGTCCAGTACTACTCTTCGATTGGTTTCACACTGTAGGTTCGATTTCCATCACTGACAAGTGGGTCCGGTAATTGGAACGGCGTACAACCACTGTAAAAATCGACCGTTACCTTTTTTGCAGAGTGTAACGGCTACTTGTGCTGTAACGGCTACATTTAACGGCGCTCCACGACGTTCGCACTCCGAGACCGTTCTCTTCCCAACGTGCGTTCCTACTACATCAAGCACCCGAAGGGGGGTTCGAACACGCTGGACTCGAAGTGCTCGGCTAAGTCACAACATGCCCAAAACCTCTTTAAGCCTCAGAAAATAGAAATGTTCCTTCCGTATACTGCCTTCTTTCTAAACAGGTCAACTACAGAGAGGCGTATTCGAGGGGCTACTGTTGGGGGAAATTACTCCATTTCCAGGACTTAAAGATTAATCCTTCAAAGGATGATGAGGACTCCGAAGCTGGTGAACTGTTGTTCGAAGTATGCGTCGCCACGCCAAAGGATATAACGGTGCAAAGCTCCGGAGAGCCCCCCGAAGGGAAGATGGAGGCCCCGAAGCCTTAGGACATGATTGATTGGATGTCCAGCTTATCCATCTACCTTGCAGTACTTTACCATGTATAACCTTGTTTATAGTACCGAATAGTTTCCACTATGTCGGTTGTAATCTAGGGGTAAATAGGTCTTTTCCTTATGCTTTTTCCCCTATAAATACCCCCCATTGTACCTTGTAAAAAGGGATCCAGAACAAGTTGTTCATCTACACACATTTGGACCACTTGAGCTATTATCCATTACGGAGGCTCAAAGTAGTCCTAAAACACGAACTCCCTGTTTGTCCGTTCTTGATTTCAGAGAACCTGTTGGCGTAACATTTGCACCAACAGTACCCTTCTCCCCCGACTCCGGCGAGGCATCGGTGAGCGATTCTGGCGACGGCGAGGGCTACCCGGCCTAGCTATGGCTAAAAACGGAAGGAGGGAACTACGGGGAACACGAGGGTACCAGTGGTGTTGGCGACGGCGAGCTGATGGTGGCCGGCAATGTAGAGGGGCGATGGAGCTCCTCGGGTTCTCATCGGCGATGCGGTTCCAGCGGGGTTCGTCGACGGTGGAGGGGTGGCCGAGGTTGGGGAGGCATCGACGGTCACGTTGGTGCGGTCGCCGAGGGTGGAGGAGTACTCCGGCGACGGCGAGCGGCGGCTGGAGCGAAGGTGGTGGGGTGGCGTTAAAGTGGGCGTCTCCGACGTTCCATTCATTCTCAATGCGAATGGGTGTGCGGGCTGGACGCGGTGGAGGCGTAGGGCTTAAATAGAGGCACCAGCGGGGGCAGGGGGCGTAATCGGGGGAGACCGAGGTAAACGTGGTTTTAAATGCCGACGAGCTCGGTTGCAAGGGGTTCATCGAACCTGTACGTGAATCAGCTAGAATTGAAGGGGGGAAACGGTCGCCGTGGATGGAGCGACTTAATGGCGGGCTCAATTCGGGGAGAGGGGGTCGGGGGCAGTGGATCCGAGGTGAGTTAGGGCTTCGGCCGGTGAGGGGGGGATTTGGGGGCGGATCCTGCGGGGAAGATGGATCCGACAGGTGGGGGCCACCAGGCAATGGGCGGGGCTGGCGAGTGTGGTCGGGTTCGGCCGAGAGAGGTTTGGCACCGACAGGTGGGGCCGAGGTGGCGGGCGGGCGCGCGTGGAGGGAGAGGGCCACTGAGCAGTGGGGTCCGCCTGTCAGTGAGGGGCGCGGGGAGGGAGTGGGCTGGGCCAGCCGGGGAAGGGAGATCGAGGGAGGGAGGCCTGTTACTGTTTCAGTCATTTTCTGAATAAAAAATAATTGTGGAAATTAGTTTAAAGTATTTGGGCTACTTTCAAGGGTGGTAAAAATTTGTAAAAATTCTCAAAAATATGTCTTGGCCTTGGGATCATATACAAAATTTTCTAGACCCTAGTTTGGATATTTTATCTAGGCTCTAGTTCAATTAAGCATAGAAGGGTATTAAAGGTAGTTCAAAATTAATTATTTCTAGAAAAATATAATAAAATGTATTTTTATTTCTCTGAAAATTTGGGGTGTTACAATGTCGATCAGTCGGCCTCGAAAATGAGTTGGATGCTCAAAAGAGCGGGTTTTTATTGCCCGACTATGACTGAGGATTGCTTTAAATATTATAGAGGGTGTGAAGCTTGTCAAAAGTTTGGTAATATTCAGCTAGCTCCTACATCATTGCTTAATCCTATTATCAAACCATGGCGGTTCTAAGGTTGGGGCTTAGATTTCATCGGCCAGATTCATCCTCCCTCTTCAAAAGAGCATCGGTTCGTGTTGATGGCGACGGATTACTTCACCAAGTGGACCGAGGCCGTGCCGCTCAAGAATATGACTCATCTTGAAGCACATTGTACATAGATTCGACATTCCCCAAACTCTCACTCCGGACAAATATACTTCATTTGTTGCTAAGGAAGTGGGAGACTTTGCTGATTACTATGGAATTAAATTGTTAAACTCTTCTCCATACTATGCTCAGGCCAATGGTCAGGTCGAGTCTAGTAACAAAATTGTGATCAAGCTAATCAAGAAGAAGATTGAAGAGTTTCCAAAAAGGTGACATGATGTGCTTTCTGAGGCTTTATGGGTTAGTAGAGTTGCAAAGCCGTGTGCCACTAAAGTTAGTCCATATGAATTAGTGTATGGACAAGAGGTCATTCTACCGGTAGAGGTGGATCTTGGCTCATTAAGATTTCTTAAGCAAGATGGTTTATCGGTTGATGAATATGAAACGCAATACCTTTTTGTCATTGCGTATGAGCGACAATAGCCTACGGGGGTACCCGCAGGGAGATTTGGTTAGGTTTAACACGGAGCTTGTGCTACGATTCAATGGTTATCTCAAGAAATGAGACAGAAATAAGAGGATTTAGACAGGTTCAGGCCACCCGTAGGATAATAACCCTACTCCTTTGTGTGTATGATTGGCAGAAAGAGCCCTCTCTTGATAATCTGAGAAAGCGTGTATGAAAAGACGTCTCTAAGGCATGTGTGTGTCCCCCAAGCGTGCATTCCTTTGACAGGCTCCCCAATCCCTTTATACTCGAGGGATTGGTGGTTACAAATGGTGAATTATTGGCCTTATTCAGGACCAATTTTATCGAGGGTTACAAATCGTGAGTGATGAGCTCCATTCATGACCAATTATGAGGATAACTATCATATCATGAAATTTTTTAGCAATTTTCTAGGTTAGGTAGATATTTTTATTTAATTAATTTTGTTTCTAGGATTTATATTTAAATGGGTCAAATTTGAACAGTAAGTTTATGAAACAATAAACTAAATTATCCAAAAAAATAATATTCATGTTTTTGAGTCCATTATAGGCGTTATCTACTGTTTATAGCAAAAAATGGCATTAATGGTAAAATATACAAAAATACTGAAATTGGTAATTTTGATCGAAAATATGTCAATCTCTAGCACAAGCCGGTCTGACCGGCCATAGTAGGCCGGTCAAACTGTCCATGTAGGCCCGGTCAGACCGGCCCAATGGGTCCGGTCAGACCGGCCCAGAGCTGAAAATTAGAGATAAAGGGGGATTCTGGCTATTTTTATCCAAATCATATCCAAACTGATTTTTGGCCGACTCCTACTCAAATTTTGTGCTAGGATACACCAGACCAACCCCTATAAATATAGGGGCAAGGCCGATTCATGGGAAACACAATCAATCTACACAAAGCCCTAGCTTTGAATCGCATTTACTTTCATCTATTTTCTCGCATTAGTTCATACATCTTCGTGGGTTTGCGTTGGAAGCCCTCCGTATGCCGCGTCCGTAATCACAGTATACCTTGCTAGTTCACTTGTGAACCTCCCGTTAATCCACGTAATGGATTGCTACCCCTTTTAATCGGTTTTTATTGCCATATTTAGTGATTCGGCTTCTTGGTCGAATTACAATTGATCTTTTACTTTTTTTGCAGAGTAATTGTCCTCACAATCATCTCCAAGAAATTTGGGAGGTATTGGAGGTCATCTACAAGGTTGCCAAAGAATAGAAGATCCAATCTTCTACTGTCGGTCTGACCGGTGGTGTAGGGTCGGTCTGACCGGAGCCCTCGTCATGTCGTTGTCGACAATGGCCAGTCAGACCGACGGGTCTTCGCCGGTCCGACTGGGTCTCTCCGCTCTGCATTGTACATCGAAGCCTGTGCGACGAAGCCTCTGCGCCGAAGCCCTTGCCAAAGTACCCCTTCGCACGCTACTCCGCACCAGGCTTCGCTTGGCCGGAGACCTCGGTCTGACCGGGATAATATTGCTGGTCCGACCGGGAATCCCTTGCCAATCAGATCACCCGAAGAACCTTCGCATCAGACTTTGAAGGCCTCACTCTGAAGCACTCTTCGCACCCACGGTCAGACCGCGGGTGTACCTCCGGTCCGACCGGACAGGAAGGCCGAAGCCCTTTTTGGGACCCTTTTGGCCAATTTTGCCGTAGCTTGGAATAGGCCTTCGAATTGGTCGATTTCAGGTATTTACATTATTTTGCTTGTTTTTATTTTGTTACTAACATATTTCGGCCAATTGGATTTAAATTGCTAATTATTTATCTGATTGCAAAGCGACTTCATCCCCCTTATTACTATTAAGGGTAGTCAGAACGCGACGTCGGTATCGTGTGATACTTTTGGACGTTGAACCGGCCCAAGTGCGGCGACGCATCTTAGCGTCAACATCTACTAAATTTAAAAATGCCTTATCTACTAAATTTAAAAATGTTTCACAAAAATTATCAATTCAAAGAATAAAAAACACATTTGAAAAAAATTCTTTGCCAAGTCCCAAATTTGAGACACTCTGGAAACTTTTAGGTTTGCCGAGTGTTTGCACTGGGCAAAAGAAATTTTCAAATCCAACACCAAATATTTTGCTTTGAGCACCAAAAATTTTAACCAGCCCTCTCCTCTCTCCCCACGCCCTCTCCTCCCTAGCCTGCCTTACCGCACCCCACTATGGCCTGCTGGCCAGTTCCACTGCCCACACCGTCCCACCCTTGTCGCCGACATCCTCTACGGCCCTCCCCCGTCACTAGCAGCACTCTCCGCCCACCCTCTATCGCCTTTGTCATCATCGCCTAGTCGTCACACCCCTGTCATCATCATATTGCGTTGTCGTAGCCCCGTCTCGTGCCATGCCATCACGCCATCGCCGCCCCATGCCATGCCACATCGTATAGTATCCGCCAGGTATTTGACAAAATGCCTTGACCTATTTTTTTGTTTTTTTGTTTATTGAGTGTCAAATTTTGACAGCCGACAAATCTACTGTCATACGCGGGATGCCGACGTGTTGTCTGTACAGTCAAAAAGAAAGTCGCCGACGGCAAAGCAAAATTGTTGGCTGAGATCGATCAGAGCACAGTTAAAAGCCTAAAATACGTGTAGTTCGTTGCAAGGGCACAGGTAGACTGAGGTAGACGATCAGTCGACAGCTCAAGGTCGCATAGTTAAAAGCCTAAAATACGCCTAGTAGTTCGCTGCATGGGCACAGTTTGCTAGACTGAGGTCGGTCGATCCGTCGACAGCTCAAGCCTCAAGGTCGTTTGCCATCACATGTCCCGTTAGTTAGATCATCTCGCGAACGTACGATCGGTCGGTCGACCAGCCATGGCTTCGTCGACACGACGCATGCATACAGATAGTAGGTAGCTAGCTAAGCCGACCGATTGAAGGGAACAAAACAGCGTTCCGTGCATGTGTGCAGTTGTGTGCGCGCGCGCATGCATGCATGCATGCATGGCGACATGGCGTGTCACCACGGGAGTGCTGGGTCGGAGTCATCGTCTACAACTGCATGCACGAGACCGACAGATCGTACGTCTCTTCAGTGGTGGCAGCGCGTGGCGAGCGAACGATCGTATGCCGGTGCCATAAGATTGCGTGCGCATGCATGCAGATCCGCTGGCTGCTGCATGTGCAGCCATGGCGCATGCATGCAGATCGATCTCGTGCTAAACCAGGCCAGCTGAAAGCTACTCGCTTGTTAGACCAGCACTGCATGCAGTAATTCTAGTGGTCCGGCAGCCGAGACCTTCTTTGACCATAGGGGACAATTTAAATTGCATGGCCGGGCATCAATGAGACGGTCTCGGCCTCGATCGAGTACGTGAGTGCGTCAGTGCGCGAGTCCAATGAGACGAGCTGAGTGGTGGTGCGCGCGAGCAGCAGGCATGCAGCTACGGAACAAAATATACAGGGACAGGGAGACGGGAGAGTTGGCATGGCAGGAGCGCGCCGGGGACGTACGTGTCCGCGCGCTGGGGAGGGAGGAAGAGGCCGCGGGCCGCCCACACGGGTGTCGCCACGGCTCCTCCCGAGGAGCGCGCGCAGGGCTCCGTGGGGTTGTGGTGGTGTTGGTGGTGTCACCGCGCACACGCGTCCGCCCGCAGGCGCGCGCCGTGTCGCCCACCGGGTGGTCGACCGGTCCCCTCCCTGCAGCCTCGTCTCGGTTCACTGTATCGCGCGCGCGCTCGTACGTACGTATAGGGCTGGATAACGAGCCAGCTCGGCTCGTTAAGCTCGGCTCGTTATAGCTCGTTATGTTAACGAGCTAGCTCGGCTCGGTTCATTAACATAACGAGCAGAAAACCCAGCTCGGCTCGGCTCGGTCCAGCTCGCGAGCTAGCTCGTTTAGCTCGCGAGCCAATTATTTAAAAGATGATTAAATAATAAATATTTAAATAATCACATATCAAACATCAAAATATGAAATAAATAGAATACATAAGGTTTCAAAAAATAATCATCCATAGTTCCATCATTATTTCTATGATTCCATCAAATTAATCACACATGTTATTTGTTTCATACTTTTATACGAGAAATTCTATAACTTTTATATGATAAATTCTATATGCCATAATAATAAATTTATAATAACAAGTTAGCAAGTAATAACTTGATATTAACAAATAAATTATAAAATAATGAGTCTTATATTGTAAGATAGTGTTTTATTATTGTTTTAATGGGTTGACTTGACTACTTGTGCTGAGCTCGTTAAGCTCGCGAGCAGCTCGCGAGCCAGCTCGAACTCGCTCGTTATACTAACGAGCTAAAACAACAGCTCAGCTCGTTAGGAAAATAGAACGAGCCGAGCCGAGTCGAGCCGAGCTAGTCACGAACCGAACGAGTTAACGAGCTACGAGTTTTTTGTCCAGCCCTACGTACGTACGTCTACTGCCTCCCTCGGTGGGAGTACCCCAGCTTCAATCGATCTCGCTGCAGTTAGTTGCCCAGAGAGGAGGTCGATCGATCGAATCAATGAGTAAAACGACCGTTTCACTCGAGCGGCACCAAAGTGTCGTGTTACCTACCGGAAGGCCTGTGTGGGTCGCTGGTGCACGTGCGCGCGCGGCGGCCAATGGCCACCGCCGGCGACGGCGCGGCGTGCAGTATCTGCAGGGAGGATATAATGTGGAGCGCTTGCGGCCGGCGCCGCGGAAAGTCTGAGCGAGAGAGTGGCCGGCGGCCGGGGTCGATGGCCCGGGACCCCGGGTGGTTCCGTGTCGTGGCGGGACCCGCGGACACCCGTCTGGGCCCCCGGCGAGCCACCACCGGTAGTGGGCCCCACGCCCATAGATTCGAGTCGCACTCTCCCAACTATAAATAACCGCCTCCCTCCTCGCCTCATCGGCACAAACCTAGCTTGCTCCCCCTGCACCTTCTCCTACCTCCAGCTCTCCAAATCCTAGCTCGTGAGGTAACAGAGCCGAAGAGGATTCTTCGACCCCACCGGATCGACCGACCGATCGTTGGCTTGATTTATCGAGCTCGGGATTGAGCGACCGATGACGAAGCAGAGCGTTGTGGTGCCGGAGGTGGCGGTGCCGATGCCGCACAACACCGCGCCGCTGTTCCCGTACCCGCCGCCGCGCGCCGCGTCGGGTGTTTCCGTGCGCAAGAAGTACCTGCAGGCGCAGTTGGACCTCGGCGCTGGGCGCATCAACGGGTGGGTAGAGTCCATGCGTGCTTCCTCGCCCACGCACGCCAAGGCGGCCGCCGCACTTGCCGCCGGCGCCGTTGACGACGAACTCGCCGCGTGGATGGTCAGTAAATTTATAATGCACACCCATCACGATCGGTCTAATCTCACGTTACAGCGGTTGGCCGAGTCGCTGTCAATTGCTCTGTTTCTTGGTACTAAAATGATGCCTCTCTGTTTTTATCGGCGCAGGTGAGGCACCCTTCGGCGCTAAGCAAGTTCGAGCAGATTGTGGCCGCGTCCAAGGGAAAGAAGATCGTCGTGTTCCTTGACTACGACGGCACACTGTCCCCGATCGTCGACGACCCCGACGCCGCCTTCATGTCCGACACGGTAACCATCCACATCCACCAACTGACGCCGGTCGGCCGGCCGGCCGGCCCATCTCTTCTCCCATGTTTTGCCACCACCGACGACACGGTTCACACATCTCTCATCCCCTGTAGATGAGACGCGCGGTGCGGAGTGTTGCGAAGCAGTTCCCAACGGCGATCATCAGCGGCCGGTGCCGCGACAAGGTACTCGCATTAGCCCCAACCCCAATGCCATTGCTATCATACATCAGCGGAGCCAAGTGCTAAATTCAGGTTCTTGCTGTCGTCGTCAGGTGTTCGAGTTTGTGAAGCTGGCCGAGCTCTACTACGCAGGCAGCCATGGCATGGACATCAAGGGCCCCGCGAAAGCCTCCCGTCACAACAAAGCCAAGGTGAGCAACGGAGCACCCTCCCCTACCGCTGCCGAGCTTGTCAGTTATCACCGGCGAATCGGCGAGATACTTATTTCTTCCCCTGCCTTGTCTTGTGTGGCTCTCAGGCCAAAGGCGTTCTCTTTCAGCCGGCAAGCGAGTTCCTGCCCATGATTGAACAGGTACTGCTGCTGCTGCAAACTAGCCGAATTTGTCTATCATGAGAAGCTTTTTCGCTCTGACATGATTGGAACTCTGCATAATTGTGGTGTGGTTCATTGGTGTGTCTGTTAGGTGCACGATTCTCTGATAGAAAAGACCAAGTGCATACCGGGAGCCAAGGTGGAGAACAACAAGTTTTGTGCGTCTGTCCACTTCAGATGTGTCGATGAAAAGGTAAGGCAATTGCATTGCTCTCCTTTCCTTTTCTTCACTGCATGATGAATCTAGCCCCAATATTTTTTTCAATTTTGTACTAGTGTGTGAACCCCGTCCTAGCCACAGATGTCACTGTTTACCACTTAAAAAAAACATCAACTAATCACCTTGCAACCATGCCTGGTCATTGATGGAGTTCGCATGCACTGCTATGCAGAGCTGGAGCACATTGGCGGACATAGTGAAGGGGGAGCTCAAGGAGTACCCGAAGCTGAAGCTGACACAGGGGAGGATGGTGAGGCAATTTTATTTCTCTTTTTTTGTTGTTGCAGACATGTGTAGCCATCAAACGATTCTTTGCTAGAGCTAGATACTATATGTGATTAGCTGTTGCGGCCGTGACATGATCACTAAGTCGTTTTCTCCGATCATTGGATGCTTCCCCTGTAGGTGTTCGAGATCCGGCCCACCATCAAGTGGGACAAGGGCAAGGCACTCGAATTCCTCCTCCAGTCTCTTGGTAATTGATTAATTAACCCAGCCTTATTATTCTTAATTCGTTGTCGACTTCCTCCATCTCTGGCTCTGACGCAGTACGTGCTGTTTGATCTGCTGCAGGATTCGCCGACTGCACCAACGTGCTGCCGGTGTACATCGGCGACGACCGCACCGACGAGGACGCGTTCAAGGTGCTGCAGAAGAGAGGTCAGGGCATCGGCATCCTCGTCTCCAAGTACCCCAAGGACACCAACGCCTCCTACTCCCTCCAGGAGCCCGCCGAGGCAAGTCTCAGATTCTGTCTTATTTTTTCGTTTGAAATTTGAGAGACTTACACGTTACACCTCAATTAAGTTCTCAGTTTTCTTCCAAATTTGCATGTCAAAGTTCTCAGCGCATTACATCGTGCTGATGCATCTAAAAACATAGAGAGATAGAGAGAGAGAGAGAAGGGACAACCGGACAGTCGCAGTATGTTCTACTGGCGCTGCGCCGTGCGCGCGTAGTTTTCCGCGCGTCGCCGTTGGGCGGGCGGGGCACGAGTATTATCTTTAGTCCACGTCTTGCGTGCGCGCTATCCCGGGGACCACCGGCGGGCCGGCGCCGTCGGTGTCGGACAGGTCGATCGGCCGGGCCGTGGCGGCGTCCAATTCTGCCGCGGCAGCCGGCCGGCCACCTAGGGGTGAAAACGGATCGGATACTATCCGATCCGATCCGCTCCGAATCCGATGAAATTGAGGATACGGTAGCTGTTTTTTGAAATCCGCCGGATTCGGATTCGGATTCGGATTTTTTAATTCGGATTCGGATACGGATGTGGTTTGGACTAAATCCGTCGGATTCGGATTATCCGGTTTTTAATGCAGATTATCCGAATCCTCCAAAACCGGATAATCCGAATTTAGGCATGCAACTGTTTGCCTGTTTGTTGGGCTGCAACTGTTGGCCCATTGAAAAGTGAAAACCCTATTTGGCTCATTGGCTGGCAGCGGTGTTGTTCTTGTTCGGGCGTTCGGCCTTTGGCGGCGCCTCACCGCCCTCACGCCGTCACGTGGTCACGCACTCACGCCTGGAGGCTGGAGTCCCGAGTCCCTGGCGTTGGCCAACAGGAGTAGGCGAGTCGCTGGGCGGGCGCTGGCTAGCTCCGGCTGGACCGGCCCGCTGGAGTCCCTAGCGGGCGGCGGCTGGTTCTGTTGCTCGTTGCTCTGAGTTCCCGGCGTCCCGCCTCCTGCCGTCGTGCGGACTGCGGTCCCGCACTCCCGCCTGGCCGCCTGGGGCCTGGCCGACGGCCGCCTTCCACCTCCGGGCTCCGGCGTCCCGAACGTCCCGCACTCCCGTTGTCCCGCCGCCGATGCCCGACGGGCGACGAGCAAAGGCACGGTGCCCCTGGCCGACTTGCCCTGGTCCCTAGAGTCCTGCATCCGGATCGTGGTCACCACTCACGGCTCACTTCCAGACTTCCAGTGATCCAGTTCATCCTACACAACTCAAATAATTTCTGAATTCCTTTCATCTTGATCTTATATTCTAATATTCCTGTGTTGGTCCAATGGTCGGATGGTCCTGTTGGAATTAGGATGTTACTGTGTTAGTTATTAGTAGTGTAGTGTTGATGATTTGTTGGCTGGAGTGCTGATTTAGTGTACTGCCGGAAGTGTTTTGATTTGTTTTGACTGTTTCAGTATTTCAGTGCTGATTTAGTGTAGTAGTAATTTTTGCTGGAGCTTGCTTTGTTGCTGGAGCCTCCGAGTGCTAATTTGCTGGCTGCATTGCGCACAAGACTTGTGCGCAGTGCGATGTGCGCCTGTGCACCTCACGGCCTCAAAGCCCTCACTGCCTTAGCGGCTCAGCGCAGGGCACATTTCCGATCAGCGCAGAGGCTCAGCCGTAGAGCCGCTCAGGCAGACTGCAGACAGGCTCACAGGAAGTACCACACTGCTTTGTTGTTTGACTTTTAAGTGTTTTTGTATTTGTATACACCTAAATTAAAATTGATAAAATGTGTTTTTAAAATTGTAATCCGATAATTTCAATCCGTTTCCGATCCGAGTCCGCACCGAATCCGCACCACATCCGATATCCGAAATAATCCGCTCCATATCCGTATCCGCATGTTATCCGTACCCGATCCGAATCCGTTCAAAAAAAATGGTATAGGATATGGTATGAACACTATCCGTCCGAATCCGATCCGTTTTCACCCCTACGGCCACCATCATGTTGGGTCACCGTGTTTAACTCCAGCTAATTAATTCCTGCAGGTGATGGAGTTCCTGCTGCGGCTCGTCGAGTGGGAGCGCCTCTCCAGGGCTCGCCCCAAGTGGTGATGGGCCTACCAACCAACCAACCCATCGTCGACAGCTTCTTCTCATCTCTCTTTGTAGTGATGGTTAGGATCGAGAAGATTATGCCGGCGATTATTAAGTAGCAATATATGCATATATATGATTAAGGGTTATTAATTAGACTATTAGAGGGAGCATATATAGCTCTCTCGTGGTGCTTTTTTTTTGCAACTTATTGCTGTTCACTGTCACGTGCACACACACCCACGCGTGCGTGTCCCTTGTTTTTATGGGAGGCGCCTTGAGGTGGTAGCTGCCAGGGGAGGAAGAAGATGTGCTGTGTTTGGGGCCTTTTTGCTCTCTTGACCCTTAGCTAAAGCTAAGCTACCTGGCTGCGCAGGAAGGTGGAAAATTTGTGTGCTACTGTGTAAACTGTAAATGGCTTCCGATTGTCATGTACAAGAGTATATATGATGAAATGAAGAGCATGGGAATTAATAGCACAAATGTCTCTTTGCTTGCATTGTCTCATCTTGTACATGGACAGATTTGGCGATTTCAGTTCGAAAAGGATCTCCCTGTTCTTCTATGTTCTCTGAAAAGGAAATTAAATATATAGAGAATTATTTTAGAGAGCTCACCGTATGAAGATTTTGGGAGTTACTTAGAGATGCTCTAAGCATACTCTGTTTGTAACTCTTCCTCTATTAATGATTTGTCTCTATGCATGTGTGCATGATATTCTGCAAAAGTTTTGCGCTGAATTTTTATTTCCTCTTAACACAAACAATTTATACCTAGATGATAAGCAGAAATAGCTTCCGACATGATGCTGATGGCCTGAACTTCAACTTTTTAATGCCCGGAAAACCTGGATGTCTTGATGGACCACCCCAAACTGTTTCTAGCTAGCCAGTATGCATTGTATGTTATCTACCCAAAACCTTTCAGAAAAGTGACTGCTTTCTTGTCAGCATTAGTTTTTTTTATTCCCTGAGCTTGATCTGTCCATTTGGCCAAGATATGATATATTCCTGAAAAGGATATTCTAAAACTAGGTCAAGGTAGAGCGTTAATCAAAGTGAGATATTGACAAGTTAGCTAGCCATAGCTAGTGGTCCATCATACCCAAGTACAAAAGGACCTTCGTTCCAGTGGTAAGTTATTATGTTCATGAACTCTTATAATCTAAATCGTATTAAGTGACATATAGATCATAGATGCATGCATAAATACTTGGACTGAGCTCACAGTATTAATATTAAATGATCGTGCGAATCCACAGTTGATACCAAGAAGTTGCTTCGATTGTATACAAAATAATAAAAGGCAAATTTTAAGATCAATTGAATTAATAATGGCTGTTTATTTTTATAGATCTAATGATCACGATTAAAAGAAGTCGATCCTAAAAGATAATAGATCATTTAAATTTACCGGTCATGATTAAAAAAGAAGACGTCGTCTTACCTTATTTTTTCTAACGAATGATTGAAATTAATTAAATACACAAGCCTATTGCTTGATGAACGAGCTTCAAGGACAGCATTACCTTTGGTCGTCGAAGAGGCATTAGTTTAAAGGTGCAGTAATACATGACATCTAAGTGTGCGTTAGGTTCTGTTTTTGAAATATGCTTTTGCTGTGAAAAAGCAGAAGCTAAACCAAACGAGTTTATAAACTGCTTCTGCTATGAAAAAGCAACTTTTTCTAGTACAAATTTAAAAGCAGCCTGGATCCTGCTTTTCTGCTTTTGCTTTTCTGTTTTTTCTGATTTTTAGTTAAGATTAAATAGTATGAATTCAAGGTGTCTTAATTGATTTAACATTATTATGGTTTGTATTGCATTGCACAATTTCATAAGATAATATGTGGTTGTCGGTTACTTTATAAGATAAACTATGCACTTTTTTATTTATCTAATATATTTTTAGTTATTTAGTTGCATCAATGTTGAGTGTTTCCTATTTATATATATGTATAGAATATTATAATGATGAAAATTACATAAGTTATAAAAAAGAATTAGCTCACAGCAGCTTTTTCACAGCAGGCAACTCACAACAGTTTTTTCACAGCTCACAGCAGAACCAAACGCACCCTAAGCTACATAACGAACGACATGTTTATTTCAGCTTGAGATTATAACAATCCATCTTATAAAAATATATTAGATTAATTTATTGGATTGCTATAATCTGCACTTCAAATTTATTATTATAATAAATTGACAGAATTAGTTGTCGTATTTGCTTTAATTTATATACAAGATGAATTGTTATAATCCAAACACACAGGCCTATTTTTACATAACATTGCTTCAATCTTGCCGTCGCTCTAGCTACGAGTCAGTTCAGCCGGTCGGTTTACCAGCGAACTTTCTGCGTTATGGCTGAAAAAGACACCTAGAAAAGGTGAAAGGAATTAATACAGCCCGACAATTGTCACTGTCCTCTGCAGGGACCATTTTTCCTATTGTTATTAGTCCCAAATACAGGATGTCAAAATGGACATCTTGCAGAGCATAATATCTTTGATCTTTGCGCTCCATGCAGAGATCAATTCTAATACAACGTACGTTCATGTCAGTGGATCCACGTTGTAAACAGATCACAGTACCAGTGTATATCATTAAGAGTTCTAGTATTACAGGATTGCAATATTCGATATTATGGTTTTCAGATTGTCAGCTTCCAATATATGTTGATGTCATTTGCTAGCATCTAGTTATTACTTGTATCATTGTAAGTGAACCATTCAAATTCGTAAAATATTTCAGTCCAAAAAATTATTAAACAATGACAAATGGAGTGAAGAATATATACTAGCCTGTTTAGTAGAACTCCGGATTCTAAAATCTATATTAAAATTAGAGTGGGGCACTTGAAGCTAGTTAGACCCTGCTCTACCACTCCAGTTCATTTTTCTAGAGTGCTCTCAGTAGAATCCACTCCTCAGAAAAAGTGTTTGGCTTGACTCTAACTCCACATAACAAAGAAGCTGGAGCTAGAGCCCTGCCAAACGCACCAATTTGATCATATACTCTCCCTTTAGATGAAAATTAAGAAATTTACCCTCCACGTCTCAATAATATTTGGAATCTACTCAAGACAATAACATGTAAGATAGAAGGGTAAATTTTCAATTTTCATTTAAATATAGGATAAATGATCAATTTAGGACAACAATACATGACAACCTCAAGAAGCATTACTACTACGTAAAATATAGTATACATATTTTTTGTTGTTTAATGCCAAAATAAAGTTTGACTATATCTACTTACGCTACTAGAGAACACATCATTAATACTAGTCAAAATCCCATTTTTATTTACGATTTTGACATGTTATTGTCAATCTGAGACTAAAATACTGACACTCTTTTAGTACCGAGTGGGGAGTCCAATCGGTACTCAAACACTCTTTACATATCGAGTGGGGAGTCTAACTAATACTAATGCTTGTTTCTTTAGTACCGGCTACACATATCAACCGGTACTGAAAGACATACCTTTAGTGCTGGCTAAAACATGTTAGCCAATACTAAACACGTATTTTTTAATTTCATTAAATCATTCTTAGTAATCCAATACTTTTTTGCATGTGTTTTCTTCATACATTATTTTTTCTTTGAATTTTATGGTAGTTGTTCATTTCATTTGGCAAACAAAGTATATAAGTTATGGATATATGAAGTGTAAGAACAACATATAAAAATTTTATTACATGTATGTAGAGTCCCTAAAATAGTCCTACTACTGTTGTCGTCGTCACTGTCACCAACGCCTTCTGATTGATCTTTTTATTTTTATTTTTCTTCTCTTTTGGCATTATGTTCATCATCTTAATCATTGGAATACATGTCAGTAGCAATGACATCAATAACATTACAAATAGCAGTACACATACTTACCTCCAAATTAGAGTCTTCCATCATCAAACATGCAACCTTTGAATCCTCGTCATTCTGCACAACACACGCAATGTAAGAGTCATTGGAGGTTGAGTAAGCTATGACTAAAATCTACACGTATAGAAAAGAAAACTGGTAAAACTATTACTCTAAGAAAAGAAATGAACAAATAGCTAGCAAGAGAACATACTAGTGCACACAAGAGAATGATAGAGAATAAGGAAGAATGGAGAGCTAGCAAGAGAACAAGAAAACATCCCAATTTATGTAGTTGTACCTTTAGTATTAGTTAACTTTATCAACTAGAACAAAAGGGCAACAAGCATAGTTCTCGAAATTACCCTCGTGAAACTTTTAGTGGAGATTCTTGCCTTTAGTATCGACTGACATTATCAATAGGTACTAAAAGGAAGACAAAGCAATAGGTGCAGTTACCAAAGCAAAACATGCAAAATTTTTTGTACAAAGTTATGCCTTTAGTAACGACTGACATTATCAACCGATACTAAAAGATGGACATAGTTACTAAAACTTTCAACATAAAGTCATACATTTTAGTTTTGTCAACTGATACTAAACTGCAATAGATAGGCACAAAGTGAGTCATATATTCATGTATCGTTTGTTATAGCTCTAGATCTAGAATTTTTTTTAATCTAGTCCATCCTAGCTTCAAGAAATCCTAGATCTAGAACTCTGGATAGATTGATGGTATTTAGTTGAGTAATCAACTTTTTATTTTGGACTAAAAACAAAAGTTAAAATTGTTTTATTATACTATACAAACCCTACATCTAGCATGATTCTCGAAGTTAGAATTTTACCGAACAGATCCTTAGTACATACTAGTTAGGGTTGCCAACCAGTGCTAATGCTCGTACCTTTAGTCAAAACTATAGACACTAATTTGTATTTTTTGTGCACGAAACACTTTACATGAGCATGACATGATAAAAGATTTTGTAAAAGAAGTTTTTGCTAAAGCAGGAGCAACAAGATCAAATACATGAAAAAAAATATAGTTTTTCAAGTACTTTGCGACCACTTATAATTCATTTTGTAGGCAACTAAATTGGATTCACTATCAATTTGTCAACTATAATCACTGTATGACCATATTAGAGAACTTAATTAGTCTCGCTAGCTACCTAGAGAACAAAGCCAAAAGCAATCTAGCATGGACATATAACATGGAGATAACTAGAGTACATAAATAGTTGCCTCTAGTGCACCCCGACGGATGTAGAAATGAAAATGTATATTATGTTGAGACCTATCTTGTTTATTTGTCAAAAATGGCCAAACACAATTGTTAAGTTAAAACATCCATATGATGATTTGATGAACACAATTGAGGTTGGCTTACTTACTATAGTTGTCACTTTAATGATTGTGGTATTTTGGTCATGGTGAGGTGAAATATATAGCTCAAATACTAGCTTGAAAAGTACCGTTAGAACATAATAAATATGTTGTTAGTTAGCTGAGGCAATTGCATAAATAAATGTATGGCATGTGACATGCATGTAATGCTTACCATCCTATTTTGGTCAATAGTTGCTTTGTGGATAGTGTATATTTATAGTTTAATCGCTGATGATAGAATCATCGAGATGTCCTAGAGGAGCGCCTTTATTTTTGCTGTTAAATCTATAGAATTGCAAAAAATAATAGTTTTATAATTGGTTGGTGTTGCCTTATTTGAATGTTTACTTTGTCTTCTTTGTAAAATTCTTAGCTGCTACAGAGATAACATTATCACCTACTATCACAAATACGTAGGTAAGTAGTAGGGCTATTTGGTTAGCAAATGTAGACCAACTTTTTTCTATGCATAACATATCTCTAGACTTTTCAATATCGACAATATTTGTGCAACCACCCCTTTGGTAGTAACTAAAATAATTTGATAATATCGCTTCACTTTTCTATGAATGTTCTAGATCAACATAAAACATTTAATGTATGTTTTGTAGGAAACATTATGTAATAGGTGATGCTACCATAAATAACCAATTTTGAGTATAGTATACTTTGGATCATATACCGATACCTAAAAGAAAGAAGGGTAAAAGAAAAAAGTGTAATACATCAATTTGCATCATGTTCGATTTCATGTAAAACTAATTTGCATTGCAATATTTGTATTTGTAAAACTAATTTGCATTGCATTAGCATTTGTAAAACTAATTTGCATTGCATTCATCAAACTAATTTTCATTGCATTTGTATTAGCTTTCGTAAAACTAATTTGTATTGGATCGGTAAAACTAATACTGAAGCATTTGCATTATACTGGTCGACCGACGTAAAAATAGAAAACAATGAGTAATGTTAGATGGATTACTACTTCTATACATTCGCATCGTAGTGGTTAATTGATCCAAAAATAACATTTGCATTGTCATGATCGATCAGCCCAAAAATAGAAAAAAATAAAAAGAAAAAGAAAAATAAGGAAAACGACATATCTTGCAGGCGATTGGGATATTGGTAAGCTGGTGATGTTCGGTGGCACTGCATTATGATCAAGATAGGGCATGGTTTTCATCACAATGTTGGCCACACAAGAAGAATCGAAGAAGAGAGAGATTTTTGAGGCTAAATGATTAGATTATTAGGAACTTTTCATACCAAATGGTATCATCACTCGATACTAAAGGTTTCTCTATGAGATTTTAGGAAAATCTCAAAATATATTTTTTAGTAGTAGATTAGGAGACCTCCCGACACTAAAATTATTAGTACTGGTTGGGCTCTCCACCTATTACTAATGCCCAAGATTTTTATAATAGTTGGAGATCTCCTTCCGTATTTAGTACCGGCCATCAGCCGACCTGATACTAAAAACTTCTATTATTAACTTAGCCATGGATTTTTTCTCTGTTTTGACTGTTGCAGACAACTTTCAATGTTGGCTAAAATTAGAATAGGTATAAAAAAGAGTGGTTAAAAACCCACTTCTCTAGCAGTGTAAAAATGTGAAACTATGATTATGATTTGTGTTAAACGTCTATATTAAGTAGTCAACATCCATCAGAATTGGTGACAAATTAAATAATACTACTGACACTGGAAAAAAGATCAGATGTCAATGAACCACCATCCTTAATTGTTTTCAAAGAGGAGAAAACTGAAACCACAAGTACAACTTTCTGACCGCTATCAAGGTAGTACTGAAGATTGTCTTTCCTGCAACTTACATCTCAATGAGTGCGTGTAATTGTCACATAATACCGTCGCTTTTTGTGCCCATAGGCTCAATGCTGATTGAATCTCCAACCTTCAATTCCAGCGTTATTATTGGGCTCCATTCCCCTATGGTAGACAGATAACCAACCCCCACTGTCAATTCTACCTCCTCCCAGGTTTTACTCACCTTTCTTCTTTCTCAGAAAGAGACGCCTGATTTCTACCCTCTATCCATCGATCTAGCAAAGGAGATAAGAGTAGGATAAGACCCCAAGTCATCCTGCAATCGATCGCTGATAATGGCAGAAAAGACTAGCAACAATCGAATGAAGGCTCCTTTCTTGCTTCGTTTTTTTTACGAAACGTTCTTGGCGCCGCCTTTTGTTTCTGCCATGGTGTCATGTCAGCTAACAATTATCACGAACTAAGCAATCACTTGCTTACGCACTTGCAGTGCGGTACATGGCAATATCTGTATATTTTTATCTGTCAAGGAAATAGCAGGAATTCATTCGGGATCTTCTGCATTTCAGAAGACTAGTTAGGCGAAATTTCGTAACATCTTCATCTAGCGGCCCAGTACAACATGCTACAGTGTTCTTCAACAACAGTAAAATCGTACCAGTATTCCCTATAACCGTTAAATGCGAAGCGTATTGACAGTGCCCTTTCTGCGGTACTACCTCATTGTACTGTAGCAGTAAACACAAATCAATATTTATACAATGGTCCTCTCCTGTGTGCGTCGAATTGGATGACAATGATATAATTTTTTAAAATAATATTTTTTGAAAAATTTTTAAACTTTGTATAACCGATTCAAAAAATTATAAAACTGGGTAACTGTCGACCAACCATCGGTCGAACCAGATCACGTCAAACTGGTTCAGCCGACTATGGGCTGAACCAGGCCCCGCGCGCCCCCCACCCCACACCGCGTGCCCCTCGCACCGCCGCGCGGCGTGCCGCGCGCCCCGCCCCGCTCGTTCCATGCCCATGCGCCACGGTCCGCGCCTCCTCGTCCCTCGCGCCTCGCACGCACGCGCGCACCTGCTCATGCCGCATCATCCCCCGTGCACGCATGCGCCCGCTGCCAACTCCATTTAATGCACGTGGCGGCTGGGGTCACGGGAGGTGAGGTCGCGGGGCACGGGGCGGGGAGCTAGGCGGGAGGCGAGGTGGTAGGGCGCGGGGCGAGGGAGGCAAGGTGGCGGGGCATGAGAGCCGATGCGACAGTTGAAGGAAGTATACCCAAGAAAATTCCGGTTGATCGGAAGTTCCGATTTGGAATCGGAAGTTCCAATTATTTTCTTGACTCGAGTCAGAGAGCAAATGTTGCTTCGGAAGTTCCGATATGGTATCAGAAGTTCTGATGAGTTGGAAGTTCTGATTTAGAATCGGGAAAATTGTACTGATCGGAAGTTTCAATATGTGAATCGGAAGTTATGAGGTGGGCGAAAACATATTGGATCTGTTACGGTATCGTACTGGATTGAGAGACCAAAAATACCCCATCGGAAGTTCCGATCCACGATCGGAAGTTCTGACGTGGGTAAAATAGATTAGATCTGTTAGAACACAAATCGGTTGTAACCGATTTATTTGTTTCGAGATGTGGACGACCAAGGGCTCTCATCCCTATATAAATAGAGGAGGAGGTCTTGGAAGACAAGCAATTGCAAGTTTAGACCTAGCCACCAAGAACTCCTCTACTCCCTTTCTTGATCTCAAAAGTTGAGATTGAAGATCTCCCGTTCTCACGTGCAGTGCTAGCATGCCATCATGGGAAGTACTCCATCCCTGTACGTGTGGATACCGTGGAGGCGTTACTCCAATAGCGACGCTTGTGGACTTCATCACGTGAACAACTACGTCGTCTTTACCAATTGGATTGGTGAGGAATGGCCGGGATGAAGCGAGGATAGGTAAGGGCGCACTTCTTTAACATCTCCTTCCGCTGCACCTAGCGTGTCTTGTTCTAGAAGGTACCGATCTATGATATCGCACGCGTATGCTTCTTGGGCTTCGAGGCGATTTTTGAAATTTTTAGCTAGCGTAGCTTCCTCTTTCCCCAACAGTGGTATCAGAGCCTACGCGCGTAGTGTTCGATCTGGATCCCTCATGTATGGGGATACATGGTGGAAAAACAAATTATATCTATTTATGTCCGTGGCAAATCATAAGTTTCGATACTAATCGAATGTTCCGATATCGAATATTGATTTGGTACAGAGAGCGATTGTTGCTACCAGGAATTCCGATAATGCTCGAAAGTTCTAGCGGATCGGAAGTTCCAATGCTAGATCAGAAGTTCCAACCCACTCAAATTTGAAATTCCGAGCCTATTGAGCCAGGTTTTTCAGATCTAGAATCTAGTCACTTGTAGATTCTTCACCTAACTTTGTTTTGCAAATAATGTTGTGACTGTCATGGCCTTGGATAAATGTGATGTATGAGATGCATGCAATGTATGTAAATTAAATATGGCCTGCATTTCATGGTTATTTGCAGCCCAAGGCTGATGTAAAATTATTACGACTTGCATGTCATTTTCGCAGTGTTTCGACCCATGTAACTAGTATAGGCTATGCGAGATAGACTAGTACACTTCATGGAGGCCGAGAGCATGCACTCAATGGTGGGAGCCATAGAGATGGAGATCACCATGTGAAGAGGTCCATGCTATGGCACAATTAATATGATTGCCTGTGATGCTTTCTTATGTTCCTATTATAGTATTCTTGTATGTTTCGTGTGCGCTAGGGATGTTACCATGCCAGAATAGTTTTCTCTCAAAAAATTAAGTATTGATGCTCTTTCCAATAACTGCACCCATCAAGGATCTCGATCATCGATAGTGGGTCTACCAAAGTAGGGTGTTATCTTTTATCTTGATCAGTTAGGGCGAAAGTTGGACTTCTGCACGCATAGTATCAGTTTGTTTAACGGGGCTATCAAAATGGTTTTGGGCCTTGGATCATAGAATTGGCGTAGAGCATTAGATGATTCTCCAATGACAAGAGTCACATACGATGTGATTAGCAAAGCGTTGCTCACCTATGTCACCTACCTTCTAGCAGTGATGCCAAAACTCACTAGGAGTTAGAATGAATATGGATCTTGCGCCACTATTAGTCATTAGAGGGAAATTGACTGTTTTAAAATGGTGGAACATCTTTTATTGGATAGAAGATAAACATTGCGTAGTGCTAAACCTTGCATTAAATCTTTTGTAGATCATGGCACCAACTATTATGAACATTGTACTCTTTATTTTGCGATCGATTCATTTTGAAACAATTTTTATTGATTGGTTTAGAAACTTGAGAAGTGTTCTCAAGTGAAAGAAAAATGTTCTAGAGGAGTCCAATCATGATGAACAAGTTGACCAGAGGGCTTGTGAGAAGCACTCGAATGAGTCACTTAATGTAAGCTATCTCATACCTGCCTGTTTGACCTCTAAGCTTTGGAAGCAAGATGAGAACAAGAATGTCCATAATATGATTATGGGACAACAAGGCATTTTTGAAAGCCAACCTCGGGCTAAGAGGTATGGTACCTTAGTGTCCTTGTTTGTACTACAAGAAAATGATAAATTTTCGTCAGCTCAGATAACTTCCGCCGGCTTTTCTTAAAACCGACGAAAAAGATTAATTTCTGTCGGCTAGATCAAGCCGACGAAAGAAATCTTTAATTTCCGTCAGCTAGACGGCCGACAGCCGCCAGCTCCCACACCTCCCCGCGCCGACGGCTGCCACCCCATCGCCGACGCCCGCCAGCCCCCGCGCCTCCCTGCGCCGATGATTGCCACCCCATCGCTGATGACCACCAGCCCCCGTGCCTCCCTGCGCCGACGGCCGCCAGCCCCTGCGCCTCCCCGCGGCACCCACGCGCCTCCCCACGCCGACGGCCGCCACCCCTATCGCCGATGCCTATCAGCCCTCACGCCTCCCCGAGCTGACGACCACCACCCCCGCTCCGACGGCCACCACCCGTGCCTCCCCACGCTGATGACCGCCACCCCCTCACCGACGTCCGCCAGCCCACCGCCTCCCCCATGGTATGGTCTTCTCCCCCAACCCGTCTCATCCTCCGTGGTTAATCCCTGTAAATTTGGTTATTTGGATTGGAACAACAACATTTTTTCGGGGTTAAGTGCTGCCATTATTGAGCACACATGTCCTGAAATTATTTGGATAGATACATGTTAATTAGTACTTAGCAATGTGTAAATCACATTTTTCATTAGAACCATTGTCTGAAGTAAAGTGCAAATTAAGCACACATGTTGCTGCTATTTATATTGATATCATGATATGCCAATATAATGATTAATTGATTATTACTGGAGAAGTGGAGAATGGAGATTTATATGTTGTTTTTGTGCCAGAAGTTTCTGCTCTTAATGAGGACCCATGCAAATACATCTACTGCTTTTGTATTTGTCTATATTTGTGATGTGTTATCAATCAAGAATTGGACATATCTAACGCTCCAGCCTCCATTGTACATTCATCCATTCATGTGGGCATTTGATTTTGCTTCTTCAGGTACAACATTTCTCAAGGAAGACAATTTGCTATGAAGATAGCTCCTTTTATTCTGCAATTGCAAGAGTACATCTACTGATATCTTCTGTAGACTAGTGAAGCAGGAATGTAAAATTGGACTATGCATATACTGTTGTATATATTTCTGGATTCTTGATCCTTTCAGCTGAATTTGTATGAATGAGCTGAATTTGTATGAATGTGATAGTATAATGTGATTTGAATGTGACAATATACTTAAATTGTTGACTTTAAATATGAATGTAAATGTCTTGTATGAAGGTGAATGTGGATATAATTTATTATCGTGTAATGTGACAGAAAAAACAGAAAAAAACAGGAAAAAACAAAAAAACAAAAAAAATGTAATTTCCATCGAAACGCTTCCGTCGGCCAAATGCCGATGAAAGTTAGCTTCTTCCGTTGGTATTAGTCTAACTTCAGTTGGCTTTGGCCGATGGAAGTTCTTTGATTTCTTGTAGTGTTGCCTGCAAAACTGGTCAATGGTTCAGGAATTGCTAATTGGACTTGGAATAAGTTTAGAAGAAGAAGGGAAGTAGGACTTCCGCTTCTATTTCAAGTATAAATGTTATTGAAATTAATCTTACTACTCCTCCAAATTATTCATGGGTATTTGATACCGGGTCGATGATTCATACCTACAAATTGTTGCAAGGACTGAGTAGGTCAAGAAAGTGTGCAGTAGGAGAACTGGATATTCATGTCGGCAATGGTGCAAAGGTTGCAGCGTTGGCCGTTGGCATTTATTCTTTGTCACTACCCTTAGGATTACTTCTATAATTGAATAATTGTTATTATGTTCCAGCATTGGGCAGAAACATTATCTCTTCCTCATGTTTGGAGGAAGAAGGTTATGAGTTCATGATAAATAACAAATGTATTATATATGGTGTTTGTCCATTGGTGAATGGATTATATATTCTAAGTCTTGAGGATGCACATGTTTATAACATTAGTACTAAGAAATAATGACTCAATGATTTGAAACCTACCTACGTCTAGCATTGTTGTTTCGGTCATATAAATGAGAAGCCTGTGCAGAAGCTCCATAGTAATGGACTTTTGGAGTCATTTGATTTTGAATCATATGACACATGCGAGTCTTGTTTACTTGGCAAAATGACAAAGACACCTTTCACTGGATAGAGTGAGAGGGCGAGTGAGATATTGGCCATAGTACATATTGATGTGTGTGGTCCAATGAGTCACACGGTTAAGAATGGCTTTTAGTACTTTATCACTTTTACCGATGACTTTAGTAGATATGGTTATGTCTACTTTATGAGGCATAAGTGGGAGTCCTTGGAAAAGTTCAAGGAGTTCCAAAATGAAGTACAAAATTATATGGGCAAGACAATTAAATTTATACGATTTGATTGTGGAGGTGAAAATTTGAGCCTTGAGTTTAGTGATCATATGAAGCAGTGTGGAATTGTTCCACAACTAACTCCACCCGGCACGCCCTAGTGGAATGGAATGTCCGAGCGGAGGAACCGTAGCTTTCACAGTAAATAGAGTTCCATCTAAATCAGTAGAGAAGATGCCATATGAGATGTGGTCTGGGAGGCATCCTAGTTTGTCTTTTCTAAAGATTTGGAGATGTGAGGCGTATGTCAAATATTTGACGTCTGACAAGCTCACTCCTAAGTCTGACAAGTGCTTCTTTGTGGGGTATCCTGGGGAAACCAAAGGACACTATTTCTATAATAGAGAAGAGGGCAAAGTGTTTGTCGCTCGGAATGGTGTATTCCTAGCGAAAGTTTTCTCAAAATGAGTTAATGGGAGGACAGTGCATCTCGAAGAGGTTCGAGAGCTGCTGGAAGGTGTTCTATATCCCACTGAACAACAATATGATACACAAGGTGTTGTAGAGCCTGTTGTAGAGACGCTAGCCCCACGAAGATCCAAGAGGGTGAGTCACGCACCAGACCAGTACATGTTTTTGACCACTAGGTAACACGATGTATTGTTGTTGGACAACGATGAGCCCAATACCTATGCGGAAACATAGATGATTCCAGACTCTGAGAAATGGCTTGGATCCATTGGATCCGAGTTGGAGTCCATGCAAGAAAACTAAGCTTGGAACTTGATTGATCCACTCGATGGTGTAAAAACTATTGAGTGTAAATGGATCTTCAAGAAAAAGATAGATGTTGATAGAAATATTCACCCGTCACAATTGATTATGATGAAATGTTTTCGTCCGTCGCTATGTTTAATTCTATTTGGATCATCCTAGCAATTGCCGATTTTTATGATTATGAGATATGGAAAATGGATGTCAAGATGGCTTTCCTGAATAGAAACCTAAGTGAGGATGTGTACATGGCATAGCTTGAAGGTCTTGATGATCCGAGAAATGCTGGGAAAATTTGTAAGTTGCAGAAGTCCATTTATGGATTAAAGCAAGCTTCTCAGAGTTGAAATCTTCACTTTGATGAGGTAGTCAAAGGGTTTGGCTTCATCAAGAACAAAGAAGAGCCTTGTGTTTACAAGAAGGCTAGTGGGAGCTCAGTTGTGTTTCTGGTCTTGTATGTGGATGACATATTATTGATCGGAAATGACATTCCTTTGTTGAATGCTATCAAGACTTCACTGAAAAATAGTTTTTCGATGAAAGATCTTGGAGAGGCAGCATACATTTTGGGCATAAAGATCTATATAGATAGATCAAAGTGGCTAATTGGATTAAGACAAAGTATGTACATTGATAAGGTTTTAAAATGGTTCAAAATGCAGAATTCCAAGAAGGGTTTTCTGCCAATGTCACATGGTATTTCTCTTAGTAAGACTTAGTGTGTTGCGACACCTGATGAGCTAGAGAAGATGAGTGTGATCCTGTATGCCTCCATAATTGGATCCATCATGTATGTCATGTTGTGTACACGCCCAGATGTGTTATATGCTCTAAGTGTTATGAACAGATACCAATCGAACCTAGGTGAAAGTCACTGGGCGGTAGTAAAAAGTATCCTCAAGTACTTGTGAAGAACTGAGGAAATGTTCCTAGTGTATGGTGGTGAAGAGGAGCTCATTGTAAGTGGTTACACCGATGCTAGCTTTCAGACCGATAAAGATGATTCTCGATCACAATCTAGTTTTATGTTTTGCCTCAATGGAGGCGCAATGAGTTGGAAGAGTTCCAAGAAAGAGACGGTGGTCAATTCTACAACAAAAGCTGAGTATATCGCCGCTTCAGAAGCTGCGAAGGAGGCCGTTTGGATCAAAAAGTTTGTTTTTGAGCTGGGTGTTGTTCCTAGTGCGTCTAGTCTAGTGGACCTTTATTGTGATAATAGTGGTGCCATTGCGCAAGCCAAGGAGCCTAGATCACACCAGAAGTCCAAACATATACTTCGGCAATATCACCTGATCTGTGAGATCATTGAGAGAGGTGATGTGAAGATTTGCAAGGTGCACACGGATTTGAACATAGCGGATCCGTTGACGAAGCCCCTTCCGTAGCCTAAGCATGAGGCGCACCTCAGCTCCATGGGTATTAGATACTTGTGTGAGTGAGTCATGTGTATGTGAAAGAGGTTATTAGTGTCTATGCTATTGTGTGAGGATAATTGTTATCTTGTTCCTTGAATAAATGTCGTTTACATTTGATTAATGAGTTGATGACTTGTTATGTGAAACTATTTTTGTTATAACGATATTGTTCAAAAAAATCCCTGATCTTGTCATCATGTGGGACAGTGATGACACATAGATTAGCACATCTGACTTATTGATGATCACATTTCACAGATCATAGACATAGAGATGTCAAATCAGTGATGTGGACACATGTTGGTGAACATGGTGTTGGATAGACCCACTTGAGATACTGTTGGGATTTGTTGGGAGAAATTGCTTCACTTTCAGGACTTAGAGATTAACAACTTAAAGATTCGCTAAGCTTCGGAGCCGGTGGGCTCTTATTCGAAGGAGAAGGCATCAAGCCGAAGGGTGCCTCGATTCGAAGTCCGGAGAAGCCCCTCGCAAGATACGAAGGCTCCGAAGCAGAACGACAAGATTGATAAGACGTTTGGCTTATCCGTCTGTCGCGGATAACTTTACCCTTTTAACCCTGCTCCGGGTACCGAATAGTTTCCACTATGTCGGTTGTAATTTAGGGGTAATTAGGTCTTTTCCTTAGACATTTTTGCCTATAAATACCCCCCTCTCTACCCTGTAACAGGAATCGAAGACCCCGCTATTCAATACACGTATTCAAACTACTTGAGCTATTATCCAATACGGAGGCTTAAGACAGTTCTTAAACACGAACTCACTGTTTGTCCGTTCTTGATCTCAAAGAACCTGTTAGCGTAAACTTTTGCGCCAACAGTTGGCGCCGTCCGTGGGGATCAGTTCTAGAAGCTTGTTCTCTACTGCTGACTGCACTTCGAAGAGCACTAACGGAGGGAGCCTCGGAGTCCCAAGATTCCGCGCACCCTTTGGTAAGGGGCTTCTTAGTGCGGTTCAAAGGCTCTCGCTCGCCTTCCCAGATCAATCGAAGTCCCCAGTCTTCGGACCTCTCCGTGACTAGCTATGCCTCCGAAGCGAAGCCAAGCCTCGGGTCCCCTCCGAAGGTCCCCTCGGACCACAGCAGCCGGGCCCTGAACCGCTCCGACGATTCCCGAAGATACCGCTGGGCGTCGAGTGCCCAGAGGTCCCCGAGCTCCTCCTACGGTGCTCCGGACTGATTATGTCAGCTCCCAGGACCCGGAGCTGCCCTCCGATGAAGACGAAGACCTTCCTGGAACCGAGGCTACTCAACTAGCAAGGCTTTAGGAGGAAGTGGCTAGGTGGAGGCAAGAGGCCGCCGATCGCCTCCGCACTCAAGCCTCCACCAAAACTCCAGAAGGGCCTCAAGATGATGGTGCTCGCAATCTCCCAGAAGCTGCCCAAGTCCCGGAGGAGGCTGAGAACACATCTTTCGATGATGAGTCTCCGCTACATCCGGACTTGCAAAGAGTGCCCTTCGATCCCAGATTCAAGGCCTCGAAGCTGCACAAGTACTCCAGTGGGTCAGACCCTAGAGAGTTCGCCCGCTCATATGCCCTGACAATAGAAGCAAGCGGAGGGGTGCACAACACGATGACGACGTGTTTCCTCCTCGCTCTCGAAGGCATGGCGCTCCGATGGTTCTGGTCCCTGAAGCCAGGATCAATCAGGTCCTGGGAGCAATTAAAGAAGAAGTTTGTGAGCAACTTCCAGGGTACCTTTGTGGCCCCGATGTCCATAGGGAGTTTGTTCCAGGTGAAGCAGTGGGCGGGAGAAACACTCCGAGAGTACTTCACGCGCTTTGCCCATACCAAGTCACAGATTAAGGGCCTGTCTACCTCCTCTGTAGTCAACGCCGCCCGCGAAGGGGTGCTAAACCCCGACCTCCTCAGCAAGCTCCATCGGAAGCCGGTAACATCTATGGCGCAGCTGATGGCATACTTCGAACAGTATGCCAAGGCAGAGGAAGGTTGTCTTCGGTGAGCCGAAGAACCCGCACCTACCCTCCGAGAAGTTAAGACGGAGCCAGAAGCCTCGGCCCCTCCCCAACCCCCTCAATATAGCCGCTTCAACGAGCACAGGCGAGGGAAGAAACATTTCCGTTCGGAGGTGCTGAACATAGCACCCTCCGTTCCAAAGGTACCTGCCAGTTATCAGCAGGCACAAAACTTCAAGGCTGGAGCTCCGAAGCCTCAAGAGAGAGCAACTGGCAAGCGCCAGAGTTTTTTCTGTTGCGTGCATGGCGATAATAGAAGCCATGACACGAAAGATTACAAGGCAGTGTTGTCCCTTCGGGGCGATTACCTTGGGCGAAGTACCGGGAGGGGTACTTCGGATCGAGCCCCACCAACGGCACGGTCGGAGCCTGTGCAAATCGTGGCCCGAGCCGGTGTCCCCGAAGCCCCCATGCGACTTCCGGTGGCCAACATTATGCCACCACCAAAGCAGGAAGACCCTCAAGACCGCGGCAAACGAGTGGTCCTGCCCATCTCCAGAGGGGGGACCCTCGGGAGCATGTCCAAAAGGCAGCGGCGTGAATACGTTCGCGAGGTTGGGCACATTGGGACGTCGAGCTCCGCAGAAGGGATGCCGGAGTGGTCTCATGTGCCCATCTCGTTTACTGCCAGTGATGCTGCGGGGGTAAAGTTTCCCCATGCTGACCCCTTAGTCATTTCCGCAGACATAGCAGGGTGGAAGTCCGAAGGATCCTAGTGGACGGCGGAAGCTCCGCAGACATACTTTTCGTCCAGGCCTTCGATCAAATGTGCATACCTCGGAAGCATCTAGTTCCAGCGGCCCGGCCACTTCAAGGTTTCTCAGGACCTCCTCTCTATGCCCTCGGCCATATAGGCCTCGAGGTTGCTTTCGGAGAGGGGCCTTTGGCCAGAGTAGAAGAGGTGATCTTCGACATTGTCGACGCCCCTTATGCTTACAACGCAATCTTCGGGCGGGGGATGCTGAACCAGTTCAAAGCTATAGCGCATCACAACTATCTCTGTCTCAAAATGCCCACACAAGGTGGAGTTCTTACTATTTCAGGAGACCAAGCTATAGCCCAGAGAATTGAGTATGGGCACGACCAGCCGTTGGATCCCCGGCAAGTGCACAACGTGGTGGAAGGCACAGAAGAGGTGCCGGAGGCTTCGAACCCTTCAAAGGGGCTTTCCCTCAGGCCAAGCCCGAAAGGTGATGTCGAGACAAGGATAATTTCAAAAGATGGCAAAGAATATCCAGTACAGTTCAGCAAAGGGCTATCCCCGGAGATAGCTGCCTCATTGGAAGAAGTCGTCAAGCAAAATCTGGACGTCTTTGCCTGGACCGACGAAGACATCACCGGGGTGGATCAGAGCATCATCGAGCATAGCCTGCTCGTCAACCCGAAGGCCGGGCCAGTACGCCAGGGCTCCGCAAGCTGTCTGTAGAAAGAGCAAGCCTCGCCAAAGCCGAAGTAGAAAAATTGTTAAGGGCTGGCATCATCAAGGAGGTAGCCCATACCGAGTGGTTGGCTAACCCTGTTTTTGTAAGGAAGAAGGACTTGAACAAATGGCGCATGTGTATTGACTTTACTTCATTAAATAAAGCATGCCCGCGAGACCCCTACCCGATGCCCCGAATAGACCAGCTGGTGGATTCCACAGCCGGCTCCGAATTGCTAAGTTTCCTCGATGCCTACTCCGGATATCATCAAGTCTGGCTAAAGCGCGAAGACAAAGCCAAGACAAGTTTCATAACTCCTTCCGGGGTATTTTGTTATGTAAGAATGCCTTTTGTCTTGCGGAATGCCGGAGCCACTTTTTCACGTTTAATAGCTAAGGTTCTAGGTCACCAAATAGGCCGAAATGTCGAAGCCTATATGGATGACATCGTAATAAAAAGTGCTCAAAAGCACCAGCATAGCCTAGACCTAGCTAAAACGTTTGAGAGCCTCCGAGCATGTGGAGTACGCCTCAACCCTAAAAATGTATATTCGGAGCACAAGCAGGAAAACTGCTAGGGTACTTAGTTTCGAGCAGGGGAATCGAAGCTAGCCCAACGCAGATAAGTGCACTACAAAGAATGGCTCCACCAGGGAATTTGAAGCAGGTCCAGAAGCTAGCATGAAGGCTCGCAGCCCTTAGCAGATTCTTAGCCGGGTCAGCAAAGTGAAGTCTCCCAATTTTCAAAGCCCTAAAGGGGTCCGAAAGCTTCAATTGGACACCAGAATGCCAGAAGAGCTTTGATGACATAAAAGCATACCTCAGAAGCTTGTCAACACTTACTGTGCCCCTCCTAGAAGAAACACTCCTCCTTTATCTTGCAGCAACAGGCTCCGCAGTAAGTGCAGTACTGGTCCAGGAAGTTGAGCTTAAGGGAAAGCTGGTGCAGAACCCAGTTTATTTTGTTTCAGAAGCCTTGTTCGGAGCTAATATAAGATACTCCGAGCTCGAAAAATTTGCTTATGCCCTGGTAATGGCCTCGCGAAAGCTAAGGCATTATTTTTTGGCGCATAACCTAATTGTTCCTACCTCATATCCTCTTGGTGATATGCTCCGAAGCAAAGACTCTACGGGTAGGATTGGAAAATGGGCTGTCAAGCTAGCCCCCTTCGGAATCTCCTTCACGGCAAGAACAACTATCAAATCCCAAATCATAGCTGACTTCGTAGCAGAGTGGACTCCATCTGCAGTTTGGGCTTTGGAGGAGCCCTCCGAAGGTTTATGGACAATATTTTCTGACGGAGCTTATCAGGCATCTGGTGTCGGAGCTGGTGCGGTCATCATATCACCGTCAGGACAAAAGGCCATATATTCTGCGAGGCTCAACTTTAAGACCACCAATAATATCGCAGAATACGAAGGGGTCCTGATAGGCCTCCGAAAGGCAAAGGAACTTGGAGCAGCAAGGATAATAATTAAGACAGATTCCCAAGTCATCACATGGCATGTTGATAAGAGCTTTCAAGCAAAGAACCCGCGCCTAGCGCAATATCTTGAAGAGATCCGCAAGGCTGAAGCAGCATTCAAAGGATTCTCTGTTCGGAGCATCCCTCGGGCAGATAATCAGCTTGCCGATATTCTGGCAAAAGCTGCAACCGGAGCGGTGGACCTCCCGGAGGGGGCTTTCTACGAAGAAATAATGAAACCTGCAGCTAGTCAATTACCCTCCACAGAAATACTGTGCATTCCGGCTACAGATTGGCGGGCTCCGATTATGAATATTTTGCAAGGTAGCATAGATTCTTCAGAAGGTCCGGATGCCCGAAGATTGCAAGCAAGGGCTAGAAACTACAAGCTTGTCAACGTAATATTGTACAAAGCTGGTGTGTGTTCCCCTCTACTCCGATGCATCTCCCAACCCGAAGGCCAAGACATACTGCGGGAGATTCACGAAGGTTTGTGCGGAAGTCATCTGGCCCCTCGTGCTCTAGCAGGCAAGACACTTCGACAGGGGCTTTATTGGCCAACAATTGTGAGAGATGCAGAGGAGTTGGTTCGAACATGCCAAGGATACCAATGGATGGGCACACGAAGCCACCGTCCGCCAGTTCAACTTCAAGTTATTGCCCCGGTGTGGCCAATGGCTCGGTGGGGCATGGACCTCATAGGCCCTTTTACAATGGCAAAGGGTAGCTTAAAGTTCGCGGTAGTAGCAATAGAATATTTTTCAAAGTGGGTTGAAGCGAAGCCATTGACTGCTATCACTTTGAGGAATGTGCAGAAATTTTTCTGGCAAAACATTATATGCAGGTTCGGAGTGCCAAGGGAGCTAACCGTGGATAATGGAACCCAGTTCGAAGCTGACACATTCAAAGAATTTTGTGAAGAACTGGGCATTAAGTTATGCTTCGTTGCCGTGCGCCATCCACAGTCCAACGGAGCTGTCCAGCGAGCCAATGGGAACATCCTCTCCGGTTTAAATCGAAAGATTGTTGGGCTGGCCAAGGGGCTATGGGTCAAAGAGCTCCCCAAGATCTTGTGGTCCATTTGAACCACTCAAACCAGATCCACAGGCTTTACCCCATTTAGACTCCTTTTCGAAGATGAGGCCATGACTCCTACGGAGCTCAGGGGTGGATCCCTTCGTGTAGTGCAGCCCGGAGATGAAGATGGAAGAAACACTTCGCTGGACTTATCAGAAGAAACAAGGCTTCGAGTTGTCGCCAATCTGACGAAGTACCAGGGCCAAACAAAAACATGGTATGACCCGAAGATAAAGCCGAACGAGCTTAGACTAGGTCATCTAGTTTTGCGAAGTGTAATAGCACCGGGGAAGCTAGGAAATAAATGGGAAGGACCATATATTATCCTACGCTCAGGATGTCCCGGATCATTTAAATTAGCTAATTTAGAAGGGGAATAATTGAAACATGCATGGCACGCGGAGCACCTTAAGCGTTATTACGCTTAGGGGCTCTTGTAATCACTTGTAAAATTTCCTTTTCTAAATAAAAGCAGAGGGTCGAATTTTGTTTACTCTTCGAGTATCCCTTACTTCGGGTGGACACATCGGGAGGACGAAGATGCTGGCAGAGTCAAGCATCTTTCCCAAGACCCGGCCAGCAGCCTGCGAACCATGGGTTCGAGGGCTTCGCTGCCACCTTACGGATTCCAGGCTACGACTTGTTAGGATCCGTAGAAGAGTCTAAGGACTTTAAAAGAACAGATTTCTGGCCTCAGGACGCGAAGTATCTATAAAAGAGCCGAAGGTGGCCACCCTACGGATTCCAGGCTACGACTTGTTAGGATCCGTAAAAGAGTCTAAGGACTTTAAAAGAACAGATTTCCGGCCTCCGGGCGCGAAGTATCTGTAAAAGAGCCAAAGGTGGCCACCCTACGGATTCCATGCTACGACTTGTTAGGATCCGTAGAAGAGTCTAAGGACTTTAAAAGAACAGATTTCCGGCCTCCGGGCGCGAAGTATCTGTAAAAGAGCCAAAGGTGGCCAGCCTATGGATTCCAGGCTTCGGCTTGTTAGGATCCGTAGAAGAGTCTAAGGACTTTAAAAGAACAGATTTCCAGCCTCCGGGCGCGAAGTATCTATAAAAGAGCCGAAGTTGACCACCCTACGGATTCCAAGCTATGGCTTGTTAGGATCCGTAGAAGAGTCCAAGGACTTTAAAAGTTAAACAGATCCCCGACCTACGGGTTCGAGCAATCTGTAAAAGAGTCGAAGGTGACCAAGTAATAAGTTTTCGAGGCCCAGGCTAACGGGACACTTTAAAAAAACCAATCAAAGGTCCTAAGCGATAGATCTAACTTCGAAACTTACGAGGTAATAATATGGAAGTATGTTAGAAGAACCCTCTGAAAAGGTAAAGTACGAATATTAAGTGTGATACGAAGCATCAAGTTGTCCGACGCATCATTGTGTCCGGCGAACCCATTTGCACAACAAAGGATCCCCCACCCACAAGGAGGGGTAGGAGGGTAAAAAGCAAACAAGATACTTTCAGAACAATTCACATTAATTCGTCATACTTATACATCAGGAGAAGTTTTGGTCCAAGCCTAGGAAAAATCGAAGACCTTGTCGGCCTCTGGAGCTACCCCTCCGACTACTCTATCCTTCGGAGCTCGAAGCTGCCGGTTTGGTCCTTTTCGTCCGAGCACTTCTCTTCTTCTTCGAGGCTCGCAGTTTCTTTTGCTCCTCTTGAAGCTTGGCCCAGGTCAGAAGCCTTTCAGAGTTAACCTCCGCAAGATCTTTCGCCTGGTACTCCGAGTCAGACCAATTCATGTGTTCAGAAGACGAGGATGCCTTCTCTTTCTCCTCTTCCTTGATATACGCTAAGACCTCTTGAAAAACTTCAGGGGGTATCTCCCCTTTGTCTCCACGAGGAACAGAGAAGCGAGAGCGGCGGTAAGGCCTTAAGCTCTCGAGGCTTGCCCACTCCGTCCGGAGCCCTTTAGTAAAATCCAGTATTTCGAGGTCAGGGTTCGAAGGGCGTGACAAAACCTAAGTGAACAAAACACCCAAACAAGCTTTTCATTTATAACTTTTCATTAATGAAAGGAGCTTTACAAGAGTTTGTATACATGATTGCCCTAAGAGCTAGACCTGTGGGTCGGTTGGTGGAGCAGGAGGTGCTGGAGCTGGCGAGGTAGGAAGCGGTGGCCTTGTTTGTGCCTGCTTCTGCCGACGGGCCTCGTCGATCCAAGCTTTGGCCGCAGCCTTGTGGTCCATCTTCCATGTCGACCGGAAGGCTTCCCAGGCCAAGGCTACGTCCGAAGATGGGTGTTGCAGGTCTTCGGAGGCGAAGCTTCCAGGGATCGAACCCCCGACTGAAGCGAGGGGGATCTGAAGGGCTTCGAGGTGGCGAAGAACTCCAATGCCGGCGCACTGACCGGAGATCTCTCCGTACCAGACGTCGGAGTTCATCATCAACGACGCCACCACTTGGATCCTCTTCAGCTTCCGATCGAGCGGTTCACTGGTAGCCGTAGAAGACGAAGGGCACATAGTGCCAAAATATTCCAAGGTACCCTGAAGGGCGTCCAAGGTACGTTCTACCGCACTAGCGTTCTTCTTCTCTGCCGCCTCCAACCCCGCAGCAGTAACAGCCACTTCGGCCACTTGGAGCATCAAGGAGCTCTTCTGGGCCATCGCTTGATTAAGGGCTCCTTGGAGCTCCACCAGCTGGGCGCTCGAAGTGGCCGCCGATTGCCGGAGCTTTTCCACCTCTGTTCGAAGAACTACGCGCTCGGCTTCAGCCTCTTGGGCCGAAGCATGGAGTGCATCATTATCCTGCCTCGCTATTCGGAGGGCTTCGTCGGCCATAGCTCTAGCCCTCCGTTCCTCTGAGGCTTCCTCCTCCAACCGAAGGGATCTTTCGTCGGAGCCTTTGAGGGCGGTTTGGAGGGTGATAACCTTCCTTTTGAGTCGATTGGTTTCGACTTCATTGGAAGTCGCTGCCGCTCTAGCAAGGACGAATTGCTGCAAAAAAAAGGAACAAGTAAGTACCGGGTATTTACAATTACTAAATTAGAAGTGGTTGTGGTGCTTTTCATACCTGAAGGGCAGCCCTTTCAAGGGCCATGTTGAGTGCCGGAGCCCTAGCTTCGCTCAGAGCAGAGACCAGGTCCGAATTGGCAATATCCTGGCTCTTCACTGCCAAAGGCTCCAGGAGCGCTCGGAGGCCTGTCCGGTGCTCCAAGAACGGAGCCAGCAAAGGGAGCCAAGACGAAGCTTGGCGATCATCCGCCGTGGCCTCCTCCTCCGAATTGCTAGCCGAGGTCGTCGTTGGGCCAGGGGAAGGCCGAGGCTAGACATACTCTTGCCCCTCCCCGGCACGAAGGCAGGCGCATCGGCTAAGGCGGGGGTGGCCCTTTCTTCGGAGGCTACCCCTTCGACCAGAGCCACATCAGCAGGGGCGACCTCGGCCACCGGAGCCGCATCAGCAGGCACGACTTCCGCCACCGAGACTGGAGCATCCAAGGGAGTCGAGGTGTCCATCGGAACCACGACCGCTGAAGAAGTTGGGACTTCGAGCGCCGTCGGAGCTTCGTCACCCTTCGAGGTACCTACAGTATCAAGATATTAGATAAGCATTTGCGAGCAAAGATTGTTGCAGGTGCCGACCAAGGTAAAAGCTTCATAGCATAACTTCAGAGGACCCGTGAGGCAAAATTGTCGGATCCTCCAGGACTTCGTACATCTAGAGGATATCATCGATGTCGTCTCCCGAAGTACTCTCTGGCGCGTTATCCGCTAGGGGCTCGACTTCCGCCATGATCACCCCGGTTATAGGTGAGTTGGGGGTGGTTGAGTCCGACTCCAAGTTTACAACAGCGGGCACGGGGGTGCGTGATGGGTCTACCTCCGCAACCTCCTGAGCAGAAGCTTCGGCTGGGACTCCCGCTGCATATTCGTCGCCCTTCAAGAGATAATTCTCGAAGGTCGCCGCCAGTTGGGCATTGGAGTCCTCGGACTCCTCCGAGGCCGAGCTCTGAACGTCCAAGGACGAAGCGGAGGAAGAACGAGTCAGCTGCGGAGGGATCTTCGCCACCTTCTTCTTCTTAGGCGGCGTCTTGCTGGCTTTCTTGGGGGGATCCGCGACAGCCTTCCATTTCCGAGGGGCTGCTCCGGTCGAGGTAAAGTCTGGTAAAGGAGGGGGCGCCATCCCGAGAGCTCCCCACACTCTGTTGGAGCGCTCCCAGCTCCCTACCAGCTCCAGCCTCTTCTGTCGTTCTGTCACCGTAGGGGCTCCGAGGACCCGTTCGGTGGCCCGAGCTATGTCTTCTGGAGCTAGTGCCAGTGGAGCCACTGGAAAAAAGGGTAACATGTTATAAGTATGTTATTTTCATCATATAACACATTACTACAGGAGTTTAAGTCTTACCTAGGGTTCGGAGATCACCCTCCGAGGCCTGCTGAAACACTATCGGCCAGTTGGCCCTAAGGGGTGGAATCTGGAGGGCGACGAACTCTTCAGCGAGGTCACGCATGATCAAGCGGCGCGCCACCGAGGTCAACAGCCCTAGCCGCGTGGAGAGCAGGCTAGGGTTCGGAGCCACCTCCGCCTCCTTCCTGAACCAGATCTCCTGGAGAGGCCCTGCGAGGGGGGAGTCCTCTCCAACTTCGGCGTAGAACCACCGAGGATCCAGTTGGTGTACCACCGATCGTTGATGGCCTTCGCGAGAAAGTGTTCGGCGTGCTCCCTCCACAACTGGAAGTTGACGCTGCCGAAGGCTGTTATCACCTTGGAGTCCCCGGGCCCGTCCTGTGGCTTCGGCTGGCAAATAGCTTCGTGTGTGGCAGCGAAGATCTCCGAGCGTCCTTCGCACCCTTCGACCCGGAGCACCCACTCGAAGACAGCTAGGCGGGCGACGACATTGGGAGATAATTGAGGAAGAGTGATGTGAAACAGGTCTAGCACCTCTATCAAGAAGTCAATGGCCGGAAGTCCCAAGCCCGCTTCAAAGAATGCCTCGAAAACCACCACTTCTCCGCTTCATGGCCTCAGAGTTGATTCCGACCTGGGGACTTGAGTTCTCAGTCTGGCCCCCAGCTTTCCTTCCACGGCCTCCTCAATAGACTCGGCGGTGCTCGTAGACTGGCCGATGAGGAAGCTTTAAGGAATCTTCTTCTTGGACGGCGGGCGGAGCTCCCGAGGGTTTTTAGGCCAGGCGTCGCCCGGAGCCCCCGCCATTGCTGCCGCAGCCGAGGCGGCCCACGCTTGCCTCTGCTCCAAAGTGCTCACCGCCGCCTGAACGGTGTGGCTAGTCCTCGCCATTGCTCGGTGGATTGGGAGAATGTGAATATTGGGGGATGAGGAAAGTGAATCGCAGGTGCTGAGAACGGTAAAAAGTTTCGGGTAACTTCTAATCTTCCTTTTATAACCGTCCGTTGGCTGCTACGCTTCGATCGCAATCACACTGCAGGTTCGACTTCCGCCACTGGCAGGTGGGTCCAGAAAGTGGAATGGCGAGAAACTGCCGTAAATTTTGACCATTACCTTTTACAGGGCGTAACGACTACTTACGCTGTAACGACTATAACCAAACGGCTCCCCACGACGTTTGCGCTTTGGAGCGGTACTCCTTCTCACGATGTATTCACACCGCGTTGAGCTCGGAAAAGGGGTCCGAATTCTTTGAGTCCGAAATCCTCCGAAGGACCGTAATATGTTCTAATTTTCTATAAGTCTCAGAATATGAAAATATTCCTTGTGTATACTGCCTCCCTTTTGTACAGGTTAAATCCGAAGAGGCGTATTCGAGGGGCTACTGTTGGGGGAAATTTCTTCACTTTTAGGACTTAGAGATTAACAACTTAAAGATTCGCTAAGCTTCGGAGCCGGTGGGCTCTTATTCGAAGGAGAAGGCATCAAGCCGAAGGGTGCCTCGATTCGAAGTCCGGAGAAGCCCCTCACATGATACGAAGGCTCCGAAGAAGAACGACAAGATTGATAAGACGTTTGGCTTATCCGTCTTCCGCGGATAACTTTACCCTTTTAACCCTGCTCCGGGTACCGAATAGTTTCCACTATGTCGGTTGTAATTTAGGGGTAATTAGGTCTTTTCCTTAGACATTTTTGCCTATAAATACCCCCCTCTCTATCCTGTAACAGGAATCGAAGACCCCGCTATTCAATACACGTATTCAAACTACTTGAGCTATTATCCAATACGGAGGCTTAAGACAGTTCTTAAACACGAACTCACTGTTTGTCCATTCTTGATCTCAAAGAACCTGTTAGCGTAAACTTTTGCGCCAACAGGATTGTTATTGTAATGTGCCATCAGTTGTCATCTCAAATGGTGTACCTGCAGAGTCTTTGGACCTGAGATAGTCATTTGATTCCAGAATGCGTAGTGACACACTTAGATATTTTCTAATGCTATTCTGTAATAGGGTAGTAATAAGGGTTGTTTTCAGGTGTGTTATGAAACATGTCTTGAGATATGAGTGGTCAAGATGGAATTTACCCCTCCTAATAACAGGAGAGACATCTCTGGGCCCCTCGAGGTATTGGATTGGAAAAGTGCATGGCCATGCCATTATTACTAAAGAGTTAGTCGTGATTTGAATCTGATACTTGTTCAAGTGAAAATGTCGAGCTATCCAACAAGGGTGGCACGAATCTCGCCTTGAGCTTGAGGGATGTCGTTTAGTAAAGGGACTGGTTCTTGCGTATATCACAGGTTTAGTGAAAATTGATTTTGTACACTTCCAGGGGTGAATATGTGCTGCTAGGTACCGCTATTGATTAGTGAGTCGGAAAAAGTTTCTGGTGAACAACCGTTGGTGTATGAACCTATCGGGTCACACACTTAAGGGGATGGATTGAGAAAAATGAAAAGAATTGGTTCTTCTGCAAGTGGGAGATTAAAGGAAGTATGCGCAAGAAAACTTCGATTGATCGGAAGTTTCGATTTGGAATCGAAAGTTCCAATTATTTTCTAGACTCGAGTCAGAGAGCAAAAGTTGCTTCGGAAGTTCCGATGAGCCAGAAGATCCGATTTAGAATCAGGAAAATTGTACTGATAAGATGTTCTTATATGTGTATCGGAAGTTCTGAGGTGGGCGAAAACAGATTGAATCTGTTACGATATCGTATTGGATTGAGAGACCAAAAATATCCTTTCGGAAGTTCCGATCCAAGATCAAAAGTTTCGATGTGGGTAAAATAGATTGGATCTATTAGAACACAAATTGGTTGTAACTGATTTGTTGGTTTCGAGATGTGGACGACCAGGAGCTCTCAACCCTATATAAAGAGAGGATGAGGAAGTCTTGGAAGACAAGCAATTGCAAGTTTAGACCTAGCCACCAAGAACTCCTCTCCTCCCTTTCTTGATCTCAAAAGTTGAGATTGAGGATCTCCCATTATCACGTGTGGTGCTAGCACACCGTAGTGGGAAGTACTCCATCCCTGTATGTGTGGATACTGTAGAGGCTTTGCTTCAATAGCGATGCTCATGGACTTCATCACGTGAACAACTACGTCGTCTTCACCGATTGGATTGGTGAGGAACGGCCGGGATGAAGCGAGGACATGCAAGGATGTGCTTCCTCAACATATCCTTCCACTGCACCTAGCACGTCATGTGCTAGAAGGTACCGATCTATGATCTCGCACGTGCATACTTCTTGGGCTTTGGGGCGATTTTTGAAATTTCTAGCTAGGTAGCTTCCCTTTTCCCCAACAGTAGTTGCGTGCGGGCGAGCGGGGCACGGCGTGGGCATGGGCGTGTGGTCCAGCGCATGCGGTTGAAGTCGCGGAAGGCGTGTGGGGGCATGACACGAGCATGGGTGGGCAGGCCAATGGGCCATGACTATTTTGCCCGATGGATGGCCGAACCAGGGCCACGTCAGCCTAGTTCGGTCGACGGGTGCCTATTTTTACAAATTTTTGAATCAGCTACAAGGAATTGAATTTTTTTTACAAAAAATTATCCATGGATAACTCAATGCAAGATGACGTGTCGGACCAAAACCATTGTTGCTGCTAACATAAATTGTTGTGGCCTCCCTGTCTTGGCCCAAACATGCATGGATCATATTTGGTCACACAAAGTGATTTGTTGTTTAAGTAGACCTATGCCATTGCTGGTGACTTTGAGAAGCATATCATCATGTAGTAATGAGAGACACGAAGGCGATGCTTAGGACTGGGAAAAAAATTACCTGAAACGGATTAACCGAACCTAACTGATTTAACCAAAATAGTCAACTAAATCGATTATCAATTCGGATAAAAAACTAGCGATATTCGGTCATCGGTTTGGTTTTGAGGTGTAGTTAACCAAATTAACCAATTTAACTGAATTGATAGCTAGCTTCTCCGATGTGGTTAACTGATTAACCGATTTGTTAGGTGCAATTAACTGATTAACCAATTTATGAGGTATAGTTAATCGATTAACCGATTTGTGAGGTGTAGTTAACCGATTAACCGATTGTAAATTGTATATGCATAATCTATGTAGATGTAATTTGTTGTAGTTTATGGTTAACCGATTAACCTATTAGCCGAACCAATTTAACCGAAACCGAATTTGATCGGTTATTATTATTGTTTAAGAAATTTCGGTTTCCATTTTGTTATAAACGAAATTATTTTAACTGAATTAACCTAATGCCCAACCCTAATGACACTACTAAAATATACATTTTTATTGATGAGTATTTTACTATCTTCATACATAAATGTATAATTGATTGTGATATTATGTCTATAAAATATTGATTTTTTTATCAACCTATTGAGGATATCGGTCCTTAACAATCTATTTATATACACTACCAAAAATCAGGTGAAGGCCAGAAAACATTTGACAAAGAATACTTGACAAACCCTTTTATCATACACTCGATACCCGAGTGCTAGACGCGGTCTTCGACAAACTAAAGTGCCTAAAAGCTAGGGATGGCAATCGTCTCCATTTACCTATTTACCCAAAGTTAAAAACCCTACTAGGGTTGGGTTTGTTCCCAATTTTATACCTGCGGGTATGTTATCGGGTAAAAACCTATATCCAACGGATAAATGGGTATGGGTATTGTTATTCACTATACATACCTGCTTTAGTTGTTTACCCGTTTAACATTACTATATAAATAAAATCTAAATGCTAACCCTACCTACTCCACCCATCCTCTCCTAGCCTCCACTCTCCCCACCCCTACTATCTAGTCACCACACGCTCTCTCCCCCTCAGTCTCACGGTGTTTCTCCCCTCCTATCCCTCACATAGTGCACCTCCTCCTCCCCTCCCTCTAGCAGCGGCTAGTGGCCAACGGCTAGCGCCGTCCCTCTCGATGGACACACTATCGTGTCAACGGTGGCCCCACCATGGCCCTATCACTACCGCCCTACAATGGCCCCTCCCCTCTCCATTAGTCCATTATCCATATCATTCAACACCGATGACACCGCCTTTCCCATACAACTGTCTAGCATTGGCGGCATGCCCCTACCTTGTTAGCGTCCCGCATTAGTGGAGCTACACCCTCCTCGGCCGATGGCCCAAGCCGCCCCTTCCCTTGCCCCTATCGGTGGCCCGTGCCATCCACGGCCCTACCGATGGCCCATGTCATCCACTCCCTATGCCAATATCCTAGATATATCATCACCATAGCTAGATCCATTGTTGGCCCCTAGGCGCTGGCTACACTGGTTGTGCCAGTTGCCAGGCCTTGGCTGCGCTGACAGCAACCCAACTCTAGTACTTCAAACCTTGATTTGCTTTGATTAATGTTTAATTTCTATTGCTAAGGAGATAATGTGTTGATTTTGATATATGTTTTTGCTAATTGATATTATTATATTCGTGGGTACATGGGTATACCTGTGGGTACACGACATCCGCGAGTATCGGGTATAGGCGCAATTTTTTACCTATCGTGGGTAAAATATACAAGTTTGGGTACGAAATTTTTTCACGGGTACGGGTATAGGTATGCACTACCCATACCCGTGGCACCCGATTACCATCCTTAGTTAACGGGTATGGTTAAGTCCAATCTTGGTGTTGCGGTAGTTTGATAGTATGGATGCATTCTCTAGTATGCTAGATTTAGTTTCTATCGGAGTACAAACCGATATATTATCTCTAATTCCACGTTATACTTCATCGATGTTGGGAGTTATTCATTGGCCTTTGTGTGCGAGGCTATTGACACCATAATTTGGTAAAAGCTAGGGCCCACAAAGGATGTCATACGGTCAATTTAAGTCAAAGAGGTCCGGTCAAAGAAAGTCAAAGAAGCCCATCCATGACGTATGAACGATTGGATAGGAAGAGCCGATGGAGATAAGAGCGAAAAAGAGATGAAGATTATCCAGAATCAGTTAAGATAGGATGCTTGGACGACAAGTCTCCGGACTATAAATATGTACCTTTTAGGTTATGTTAAACACACAACTTTGTCAAACAACTACTCGGCGCATTGCCACCCTTGGCTTCGAAGGTTATCCCGGCAGGATTCGACACTCGGAGCTGGGCTGCATCATTTTGATCTCCGGCGAAGAGGTGAGTCCCGCCACCCCTGACATCCGTATCGACTAGGTTAGTATCCTCACAGCTGCATCAATTTTGATCTCTTGAGGAGAACGTCGAAACAGTATAGTCGTCGGTTGTTCTTGGCATATTAGCTAGGTCTAAGGCTGCATCAGATTGATCTCTTAGATTGATGTGATCTAGGTGTGATAGTTTGAGTCTTTATCGGTTAAGTCTGACATCTCTTGCTATTGTATATTTTTTATGCTTTATAGTGTTCTTCTAAATAAAGCATGCCCGATACTTTGACATATTATTAAGATCATCGTGATTACACTACTACAACGCAACACTGTAGCGGCGGACAAAAATGTACTGTAGTGGTGGGCAACCAGTCCGCCACTGCTCTAACGCCACTACTAACCCTAGTTAGCAGTGGCGGGCACTCGTCCATATATAATAGTTCTTCACGAAACCATTTTTCAACAAGTGAAATCGTATGGTTTCATGATCTGAACATGGATACATCGCTTCGTTTTTACAAACTTTACAAGTACAATATATTGCCGCTTCACTCTGACGGGAAGCATATTGTGCAACAACTTTAGTAAATTTAGTTACTCTGTTAAAATATGCCACCACATCTCCATCATTGGACAAGTACATCCAGGACCTATGCTCCATCTAAAACATATATATTATTTTAAAAAATATTAATAAATTCATTATTGTTAATTTTAGTAATTTACAAATTGAAAATATATTGATTTATCTCTCATAACAACATTAATTAAAAATGCTTTAATTCAAACTATGTATTAAGTAGAAAAAATTATTAAATAAATTAACTACATTGGTTTCTCTCTCCAAACAACATAACTCTAGATCTATAATCATAAATCAAATTAAAAAAGAGATTAAAACGACGTAAAAATGTATACAAGTGATGAATAATTGTGAGGAAGGTCATATTTCTTCATTTGGGAGAAAGAAACACTATAAATGGAAGAATATTTGAAAATTTCTATTCACAAATCCTAAATTATTAAAACGCTAATAACTCATTATATACATGATCAAATAGAAAATAAATGTGATATTCGGCACGGATTTACCTCCTAGAAAGAAATCCTTCAAAAGAAACGAAAACAAAGCCTCCCCCTCTTTTTCTAGATTTTTGTCGCCATTGTACGACCAAAATGCGAACTCTGGTAGCCTCGGGCTCGGGGAGGAAGAAGTTGTGTATTTATAGTCACAATAGTAGTGGCGGTCGCAAATGATGTCATCAAATCATTAGTGGCAGACAGCGTAGCAGTGGCGGGTAGTTTTCTGTCCGCCAATACTAGTGACACTAGTAGTGGCGGTCGGTGCTGACGTCAGCACCGACCGCCACTACTAGTGGTGGTCGCTGGCGTGGCAGCGCTTGGAACCACTGTAGTGGAGGGCCTCTAATAGCCCGCCACTACAGTGTTTTTGCCTAACGCCACTACAGTGGTGGTTTGTAGTAGTGTTATCTACTATCTTGGTTGGGTCCGATCTAGTTATTGTGATTATTTTTATGATATAGACATGTTATCTTGTGCGTTATTTCTGTCGGAGTACAGCCGGTAGGTTATCTTCAATTCAGAGCCATATCTTATTTGCCATCGGAGAACGTCCATCGGCCCATACATGTGCACTGCCCATCTCATCGACCGATGGAACGTTCTCCGGATCGCTCAGGCCATGGTCATAGGCCCTATGGCCGATCGGCATAATACTTCATGATTTTTCTATCCTTACTACGGTCATCGGTGCGATAGCCGATAGGCCATACTACTGATCATCTCTTCCTGTTTAACCTTTTCAGTTGTAGGGTCAAACTGATTGGCATGCCTTGAACCCTTTTTTCTGAGAATGTAGGACCTGCACTGGAGTTAAGAAGATCTCCCAGGCCACACGTGTGAAAAAGTGTGACCAAAAAACACACCAACATAGGCGTTATCCGCATGTCCATCGACCTAGTGGGATGTTATATGCATCGACCGATGGCGTAACCAATCCCGATGGTCCGGCTTCTCTATCAGCTTAGTAGCCGATGAGCACCGGTTTTTATGGTTATCTCTTACCACCATAGTCATCATCTCGATAGCCGATTGATGTTGCTACTAATGTTTTTATTTTTTCTTATTAGTTGCAGGGTCAAACTGATTGGCACCCTCAGAACCTTTTGAGGAACCATGTTGAAGAGCATGGGTCTTATAGCTCCAGATGTGATGAGTGATTGTCAATGTAAGTCAAAGAGGAGACGTGAAGAGAAGATGATACCTGCCGTGTCTGGGGCGCGTGTGACTCAGGTACACGGGCAGAGAGCGACAGCCAGGCAGAGGAGCTGCGGAGTCGGGCTGGTTCAATCCGAGTACATGGGCTAGGAGCGGCAGAAGATCCACTGGTCTATTGACCGGGATTGACTCAGGTACACAGGCGGCGAGCGATTGTCGGGCTGAGGGAGGTGCAGAATCAGGTCAGCCCAATCCGGGTACCCGGTGCGAAGACGGTGGACGCTTTGTCAGTTTCGGCGCAAAACTGACAACTGATGATTATCTTTATTTAGGATTTGAATATTTAGCCTTTAGGTCCACAGTCATTGTTATTCGAGTCAGTTAAATATTCTAAGGTAATTTTAGTAATTTCCAATTTTATTTTTAGAGTCAGTGTAATTTACCCTAGGGGTAAATTAGTCTTTTCACTTTATTAGTGTGCTACCTATAAATAGGCCCTAACCCCCTAGGGTTAGGGTTGACTGTTTTTTCGCAATTAATCTACAGTCCAGTTACAATCAATCTATGGTTCTTCCGCCGCCACCGTATTCTATTTTTGGCCGCTAGATTTTTTCTCCGGTCGTTGCGTGAGCCAGGGCGCGCCAGCCTTTGGCTTCTCCGACGGAAGGCTTGTGGCAGCAGCAATCCGAGAGTAGATCATAACGCGTCAGTGATCCTTCACCTCGGGAAGCACGGTGGCAGAACAGCGCCGCGCATCATAGCAGCGCAGGAAAAGCGAGCGGCCAGGGGCGCAGCTTGCAGCAGCATAGCGTCAGCCTTTTTGCCTTGGAAGGTACGGTGCAACAGGGCACAGGCACTGGGATACTCGGTGTGGCATGCAGAGCCTAGCGCTAGCTGCATGCAGTAGGCTGCTGCAACTAGGGCCTAGGCGCCTAGTGCATGGCGACACAGCTGAGCTGCCTAGCCCTGCCAGCAATATTTGGCGTAGGTGCATGCTTTGGCTCTGAGGCAGGCGCTTGGACGGACGGCGTGTACAAGACTCCACGGCACGGCGCACGCACATTAGTTTTTACCATCTAATCTCCTATTTTTCAGCTAAGTTGATTTATTAGCATGCAAATCTGGTTAGTAATTTCGTGATTAATTTTTGACTGCTAAAACCTTATTAGTACTCGCATATTATTTATTTAAGTATTTTTAGTCTATTCGTATAAAAATAAAAAAATATTAGTCACAGTAATATTTTTCGTTCTAGATTTACGTGCAATATATTAGTTTTATTTCTGAATGATCCATGTTTTTTATTCACTTCATTAGTACTTTATTGTCAGATTGCAATATGAATATTTATTGATATACCTAGGTGTTTTCATGTGCACATCAAGTAATTATTAAAAATTTTGAGAACACTTTTTATTTACTGCAGTTATTCTTGTTTAGTTTAATTTATTTTTAATATCATTGTTGATATCTTTTTAATTAGGACTCTGGTTATTTTTAGGTTAGACAACTTTAGTTCCTGTGATCTTCTTCGCTACTGGTGTTTGTCTGTCGAGGTGCGTTGGGTGTTGAGATTAGACCTTTGATTCGAAAGAATTTTTTAGGCGCCCATTCACCCCCCTTTGGTTGCTACTTTCGGTCCTACAAGTGGTATCAAAGCAAGGTTAGGGTTTTTCCATACCTTAACCGGTTCTAAACCCAAGTAGTGATCATGACTTCCTCTGGTAAAGTCTCGTCCCTTGAAGCTTTTGGCTACACTTATTGGAAGACTCGCATGAGAGCCTATTTTATGAGCCAGAGCTCGGACATTTGGGATATTTGTGCTCACTTTACTTTTACTATACTTCCTGTTGCTGAGCGCACTTCTCCTGATATAATTGCCCAGCATCAGAACAATAGCAAAGTGGTGAACATTTTATTTTCTAGTTTAGGTCCTAGTGAGTTTGAGCGTGTTAGCCATCTCGACACTGCTCGAGAGATCTGGGCTACCCTCTAGGCACACCATGAGGGGACACCTCAGGTCAAGGCTAGGCTCTATCAAACCTACCGGCGTGAGTATGAAAATTTCTCACAGAAGCCGGGTGAGACTATTGAGGCTTTGTTTGGTCGTTTTCAATCGATCATTAACAAGTTTCAGGCCAACAAGGCCGAGCGTGATCAGCTGGTCTCAGATCATGAACAGGCGCTCAAGGTTCTTCATACCTTGGACCCTAAGATCTGGGAGATCAAGGTTTCTTCTATTGTTGAGAGTGCTTCCTATGATACCTTGACTGTCGTAGAGCTTTTTAGTAAGCTCAAGGCCTCAGAGGTTGATATCCAGTTGAGATCAAATCTTACTGGTTTTGGCTCAAAAACCCTGGCCCTTGCGACACCTTCTGCTAATCCTACTACTTTGAGTTGTACTGTGTTTTATTTGATGTCTATCTCCAAGGATCAGCTTGATTCGCTAGTAGATAATGATCTATGTCTGTTTAACAACCGGGTGCATCGTGTCTATGATAAACGAATGCTTAAAAGACATGGCACAAAATCTGGATGCTGTGAGTGTGGTGATCTAGGTCATTTCATTGCCGACTGCCCCAAGCGGAAGAGTTACAAGAAGGGAACCGACGGTAACTCCTACGACTTCGGCAAGCACGACAACTCCACTTTCACAAAGGGCAAGCCCAAGACAAGATTCTTTCGAAAGGCTCTAAAGGACTACAGGCGTGAGAACAAGAAGCGAGACAAGGCCTTCTTCGCCGAGATGGAGAAAAGCTACTCCAAGAGGTCTTCGTCTTCCTCCTCGTCTTCAAGTTCAAGTGATGAAGAGATTGTGATCAAGAAGGGGAAGGACAGGGACGATCCGGTGGGCCTCTGCTTCATGGCCTTTGGGGACAAGCCAAAGAGTCGCTCGCGTCACAGCCGAAGACCCCGCAAGAGCTTCTTCTCAATGGCTCTTGGGGATAAGGAAGAAAAGGGCTCCTCCGACAACTACGATGACGACGACGATGAAAAGGTATCTTCCTATGAACAAGAAGTTTTTAATTTGCTAGAAGAGAACCGTCCGGAGTTGAAGTATCGGGAGAAACTGCTTAGAGGGTCTAAAAAGAGGATAGACGAGCTTGTCATGGCAAATGGCAAGATTGAGAGTCTGTCTTCTTCCCTTTGCTTGGGTGGTAATAGTGAGTGCCCTAACTGTGAGGTGTTGTTGTGTGACTTGATGACTCTGAAGTCCAGGTACACAGAGAGGGTAGATTAGAGAGACACTATGGCCACTGAGCTTGAAAGCGCTCAACTGGAGCTAAAAGATGCTCATGCCACAGTGGTCATGCCCTGTGTAGACTGCCCATCCCATTTAGCTAGTATAGCTGAACTGAGAGACAAGAGTGATGAGAAGGTGGGTGAGTTAGCTAGAGTGAGAGCTGAGTTGGAGCAGACTAAGCTAGAGCTTGAGACCTTGTCAGTTCCACCCACTGTTTGTGAGAACTGCTTGTCCCTGAGATTGGAGCTGATCAAGCTAAAAGCTGAGAAGTCTGTCGAAGTTGATAGAGAGTGTGAGATCTGCTTGTCTCAGGTGGAGGTGCTAGCTTCCTTGAGAGAGGAGCTAGCTGATGCTCAGAACGAGAACTTTTACCTCCGTCAGATCCTGAGTTGGATTAGTGCCAAAGAGCCACAGCTTGGCATGATGATCCAGCAGTTCAAGAGGCAGGATGGGTTTGGGGTAGGTTACACCTACACCAAGGCTGACTTTGAGAGTGCCATTAGTCGTGCAGTGGAGTGGAGCAAGATGACTCGAGAGAAGAGATATTCCAAGACTCACTCCACTAAGTCTTTTCATGTTAGTCAGCCTAAGGACGGAGTGTTCCAAGAGCAACCCAAAGCTCCACCCAAGAAGCAAATCTGGGTTCCAAAGCCTAAACCTCTCCACACTTCTCTTGACTCTTTACCTGGACCCTCTCACACCAAAGAATCTACACCTAACACCACCAAGCCTAAGAACCCCAAGCCTCAACCACATCCCAAGAATCCTACTTATCACTATGAGTTTTGTCAAAGAGACAGGCATCTTGAGGAGTTTTGCTTCAGGAGGAAGCGGGTTGAGAGAGCAGAGAGAGTTCGAGGTGGGCAGGAGCAGTTCTACCAGCAGGGTGGTAGACAGAGAGTCCCTCGATGTGGAGAGGCTAGAGGATAGGCCATGTCATGTAGGTGGTGGTAGAGGAGACAACTTTCATGACTATGCTCCGGAGGGTGGTTTTTGTTCCAACAGAGCTCCAGGTCGTTCTAGATACTATTTTGGACCTCGTGGCTGAGACTTAAGGCAGAACCGAGGACCGCGCTTTGAGCCGCGTTTTGGTCCAGATTCATATGATTCCTTCTGCTTTCCTACTTATGAGTAGATGGCTCGACACTGGTTTAGCTCCTTTGCTAAACCTGGTGTCGGACCGTTTGCTCCCACTCATGACCATTGGTCTTGAAGGATCAAGGACTGGAGGATGTGTGGATCATGGATTCAGGATGTTCTCGCCACATAACGGGACACCGCAGATGGTTCTCCAGCCTCACTCCCCCGAGCTCCAAGGAATACATCAATTTTGGGAATAGTGGTCAAGGGAAGGTACAAGGTATTGGGTCGATTCACATCTCTGATCATTTCTCTTTGAAGAATGTTGCTTTGGTTGGAAACTTGAATTTTAATTTAATTTCTGTTTCGTAACTTCTTGAGGATGGTTTAGAGGTTCGCTTTAGGAAGGGCATGTCTTTTGTTGTTGATTCTAGAGGATCTTTGGTTTGCCAGATCTTACCCTTCGGTAAAGTTTTTCGTATTGATTTCTCTAGTTCTTCTGGCCCTTCTCGGCGTTTGATTGTTGGATCCTCCTTTGAGCTCTAGAAGTGGCATAGGAGGTTAGGTCATTTGAGCTTTGATCTGCTAGTTAGATTGAGCTCTATGGACCTTATCCGAGGATTGCCCAAGCTGAAGATGGAGAAGGATCTAGTTTGCCATCCCTGTCGTCATGTGAAAATGGTTGCCGCTTCTCACGCACCTGTGACTCAGGTGATGACTTCGTACCCAGGAGAGCTGTTACACATGGATACAGTTGGTCCAGCTCGAGTACGCTCAGTCGGTGGGAAGTGGTACGCGCTTGTGATAGTTGATGATTTTTCTCGATTCTCGTGGGTTTTCTTTCTGGAGTCTAAGGATGAGGCTTTTCAGTTTGTTCATGACCTGATTTTGAAGCTAAATAATGAGAACAATGGTCGGATACGAGCAATTCATTTGGACAACAGCTCTAAGTTTAAGAACTCTCAGTTCGTCAGCTTCTGTAGTGATCAGGGTCTTGATCATCAGTTTTCTTCCCCTTACACTCCCCCACAGAACGACGTTGTGGAACGAAAGAACCGCACACTAGTCGAGATGGCCAGGACGATGCTCGATGAGCATAGGACTCATAGGCGCTTTTGGGTGGAAGCCATGAACACAGCTTGCTATCTGGCCAACCGCATTTTTCTTAGAGCTTACTTAGGTAAGACATCGTATGAGTTGCGGTTTGGCAGACAACCCAAGGTGAGTCACTTGAGAGCATTTGGATGCAAGTGCTTTGTGCTCAAGAAGGGAGGACATTTGGACCAGTTTGAATCTCGTTGCTGGGATGAAGTCTTTCTTGGTTATGCCTTGCATTCACGAGGCTTTCGTGTTTGGAACCTCGACTCTCAGCAGCTTGTCGAGACTTGTGAGGTTTCTTTTGATGAGTCCATGCCTTCGCTGACTCCTTCTTTTGAGCTTTCTGGAGATGATGAGCTTGGAGAGTCCATCTTCGAGGAAGATGATGATACTCCTGCTGTTGATGAGGGTGGGCCTTCTGCACAGCTGCAGACCCTACACCTTTTGAGACTTCAACTGAGGATGATGACGGACCTCTGATCACTCCTTCTACTTCGATCGAGCCCCCTCAGCCGAGTCTAGAGGTGCCAGTTACTGACTCTGCTGAGGTGACTTCAGATCACCTAGGATCCCGAGCAGTTCAGCGTGATCACCCCTCAGAGCTCATCATCGGTGATCTTACTGAGAGATATTTGCGTTCTTTTGTTGGTTCTCTTGCTGTGTTTGTTGAGTCTGCGTTTGTTGCCACTTTTGAACCCAGAGACGTTTCTCATGCTCTTTCTGATTCAAATTGGATAAACGCCATGCAAGAAGAGCTTGAAAACTTTGTTCGCAATCGGGTTTGGACACTGGTTGAGCTGCCACCTGGATGCAACACCATAGGCACCAAGTGAGTGTTTAAGAACAAACAAGGTGAAGATGTGGTTGTGGTGCGCAACAAAGCTCAACTAGTTGCACAAGGTTTTTGCCAGAAAGAAGGTATTGATTTTGAGGAGACCTTCGCCCCTATTGCTCGTCTTGAGTCCATTCGTATTCTTTTGGCCTTTGCTGCTTCTAAAGGTTTTAAGCTTTTTCAAATGGATGTCAAGAGTGTGTTTCTAAATGGGTATATAGAGGAGGAGGTCTATGTTAAGCAGCCCCCAGTTTTGAGAACCCTAAGTTTCCTCGACATGTTTTCAAGTTGCAGAAAGCTTTATATGGTCTGAAGCAAGCCCCTAGGGCTTGGTATGATCGCCTAAAGTAGTTTTTGTTGGGGAACGATTTTGTGATGGGTTCTGTGGACAAAACTCTTTTCTTGCTCAGAGTTGGCTCAGACTTATTGGTTGCTTAGATTTATGTGGCTCAGACTAATGAGCTTGTGTCCAAGTTTTCTGAGCAGATGCACATCGAGTTTGAGATGAGTCTCATGGGTGAACTCAAGTACTTCTTAGGGCTCTAGATCAAGCAGACCAAGGACGACATCTTCATCCACCAGGGCAAGTACACACGAGACATGCTGAAAAAGTTTGATTTTGGTGGAGAGCTGAAGCCTCAGATGACCCCAATGGGTACATCTGGAGGCCTGGACAAGGACGAGAACGACGTCAAGGTCAACGAGGGAGAGTATTGAGGGATGATTTGATCGCTGCTATACTTGACTGCGTCGAGACCGGACATTCAGTTTGCCGTGGGTTTGTGCGCGCATTTTCAGTCTTCACCACGCGCATCTCACCGGCAAGCTGTCAAACGTATTTTCAGGTATCTTACTTATGCTCTTGATCTCGATCTTTACTATTTTGCATCATCGTCTCTTGATTTATCTAGCTTTTCTGATGCTGATTTCGGTGGGTGCCGGCTGGATCGTAAGTTGACTTCCGGTACTTGCTAGTTTCTCGGTTCTTCGCTTGTTTCTTGGTCTTCTCGAAAATAATCTGGAGTTGCGCTTTCTACTATTGAGGTTGAGTATGTAGCTGCTGCTAGCTGCTGCTCACAATTGGTTTGGATGATTTCTACTTTGCGGGATTTTGGGTTGTTCTTCCCTGCCAGAGTTCCTTTGTTTTGTGATAGCACCAGCGCAATTAGTGTGGGGAAAAACCCATGTCTGCATTCAAAAACCAAACATATTGATGTGTGCTTTCACTTTCTGAGGGATCAATATATGAAAAGGGTCATTGATCTTGTTCATGTTGATACCCATCAGCAGTTGGCTGACATTTTTACCAAACCCCTAGATCAGCCTACTTTTGAGCATTTGCGAGGGGATTTGGGAGTTGTGTATCCTTTTTAGGAGTCAGTTTTTTCTTTCTTCTTTAATTTTTGTTTGAGTTTTTCTGTGTGAGTTCATATCATGCATAATCATATATCACATTTTGAGTTTGCTTCTGTTATATGATTGATCTGCTTTACTTGCTCTAGCTAGTATATGCTTTTGAATACTTGTCGATGATCATGCTTCATCTCAGTTCACATGATATGTCTGATATCTATCATATGCATGGCTTTTATGCTTGAAAATTGAAAAATAATCACCATTGCTTCTGGTAACTAGCATGTGTAGGCTGAATGCTCTCGCTATCTTTTACATGCCTGGTAGCTAGATCCTTACTTAAATGCAGATATGCAACTTGGCCATCTATATGCTTTTAACATGGAAAATGTGCTATAAAAATAATAAAAATTCAGAAAAAATGAAAAATCCATGCCTTTTATGCTTAATTTGAAAAGATCCAGGTGGGTTTCCGTTGTCGCATTGTATTGTTCTGGACTGCTTACCATAGCACTTTGGTATGAACTAGGACAATGTAATGTATGCCAAGACCAATGTCTTAAGCTTCTGTTGGTCCACTTCTGGCCTAGGCTTGACTTGGTCGGTTAGCATAAGGTTGACATGCAAATAACCCCTGACAGAAATGAAAAAGGAAAAGAAATAGTCTGAAAATTTTAAAAGGATAACAAGTTTGCTGAAGCACTTTGTTCTGGACAATGCTTATCTTGGTAGATATCAGTTAGCTTTTGCATCTCATGCTTTACTTTGCTTGTCAACTAGAAAATGTGGTGATTCTTTTGTTTGTAAAAATCGAAAAATGTGTGCTAATGACTCTCTTTAGATATCATTTGTTACACTGATCATGTCATGCATCTTAGACAGTATGTCTTTTTCTATACCTGTTAGATGTTGTAATTGCAATCAATCATATCTGAGAAACATGCTTTTTACACTCCACCTGCACCCCATTTGCATTCATGGCATATTTTGAGGGGGAGCTGCATTTCAGGGGAGGTTGTGTCTATGTCTTTTTAGAGTGCATTTAGTCTCACTTGATGAGTTCAATTGTCAACAAGGGGGTGAAATTTTAGTTTATTTGATGTTTTAAAAGAGTTTAGGGGAGTTTTAGCTTTCTCTGGGATTTATTTCAGGGGGAGTTTTAGTCTCTTTTGCCTTTACTCTTTAGATATCCTTGTTGATAGTTCTGAGATTGCACCTGTTTTGAGTCTTTATTTTTGGTTAACCATAATGACCGTTTTTCTAGCTTCTGTTTGGTTTTTGGTCATTAGGGTTAAACTTTTATTTTATTTTCTTCTTTCTGTTTTCTTTTGTTTCTGTTTTCTTTTGTTTTTGTTTTCGTGTTTCCACATGTTTTGTAGGTTCTGAAGAATTGCTGAAGAGGGTGTTGACAATGCACTCATCAAGGGGGAGATTGATGAACCATGTTGAAGAGCATGGGTCTTATGGCTTCAGATGTGATGAGTGATTGTCAACAGAAGTCAAAGAGGAGACGTGAAGAGAAGATGAGACATGTCGTGTCTAGGGCGCGTGTGACTCAGGTACACGGGCAGCGAGCGACAGCCGGGCAGAGGAGCCGCAGAGTCGGGCTGGTCCAATCCGAGTACATGGGCTAGGAGCGGCAGCGGATCCACTGGTCTATTGACCGAGATTGACTCAGGTACACGGGCGGCGAGCGATTGCCGGGCTGAGGGAGATATGGAATCGGGTCGGCCCAATCCGGGTACCCGGTGCGAAGACGGTGGACGCTTTGTCAGTTTCGACGCAAAACTGACAACCGATGATTATCTTTATTTAGGATTTTAATATTTAGCCTTTAGGTCTACAATCATTGTTATTCGAGTCAGTTAAATATTCTAAGGGCATTTTAGTAATTTCCAATTTTATTTTTAGAGTCAGTGTAATTTACCCTAGGGGTAAATTAGTCTTTTCCCTTTATTAGTGGGCTGCCTATAAATAGGCCCCAACCCCCTAGGGTTAGGATTGACTATTTTTTCACAATTAATCTACAGTCCAATTACAATCAATCTATGGTTCTTCCTCTGCCGCCGTATTCTATTTTTGGCTGCCAGATTTTTTCTCCGATCGTTGCGTGAGCCAGGGCGCGCCAGCCTTTGGCTTCTCCGACGGAAGGCTTATGGAAGCAGCAATCCGGCAGCAGATCATCACACGTCAGTGATCCTTCACCTCGGGCAGCGCGGTGGCAGAACAACACCGCACGTCATAGCAGCGCAGGAAAAGCGAGCGGCCAGCGGCGCAGCTTGCAGCAGCATAGCGTCAACCTTTTTGCCTTGGGAGGTACGATGCAACAGGGCGCAAGCGCTGGGATACTCGGCGTGGCGTGCAGAGCCTAGCGCTAGCTGCATGCAGTAGGCTGCTGCAACTAGGGCCTAGGCGCCTAGTGCGCGGCGACGCACCTGAGCTGCCTAGCCCTCCCAGCAGTTTTTGGCCCAGCTGTGTGCTTTGGCTCTGCGGCAGGCGCTTGGAAGGATGGCGTGTACAAGACTCCACGGCACGGCGTTCCTTCACATGTTTCCCTAACGCGGTGACCGAGATGTGCAGCAGCAGCAGTGCGCGGTGCGGTTCTTGATGCTTGGCGCGTGAAGAGCACTCGGCTGAAGTCGGAGGAAGCAGCACACACGTTAGTTTTTACCATCTAATCTCCTATTTTTCATCTAAGTTGATTTATTAGCATGCAAATCTGGTTAGTAATTTCGTGATTAATTTTTGACTGCTAAAACCTTATTAGTACTCGCATATTATTTATTTAAGTATTTTTAGTCTGTTCGTATAAAAATAAAAAAAATATTAGTCACAATAATATTTTTCGTTCTAGATTTACGTGCAATATATCAGTTTTATTTCTGAATTTATTTCTGAATGATCCATGTTTTTTATTCACTTGATTAGTACTTTATTGTCATATTGCAATATGAATATTTATTGATATACCTAGGTGTTTTCCTATGCACATCAAGTATTTATTAAAAATTTTGAGAATACTTTTTTATTTACTGCAGTTATTCTTGTTTAGTTTAATTTATTTTTAATATCATTGTTGATATCTTTTTAATTAGGACTCCGGTTATTTTTAGGTTAGACAACTTTAGTTCCTGTGATCTGCTTTGCTACTGGTGTTTGTCTGTCGAGGTGTGTTGGGTGTTGAGATTAGGCCTTTGATTCAAAAGAATTTTTTAGGCACCCATTCACCCCCCTCTGGTCGCTACTTTCGGTCCTACACCTTTCTAAGATTATAAGACCTGCACTGGAGTTAAGCAAACCTCGTAGGCCACACGTGCGACCAAAAAAGACACCAACATGTTGTTTAGTTGAACTAACACCTAGGGTCCCTTTGGTTTGGCTTCCAAGAGCGGCTTTTGCTTCCTGGAAGCCAAAAGCCAAACCAAATGGCATATTTCAAGCCAGTAGCTTTTAGTAAAAGTAGTTTTTGGTGTAGTGAAAATGTGAAAGTTCCTCCAGACCTGCTTTCTGCGGCTTTTGTCTTTTGGCTTTTGGCTTCGCAAGCATACAAAATTTCATAAATTGATATTTCAAATTTCAGACAACCATACAAAATTCTATAAATTGAAAATTTCATACAACCATACAAAATTTCATAATTTGACATTTCAAATTTTATACAACCATACAAATTTTCATAAAATGACATTTTAAATTTCATACAACCATACAAAATTTCATAAATCGACATTTCAAATTTCATACCATACAAAATTTCATAAATTGACAGTTCAAATTTCATACAACCATATAAAATTTCATAAATTGACATTTCAAATTTCATACAACCATACAAAATTTCATAAATTGACATTTCAAATTTCATACAACCAAACAAAATTTCATAAATTAAATTTTTGACACAGCTCACAGCTCAAAGTAGCTTCACAGCTCACAGCTCAAAGTAGCTTCACAGTCGTTTCAGCCAAACGACTTTCAGCTTTCTCATAGCTGACATCTCACAGCAGCTTTTCCACAGCCCACAGCCCACAACAGCTTTTTTCCACAGCCACAGCTCAACCAAACACACCCCTAGTATTCTTGGGCGAATTCTGAAAGGTCTGACTTAAATAATAGAATAAGCCGATAACGTCCTTTTACAAATGCATTCTAGTAAACAAAATGAATGTACTTTTATAAATTGCAAATGAAAATGATAGATAACAGTATAACAAAACACACTATATTTTAGAGCAACCAATGATAAACAATACCGACAACGAGCCTTATACAACTATGAATTATGATAATTACAACTGAATGTTTCACAACAAGGAAGAAAAGTTGTATTTGGAAAGCAATTCAATATAAGCACATTATTCTACACACTACACAATTAGAAACACCACCAGTTAAATCAAGTGATAATCAATAGGACATCGATATATTTTTTACAAACATTTAGAGTAGTATGATTTAGATATATTTATATGTATACTTTCAAAATTTTGTAAAATAAAAAAGTCAATGTTTAGAATGCAAAGCCCCACACTCTAGTAGAAACATAAATCACTTACATATGTAATGAAGAAGAATGGCATATATGACCTATAATTATTGATTAAAACATACTTCTAATATGATTTAAAGAAAAAATACTAAGTACTTCCAGGGAAAGTCACTAGCTCAAAAATACAATAGAAAAAGCACATGCACACCTAGCTTGTATCTCAATACTAACTTGTCATAGAACCACCATTAATTGAGAACTAAAAGTTGCATGTATTGTGACATCAAAAGTAAAAACATTAGAAAAACAACTATATAATATGGACATGAAATTTCTAGCCCACTTCAAAGCAAAAAATACTAAAAAATTCCGTGGCAAGTCACTAGCTCAGAAATACAACAGAACAATCACATAAATAAGATAATAGATATATGAAGCTCCTTCTAACATGATGGCGTGTAATTACCCACAATATAAAATATAACAACAAATATACTAAAGAAAGTATATGACATAATGACAACATATTGTAAGGATAAATAGAAATCACTATTCAGATAATACAATACATAAAGATATAGGATGAGATGAGCCCTACTAACTTATGAGATGCAGGGAATTAAGTGAATCACTTTCTACTAAAAGTCACTTCCTAATGAGGAAATCACCAAACTGAATCAACTTCAAAAGAGAACTAACAAAATCATACTCCGTTCGACAATAGTTTAATAATTTATTCACTAAACAATGAGTTGATATCTACCTCACTGAAAGAAACACATTTTTAGGAAATATTATTTTTATTAACATGTAATAATAAATATATGTTAAATAATTATAACATGGTCTAATCAACGACACACTCTACATACAATTTCAATGTAGATGGAAAACAAGCGAGACATGAATAAATAATTATCAAGAAGAAATAAATGTCATGGTAGTACACATACTATAGGTGGATACAAGAAATCACCAAACTAAATCAAACTTAAAAAAGAAATCAATAAAAGCATGGTGTTCAACAATGGAAGACTAACAAAATAAACAATGGTACACTTAATTATATACTAAAAATTTGGTCAATACTTACTTCTAGAAAATGAAACACACTTTCAAAAAATATAATAAATACAAGAATTAATCATAAAATGATCTGGCCAAAATTAAAATTGCAATGTAAACACATCAATCATCATTGCATAGTCATGTCATATAAAAAATTTAAGATTGTCAAACAATTAACAATACTAACATGTAACCACTCGGATCCAACCATAGCCTTTACGGTCGCTAAAAACAAACTATACAAGGAAAAACTAGCAAGCCTTTTTAGACATAAGGAACACATTGTGCATCCAAGACAACATATAAATCAACAACTTTCAGTCTTAGAATCTAGATTTCACAACAACAAGCAAACATTTCTTATAAACAAGGCTAGACCCATCCATTAAAATCCTTAAGTCCACTTGAGTTCTACTCTATTCATGGCTCCACAATCGGCATACTATTTCCTTTGCCCCATCAAAAAACCCTATTCATTACTAAGATCAAGTTAACATATCACTACTCTAGTTACGATACGAGGCACATAACAATCCCCCCATCCGAAAAAATCAAGAGAAGATAGTTAAGGTGCACAATATGGTGGCCAATCAATCCATCACTCAACTATTTTCTTTGGAAATAGATGGTTCAATTGTAATGCAAAGACTCATCCATCTCACTTAGCATTATAGGGAATATACTACATAATACATTGACTCAACTAACATACAAAGCTATATTACACTTACCGCACACAATCATAAAGAAACATTGAGTCCTATAGACCGAAGCTATAATAAAACATCTTGACAACATCACCATTCAAGCACATATTACTATGTCACTATAATTAAGTACAAATTATTGAAGAACATGGCGATAATCCAACAAAATTACACATCTAAAACAAGTATAACATCAATTTAAATTACCCACAAGAGTAATGGTATCAATCACATCAGAGAATCAATACAACAAATAAGTAACATAGTGTATCAGGCATTAAATGATTAGCAACATACCACATCAAACATAAAAAGAATAAATGATTATAACCATATGCACTTCAAAATAAAGTAGTATGCAAGTTATATGAACCCATACCCTTCCTATATGTGCATGTTTGTCAAGTTAATTTTTATTTTTCCTAGAATGTAAAGCCTAAGCTCTGATACCAACTATAACACCCTAGATATCAACATACCTAAGATGCCACACAAAGTCCTAAAATTACTTAAGTCTAAAGTTTATTTAAAATTTCAGTAGAGTTTCCCCTATAATTTGGACATCAATGACATACAATTAATAAGATAACGACATACTAACAACTACAACCTCAAAACCATCGTTGTTAAAAAGATACCGACTACACCTAAAACTTTTATTTAGACCTCAAGACCCGATTCCCCAAAAATTAATACAGGTTTTAAAAATATGGTTTCAGCCTACCCGGAGAATCAAATTTCTAAAATATTTGACGATCGATTCCAAATTCATTTGAAATTTATTCAACTAGGGAATGCAAAGAGGTTACCATGCGATAAGAACCTTCAATTTGAGAATAATTGAGAGTTGCCCCAAAACCCCACAAAAAACACAAACCTCTTCTTCTTTTCTTCTCCCTTCTCACTTTTCCCCTTCTCTTGAATCCTGCAATGGTCACCGGCAATGCACTATAGGGGTGGCGGTGGAGAGGAAGGAGGAGAGGGCAGGATGAATGGAAACAGTGGGCTGGGTGCTAGAAGCGACGATGCCGAGCAGAGGGATCAACTACCTGCTTAGGCGATAGGGTATTACAATAAAACTTTTTGATGGGTGGCTATAGTGGTCATGTTGCATTGAGATTTACACATGATTTCTCTTTTGAATCCTCTGTGCAGCATTTTTTTTTGTAATTGCTCTATTCTAGGATTCCCATGAGTTTATTACATAGGTTACTGCTATTCTATCATAGGTTGTACATTTATGTGCTTCATTATCTCAACTATTTCTCAATTTAGGATCAAAGTCATTTAGGTCACTAGTGTCAGTTTCAACATGCACATTATCGTTGTTTTTCCCTATATGGGGATTATTCAAATCTAGTTTTCTTACTTTTTAATGTTCTATACCTTCGCTAGGTCTCAACTAGCTATCGTTTTTTCTTCTTTGGTGCATTTTCATGATTATTTATGGTAAGCCCTTATCTCTCATTTTAACCAAAACTGTGGAGTGAGGTGCCAGAATTTCTTAGTATTTTATTGTTTTCCAGAGTTCCTAAGGCAAGATGAGGTATACCTTCCCGTGGTACTTTTACCTTCTCCGGTGGATTGTGTGTAGGCATATGCAACTTATTCATGTTCTTCAGATAACGATAATGATTAGGCATATACTTTGCTAACTTATGTAAATTAACTATTTTCTACACCTAGCCATTTGCTTCACTAGTGCAAGGGTTATAATTTTCTGTATTTACTTTCAATTTTCTGTGCTAACTTTCTAATTATTTGTCGGTCATCAAGTATTTTTCTTTTAATTTATTTTTAATCCTAACTAAAATTAATGATTCAGATTAATCTTAAATATTACTTTTTAGAAGATAATAGGTGTACCAGAGATCCTTAATAAATAAGCATAACACAAAGAACTGACACAGATTGGTCTTCTCCCCATGCAACATCCGATTAGACCATAACCAAATTAAATAATAGTTAGTGCTACTCTGATGTTGAGTTACATAAAGTAAATGCAGCGTGTACTTTGCAAAGCAAAAGCTAGTAGCTCTCCTCTCTCCCTCTCTCCCACCTGCAGTACAAATGTTCTGTGAAATCAAGCATGCATGCACATCCTATAGCCTCGAAAAGGAAGTGCTACCACCCAACCCACAGATCAATCATTAACAAAACGAGAGCTAGCTTGCTTTCCTGTACCTGATTTGATCAGAAATCTTAAACAAAATCATCACAACTGAAAGATACCAGTCACACTCGCATTACGCGTAATCGCGCAGCACAAAGGCAACAGCGATTTCATGGAAAATAAAAAATCCTGAGCCGATTGCGAAGTGATCCAATCCTTCACAACCATTGGCCACCTTGGATCACACAGTCAGCCCCACATCAGAACAGGCCAAGTGGAATCTAATAATTTAATTTACAGCCAAATTAGCCATGAAAGGGATCGAGAGGTTGTAGTAGTGCCTCCACTAGCTAGCAGCCATCGACACATGATGTGTGCGTGCGCTGCGCTGCGCTGCGCTGCTAGCTGCAATGGGAGGTGAGGCGGAGTTGGATTCCACTTCGGCTGTTTGTTGGATCGGATGGAGGTGTGAGGTCCAGGAAGGGGGAGACGACGACGACGAACAAGCAGGCGAGCATGCTGCCAACCCTTTTTCCTTTAGCAAGTGGGGGGTAGAAAGCTAGAGAGAAAGCCAGCCAGTGAAAAATCTACTGCAAATGATTGGAGGCTAGCTAGCTACACTACACAAGGCATGTAAACTAATCGTGCGATCTGCGTGCACTTGTTGATATGGGCGCGCATTAATTAACTACTGGTTGCAATGCGTAGATCCGTCTAATCACAACCTAATTAATCCAACTAGGGCATCCATGTGTAATAATCTACTCCTAAACATTCCTCCGGGGGCTTTCTTAATAATTGCAAACCTCCCCATGCCCAGGAACATTAATGTAATGTTAGGCTGGAGTGAGAATGACGTGTGATGGAACACTTCTTTAGTTCGATCCAAAATGTGGTATGACAATTGAGAGGTGCTAAGACCTCATAGAAATGCACGGTACATACGGATTCAAACGGATATTTTCTTCAGTCCAAGTGAGTCCTTTTTCGGTGTTTGGCTAGCTAGTACTTCTTCTATGAATGGCACATCAAGTAAAGCCATTGGTTAGTTTGTCTAAAGAGATCATCTCTGTTTACCAAGTGGCTGAACTTTTTCTGATATATCAATCGTGTTTTCAATCACTAGATGTTTGGTGTGTTTAGGGCTTCTTTGGAATATAGTATTTTTAAAGAAAATTTAAATGATTTAGTTTAATTCTCATGAAAATCCTATAAAATCCATTTGTTCCAAGAGCTCTTAGTTTTTTTTCTACGAGTGAAACAAAATCAATTCTAATCTAGAGAAGTATATACATAAAAGCTCTTGAGAGCTCAATGTATCAAAATAAAAGATAATACAAATTAAACAATAGAGGTTACAATAAAGTTATGGTAAATAAAGTTTTTATATGGTGCAAGTTTAGGTGACTATTAAATAAAAATATTCCAGATAATTGATTAAATATGAAATCTGTCTTTCAAAATCATTTATTTTACTCTAGGCGCCAGGAACTTTAGAAACATTAGAGAATTAACCTCCAAAAATCCATCGACTTAAATTAATTAATAGGAGCGGCCGTTGGTTCAAACTATGTTGCATCCTCTATCATCAGTCAGAGCCAACAGAAATTAGACTTTTCCTTTGGAAAAATGCTAACTTACTGTCGATTTTTGGCCGACCGAAGATAACAAACGAAATATATCTATGGCCACAACAAAAAGAGAGATTTCAAGCAAGCTACCAATAGTTTGCAAGTTGCAACATCATGTATTCAAAGGACACCTGAATATTTTCTCAAAAGAAAAAAGGAAGACAGAGAAAGTACAACTGAATAAACAAAGCTCGGCTGGCCCAAATTCGTCGCCTTGGAAGCCAATGTCATCCCCCAAAAAATCCAATGCTTCAGCAAAGGCCTGGGCCTAAACCGGGCTGACGCATAATCATCCTGACCAACAATTTGGACGAGACCAGGCTGCTCCCAGGCCAGGCAGGGCAGCTCGTGTGATATCTTCTGCTCTCAACTTGACCCACAAATCAGCCGAGAGTGGCGGACCGCGTGTAGCCCAGCCAGCCAGCGTGATTTCCTGGTGCCCTTTGAATTTCAAATTTTCAACCTGAAAAATTCCGTTAGTTTTCACCATAGGATCCAAACAATGCACAGTTCATAGATTTGCAACGAATTTTATTGGAATTTTTTTGAAATAAGTATATCGAGGAACTATGAGACTGTTGTCTTAACATGCTGTAGCTAATTTTAAATTTTTGAATTTTTATTTTAAGAATACAATTGGATAAACTTTTTATAGTTTCCATGTCAACCATGAAGAAGAAAGCTTGGCAACAAAAATGACAAAGAAACTCCTAAAGTTAATCATAAAATCACATTTCAAAAATTGAAATATACTTAGCCTTTAAAACTAAGGGTCTATTTGTTTCAGTTTTAGACCCAGCTTATAAAAAGAAGTTAGATTCCACCATCTTACTAGATTATTATAATCTGCATTTCAAATTATAATAAGCTGACACAATAAGTTACCCTGTAAAAAAACTAGATTGTTATAATACTAACTAGGTCATGTTTGTTTAATATTTTTATAAATTAAAAAAGTAGACCAATTTATTATAATTTGGAATGCACATAATAACAATTCAGTTATTAGTTTAACCCACATTTTTTATATAAATTGGATTATTATAATAAACTAATAATAATGTCCTCTCCGCGGCAGCAGACTTCGGCAACTAAGTCACCAATCATTTACATTTTAACAAAATTTAAATTTCTGACAACTTTTTGTCTTTTGTTTTTTTCACAAAAAGAACATTTCTAAATTTTTAATGTTATACCAATTTAATAGATAAACAATAAATGCAATGTTAATTATTTATTATATTATAAATTTTTATTGTATTTTTATTAGAAAATTGCACATTTTAAGAATTTTTTTATATCTTCTATATTTTTCGATTTTCTGTATTTGTTAAAACTGATTAGTTTTTGATGCAATTGTAACGCCAAACTTCTCATCGTGTAGCATTCTTCAATTAGCAATGTACAAAGTAGTCCATTGCACGGGCCATTCTTTCTTAGTTCCAAAACTAAATATCTATGCTTTTTACATAGGGCGATTTGATAATTTACTATTAAAAAATTTATGTTATATGGAATGAATCAATGATTGTGCCAAAGAGTATTGGGAAATAATCCAGTTCACTTTTTAAGTGCTGGTTTGGGAACCCATAATCATAACCCATTCCTTAGGGATTATGTCTGTTAAGAAATTATCAAATATTCCTATATTTAAACTGCAAGTATTGAAAAATAGATGAGTGTTTATGTCTGTCGCTTTCATCTTGATGGAACATTTAAATATGTAATTTTCCGATAGTCTAAAAGTTAACTCTATAGTTATATCAAATATAGATGTACTGTAGTTACCTGAAATTTACTCTGTTTCAGACTATTTCCTGTCACTGTCAATCTATTACATATACCAGCAGCGGGGAGAGATTCGGTTCCCATATCCATCAATGTTTATGCCTTGAAAGGCATTTTTAACGCCCGATTGCTGTTACACTCTGCTTGATGGATGTGACCCATCAAACCTCCGCAAGCTTTGTAACAAATAAAAATTGATCTCCCAGAAAAGAAAAGAATTTTAGCCTCTCTCTGTTGGAGAACATTTTTTCGTTTGGTCGGTTAAAATTTAGTTTGAAGAGTAAGGAGGTGTTTGGTTTGAAGGACTAAATTTTAGTCCTTGTCACATCAAATATTTAGATACTATTTTAAAGTATTAAATATAGACTATTTACAAAACCCATTCATAATCGATGGATTGTTTGCGAGACAAATTTAATGAGTCTAATTGTGTCATGATTTGACAATGTGGTGCTACAGTAAACATTTACTAATCATGTATTAATTAGGCTTAATAAATTCGTTTCGTGAATTATCCTCCGATTCTACAATTATTTTTATAATTAATTTATTTTTAGTCTTTAAATTTGATATCCAAACATCTAATGTAACACGGACTAAATTTTAGTTTATGGAACCAAACAACACTCTAAGAGAGAAATTTTTTGGAGACGAAGATAGATAGCTATCACCTTATGGTGTATATAACAATAATCATCATAATGCATGGCTTCTGCCACTCACAATGCACCTCTGAACAGGTTAAACACTGGTGCGACGGGTCCATGCATGGGCATGGCTTTTGTCATCAGGAGGTTGCACGGTCCCGTCTAATTACTGGCTGGTGACATGATACGATAATCATGTGATTACGAGTTAATTAGGACCCTATATACATCACTTGTTGGTGGACTTCACAGATCAGTTCGTCAATGAAGGAATCTCATTTATTTTTGTCTCTCATCCAGCAGTACGGATTCAGATGTTCTAAACAAGACAGAATTCAGTGACAAATTATTGTACGTCAAATTTAATTCGCGTGCAAGTAGTGTAGAGTGCACTTTTAACCAACAGATCGATTGGTCGAGGCCACTAACACTTTGCACGAATTCATATCAAAATTGTCACAGAGCTACGGAGTGAATAATATGTTGGAAACAGAACTTCTAAATTATGTGGAATCCGGATAAAGTGTACCCACTAATATGTAGTTTTTTTCAAAAAAAATGTGTCTTAAATTTTATATTTCACTACCACAGAAATTATCTTTGTTGACAAAGGTTTTATGATGAAATAAAATACACGTCACTAATAGGTTGTTAGTAATAGGTCATTTTACACCTGTCACTAACAACTCAGTATTAGTGACAAGCCAAATGAAGACACGTCACTAATGATAGAGAGCATAATTGCTATCGAGTTAACGGATAATAGTCACTAATGATACAAAACATTAATGTCTATATTTTACCGATCGAATAGTCTACCTACAAAGATACCTAAGATAGTATTAATACTGTGGGGAAGCATTGTATTCTAGGCTCTAAGATCGACTCTAGAGAACTTGAGCCAAAAAGTTTTGACATGTTCAAGTCTCTCGGAAGATAATAGCCTTAAGTTCTATGTATTTGTAGATTATAGATTAGATGTATGCTATAATGTGGCTTGTCACTAAATAAGGAGCACTTCTATTAGTAACGAGTCAAATTACAACCCGACACTAAAGGGTGCCAGCATTAGTGACGGGTCATGTTGTGACCCATCACTAAAGAGGCATACACATATTAGTGATGGATCAGAGTATCACCCGTCACTATAGGGTGTGCTCTTTAGCGATACATGTTATTTTATTTGTGTTATTAAAGAGCATGTAACCCTAAGACGATCGTTAGTGATGTGTTTTTGTCATTAACCATCACTAATGATAAGTATTTAAGTAGCATACGAGCTTAAATCTATCGAGCTCCACACTTATTGCTCCTAGCTGCCATCTATTTCACTCTTGTCGCATAACTGCCGACCAACCACACTTAAGTCCCACAACCACCGGTTCACCGATTGTGCGCAACCAGGGATGGTGACCCACACCGTTACATGCTCCCGTCCACCAGCCAACACCACCGGTAGCGTCAACGTCTATCCAAAGGTATATTTTTCTCTAATATTAACGCACCACCTTATTTTTCAATATATATATATATGTTGAACAAAGTGAAATAATTAGTTAATTAACAACTAATGGATCTTTGCTATAAATTAATTTTGTTACAAATTGTAATATATTAAAATATAATATAAATGAATGGTGAGTTATTACAGTCACGCAACCAATTACGTCATCTCTTGTTTGGGAGTATTAGATTATAAATATGACCAGTTGCTTAGTCATGTGTGGGGATGTGTGGCCCGTGTAGTTGGACCCTATGGTCTCATACGGTCCTAGAGATAGTGTTGGTGGTGTCTCCCTCTTGTTATCCGGATACACAACCCTCTCAACCCCAAGTTGAGACGTGTATTGGAGAACGGCGAGGAGATGCTCTTGAAATTTTCTCTAGAACCATATGGAACCATGAGGTCTAGCTATGTGGGCCACAAATCCAAGGATGGGATTTAGGACCTATCCTTGCATACTCGTGCCCAAAGTCTAGCGTCATTCGATCGTACATTTTTGGTGATGACATTTGGTTCGATTTTTAATGAAACATTAAGGTCTCACTTATCTTAATGTTTAGATATCTAGCCATTCCTCTATGGGTATTATAACTCTGTAGACAAGGTCAAGCTAACAATAAAGAAGCCAAAGTCATAAGCAAAGTTACCGGCTAATAAGATAACCATCAAGGAGGTAGACAACAATAGCATGCCAATATATAAAATAACCTTGCAATGGTTCAAGAAGTTGGTAGGATTGAATGCATGGAGGAGAGTCTCGTTAACCTTGAGGAAGTTTGATGATCTTAGTCAGGATTATAAGAATGCACTCTTTAATGATGGGATCAACAATTTCCTCATGTTTCCCAAGAAAACAAAGGTGACATAGTTGATCAACAATTTCCTCATGTTTCCCAAGAAAACAAAGGTGACATAGTTGAGGACAACATTAAAGATGATAGCTAAGCTGTGGAGGTCTCACCAAAGTAATCTTATGACAAATTTTGTTGCCAAAGACCTCAAGCCCTTCACTAAATTCCTATACCTTAAAAGGGAGGGCCGAGACCAATTTGTGAACATGAAGATCTTACATGCGTTCAATGCAGAAAGCTCTATAAAGAAGCTCCATGGTAGGAATAAGATAACCCATGACCTTGGCACAACTGGTTATGCAGGGAAGAAAGACAAGTGGTTGGCCAAAGATGCCAAGATGGGAAATAAGGGCAAAGAAAATACATGGCAATAGTTTCCCGGAAGATCACAATCATTTCCAAGGGTCTGAGGGAAACTATTAGAAAACAGTGAAGTAAAGTGGACCTTGAGCGAAACAACGACATTAGCTTAGAAGATAAGAAATCTAGTCATGCAAGCATCGGAAGGATCCTTCATAGCTGTGCGGGAACAAGATGAGCTAACAAGTGCTCTAGGAAACCCAAAGCACCCTAGTCGTGTGTGAGGTGTATCTATATCGCAAGCCTAGAAGCATGATTTCTTGGATAACATTCACATATACAAGAAAAAAGGTCTGTATGAATTGATGTGAAAGCACTGATGTTGACCATCAAGGACAATGTATATTTAGACCTTGTGAGGAGGTTCACTCTACAAGGCATCGACCTTCTAGCTGGAGCATTACTTGGAAGCCCCATGTGTGCCAAAAAGAGCAACCAAGCTTCAAGAGAGGTGGAGCAACCAGAATTAACCCCCAAATCTCATGGCGTTATACAAGACACGATACACCAACTCATTGCACCACCACACGCTTGTTTGTCATAAGGCCTAGAGGTATCATATTGAGGTGGCTAGAGATGTGGTCTATCTAGATGTGCATGAGCTACACACAGTGCCAATAAGTGAGGGATATGCAGTGATGTTTGTCAATTTTGTGTATGCCAATGTGGCATGCATCGTACTACATATTCCTTTGAATGAAAAAACCAACAAACTAGGCTATGCACATATATCAAGGAAACAATGGAGCTATCTCCAAATTATTGTTGAGCCTAATACATCTGCAAGCCAGGCACACATAATTCATGCTCGACCTCAAGATCAAGCTCCTGTTCAACCTCCTACTACTCAACCTTCTGCTTGGTCTACTACTAAGCTTGATACCATCAAGAAAGATAAAAGATAAAATTACTCACATGCCATTATAATTTTCAAGAATTTCCTACATGCCACTATTAGTGACTATGACAACTTCCATCTATCAGGGAGACATCGATGGCATATTGGCAAATCGTGAAAATTATAATATCACAGAAAAAATAACCCAAGATAAAATAGTCATCGTTGTATCGCCGCCTAAAAAGCCAACGGTTATCAAAGCCAAAAGCAAGAAGATGGCCTCCAAAAAGTCAAAAAGTTATGAATCCCAATGTGGGGTCAACCTGAACTCGGGCAAACCCTAAGTAACAATATGGAAAGCCTCTGTGAGAAACCAAGATGAGATGTGCCCTAGTTTTGTGTCTGTGATGAGTGATTGATAAGTATTTTGGACAAAGGGGTCGGTATTTGAGTTATGCACTGGTGTGTGCATCAGAGGGTCTATTGAAGGGTTCATTAGTTTGTGTGTGCACGAAGTTGTTGGTGTGTTTTTTGGTAACACTTTGACACACGCGTGGTCTAGGAGATCTGATTAACTCTAGTGCAGTTCCTACGTTCTTAGAAAAAAGGGTTCAAGGCGTGCCAATCAGTTTGACCCTGCAACTAATAAGGAAATAGGAAAATATGATTAGTAGCATAGCCTATCAGCTATCGAGCTCATGACCGCGATGAGGATGGGATATTCGTGGAATATCATGTCGATCGGCCATAGGGCCGATGACCATGGGTGAAGCAATAGGGCGAGCGTGCCATCAGCCAATAAGAAGGGTAGTTTTACCACATAGGCCGATGAGCGCTTTTCCGATGGCAAATAAGGTGTGACGTTGAATTGAAGATAACCTGTCGGCTTGTACTCTGAAAGAAATAAATAAGGGTACACTCCGAAGTTCACGGTTGTTGGCATAAAAGATTACGCTAACAGGTTCTCGAAGATTAAGAACTAACAAACGAAGAGTTTGTGAAGCGGACTATTTCAAGCCTCTGAATAGGATAATAGCTCGAAGTAGTTCGAAGTTTTGTATTGAATAACTAAGTATTCGATGATTATTACAGCATGAGAATGGGGGTATTTATAGGTAAAAATCTTAAGGAAAAGACCTTTTTACCCCTTAGTTACAACCGACATAGTGGAAACTATTTCGGTACCCCTAATAGGGTTAAAATGGTAAAAGAATAATCTAATTAGAAAGAAGATAAGTCTTTCATCCTTGCTGGTAGATAAGCTCTCTGAAGATTGAACCTTCGAAGTTATACTCCGAATAGAAGTTTGGATGGATTCTCCGAGCTTGATCGTACGGTTGAGGCCGGAGTTAAGTCTTGGACTTCAGTCTAGTAAATTGTCTTTGTCTTATAACTTTAGAGACCCTGGGGATGAAATATTTTCCCCCAACAGTAGCCCCTCGAATATGCTTCTCCGAATGATCTGCAAAGTTAGGAAAGCAGTATATGCAAGAAACATATTCATGCTCAGGGGCTTAATAAAATATACCAACCTTGGAAGTATTCAGAAATTTACAAACTTCGAATCGACTTCCATATGAAGGTATCATCAGAGTAACTCCGAAGATAATTTTTGCGAAGCTGAAAAGACCGTTAGACTCACAAAAATAGTCGTTACCCCTTTCTCTCAGAAGGAGTTATGACGTTGCTTCGTTTATGGAAATGATAATGGTACAGAAGACGGAACGACATGTATGAACGGTAAAATGTTTGTGAGTACAAACTATAAATAGAGGGGCAAAGGTGTGTTTGAGATACTTTACTCACTGCTTCTACATTGTTCCCCTTCTTGCTTTCTGAGCTCTAGTTTCAAACTCTCATCTTTCTCAATGGCGAAGACCAGCCACAAGGCTCCCATCACAACTTCGACCTTGGCCAAGCAGCAGGCTATGACAGTCGCAGCAGTGGCAGTGCCTGCGGGCAATCCTCATCCGGCCGGCCCCCACAACCTTCTTCCAGTGTATTCAAAGTATTCAGACCAATCTTATAGCCTAGGACCTTCAACCTGCACGAAGAAATACATTGTGGCTGAGATTGCGGGAAAGATTAGTGCGGGGATCAAGATTCATCAGCCCGACCAGGAAGCAATCCCTTCACCTAAGGCCAGAGAAGTAGTTGTATTCAAAGCGTTCTTCGATGCTGGGTTGGGACTTCCGGCGGTAGACTTCCTTTCTGAGGTATTGGAGCTTTTTCACGTTACTCTTCCTCAATTATCTCCGAACGCCATAGCACGCCTTGCAATCTTCGAATGGGCGATGCGAGCCAAAGGTTGCGAAGGGAGGGCAGAAATCTTCACAGCACTCCATAAGGCTTCCTGCTAGCCAAAGACTTACTAGGGCTCTAGTGGAGAGAAAATAGTAATTGCCTTCGGTAGCATCAACTTCTGGCTCCGGGATGAGTATCAAGCTCGGTTCCCAGCGAAGGCCATCAATTCCAGATGGTATATGGACTGGGTCCTTTGCTGGTTTTATGCCGAAGTGGGAGCGGACAACACTTTGGCCGGGCCTCTTGAAGACATCTTTTAACGGAGAGAAGCAGAAGTTCATCTGGACCCGGGTCAGCTCGAAGCTCTCCTTAACCTATTACAAACAATAAGTCACCGCATGAGCATGCGAGACTTAGCAGAGGAGTTCATCGGACTCCGAATTCCGCCCCTGATGGCCAACTGGCCTATTAACTTCGAAGAGAATCTAGAGGGTGGACTCCGAGAGATTTCTTCAAGTGCTGCAGGTAACCTTCGAAACTCTGCAAAATGTTTTATATGCAATAATTTTATAAGAAATGATTTAACTTAGATGAAATCTTATCTTTCAGCTCCGCGCGCCACCTTGACTTCAGAGAAAGTTGTACGGGCTTCGGAGAAGATCCTCGGAGCCCCTACTCTCGCCAAGAAGGAAAGAAGGGTGAAGCTAGTGGGCAGCTGGGAGCGATTCAACCGAGTATGGAGCGGACTCGGTGTTGAAGCTCCTTCTTTTCCAGACTGGAGCATGTCCGAGCCTGGTTCCAAGAAGAGGAAAGCTGAAGCAGGGACCTCGGTGCTGGCCAAGACACCCGTGAAGAAGGTGGCCCATAAGCCAAAGTTCGTCGCTCCTTCTAAATCCCCTACTTCGTCTTCGGAGTCATCTGAAGATGAAGGACAAGGAGAAATACGAAGGGAGTTCGAAGCCTTCATTACCGAGGATGAAAGGGTACAAATAGAAGTTGAAGTTCCCGCCAAGGGCGACGCAGTGGCCGTGCCTATTGCAAAGGACAACCTCGAGCAAGCAGAGACTCAGAATATCTTGCCTGGCCAAGAGGGCTCTGCTGCTGGAGAAGGCAGAGTCGAGACGACGAACGATCAAGTCTTGGCTCCGGACAAAGTAATAGATGCGGTTGTTGGAGAAGTTTTGGCAGCTAATACATCGGTTCCCGGTTCTGAGTCTAAATAGGATTTTGAAGAGGTGTTCGAGCCTCTGAGCAGTCCCGTGCTCATCCGACGGTAGAACGTCGAAGGTAAACTTCAGTAGAGTACCTTGTCTTTCTCTTTGTGTCCTGCAAAATTTATGCAATATATAATACCTTCGGCCTTTACAGGATCAACTCCCATGGAGATGACCCCTGCCATGAAGACAGCGCCAAAAACTTCAAAATCTCCAAAGCCAATCCCGGAGGTTGCCGTGAAGATGGGGCCTAGGAAAGGTAAAGGCAAGGGGAACCTTTGCCTGCTCCGACTCCAGGATTGATCCCATCGGAGTCTACCGACGGAGGCCAATATACAGAAGGGGGTCTATCCACGGAAGTCTCTGAAGACGCGACGCTGCGCTCTGGCCCTTCTCTGAGTGAAGATGATCATAGGGCCTTGTCAAGGCTCCCCCTCCTAGCTCCTTTCTTGGAGCGAAGGACTGGACTTCGGATTTTGCTAGAGCCTCTGGCTCGGGCTAATCATGAGGTCAGGGAGACAGACTTGGTAGCTATTCTCGGGGAAGCTGAGGGGTCGGAGTTGGACGTGGCCTTGGAGCGAGCAGCCTATTAGGTACGAAGTATCTGCAACAACAGAGTTAGTTTAAACACGTAAATAGTTTACTTACATTGCTTTTTTCTTTCTTCGCAGCAAATAGTCTTGGCTTGAGCTGCGGCCGTATCAAATGAGCGGGAGTGTAATCGACTCAAGGAGAAGATAACAGCTCTTCAGGGGAGTCTTGTTAGCTCTGAAGTTCGGACTTCTGGCTTGGACGAAATGGTGGCCACAGAAAGGAAAGCTAGACTTGGCTTGGAGGCTGCCAACCAGAAGCTCGAAGCTGAACAGATTGTGCTTCGGGCTGAAGTGGAAAAACTGCGGAGGGAGCAGGCAACTGTAGGGACTGAGCTGGTTAAGCTCTGAGAGGAGCAGCTGAAGTTGACGGAGGAGGCCAACAATTTACTTGGACAGATGAATTCTTTGGCTACGGAGGCAGCTAAGCTCTCATCTTTGATAGATGAGCTGTCTTCGTTAAAGAATGCTTTGTCCGAAGATAAGGTGAAGTGTGAGAAGGTAGCCTTAGAAACTATGGACAATTTTCGGGGTGTCCTGGAGTACTTCGACACTTCTTGGACTTTACCTTCGACTGGTGATGTTCCTCTGCTGTGAAGACTAAAAATGATCCAAGCAACAGCGAAGACTATGAAGACAGTGGGTATTAGGTATGGAGAGATCTCCGGCCAAGTAACTGCTCTCGAACTGCTTCGCTACTACGAGGATTTAGGGCTATCTGTAGCACCAGAACCAGAGGCAACTCCTATCAACTTCGGCGATGACCGGTTCTTAACTCCTTCCGCTGACGTGGCTGCAGCTTGGGAAGCCTTCCAACCGTCTTGGAGAGCTGAAGGCCGATCGACGATCAAGACATGGATTGACGAAGTACTTCGCCAAAAGCAAGCGCATTCGCAACCTTCGAGCAGCCAGCCCCCTTCAGACCCGAAGGTCTAGTTCTCCTTAGGGCTCCGATTATGTAAAAATTTATGCTTTTATCCTTTATGAATGAAAAGACTTATTTGGAAATGTTTTTAGGCTTTCCAACCTTTTTTAAATGATCTCGAAGTGCTAGAGGTTAACGAAGAGCTTCACCTGCTATGGGCTACCTTCGAAGCTCTAAGACCTCACAAACGCCCTCGATTTTCAATTCCTCGGGGAAGCTCTAGTGAAGTTATGCCCGAAATATGTAAAGATATATTATCTTATATTAAAAAGGAGGAAAAAGAAGTTAGTTTAGAACCTTCATCTTCTGAGGACATTGAATGGTCCGAAGAAGAAAATACCGCTAAAGAGCAAGTAGAAAAGAGCCTAGAACAACTTCGAAGCTGGGAAAGAAGCCCCGAGTGACTTCGGACATGGGCCAAACTTCAGCAAGAGTAGAAGGATTTCCGAGGTTCTAAAGGAGGGAAGAGGGTTAAACGTAAAGTTATTAAAACTCTTGGCTCCGTAACGAGTCGCCTTCAAAGTCGTACTAGTTTTAATAGTAGCTCTAGGGATCGAAGAGGTATTTGTTTCCTTCTTGGTATAGACACAGATTTTTCATGATGTAATGTAATCTGTTTGAATGATAAAGATTAAAGTTTCAAAATTGTCTCCCTACTTCCCAGCTCCTCTTTAGGTGTAAGCAACTTCGAAATTTGGTCGAAGGTGGTTATGCGCAATGAAAATAACATTAGTTAGGAGCACAATTTTGGATGCTCAGAGCCCCTTATCATATTAAAGATTGACTAAGATCTCAAGAATGTCTTCGACTCTACTAATTCTGAGTCTGAAAACTGGTAACTTAGTACCTTTTTGTTTGAATGTAGTCACTTCGGACTCTTTTTCGGATACCTTAGCATCCGATAAAAATGGTCGCTTTAGACTCTTTTCTACAGACGTTTTAAGCTATTAGCTCGAAGTCTGTTTTGTTTGGCCTCCTTCGGCTCTTTTTATGGATGCTATCAAACCGGTGGTTTGGAATCCGCACAGTGGTCTCCTTGGACTCTTTTTACGGATGTTTTCAAGCCGGAGCTTGGAATCCATATCATTTGGTCTCCTTGGACTCTTTTTACGGATGCTTTCAAGCCGGTGGCTTGGAATCCGTTTTTTGTGACTTTCCCGCCTCGTCAGAAGCTTCGAACCGGTGGTTTGAAGTCCATAAAATTGGTTCAAATGAATGACACTTCCCTCACAACCAACTATGTTCTTTCAGTGCGTCCACTAGAAGCAGGGAGTGTTTGAGAGGTAGGCATTATCTGAACCATGAGCTTTATTTATTCAGAAGGTATTTACAGATGATTACAAGGAGCCCCTATGCCAAATATCTTTTCAGGTGCTCCGCATGCCAGGCATGCTTTAACTCTTCACCTTCTAAATTAGCTAGTTTAAAAGAACCAGGGTGTCCTAAACGTAGAATGATGTATGGACCTTCCCACTTATTTCCTAATTTCCCGGGTGCTATGATGCTTCACAAAACTAGATGACCCGGTTTAAGTTCATAAAGCTTAACCTTCGGGTCATACCAAGCCTTCGTCCGATGCTGATATTTCGACAAATTTGCAACAGCACGAAGCCTTGTTTCTTCTATTAAATCTAGTGAACTTTGCCTTTCATCTTCTTTTTCAGGTTCGGTGGTGTGAAGAGATCCCCTTTGAGCTCCGTCGGCGTCATGGCTTCGTCTCCGAATAGTAATATGAAAGGAGTAAAACCCGTGGACCTCGTTTGAGTGGCCCGAATGGACCATAAAATCTTCGGGAGTTCCTCAGTCCACTGTCCTTTTGCCAATCCTACTATTCTTCGATTTATTCCTGATAAAATATTACCATTAGCTCGTTCGACAGCTCCATTAGACTGAGGATGACGCACAGCTGCAAAACACATTTGTATGCCAAGGTCTTCACAAAACTTCCTGAAGGGCTCCGCATCAAATTGGGTCCCATTGTCGATTATGAGCTGTCGAGGCACTCCGAACCTGCATATAATATTCTTCCAAAAGAATTTTTGTACATTATTTGAAGTGATATCTGTGAGGGGTTCTGCTTCGACCCACTTGGAAAAATATTCAATTGTTACCACTACAAATTTCCGATTTCCTTTTGCTACTAGGAAGGGGCCAATGAGATCCATGCTCCATCTGGCCATAGGCCAAACCGAAGCAATGACTTGAAGAGTTGTTGGCACACGATGACTTCGTCTTCCCATCCATTGACAACCTTGGCAAGTGCGGACTAAGATCTCCGTATCAGCTACTATTGTAGGCCAATAAAGCCCCTGACAAAGTGTTTTTCCTGCTAAAGCTCGGGGGGCAAGATGGCTACCACAAATGCCTTCATGAATTTCTCGAAGTATCTCTTGGCCTTTGACTTGAGAAATACATCGGAGTAGGGGGGATCATACTCCGGCCTTGTAAAGAATATCGTTGATTACATGATAATTCCGAACTCTTAGCTGCAATCATGAAAGTTGTGGTCCTTTAGGTAAAGTTGCTTCATCTTGCAATAATTCCATGATCGAACTCCGTCAGTCAGTGTTCAGAATGCAAAGAACCTCGGTGGGAGGAATTTGTGGCACCGAAGGCGAAGTAAGCTCTTCATAAAAGGTTCCTTTCGGAATATCCACTGCTCCGGCTGCAGCTTTTGCTAGGGTATCAACTTGTGCATTGTCAGCTCTTGGTATACTTCGGATAGAAATCCCTTTGAATGCTTCTTCGATCTTACGAATCTCTTCCAGATATTTTGCAAGCTGCGGATGCCGGACTTGAAAACTTTTGTCAACGCGCCCTGCTACAATTTGAGAATCTGTTTTGATAACAACTCTTGTAGCACCCAGAGCACGTGCTTTTCGGAGTCCTAACAAAATTCCCTCATACTCTGCTATATTATTGGTGGACTTAAAGTTGAGCCTTGCGGAGTACATCACTCTTTGCCCTGAAGGCGAAATTATCACTACTCCAATGCCTGCTTCGGATGCGTTCTGAAACTAATGCTATTTTAGGATCAATATTAATTAATAGTTGAAACGTATCGATAAACAAGATGACATAGCAGAATAGAAACAATTATGATGCGATAATTAGACATGGAACAATTTAATTGATAGGAGCAAGTGAATCAAAAGAAAATGTGTCCTCACTGGGAGGGAACAAGAGACGATGATGCGGAGTATCGGCTTGGCGCTGTACAACAGATGGCGGTTTGCCGGAGGAGCGGTGCGGCGTGGCGGTGATGACACTCAGCGGAGGCAGCAGGGAAGAGGAGAGGGGCTGCGATGGAGGAAGTGGGAGAGGTGTGGGCTTGTGGAGGAGAAGAGGGAAGAGGGCATGGCTTTTATAGAGGGAGGAGGTGCCTGGATAAATGGAAGCTACAGACATAAGATGGAAATGCATGTGTAGAAGGAAAGAGAGGAAGAAAGGAAATAGAAGGAGAAGAAGGAAGAAGGAGGGTGCGGCCAGGAGAGAAAGGGAAGGGAGAGAGAAGGAAAGAGAAAAGAAAGGAAGAAAGAGAAGCAAAAAGGAAAGGAAGAAAGAGAAGAGGGAAAGAGAAAAAAAGAAAGAGAAGAGAAGAAGAAGCTAGCCGTGCAGTGCGCATGCACTTAGCCAGGAAAAAAGAAAGGGAGAGGAAAGGAAACGGAAAGAAGGGGAAAGGGAAAAGAAGGAAAGAGAAAAAGGAAAAAAGGAAAGAAAAGGAAAGGAAAGGAGGAAAAAAATAGGAAAATATTTTTCTGAAAATTCAAAATTGAATTTTTAAGAAAAATTAAAAAGTTTTTGGAAAGTTTGAAATTTAAAATAAATTTAGAAATCTTGGATTTTAAGGAAATAACGCGCGAATATTTTAACGAATAAACGACGGTTTGGAAAATCAATAAATTTTGTATTCACGTCGAAATCATAAATGCCAAACATGAACACCAAACCAAGGTTTTCAATTCATTTTTAGGAATATAAAAATATTTTTTAAATTGATTTTTAATAGAATTTAAACACGCAATTAAAATGGGGTTTTAATTTCACGACCGAAAATAGAATGTTGATTCCTCCGGATTTTTCATTGGAAAAGATATAGATAGTCAGAAATGATGATTCAAATTATATTGGAAAGAGAGTGATTTAATTACTTTTTGTTAATTAAAGTTATTCATTGAAATATGATGGATTACTATTCTAGATGTAAAATCCTTAAAAAAACCTAAATTGATTTGAGGCGGAAGAAATTTACTAAAAATTTTACTAGCCGAATTTTTATTTGGTTTCATATTATTTTAATATAAATTATTTATCATATATTGTATTCACACAACATTCATATTGAAATATATTTTATTAATTTGTGTTAGAGGTTTAAGACGAAATGATGTTGATTATATCTTATTGAATTCCTTGGCGCCAAAATTTCCAGAAAATTTTTGGAACACAATTTAATGCTAGGAGAATTTTTAGGAAAATACTACAGCTACGATTTATTTTTAAATGAAATTTTTAGGCCCATATTTTATCTCTCTTATTTATGATTTACATTTAATATTCATTCATTTATTACTTTATTTTATTTTTCATGCCTAATGAAAATCAGGACGTTACAATCTGCATGTGGGAATTTGATGCCTCCTGCATCATCTGTAGAAAAATATATAGGCACATGGGACCACTCAGGCATTGCGGCTGCCGACGAAGAGGTTCTAATATAACCTACTTCCCGAACATACTCTCTCCGTTGCCTCTTTGACATGCTGCCAAGAGTTCCCCCTCCGGAAATAGGGAGGACCACTCTTTTTCCCCGGTCTTGGCCATATTCTTGCTTCGGGGGTGGCATAACACTGGCTACCGGAGGTTGTTTTGTGGGGTCGAAGTTGTCTACATGTACGACAGCCTGCACAGGCTCCGGACGTGCCTCGGAGGGGACTCGGTCGGTAGTGCCTCGACCAGAGGTCCTTTCGAGGTACTCGCCTCTTAAATCTAGTATAGACTTGCATGCATCAGTAGCATGACTTTGATTTTCACCGTGAACACAGCAGAAGAAGGCTTGGCTCTTGCCAGCCGGCTTCCCTAGCGGCCTCCAGCCGGTGACCTTGTTTCCCGAAGCTTGCGGATTTCTGGGGGAAATTTCTGCGTAGAAGGAGCAATGTTCAAAACTTTGGAGCGAGGATGTTTTTGCCCCCGATGTCTGTCATGCTGGATGTCAAAGTTGGGTCCTTGTGAAGGTGTTGAAGTCTTCACCTCGAGCTTGACTTCCTGAATGATTGGTGAAGTCGAAACTGTTCTTCGGAGCCATCGTTCTTGTAACCTAGCATACTCTTCGAAATAGGCCATCAACTGCGCTATAGAAGATACCTGCTTCCGATGGAGTTTGTTGAGGAGGCCTGCATGAGTAACTCCTTCTCGGGCTACATCGATGATAGATGATGTAGACAGTCCTCTTATCTACGACTTCGTATGAGTGAAGCGCTTAAAGAAATCTCTTAAAGTTTCTCCAGGTTGCTGCTTCACCTGAAAGAGACTTCCCGTTGACATAGGGGGTACAAAAGTACCCTGGAAGTTACTTATAAATTTTTTTCTTAGCTGCTCCCAAGTTTTAATTGATCCTGGCTTCGAAGACAAGAACCAATGTAAAGCAACTCCTTCGAGCGCAAGGGGGAAGCACTTGGCCATGGTATCTCGAACCCCTCCGCTAGCCTCAATCGTCAAAGCATACGAACGAGAGAACTCCCCTGGATCCTCTTATCTGGAGTACAGAGATTCGATGGTTTGAATATGGGGTCGAAGCACACTTTTGTAAATTAGGGTGCAGTGGAGACTCGCTATCAAAGGAAGCGTTCTCTGGGGCTTGGGGATAAAAAAGAGAGTCGTCGTCTTGAGGTACCTCCGGGATGACAGGGATAACTTGGGGACGAAGCCTATCAGCAGCTTCTTGCCTCTACCTTGTCACTTCAGCTTGGATACTGGCCATCTAGGTTGCCATGTCACCAAGGCTATCTTCATTTCTCCCGGAAGGAGCTTCCAGGTCTTGAGAACTGAACAAGTCAGTTTGGAGCACAATCGGAGCTGGAGGAGTTGCTTCATCTATTCGAAGCATAGACGGAGTCCCTAAAGGGGCTTCGTATGCTCGAGGAAGAAAATTCCCTTCGGGGGTCCGAGGTGGAGGAACTACCGAAGGTCCTCCAACTTCAACCGTATTCAAAGATCTTGCTTCGGAGGTCCGAGGGACCTCCGAAGGGGACTACCACCTGAACTCTGCTTAGGAGGCATGGTTCTAAAAACTTGGTAGAGAACGAAGTTTTTTGGACTAAGTTCCCCACGGACGCCGCCAACTGTTGGTGTAAAAGATTACACTAACAGGTTCTCGAAGATTAAGAACTAACAAACGAAGAGTTTGTGAAGCAGACTATTTCAAGCTTCCGAATAGGATAATAGCTCGAAGTAGTTTGAAGTTGTGTATTGAATAACTAAGTATTCGATGATCATTACAGAGCGAGAATGGGGGTATTTATAGGTAAAAATCTTAAGGAAAAGACCTTTTTACCCCTCAGTTACAACCGACATAGTGGAAACTATTTCGGTACCCCTAATAGGGTTAAAATGGTAAAAGACTAATCTAATTATAAAGAAGATAAGTATTCCATCCTTGCTGGCAGATAAGCTCTCTGAAGATTGAACCTTCGAAGTTATACTCTGAACAGAAGTTTGGATGGATTCTCCGAGTTTGATCATACGGTTGAGGCCGGAGTTAAGTCTTGGACTTCGGTCTAGTAAACTGTCTTTGTCTTATAACTTTAGAGACCCCGGGGATGAAATATTTTCCCCCAACAACGGTCCTATGGTACCCCCGAGGTATAACGTCGGGTGCCCCCTAAGCGTCACGATGTCTCGCAACACGTTCCTTGTGATACCATATGTGACTTGTGGGGCATCTTGTCCCATCGGCCTAAGGCTGGCCGCTGAGAACGACACTGACGCACCTCTTTCGAGGTTATACGATGAACTCGATGACAAGCCCTGAGCAGGGGCCGATGATTGGGTCGCCCTATTTCCTTCATGGCCGAGCAAGAAGGTCGGCTGCTCTAGCCTTGTCGGCCCTTGCGGCTGTGGAGCCAGCCGAGTATGCTGCAAATTCTATAGCAGTATGGTCTGAGTATCGGGGAGATACATCGGACCTTGTAACGGTTCATGGGATATAGTTCCATCAGTGGTCTTCTTGATCAGCCCGTAGAGGTTGTTGACCAGTGTTCCAAATTGATTGATGAGTGCGTGGTGAAGCGCGTTGTCGACAATCTCCTTGAAACCAAAATGAGGGCTTTCTGTTGGCTGACTGATCTCTGTGGTTGTCGCTGGTCTTGGAAACAAATACCTTAATATGGTACCTACCCGAGTCATCCTGTAGGGTTGCAGGCATAGATCCTGGAAAATGTCAACGTGTCTTTGTACCTGCGCCTTCTATTCCTCAATTAAAGTCTCCATGGTGATTGGGATAATGTTGTCGTCGTTGAGTCCACCAGCCATGGCAGGATTGCTGAAGTATGGTCCCACTATGCGTGCCAAAAAGCGTGTTGGTGTGTTTTTTGGTCACACTTTGACACACGCATGGCCTGGGAGATCTGCTTAACTCTAGTGTAGGTCCTACGTTCTTAGAAAAAAGGGGTTCAAGGCATGCAAATCAGTTTGACCCTGCAACTGATAAGGAAATAGGAAAAATATGATCAATAGCATAGCCTATCGGATATCGAGTCGATGACCATGATGAGGATGGTATATTCGTGTAATATCATGTCGATCGTCAATAGGGATAATGACCAGGGGTGAAGCAATCGGGTGAGCATGGCTTCGGCCGATAAGATGGGCAGTTTTACCACATGGCCGATGAGCGCTTTTTCGATGGCAAATAAGATGTGGCGTTGAATTGAAGATAACCTATCAGCTTGTACTCCAAAAGAAATAAATAAGACTGCACTCCGAAGTTCACGGTCCTATGGTACCCCTGAGGGATACCGTCGAGTGCCCCCTAGGCGACACGATGTCTCGCAACATGTTCCTTGCGATACCATATGTGACTTGTGGGCCATCTTGTCCCATCATCCTAGGGCTGGCCGATGAGAATGGCACCGATGCACCTCTTTCGAGGTTATATGATGAACTCGACGACAAGCCCTGAGCGGGGGCCGATGATTGGTTCGCCCTGTTTCCTTCATGTCCGAACGAGAATGTCGGCTGCTCTAGCCTCGTTGGCCCTTGTGGCTACGGAGCCAACCGAGTATGCTGCGAATTCTATAGCAGTATGGTCTGAGTATCGGGGAGATACATCTGACCTTGTAACAGTTCATGGGCTATAGTTCCATCAATGCACTTCTTGATCATCCCATAGAGTGTGTTGACCAGTTTTCCAGATTGATTGATGAGCGTGTGGTGAAGCGCGTTGTCGATGATCTCCTTGAAACCAACATGAGGGCTTTCTGTCGGCTGATTGGTCTCCGTGGTTGTCCCTGTTCTTGGCAACAAATACCTTAAGATGGTACCTGCTCGAGTCATCCAGTAGGGTTGCAGGCATAGCTCCTAGAAAGCGTCAACGTGTCTTTGTACTTACGCCCTCTATTCCTCAATCAAAGTCTCCATGGTGATTGAGATGATGTTATCGTCGTTGAGTTCACCAGCCATGGCAGGATTGCTGAAGTATAGTCCCACTGGGCGTACAAGAAAGCGTGTTGGTGCGTTTTTTGGTCACACTTTGACACACGCATGGCCTGGGAGATCTGCTTAACTCCAGTGTAGGTCCTACGTTTTTGAAAAAAGGGGTTCAAGGCGTGCCAATCAGTTTGACCCTGCAACTGATAAGGAAACAGGAAAATATGATCAATAGCATAGCCTATCAGATATCAAGTCGATGACCATGATGAGGATGGTATATTCGTGGAATATCATGTCGATCGTCAATAGGGCTGATGACCAGGGTTGAAGCAATCTGGCGAGCATTCCTTTGGCTGATAAGATCAACAGTTTTACCACATGACCGATGAGTGCTTTTTCGATGGCGAATAAGATGTGGCATTGAATTGAAGATAACCTATTGGCTTGTACTCTGATAGAAATAAATAAAACGTGCTAGATAACATGTCTATATCATGAAAATCATCATAATAACTAGATCGGACCTAACCAAGACAGTAGCTAATCATGATGATCTTAATAATATATCAAAGTATCAGGCATGCTTTATTTAGATGAACAGTATACAACATGAAAAATATACAATAGCAAGAGATATTGGACTTAACCGATGAAGCCTCAAACTACCACACCTAGATCACATCAATCTAAGAGATCAATCTAATGCAGCGTTAGACCTATCCAATACACCAAGAATCGATGACCGTACTGTTTCGACGTTCACCTCAAGAGATCAATCTGATGCAGTCGTGAGGATATTGGTTTAGTCGATACGGTCGTCGAGGGTGGCAAGACTCACCTCTTCGCTAGAGATTGAAACGATGCAGCCCAGCTCCGAGTGCCAAACCCCACCGGGATAAACCTTGGGAACCAAGGGTGGCTATGTGCCAAGTAGTTGTTTGAAAGAGATGTGTGTTCTAATCTAACTAGGGGATAAATATTTATAGTCCAGAGACTTGCCGTCCAAGTATTCTATCTTAACCGATTCTGGATAATCTTTATCTTCTCCTCATCGGCTCCTCCGCATCCAGCTAGCAATGTAAAGGACATGCTTCTTTGACTATATTTGACCGGACTCTTTTGACTTTTGTTGACCATATGACATCCTTGGTGGGCTCTAGGCTCTACCAAATCTTGGCATCAACAGAAGTGCACATCAAAGGGTTTTTACCTTAGAGGAGTACACCAAAGGGTGTTGATGTTGTTGGTTGCATGCTTCGTGAGGTGCAGGGAGCGGATGCAACTTGGCTATCAATAGCGAAGGATTAGGACCAGATAGGAGGTCTGGTGCTGGAGGATCAAGGAAGCTGGGTGAAGTCAAGTGTGGTCCAATGGAGTGTTCAGAGGCTATTTGGATCGAGGGCCTCAGACACAAGGGCACGAAAAAGATGCATGTAAGAACTCTGAAATTGTGCTCTAAAGGGAGGCATTTTGGAGGGACACTTCGAAGGTATGTTCTAGAGGGAGATACTTCGAAGGTTGGCGATCAAAGACCTCCAAGGAGAGGCACTCCAGAGGTGTGCTCCAAGCGGAGGCAATTCGGAGACATGCTTTGAAGGGTTACTTTGAAGTATGGAATGCTTATTGAGGCTTTGGCTATATTGGCTTCGGTACACGGATGGATGGTTGTCGAGCTGGAGGAGCCGTGAAGCCATGTTGATCTACTCCGAAGACATGGTGCGAAGATTGACAAGGGATTTGATGTCTTTGGCTGGCTCCATCGAGAAGAGATAGAAAGCTGACAAACTATGGGGATTCAAATAAAGTAAAGTAGGACTACCTGTAACACCCCCATGACTGTGTGTCAGAGAAAAGTTGTAGACCCTAGGGGTATGGTAGTCACTTCGCATGTCAGAGTAGTCTATAAAAGGAAGGGTAGGTTGATGTCTAGGGTAACACTTTGAAAGCTACAACCAGAATACTTTTCTAGATTTAGATTCTTCTGTTCTAGGGTCAGCTGCCACATTTTTGTACTCTGACCTGTGAGTTAGTGTGTTCCTTGTTCATGTAATGAAAACTTTTGTTTGATCTTTGATATTTGTCTCATATTTTGCATGAACTTGTATCCACAGTTGTTATTTCATGCGTGAGTTTGGTTGAAGTTCTTTGTGCTTTTTCTCGCATAAGATGATACAACTCTCTGATGCATGAGAAACTTGTTTTGGTTGGATTTACTCTGTCACCTTGTGTGAAAATCTATAAATTCATGAATAAGTTAAAGTTTTATTTGTTTCTTTTAAACTACTAGTAGTACTTTCATAGTGCATCTTGAGAAGTTCTCTTCAAAGATTTTCTATGAAGCTTGTGTTCGTTGTTTTAATTGGGGGTCTTCTATGGAGTCTGTTTGGAGTTCTGACTCAGTGCGTAGCCTAGTGCAGAGCATCTGTATGAAGTCCTCTATGGGGATTCACTTTGTAAGCATTGAGCTAGTCTGTGCAGTCTGTCTCGGAGCACTTTAGTGTATAGAGTCAACTTTTGTGAAGCTCTGCTACAAAGTGCTTTGGGTGTTCTAAGATTGAGTAAAGTCCTTAGGACTTCGAATTATTGTCCTGTGTGGAGTTTGAGTTCGAATGGTTTCAATGCCTCCGAACTAGACCTCTCGAAGGCAGTTCTTCAAAGTATTTTTTAAGAAGATTTTTGCTCCCATTCACCCTTCCTATGGTCAACTTTTCAGTCCTATAATTGGTATCAGAGCCGGTTAGATCATTAGTTGTCTTTAACTAGTTTGTGATCCATAATCGACATGGATAGGCACAATAAAATTCCTTTGTTTGATGGAAAAGATTTTGCATACTAGAAGGTGCGCATGGAGGCTTATCTTTAAAGCCAAGAAAGTGCAATTTGGGATATTATTGATTCCCAATATGTGATCCCTGATACTCATACCACTAAGACTGAAGAACAACAATATGATTCTAACTGTAAAGCTAGGAACATACTGTTCACAAGTTTGAGTCGGAATGAGTTTGATAGGGTTCAACACCTATGTACTGCTAGGGAGATTTGGACCATACTAGCTATTTTCCATGAGGGCACTACGCAGATTAAGGCTAGGCACCAAAGTATATATAATCAAGAATACCAAATGTTTGTGCAAGACCCTAGTGAATCGGTAGATGCTATGATTGTGCATTTTGACGACATTCTTAGAAATTTGCGCTCCACTATGACTTTGTCTTACTCAGATCATGATAGAGCAATCAAACTTCTATATTCTCTATATCACAACATATGGGATGTGAAGATCTCTAGCATTGAGGAGTCGACAAGTTATGATGTGTTGACTTGTAACGGGCTCTGTAGTAAGGTCAAGTCCACTGAGATTGCCAAGGCATCTCATCTAGGACATGGGAACTATTTGCCACAATCCATGGCACTAGTTTCCGGTTGTAGCAGTGACACTCCTACTAGCGTTGGTTCTTCTAGCACTTGTGCATTTTTTGGTGGTTTTGCTTTGTCCTCTCTGGTCTCTATCACAAAAGAGAAGGTGGACACTTTGGACGATGAGGATCTTGCTCTCATTATCAAGAAGTTCATTCGTTTCTACAATGATAGACGAGGAGAGGAGACTCTCGTGGGTGTCTTGAGTGTGGTGATACTTGACATATTAAAGCTAATTATCCAAAGCTCAAGAAGAGAGAGGAGAGTGACCACACTAAACACCATAAGAGAGTCAAAAAACCCTTCCACAAGAAAAACCGAAACAAGTTGGCTAAGAGAGCAGCCAAAGCAGCATCAAGAGCATTCATGACTGCCCTAAGCAACATTGACACCTCATCAAGTGAGGAGCCGGGCTCGGAGGAGGATGAACTACAAGAGAAGAACAAGAAGAAGGGTAAGGACTTCACCGACCTCTGCTTCATGGCCGACATCATCAACAACAGCGACAACGAGCCAGATACCATAGAGGTAATGCTATCCCATGATGAACTTTCAGTTAAAGTTGATAAATTAACTGATGCTTTAGTTATTCAGGATACATTACTCATAAAAGTTGTACGTGAACTAAAAGAACTTAGACCTAAATATGAAACTACATCTACTGAACTTGCCATGATTAGGTCTAAGTTGGATAATGCTGAATGTGAGTCATGTTTAGTTGCCATGTTTAGTTGTCATGAGTGAGCTTGCTGAGCTACATTCTATGCATGCTCGAGCTATCGATAGACTTGAGATTGCAGAGAAACAACTCATTGTGGATGAGTCTAGATCCTCTTCTTTAGATGCTTATTCGAACTGTCCGTTGCTTATTGAGAGTACTGAGTTAAGGGACAATCATGTTAAGGAACTAGAGTCTAGATTGGATAGTTCTAAGAGTTCGAAGGATGTGCAACCTGATTGTTCCACCTGCACCATCATTTATTTCAAACTAAGCTTTGCTAGAGGGCATGTCAAGAAACTCATGACAGAGAATGAATATCTTATTTTTGTGGTTAACAAGTGCACTGAGGGAAATGGTAGGATGAATTTTCTCTTGGCTAAGACCAAGATGTATGCTGACAAGGCTAGGTTAGCTCTAGGGTTAGGTTTTGAGAGAACTACACCAGATCGTAAGGGAAAACATTATTCACTCCACCCACTACCCATGAGGAAGAAAAAGCCAAGTTAGACACTCCACTTAAAGCCAAGAAACACATCCAGCCTCCCAAAAAGAAAGTACCTCCTCCAACCAAGAGAGCTACTTACCAAAACCAAGAATGCATGTGAGGAATTCCCAAGTTTCCAATGCCCTAGCCCTCAAGAATATCTTTCATTGTTCATATTATCAGAGGGTGGGTCATTTGATTGTGTTTTGCTTCCATCGTATGAAGGATGAGCGAATATCTTGGGAGTTAAGTGCACGGGACATGCATCATCCACTTGTTGGTATACATGAGCCTATCTCTCATTCTATTTCACGCTTTAGAGAGGCTCCACTTGTATGGTGCTAGACCACGTGTAAGAGGCTTTGATCCTAGACAGGTTGGGTGACCTCTTCTTGCCATATTAGTAGACTGCACGATTTTTATCATGATTTGCACCTAGCTTACATACAGTTTACTACTGTTTCTTCTGCCCCTTGATTTTCTTAGTGCTGGATTCCTAGAAAGTTTTCCACTTACCCCAACACTGAGTACTCGAGTTGTTTTCACCATGTGTTGGTGGTAGACGGAGGCCTGAACAACAAGTGGATCATTAATTCCGGTTGTCCGTGCCACATGACCGGTAAGTAATCATGGTTCTCTAACCTCACCTTGACCTAGCGACACGAGTACATCAACATCAAAAACAATCGAAGAGGAAGAGTGAAAAGTAAAGGAATGGTTAGAATCAATGAAATTTTCACTCTCAAAGATGTCGCTTTGGTTGAGCATTTGGGATACAATTTGCTTTCGGTATACCAGCTTCTTGATGAGGGCTTGGAAGTGCATTTCAGATGTGATACTTCTCAAGTTCTTGACTCTTCTAGCGCTTTAATTTGTAATATTTCGAGAATAGGGAGGGTTTTTGGAGCTGACTTTTCTGAGTCTTTTGGTCCTTCTCATTGCTTAATTGCTAAACCTTCTTCTAAGCTCTGGATGTGGCATAGGAGACTAAGGCATATGAGCTTTGACTTGCTCGTTCGACTGAGTGCCCTAGGCTTGATCCAAGGATTTCCCAAGCTCAAGTTTGAGAAGAATCTTGTTTGTGGTCCTTGTCAACATGGAAAGATGGTGGCTACCTCTCACTCACTAGTCAATCTTGTGATGACTGAACAACCTAGAGAACTTCTCCAAATGGACACAGTTGGTCCTTCTAGAGTTAGTTCAGTCAGAGGCAAATGACATGTCCTTGTCATGGTGGATGACTACTCCCATAATTCTTAGGTATTCTTTCTTTCAAGTAAGGATGAAATGTTTTCACACTTTTGGAGTTTAGCTTTGAGACTGTTTAAAGAACTCCCTAGTACATTGAAAACAATCAGAAGTGATAATGGCACCGAGTTTAAGAACAATTTTTTTGGTGACTTTTGCCTTGAGCATGAAATTGAACACCAATTTTCTGCTCTACGGGTTCCTCAACAAAATGGAGTTGTTGAGAGAAAGAATCATACTCTAGCGGAGATGGCTAGGACAATTCTCGATGAGCATAGGACTCCTAGAAGACTTTGGGCTGAGGCCATGAGCACCGCTTGTTACATCTCCATCCAGATTTTCTTGCGCCCACTTTTGAATTTGACATGTTTTTAGCTGTGTTTTGAAAGGAAGCCCAAGGTGACACATTTGAGGGTTTTTTTGTTGTCGGTGATTTATTCTAAAACATGGTAATCTTGACAAATTTGAGTCTCGCTCTTCTAATGGTATCTTTCCGGGCTATTCTATTCATGGTAATTCATACCATGTTTTTATCCTTGACACTAACACTGTTATCGAGTCATGTGATGTGACTTTTGATGAATATTCTCCATGTGTTAGCACTTATTTTGAGCTTGCTTGTGTGCAGAATATGGATGAAACTATCTTTGAAGAAGAAGATCCATTAGACTTCAAAGAGCACAAAGATGATCCCCTACCTCCGACTACGGTAACCCCTGAAGATGATCCTACATCCTCTACATCGTCAAGAAGGCCTAAAGCATCGACTTCGGCAAGCTTCGAGCACACTCCGACATGTGTTGAGGGGGAGATTCTCTCTCGATGAGGAGCCCCTCTTCACATTCTGTGACATCACCCTCTTGAGAAGATCATCGGTGAGCTAAATGAAAGGGTAACTCAATCTCATACTCATTTTACTGATTCTGCATTTGTTCCCACTTTTGAGCCCTTAGATGTTAGTCATGCAATATCTGATTCAAGTTGGGTAAATGCCATGCATGAGGAGCTTGAAAATTTTGAGAGAAACCAAGTCTCGGTCCTTGTAGAACCACCTCCTAATGTTTATATCATTTGGCACAAAATGGATTTTCAAAAACAAATAGGTGGAGGATAGGTCTATTGTGAGAAACAAGGGTAGACTTGTTGCTCAGGGTTACTCTCAAGTTGAGGGAATTTATTTTGGAGAGACCTTTGCTCATGTAGCTCGACTTGAGGCTATTAGGATTTTGCTTGCTTTTCCATCTTCTCGTGGTTTCAAAAATTTTCAAATGGATGTAAAAAGTGCTTTTCTTAATGGTTTTATAGGAGAGGATATTTATGTCAAACAACCCCGTAGCATTGAACATCCCAAGTACCCCTATAGAGTCTTTAAACATCACAAAGCTTTGTATGGACTCAAGCAGGCACCTAGGGCTTGATACGACCGATTTAGGGTGCATTTGGTTCTTCTTTTAAATTTTGCTTCTGCTATGAAAAAGCAGAAGCTGAACCAAACGAGTTTACCAAATCTGCTTCTCCCACAAAAGCAATTTTTTCTAGTACAAATTTGGAAGCAGCTTGGATCCAGGTTTTCTGCTTCTGCTTTTCTGCTTTTTAGTATAAATTGGATATCATGAATTTAATGTGTCTTGATTGATCTAACATCATTATGGTTTGTATTGCATTGCACAATTTTATGAGATAGCTATGTGGTTATCGGTTACTTTATGAGATGAACTATAAACTTTTTTATTTATCTAACATATTGTTCAGTTATTTAGTTGCATCAATGTGACTATTTCCTATTTATATATATGTATATGACAAACCAAGTGGGGTTTGCACTATGGTTTTATCTTTGTGATGAGTGATTGACAAGTTTGCCTATTCTAATGATCTGTATTTGATTAGCTGGTTGTGTACATCAAAGGGATCAATGTGTGTTGAGATGTGTGCTTGCGTGGAGATTCGTGTTTTGCTTGTATCATGTTGTCCAGGGGTGAGATGCGAGTCAAATGTCAATGGCCGGTGATTGGGGTGAAGCGGGGAGCTTGATGCCAGACGGCCAAGGATACCAGGTGAAGTTGAGGAAGATCTCAAGCGTACATGTGGAGATGAAGCAAGACATGGACGGACGAATGATCGAGACAACGTGTTGACCAAGTCAGTGAAAGGGAGGCCAGTGCAAGGGACAAGGCGGCTCGAGGGATCCAGAGTAGGAGAGACTTGCTAGCGGCCGAGTTCGCGGATTGGTGACACATGTCGGCGATCTCGAGGGCTTTGTCGGTTTCGGCTCAAAACCGTCGTATCAAGATCAACGCTCCTGAGGATAAGCCGTAGTCGCTATGAAAGCTTCGGATCAGGACAAAGTACCTTCAGATAGGATTTTATTTTTGTAGCCCTGTGGGCCTTCGAGTCTGTAAAAAACTCTAGGGGTATTTGCATCTTTTCTTGTTTTTAATTGCCTATAAAAGGCCCCATAGTCCTAGGGTTTCTACCAACTCATCCACTTTGAAAATTATGAGTTCACTTTACCAATTCCTAAAATTTATTCTCTACCATCTTCTTCCTTCAATTGTTCAATAAGGAGCCTTAATCTGTCTTGTGTGCTTTGCACCGATGCCTTTTCAATCAGGAGATCAATTTGTTTTTAAAGGATAGATTAGTTTTGTGCTTATGATCTCTCAGATTATCGCATCGTTTCATATTTGACAAGAAACTTTAGTTGCTTCCGCTTGTTCTTTTAGAGGAGCGTTGGGTGTTTAGAAAAGGCCATCAATTCGAAAGATTTATTGAGGCACCTATTCACCCCCCTTCTAGTCACCTGTTTTGGTCCTTCGATTGGTATCAGAGTAGGATAAGATCACCAGTTGACCTTAACCAATTTTGTGATCCATAGGCGACATGGACAGAGTTAGCAAAATTTCGTTGTTCGATGGGACAGATTTTGCTTACTAGAAGGTGTGCATGGAGGCTTATCTACAAATCCAAGAAAGTGCAATTTGGGAGATTATGGACTCACAATATTCTATCCCTGAGACTCGCACTACTCAGGTTGAGAATGCTTGGTATACTACTAATTGCAAAGCTAGAAATATATTGTTCATTAGCTTAAGTCGAAATGAGTTCGATAGGGTGTAGCACCATCAAACAACTAGGGTGATTTGGTCCACACTCACAGTGTTTCATGAGGGCACAACTCAAATCAAGGCTATGCGCCAAATCACTTACAACCAATAGTTCCAAATGTTTGTGCAGAGTCTTGATGAATATATTGATGCCATGTTGCCCGTTTTGATGCCATTGTGAGTAATATTCGCTCAACGAGAGTGCTTGCTTATTCTGACCATGAGAGGGCTATCAAGCTTTTCTATGCTCTTGATCATAGCATATGGGAAGTGAATATATCCAGCATTGAGGAGTCCACAAGTTATGGCACATTAACTTGTGATGAACTCTTTAGCAAGCTGAAGTCCATTGAGATTGCCAAGGCATCTCTCCAAGGACTTGGAAACTCTTTGCCACCATCCATGGCACTAGTTTCTGGTTCTAGCAATGGCACCTCATCTGTAGGTATTGCATCTGGTTCTTCTAGGTCTCGTGTCTTTACTGATGGCTTTGCCTTGTCTTCTCTGGTCTCTATCACAAAAGAGTAGGTGAACACTCTGGATGATAAGGAGCTTGCTCTCATTGTTAAGAAGTTCACCCAGTTCTATAATGATAGACGGGATCAGAAGAGAGGAGGCACTCGGGGGTGTTTTGAATGCGGAGATCTTTCCCACATTAAAGCTAACTGCCCAAAATTGAAAAAAAGATGAAAATGAGAACAGACACCAGAAGACGGACAAGAAGACCTACTTTATGAAGAACCGTGACAAGCTGGCTAAGAGAGCAGACAAGGCAACATCTAGAGCTTTCATGGCTGCACTGAGCAACATTGACACTTCTTCAAGTGAAGAGCCAAGCTCTGACAAGGGGGCGCGATGTTGGTCTAGTGCGCTGGCGCGCCGGCGAAACCTAGATTGGGTGTTATTGAGTTGGAGCGTTTCATGCCGAAGGTTTTGGCATGAGTTCCTGTGACTTGGGTCATCTAAACACAATGCGGTGTGCAGGGATGAGTGTCTTGTGGGTACAGTAGTACACCTCTAATTAGAGTATAAATCATTTCGAAAAGCCGAGCCCACGGAGAAGGTCGGGTGGCGTGACATTCCTTAGTTAGTTTACATTTATGAGTGTTGCATGATGATATAACATGTAAGGACTATTGAGTGAGGAGAGATGTACTCCTCGAGTTAGAGGATAATGCATTACTCATGATTTAACTTCTGTACAAATAAATTGATCATGTTAAATGCTTAACAGTAAAAATGTACTTTTCCGCACTTTAAGCCATTACCTTTCCTTATTGTTATCCTGAATTATTATTGCATTCTCGGTGGCTTGTTGAGTACTTTTGCACTCATCCCTTGTTGATTAAAACTTTTAGATGATGAGTTCTATGAAGACGGAGGTCTAGAGTATCTATCCCAGTCAAAGATGTGAGTCCTGGAGCAAGATATTCATAGCCAATATTTTTCCTTTTATTATTAATTTAGTGTATTAAAATAGCTTGCGTGTTATATTTTGTTTGTTGTAAGACGTGGTCGTGTGATGAACATTTTGTTTTTATTGTTTTTCTTTGGAAATTCAATAAAGTCTGGATTTTTTTTAATTTCGGGTGTTATAAGATGGTATCAGAGCTGACTTAACTGTAGGAAGCCAGATAGACCTGCCTTGGACTTAACTTTGAGCAAAACCTTACTTTCGAAAATCTATTCCAGATTTTTTCCTTCCCCTCACTCTTGTAAAATTTTATTTCTTGTAGCATGCCCACCCACGTTCCCAGTTTCTGTCGGGAGGCCGTTGGTTTCGTTCAAGAGCTTCGCATGCTGGCAATGTTCCTACTATACACCCGTGAGCCAGAGTACTATGGAGTATACCAAAATGGATAGAGTGGGCCATGCCAAGTGACTCTGGCACTCATCACCTCAGACCAGGAGCTGATTTCCTTCGCCACCTCGGCCAGAGCTACGAGTTTTGAGATTGGTTGTCAGGAAGCAGCACTACAGGCATTCAGGGAGCTTCATCAGATCTACGATGACCACCTCGACATCACCACCTTTCACCATCTGCCGTCCCAAGAGCCAAGATCAGACCACAACACCTACGCCAGCTATCACGACGACCACGACCCACTCTTGGCTCGATAGACTCATCTCCTATCGGCCATGGATACCCTTCACACCGAGGCTCTTCTACATGCTGACGAGACACATTCTTGGGTCGACTATTATTGTCAGGAGGCCGACCAGCTTTGACAATAGAATGATCATTTCCTTAGCTAGAACCAGGAGCTCAAAAAGGATCTTGCCGAGCTGACACCCACAGTTCCCCCCAGGAGGAAGACCACTCGGAAGACCGTTCACCAACCGAAGAAGTTGACTAGGCGAAGTTCGATCCTACCCAACTCAGGTGGAGCCGAGGCATCCGAGGAGCTGATGGACGGCGATGAGGCTGAACCTAGCACCGCAACATAATCTACCCGAAGATCCGAGAGCACATCCAGCGATACCCCCGACAGCCACTAGATGGTTATAGTATACGCTAGATCCCAGATGATTGTTCCCTTTGTTTGTGGTCTTGCTCCATAGCTACATGTGCTATGGACAAGTTAAAAATAAGATCTATAACATACAAATCTATCTTTACCACAGTAATAAAGAGGACTATCATTATTTGGAAAAATTATTCTAAGTCTTTTCAACTTCTCTATGGGGTGTTACATCCTTTAGAGGAATGGCCAACGATCAGAGCAACATCGCCAACAACAACAATGAAGCAGAAGGCAACCTTGCCAGCAACTTTCCCAGAAGTCTTATGCCTAACTGGGTGCAACAGGTCAACGTTCGTCCGACATCCCAACTACCAATCACCCCACCCTAGTCGAGATGATGGCAAGCCAGAACCAACTGATCATGGCACTGCTAGCTCAGATGCAGCAGTAGCAAATACAAATGCAAGAGCAGCAGAACGACCCTCAATAACTCCAACAACAAGCTCAAGAACAGTACCCCCGCAACCCTGCACTGGTACCAGCCTAGACGCCACAGCTATCGAAGTTCTTGCGAGTGAGATCACCCACCTTCTCCAGCACCACCAATCCAATGGAGGCAAGAGATTGGCTCCGTGCCATAGGGAAGAAGTTGGACCTTTTGCCTTGCACTGACCAGGAGTGTGTGGCATTCGCTGCACATCAACTTCTCGGACCAACAGCCGAGTGGTGGGACAAATACCGTGAGTCTCAGCCCGAGGACCAGGTAGTCACTTGGGCAGAATTTTCAACCGCCTTCAGAGCCGCCCACGTACTTGCCGGGATTGTCGCCCTCAAGAAGCAAGAGTTCCTTGATCTGCAGCAAGGTAGCAAGACCATCATAGAGTATTTGCATCAGTTTAATCGTTTGGCTGGTATGCGCTAGAAGATGTGCATACAAATGCAGATAGGAAAGGCAAGTTCTTGAGAGGACTAAAGGATGAACTATCAATTCAACTCGTTGCAGCAGATATTATCGACTTTCAGAAGTTGGTAACAAAGCCATTATCTAAGAATCCGAGCAGAACAAGATAGACCAGAAGAAGAGGAAGATGATTGCTTTCCGTCATCAACAAGGGACCAGTTCAGCCACTTTCGATCCACCGGATACCACTAGGGGGACAAGTTCAGGAATCTCTCACGAAGTACCACGTGCAAGTCATGCTCCAATGCATACCACCGGTGTCATGAAGGATAGAAATGACAAAGTCATGGTTTGTTTCAACTATTGTTAGGAAGGGCACTTATCCAACAAATTTCCTTACCCCAAGCAACCTCAAGGCCCTACCTCAAACCCGATGGTTCATGCTCAAGTGCACCACGTCTTAGAGTATAAATCTTTTCGAAAAGCCGAGCCCACGGTCAAGGACGGGTGGCGTGACATCCCTCAGTTAGTTTACATTTATGAGTGTTGCATGATGATTTGACATGTAAGGATTGTTGAGCGAGTAGGGATGTACTCCTCAAGTTAGAGGATAATGCATTACTCATGATTTAACTTATGTACAAATAACTTGATCACATTAAATGCTTAACAGTAAAAATGTACTTTTATGCACTTTAAGCCATTACCTTCCCTTGTTGTTATCCTGTATTATTATTGCATTCTCGATGGCTTGTTGAGTACTTTTATACTCATCCCTGTTGATTAAAACTTTTAGATGATGAGTTCTATGAAGACGGAGGTCTGGAGTAGTTGTCCCAATCAAGGATGCGAGTCTTGGAACAAGATGTTCATCGCAAAGATTTTTCCTTTTATTATTAATTCAGTGTATTAAAATAGCCCGTGAGCTATATTTTGTTTGTCGTTAGACGTGGTCGTGTGATGAACATTTTGCATTTATTGTTTTTCTTTGTAAATTCAATAAAGTCTAGATTTTTTTTTAAATTCCGGGCGTTACATGGAGTCTAGACCTCTTGTTTCTAATGCTTGTTCAAATTGCCCTTTCCTCATTGAAATTAGGGATAATCATGTTAAAGAACTAGAGGCTAGATTGGAGAGTGCAGAAAGTTCTAAGGGTGTGCAGCCAGCCTGTTCCACCTGCATCACCCTAAAGGACTAACTCAGCTTTGCTAGATGGCAAGTTGATAAACTCATGATTGACAATGATTACCTTCTCTCTGTGGTGGATAAATGCACTAAAGGGAAGGGTAGGATGGATTTGCTCTTGTCTAAGACCAAGATGTGTGCTGACAGGGCAGAGTTAGCTCTAGGGTTGGATTTTGAGAGAACCACTCCAGATATTAAGAGCAAAACAGTGTTCACTTCACCCACTACCCTTGAGAAAGAGAGAGCCTATTTAGACACTCCACAAAAGCCTAAGAAACACATCCACCCTACAAAGAAAACACATCTTTCACCCAAGAAAGTCCCTCAGCAGAAACCAAGAGAGCCCATGAGGATTGCTCCCAATACCCATGGACCTACCCCCAAAAAGATTTTTCATTGCTCATATTGCTAGAGGGTGGGACATTTGGTTGGTTTTTGTTTTCGTCGCATGAAGGATGAGCGACGTTCTTAGGAGATGAGGACACGGGACATGTATCTGCCACCTGTTGGTATACATGAGCCTATCTCTCATTCTCGTTCTCGCTTTCTTGAGGCTCCTCGTGCTCACATGAGATGATTTGCCCATCGTGGGATACACCATGACTCATATGGTGCTAGACCATGTGTTAGTTGTTTTAGTCCTCGACAAGATAGGAGACCTAGTCATTTTTATGGCTCTCACCATTTAGGTAGACCTCACTCTTTTTATCATGATTCATATCCTATGCGTAGACAGTCTACTATTGCTTTGCCTACAACTCGAGTTTCTCTATGCTGGATACCACATCAGTTTTTCACTCACCTTAGCACTGAGCACTCGAGATTTTCTCACTTTGTGTAGGTGGCAGATGGAGGACTGGAGAACAAGTGTGTCATGGATTCTTGTTGTTCATGCCACATGACCAGGAAGACATTATGGTTCACCAGCCTCACCTCGACCCAGCGACGTGAGTACATCACCTTCGGCAACAATCAGATGAGTAGAGTGATAGGCACATGTATGGTTAGAATTAATGAAAATGTCATTTCCAAAGATGTCACCTTGGTTGAGGATTGGGGATACATTTTGCTTTCTGTATCTCAGTTTCTCGATGAGAGCTTGGAAGTATGTTTCAGACGCAATACTTCACATGTTCTCAATTCTTTTAGCGCTTTGGTTTGTAAGATTTTAAGAATAGGGAGTGTATTTGGAGTTGACTTTTCTGAGTCTTTTGGTTCTTCTCATTGCCTTATTGCTAAACCTTCTTCTGAGCTTTGGATGTGGCATAGGAGACTAGGGCATATGAGCTTTGACTTGCTCGCTCGACTGAGTGCCCTAGGTCTGATCCGAGGATTACCCAAGCTCAAGTTTGAGAAGAATCTCGTTTGTGCTCCTTGTCGACATGGAATGATGGTGGACACCTCTCATTCACCAATCAATGTGGTGATGACTGAACAACCCGGAGAACTTCTCCATATGGACACTGTAGGTCCTTCTTGCTTTAGTTCTGTAGGTGGCAAATGGTATGTCCTTGTCGTGGTGGATGACTACTCCTGTTATTCTTGGGACTTCTTTCTTGTAAGAAAGGATGAAATATTTTCACACTTTCAGAGCTTAGCTTTGAGACTATTCACTGAACTCCTTGGGGCATTAAAAATAATCAGAAGTGATAATGGCACCGAGTTCAAGAATAGTTTCTTTATTGACTTTTGCCTTGAGCACGGCATCGAACATCAATTTTCTGCTCCGCGGGTTCCTCAACAGAATGGAGGTGTTGAGAGAAAGAACCACACTTTGGTTGAGATGGCTAGGACGATACTCGATGAGCACATGACTCCTAGAAGATTTTGGGCTGAGGCCATAAACACTTCATGTTACATCGTTAACCGTATCTTTTTACGCTCAATTTTGAATTGACCTTGTTGACATGGAAACGTGCCCCCGCACTTGGGTCAGTTCGACGATCTAAAAGTGTGCGGATACTTAGGGACAAGCCTAAGCGTGACGCAGCACTGACGTCGCGTTCCGACTACCCTTAGTCGTGCTAAGGGGGGTGGAGTCGCCAGGCAACCTTCGGTGTCTGGTGCGAAGTGTTCCGCCGAAGGGTGCTTCGGCGTTCGGACTGATCCAGCCGAAGATGGACTCCGAACGGATCTAGATGCAATGATCACCTCCGAACAGCGGGGTTCGGCGTGAGATCTCCAATACAGCAAACTACGGAGTAATGACGCGAGGGCCACACACGAGCGCAACCTCATCCAGTGCAGAGTATGGTCGTGGCGAAGTCCGTTGTGACGAAGTGTGCTGGTGAAGCCTGTCGCTGGAGCCTACAGTCCCGCTGAAGGGTGTCCTGGTGACCTCCGAAACTGACCTCTCAGCTCTGGATACCTCCGACGAAGTAGCTCCGAACGTGTTAACCTGCAGCAAAAGAGTGCGAAGTACCAATTCGGCCTGGGGTCCGAATTCTGTTAAGTGTTGCACTAGTAGCGAAGGTAGCAATCTATTACGCAGATTAGCAGATACTTCACAGGTGAAGTAACAAGGCGATAACAATCTATTACGTAGATTAACAGATATTTCACAAGCGAAGTAACAAGGGTTACCACTGTTCCGTAGCGGCCAACGGAGGGCTTCCAGGCAAACCCACGAAGAGGTACAGGAAAATAAAGGTAAAGTAAATACGATCAAAGCACAAGGCTTTGGTTTGGTTTGAGTTTTTTTTGGGGGGGCCTCTACGCTGGCCTCGCCTCTCTTTTTATAGGGGCTCAATTCCTAATCTGATCTGTTATTAATCCAGCCAGATGGAGAAAAGAATTGAGCTAGAAATGCATACAACTCCATCTCTACCGAAGTGGGCTTCGGCCAGCCCCGTCGAGGCCTGCCCCTCAGGCCGAAGCTTCGGTGGCGTGGGCCTCCAAAGGCTTCCTGGCCAAAGCCCATGGGCTGGCTAGAGGCTTTCGGAGCCCATAGCCCAATGGACTTCGGCTCTGTAGGGCTTCTGACAGACCCTGGACACGTGTACTTTTGGCCCAAATCACAAAAATTGATATTTTGACAATCTAGCCATTAATGCCACTTTTTGCTATCAACACATGACCCCTGCCTTTTAGTGAACTGAGTGAACTAAAAGCACAACGAGTTGAAGTCGATACCATCCATATCGGCTTTTCGACACTTTTTATGATGTTTGCCACACACTTGGGAAATACCTTTTCAAGTATCTATCATTCAAAGCTCTTTGAAACCGCTCTCCCTACAGTGATTCCAACACATATGCGTTGCCGGGAGCGATTTCGGCTATCTTAAAAGGACCTTCCCAACTAGGTGACCATTTACCAAACTTGGAACTCTTTGTGCCTAAGGGCAAAATCATTTTCCACACCAAGTCTCCTATTTGAAACGATTTTGGTTTAACCTTTTTATTGTAAGCTTTAGCTACTCTCTTCTTGTCTGCTTCTATGGCTTCTAAAGCCCTTAGTCTCTTATCGGTCACTTCCTCTAGATTATCCTTTAGAAGAGTTTCATACTCGTCGACCGATAAACCATCTTGCTTCAACACTCTTAAGTAGCCAAGATCTACCTCTACGGGCAGAACGACTTCTTGTCCATATACCAATTCATATGGACTGACTTTGGTAGCACCGTGCTTCGCAATCCTACAAGCCCATAACACCTCGGAAAGCACTTCATGCCACCTTTTAGGAAACTCTTCAATTTTCTTCTTAATAAGCTTAATCACAATTTTATTACTAGACTCGGCCTGACCATTGGCCTGAGCATAGTAAGGTGAAGAGTTTATCAACTTAATACTATAGTATTCGGCGAAGTCCCTTACTTCTCTAGAAACAAATGAACTACCTTGATCTGTAGTAAGAGTTTGAGGAATGCCGAATCTATGTATGATGTGCTTCAAAATAAAATCACGTACCTCATTGTGAGTCATGTTCTTGAGAGGCACGGCCTCGGTCCACTTAGTGATGTAATCCGTCGTCATCAACACGAACCGATGCCCCTTTGAGGAAGGAGGGTGAATCTGGCCGATGAAGTCTAAACCCAAACCTCGAAACGACCATGATTTGACAATAGGATTGAGCAATGAAGCAGGAGCTAACTGGATATTGCCGAACATCTGACATGCTTCACACCCTCTATAGTACTTGAAACAATCTTTAGTCATAGTCGGCCAATAAAAACCTGCTCTTTTGAGCATCCAACTCATTTTTTGGGCCGACTGATGAGTGTCGCAAAGTCCTTCATGGACTTCCCCCATGGCCACCTGGGACTGTTCGTGATCTAAACACTTCAATAGTATCCCGTCGATGGTTTGTCGGTATAATGTGTCATCTATCAACACGAATTTGAACGCTTGTCACCGAACCTTCCGATCAACCCTTTGGCTAGGGTCTCTCAAATACTGGATGATTGGGATTCTCCAATCGCCCTTACAGGTTTTAGGGGTTTTCGCCGGTCTTCTCTCTGAAAAAACTTCTAAACTACTGACTTCGGGGTGCTGCCCGAGCCATTCCAGCTCTTGCCGAAGCCTGGCCGAAGTGGCCGTTCGGAGTGTGATGGGCCGAAGCCCTTCGGAGGGTTCGGACTCCAGGGAGCCTTCTCCGTGCAGGAGGATTAGGCCTACAGGCTTCAGCGTGCCAGCTCCTTCGGTCGACAGGGTGTTGATAGCAAAAAATGGCATTAATGGCTAGGTTATCAAAATATCAATTTTCGGTGATTTGGGCCAAGAATACACATGTCCAGGGCCTGTCCGAAGACCTACAGGGCCAAAGCCCATCATGCTATGGGCTCCGAAAGCCTCCAGCCAGCCCATGGGCTTCGGCCAGGAAGCCTTCGAAGGCCCACGCTGCTGAAGCTTCGGAAGCCATCGGAGGCCCACACTGCTGATGCTTCGGATGCCCACGCTGTTGAAGCTTCGGCCCAAGATCAAGCCTCGATGGGCTTAGCCGAAGCCCACGTTGTCGAAGCTTAGGCCGAGGAGCGAGCCTCAATGGGCCTGGCCGAAGCCCACGCCACCGAAGCTTCGGCCCGAGGAGCAGGCCTCAGCGGGCCTGGCCGAAGCCCACCTCGGCAGAGATAGAGTTGGACGCGTTTCCAGCTCAATCATTATCTCTATCCGGCCAGATTAATAGTAGATTAGATTAGAGTTAACCCTCTATAAATATTGAGGCCTGGCTGGCTTGGAGGGCCCCCTAACTCAAACCAAACCAAAGCCATGCTTTGATCATACCTTTACTTTTACCTTTACTTTTCTGTACCTCTTCGTGGGTTTGCCTGGAAGCCCTCCGTCCGCTGCTACGGAACAGTGGTATGCCTTGGTACTTCGCCCATGAAGTCCCCGTTAATCTACGTAACAGATTGCTATCGCCTTGTTACTTCTCCTGTGAAGTATCCGCTAATCTTCGTAATAGATTGCTACCTTCGTCACCCGTGCAACACCTCGCAAAATTCAGTCCTAAGGCCAAACTGGTACTTCACATCATCTCTGTTGCAGGTTCGCATGTTCGGAGCCCCTTCGCCGAAGGTGTCCGGAGCTGAGAGATCGGTTCTGGAGGTCCCAGGGATGCCCTTCGACGAAACCGCGGGCTTCGACAACAGGCTTCGATCGGCACACTTCGTCGCAAGCTCCACCACGACCTTACTCCACACCATACGAAGTTGCACTCGCACGTGGCGCTCACACCACTTTTCTGTACTTCGCTGTATCGAAGATCATACGTCGAACCCTGCTGTTCGGAGGTAATCACCGCGTCCAGACCCGTTCGGAGTCTACCTTCGGCCGGGTCAGTTCGAACACCGAAGCACCCTTCGGTGGAGTACTTCGCACCAGACGCCGAAGGTACCCTTCGGTGCACCCTTCGCAGCAGCCTTCGAACCAGGAGTGATGAGGACATCACTTCACATGATACACACATGGAGCCTCCACCTACAATTCAACTACAAGGACCAATCACACGCGCCCGTGCCCGTCGCTTGAACCATGAGGTTAATTCGTTCCTTAGCAACTTTGATTATATTTGTTTGGATGGGATGCTACTGAATACTAGTGATATTTTGTTGCTTAGGAACATGGGAGATGGAATAGGAGAGTTGGAATTGAAGACGGAGCCGCACGGATGATTTGAAGTCAAGATTTCGCTGGTTCGGACTACATCGACCACCATTCACCAAAATGGGCATAACTTCCTCATACGAAGTCCGATTGGTGCGTTCTTGGACTTTTTGGAAAGCTGAGGAGAAGACGGATCTTTTGCCATTGGTTTCACATCATTTGGAGTCTCGAGTCGACCTGTGTATTTAAAACAGTCCTGCGTGACAGAACTGGGCCGTGTTGGCCATAATCTAAGTCTTTACGTCTTCTAGCCCACAGCCCAAGTCTGTTCCCCTTCCACAGGCCGCCGCCCTATATAGTCTCACGCCAGCCACCTCTAGGGTTAGGTTTTGCTTTGTTGCATCTACACTGTTGTGTTTAGATCCTGCCTCTTGCGCCGGACCGATTGGCTGCCGCATTGGCGTTTGTGAAACCTCACCTTATCTTCGTTTGTCTGTGTTTTGGCATTCGATTTGTATCCTTCCTGTTCTTGCTTGTGTTCTTGGGTTCGCTTGCAGGAATTAGCCTTCGTGGCGAGGTCAATCGCGTTCTGCGTGGTTGATAACCAACGGAGACAGTGGTGTAACGATTGCGAGGTTTTGATCCGCCGGACCGGAGCCTTGGATCGCCAACGTCGAGATTCTCCACCAACCCAAGTTTATCCCTTACCTAGCGGAAGATCGGGATCACGCCCCCATCAGCTGGTATCAGAGCTCAGATTTCCCGTTAGGTAATCTCGATCTACTTTTGTTTTTACCCAGAGTCTAGAAAACCGCACCAAAAAAAATTCCCCACCGAGAACCCCTTTGTGCCTTGCGATTTTAATTTCAGTTTTAACTTTGTTGAGTTCGTGTTCTTGGTCGAGTCTTGTTGCTGGTTTAGTCATCCCTCTGTGTCGTTTGAGTAGTAGTTGTTCTTGTGTCTCAGAAAAAAATTCCCCACCGAAAAACCAGCCCTTCGGTTAGCCCTCACCAAAATCGCCAAAAAAAATCGGGAAGATAAAGAAAAAAATTGGACAAAGTTTTTGCTCGCCGGACAGCGAACTTGTTTGAATTTTTGTGAGCCACATCCCACCTCAGATGTAGGTGCCAATTTTTGTGGTTACTCCTCTGGTCATCCTTGTTTCAAAAAAAAAAGGAGAAAAAAAAATATATAAAAAAAAAGAGAAGCGGGCTGTTAGTTGCTTGTCCGAACTCTTGTCCGAACTCCTGTCCGAACTCTTGTCCAATCTGAGGCAGTCTTTGGCTGTTTGTTGCTTGTCCGATCTCTTGTCTGAACCTTTGTCCGAACTCTTGTCCGATCCGAACAGCAGGAGAAAGAAAAAAAATTTTGCACATACCCTTGTCCGATCACTTGTCCGATCTCTTGTCCAATCCCTTGTCCGATCTATAGAGAGCTGTTTTTGACCTGTTTTTGCTTCCATTTGATTTTTGGGCACATAGTTTCCCTCTATTACTTAAACTTTCACTTTGGGAGCACTACGGTCAGCAACTTTGACAAGTACTTGGGAATACTTATTGAACTTGGTTTAACTGTTATTATTATCGCTAATCCTTGCTACTCACTTGCCTTCCAAGCTACACATTTCTCTTGGTCAGGACAGGATCATTTCTTGCAATTGTACACCACCCTCCACTTGGTTCATCACCTGTAGGCCGGTGACCTCACTGCAGCGTGGTAAGAACACTTGCAAGCGTGGGTAAGGTGCTTGACGAATTGCTTCCACCACACATCCAGCACCCCACCTAGCTGTTTTACATAGGATTATTCTTTGTTGTTTTATCTTTTCACTAACATGGCAGATAACAGCGGCACCCCTCCATCTGATTTTAATGACTGTGTCTCACGGCGTGCTCTACTAGAGTCTCAGCGGCAGACCCAACATTCCATCGAACGTCTCGCGCGTACTGTGGCTGACCTAGTGGACCGAATGACTGCCTTGGAAACACGATTGCCTGCTGCACGAGCCAACAATGACCATGTTGAAGAGGAAGATGACCATATTGAAGAAGAAGACGACCTATCCTATGCCGGAAACAATGCCATTGACCCTGACGAGGCTGCACGTCATCGCTTTCAGTTCAACCGTCAAGGTATGGGCGGCCACCGCAACCGCCCTCCACGAGGTAACAATGACAACCACGGGAACAATGATCCCTACTCTAAGGTAAAATTTTCAGTACCTCCTTTTGCTGGCACCTATGATCCAGATGCATATTTAGATTGGGAGATGTCAGTCGAACAAAAATTTAATGCTCACATGGTTCCTGCTATCCACCGCGTGCGTTTAGCTACTAGTGACTTCACTGGATATGCTCTTCTTTGGTGGACTGAAATAGTTCAGGTTGGAAATGAACCACAAACATGGGATATGTTAAAACGGAAAATGCGTGGTAGATGGGTCCCTCCTTCATATAAACGTGATTTGAGAAAAAAATTGCAGCGCCTAAACCAAGGAAATAAATCGGTAGAGGAGTATTATCAGGAGTTGCAAATAGGTTGCATGCGTGCTGAAATTGAGGAGGACAATGAGGATAAAATGGCCCGTTTTTATGGTGGTTTAAGACGTGAAATTCAGGATATCATTGATTATAAAGAATACAATACTATCACTCGTCTTTTCCACCTTGCTATGCTTGCAGAAAAAGAATTGCAGGGTCGCCAACAACCACAACGCAGCATGAGGACCAACATTGGTGGTGCTACTTCACGCTCAAGTGGGCAGCAGCAACGACCTCCACCACCATTTGCTCGACCGATGACTACATCAGCACCTTCTGCATCTACAGCCCAGGTTGAGAGTTCCAAGACTGCAGCATCCAAGGCGCCAGCCAAGCCCACCTCCTCGGCGGCCTCTACTGCACGTTCTGCAGCGATCCAGTGTCACAGATGCAAAGGACTTGGACACGTTATGAAAGACTGCCCTAGTCAGCGAGCTTATATTGCTACGGAAGACGGTGGCTATGTAAGTGCTAGTGATGTTGAAGATGAATATGCACTTGCTGCTAACATTGCAGGAGATAATGATACATCCGATGATGACGCTGTTTTTACACCGGATACCTATGCCGATCATGAAGCACTTATTGTACAACGTGTTTTAAGCACTCACATGGAGCAGGACGACCGGGCACAACGGAACAATCTGTTTCAAACCTTCTTCCTCGTCAATGACCGCCGTGTACGTGTCATCATCGACAGCGGTAGTTGCAACAATTTGGTGAGCCTCGACATGGTAAGGAAGCTTCAACTTCCCACACGTGTGCATCCACACCCTTACCATGTGCAGTGGTTCAACAATAGCGGTAAGGTCAAGGTAACACAAACTGCCCACATCAAATTTGCCATTGGTACATACTTAGGAGTTGCTGATTTTGATGTAGTACCAATGCAAGCATGTTCTCTGTTACTTGGTAGACCTTGGGAGTATGATACTGATGCTACACACCATGGTAGGAGCAATAAGTATACGTTTATGGATAAAGGAAAGAAAGTTACATTGCTTCCTATGACTCCTGCTGAAATTGTAAAATTTGAACAAGAAAAACATGCTAGGGATGCACAAAAGAGCAAACAACCTTCTGAAAATCAGCAAGTAGCTAAGACGCTTTTGAGGCAACAGAAAGATAAAATTTCTTCTCCTTCTTCATCACAAGTTATTAATCTGAAAGGACATGTCATGCTTGCAACTAAAACTGACCTTGCTGAAATTTGTGATGATACTCCCTTGCTATACGGCTTGATTTGCACAAACGTGTTGTTTTCACTTGCGAACATTCCTAGCTCTGTTCCTGTTGCAGTCACTGACCTTTTGCAGGAGTTTAAAGATGTTTTTCCTGCTGAGATACCACCCGGGCTGCCACCGATACGCGGCATCGAGCACCAAATTGATTTGGTCCCGGGGGCGTCTCTTCCTAATCGTGCAGCGTACCGCACCAATCCGGAGGAGACAAAAGAAATTGAGCGCCAAGTACAGGACCTTCTTGATCGTGGGTACGTCCGTGAAAGCCTTAGTCCTTGTGCAGTACCCGTTCTTTTGGTACCTAAGAAAGATGGTAGTTGGCGCATGTGTGTTGATTGTCGTGCTATTAATAATATCACCATTCGATATCGACACCCTATTCCTAGATTGGATGACATGCTTGATGAGTTTAGTGGTGCCATTATCTTTTCTAAGATCGATCTCCGTAGTGGCTACCACCAAATTCGCATGAAACTAGGTGATGAATGGAAAACTGCTTTTAAAACAAAGTTTGGATTATATGAGTGGCTTGTCATGCCTTTTGGACTTACTAATGCACCTAGTACCTTCATGCGCTTGATGAATGAAGTCCTACGGCACTTTATAGGACGCTTTGTGGTTGTATACTTTGATGATATCTTGGTTTATAGCAAGTCTCTCACTGAACATGTTGAACACCTACGTGCTGTTTTTGTTGCCCTCCGTGAAGCTAGAATGTTTGGTAACCTTGAGAAGTGCACGTTTTGCACGGATCGAGTTGTGTTTCTTGGATATGTTGTCACTTCACAGGGTATTGAGGTTGACGCGGCAAAGGTAGAAGCAATCAACAGCTGGCCGCAACCCCAAACTATCACACAGGTACGTAGTTTTCTTGGTCTTGCAGGTTTCTACCGGCGTTTTGTGAAAGATTTCAGCACCATAGCCGGTCCTTTGCATGAGTTGACAAAGAAGGGAATTACTTTTGCGTGGGAGCCAGCACATGAACAAGCTTTTGCCACACTCAAAGATCGCCTTACACATGCACCTCTACTTCAGTTACCCGACTTCGGTAAGCCTTTTGAGTTAGAATGTGATGCTAGTGGTTTTGGATTAGGAGGTGTGCTGCTGCAAGGAGGTAAACCCGTGCCCTATTTTAGTGAGAAATTACATGGCCCACAGTTGAACTATTCTACCTATGATAAGGAATTATATGCCTTAGTGCGAGTGCTTGAAACTTGGCAACATTACCTTTTGCCTAAGGAGTTTATTATTCATTCGGATCATGAAGCATTGAAGCATATACGTAGTCAAGCAAATCTGAATAAACGACATGCTAAATGGGTAGAATTTATTGAGACTTTTCCATATATCATTAAGCATAAGAAAGGGAAAGATAATGTGATTGCTGATGCTTTATCTAGACGGTATACATTGCTTTCTCAACTTGATTGTAAGATCTTTGGTTTAGAAACATTGAAGGACATGTATGCTACTGATTTGGACTTCAAAGATGCTTTTGCAAATTGTACAAATGACCGTGCTTGGAACAAATATGTGCTGAATCAAGGATATCTTTTTCGTGCTAACAAGTTATGCGTTCCGGCTAGCTCTCTTCGCTTGTTGTTATTGCAGGAAGCACACGGTGGTGGTTTGATGGGTCATTTTGGATCCAAGAAAACCGAAGATGTGCTGTCCACACATTTCTATTGGCCTAAGATGAGACGAGATGTTGAGCGCTATGTGGCACGATGCACTACTTGCAATAAAGCTAAGTCCCGTCTAAACCCACATGGTCTTTATATGCCTCTGCCCGTTCCTAGTGTACCTTGGGAGGATATTTCTATGGATTTTGTGTTAGGATTACCCAGAACTAGGAGGGGGAGAGATAGTATTTTTGTGGTGGTAGATCGTTTCTCTAAAATGGCGCATTTTATACCTTGTCACAAGAGCGACGATGCTACAAATGTTGCTGATTTGTTTTTCAGAGAGGTCGTACGCTTGCATGGAGTTCCCAATACCATCGTTTCAGATTGTGATGCCAAATTCTTAAGTCATTTTTGGAGGACGTTGTGGCATAAGTTGGGGACGAAGCTGCTGTTTTCTACTACTTGTCACCCCCAAACGGATGGACAAACAGAGGTCGTCAACCGCACATTGTCCACCATGTTGAGGGCTGTTTTGAAGACCAACTTGAAGCTCTGGGAAGAGTGTCTACCTCATATTGAGTTTGCATATAATAGGTCAGTACACTCCACTACTAAGGTAAGTCCGTTTCAAGTGGTCTATGGCTTTAATCCGCGTGCTCCTATTGATTTGCTGCCATTACCACCATCTGAAAACTTGAATTTTGATGCTACTACACGTGCTGAATTATTACTTAAGATGCATGAAACTACTAAAGCAAACATAGAGAAAATGAATGAGAAATATCGTGCTTATGGTAGTAAGGGTAGAAAAGAGATAACATTTGAACCAGGTGATCTTGTTTGGTTGCACTTGCGCAAGGATCGTTTTCCTGATTTACGAAAGTCTAAATTGATGCCCCGTGCTGATGGTCCTTTCCGTGTGCTTGAGAAGATAAATGACAATGCATATAAGCTTGAGTTGCCTGCAGCTTTTGGGGTTAGCCCCACATTTAACATTTCAGATTTAAAACCCTATTTGGGAGATGATGATGAGCTTGAGTCGAGGACGACTCCAATTCAAGAGGGGGAGGATGATGAGGACATCACTTCACATGATACACACATGGAGCCTCCACCTACAATTCAACTACAAGGACCAATCACACGCGCCCGTGCCCGTCGCTTGAACCATGAGGTTAATTCGTTCCTTAGCAACTTTGATTATATTTGTTTGGATGGGATGATACTGAATACTAGTGATATTTTGTTGCTTAGGAACATGGGAGATGGAATAGGAGAGTTGGAATTGAAGACGGAGCCGCACGGATGATTTGAAGTCAAGATTTCGCTGGTTCGGACTACATCGACCACCATTCACCAAAATGGGCATAACTTCCTCATACGAAGTCCGATTGGCGCGTTCTTGGACTTTTTGGAAAGCTGAGGAGAAGACGGATCTTTTGCCATTGGTTTCACATCATTTGGAGTCTCGAGTCGACCTGTGTATTTAAAACAGTCCTGCGTGACAGAACTGGGCCGTGTTGGCCATAATCTGAGTCTTTACGTCTTCTAGCCCACAGCCCAAGTCTGTTCCCCTTCCACAGGCCGCCGCCCTATATAGTCTCACGCCAGCCACCTCTAGGGTTAGGTTTTGCTTTGTTGCATCTACACTGTTGTGTTTAGATCCCGCCTCTTGCGCCGGACCGATTGGCTGCCGCATTGGCGTTTGTGAAACCTCACCTTATCTTCGTTTGTCTGTGTTTTGGCATTCGATTTGTATCCTTCCTGTTCTTGCTTGTGTTCTTGGGTTCGCTTGCAGGAATTAGCCTTCGTGGCGAGGTCAATCGCGTTCTGCGTGGTTGATAACCAACGGAGACAGTGGTGTAACGATTGCGAGGTTTTGATCCGCCGGACCGGAGCCTTGGATCGCCAACGTCGAGATTCTCCACCAACCCAAGTTTATCCCTTACCTAGCGGAAGATCGGGACCACTCCCCCATCAAGGAGGACTCCAACTGGTTTGCTGATTTTAACCTGTTTAACTTATTTCTTTCGGCTAATTGGATTATTTTGTGTAATATGGTTGCCCGGCGACTCCACCCCCTTATCACTATTAAGGGTAGTCGGAATGCGGCGTCGGTGTCACGTCATGCTTAGGCCTGTTCTTAAGTATCCGTGCACTTTTGGATCGCCGGACTAACCCAAGTGCGGGGGCACGTTTTCGTGTCAACACACTTTTTGGCGACTCCGCTGGGGAAGAGCTACGCCAACACGATGGGTACATCTACATCGGCCACCGGTACATCTACTTCGACTACTACGTCTACACCACCGGTGGACACGATAGGAGGCGCAGATATCGACAACCGCAAAATAATGTCACCTACACATGAGGATTTCCCCGCAGAAGACCGAGCAGAGATCAAGGCAAGGCTAAAGGCGCTCCAAGACATGATGCTTGGAGGCTACATCAAGACACGCACATGCTTCATCAAAATAGCTGCATCAGTAGATCAGGCCATTAGCGCTTCGCTAGCTAACCGTTTAGATTCGGCAGTCAGCTCCCAAATAGAGGCAACTCTTAGAAGGTTCGGCTTCACTGGGGCCGCAACCCCGGTTCCTATAGCTAGTGCACCTCCGACAAACATGTTGTTGGGGGAAAATATCTCATCTTCGGGGTTATTGCCGAAACAACATAAAGGGAGATAGCGGATTCGAAGGTTCCCAGACGTTCATCTTCGAAGATACCCGGAGTCAAGCTCGAAGTACGAAGATAGGCATTGGTTCGGAGTACATCTTCGAACTAAGGCTTTTCAAGATCTTTTCTGCCAGCTAAGATGGAAGACTTATCTTCTTTCTCATTAGATTAGTCTTTTACCATTTTAGCCCTATTAAGGGTGCCGAATAGTTTCCACTATGTCGGTTGTAATAGAGGGGTAAATAGGTCTTTTCCTTAATATTTGGGCCTATAAATACCCCCCATTTCACCCTGTAATAGGGACCGAATACAAGTTATTCAATACACACTTTCGAACTATTCTAAGTTGTTATCCTTTCGGAGGCTTAGAACAGTTCTCTTCGCAAACACTTCGTTTGTTAGTTTCTTTTCTACAGAAACCTGTTAGCGTAATCTTTTACGCCAACAGTTGGCGCCGTCCGTGGGGAACCTAGTCCAAAAAACTTCGTTCTCTACCAACTTCTTACATCATGCCTCCTAAGCGGAGCGCATTAAGGTGGTTCTGGTCCTTGAAGCCAGGATCAATTAATTCATGGTCGCAGCTGAAGAAGAAGTTTATAAGCAATTTTCAAGGCACCTTCGTGCCTCCTATGTCAACAGGAAGCCTTTTCCAGGTGAAACAGCTCCCCGGAGAGACATTGAGGCAATATTTTAAGCGCTTCGCTCATACGAAGTCGCAAATTCGGGGGTTGTCTGCATCTTCGGTAGTTGATGCAGCTCGGGAAGGCGTCACGCATCAAGGCCTCCTGGATAAGCTTCATCGGAAAAGCATCTCCTCGGTATCTCAGTTGATGTCATACTTCGAGGAGTATGCGAGGTCAGAAGAGGGTTGGCTTCGAAGGACTGCCGCTACTTCGTCCATATTGCAAGAAGTTAAAGTAGAAGTGAAAACTTCGGCACAGCCGCAAGAACCAGTCTTCAAAGTTCAACATGATCGGAGAAGAGGGCAAAAGCACCCTCGTTCTGAAGTCATGAATATTGCACCCCCACAGAAGTTTACACAGAGAGCTCCACAGTCTTTGGGGAACAAGGCCAGCGGCTGGAGGCCGCCAGGGAAAACGGCTGGCAAGGGCCAGACCCTTTTCTGCTGCATCCATGGAGAAAATCGAAGCCATGCAACTGATACTTGCAAGGCTATACTTACCCTAAGGGGAGAGTACCTAGAAAGAACTTCGGGTCGAGGTACTACCGACCGAGTTCCAGCTGCAACGCGCCCTGAGCCGGTCCAGGCTGTGGCGCGGATAGAAAACTTTGATGCTACAAGACACCCTCCAGTGGCCAATGTTATGCCACCTCCGAAGCAAGAGGAAGGCCAAGACCGAGGGAAAAGAGTAGTCCTCCCCATCTCCGGAGGAGGTACCCTCGGAAGCATGTCGAAGAGACAGCGAAGAGACTACGTCAGAGAAGTAGGCCATATTGGGACTTCGTCGTCTGCAGCCGCAATGCCGGAGTGGTCTCATGTGCCGATATCCTTTTCTGCGGAGGATGCAACTGGCATTAAGTTCCCGCATGCAGATCCACTTGTTATCACTGCTGATATTGCGGGCACTGAAGTTCGAAGGGTGCTGATTGACGGAGGTAGTTCGGCAGATATCATTTTTGTTCAAGCATTCGATCAATTGTGCATCTCCAGGAAGCATCTCCTTCCAGCAGCTCGTCCTTTGCAAGGCTTCGCAGGACCTCCGCTTGATGCACTTGGCCAAATAGGCCTGGAAGTCACCTTCGGAGAAGGTTTGTTGGCTCGAACTGAAGAAGTAATCTTCGATGTTGTAGATGCCCCGTATGCCCATAATGTCATCTTCGGAGGAGGCATGCTAAACCAGTTCGGAGCTGTGGCGCATCACAATTATTTGTGCATGAAGATGCCCACACAAGCAGGAGTCCTTACAGTCTTCGGAGATCTAGCCATCGCTCGGAGGGCGGAATATGGTCATGGTCCCCCTCTTGATCCAAGACAAGTAAACAATGTGCAAGATAATGAGGAAATTTTTTCAGCCTCCTCCGAAGCTTCGAAGAAGTCCTTTCCGAGACCAAGTCCTGAAGGAGAGATTGCAGCGAAGGTCATTGTTAAAGATGGTAAAGAGTATACATTTCAATTTGGTAAAGATTTACCTCCAGAAGTTGCAACCTCCTTGGAAAAGGTGGTAGAAGAGAATTTGGATGTCTTCGCTTGGTTTGACGAAGATATCACCGGAGTCGATCGGGATATCATTGAACATAGTTTACTTGTAAACCCGAAAGCCCGGCCTGTTCGGCAAGGACTCCGGAAAATGTCTGCAGAAAGAGCTGCTCTAGCAAAGGACGAAGTTGAGAAATTCTTAAAGGCTGGGATTATAAGAGAAGTGGCTCACACAGAATGGTTAGCCAATCCAGTCTTCGTCAGAAAGAAGTCTTCCGGGAAGTGGCGCATGTGCATTGATTTCACATCCTTGAATAAAGCATGCCCTCGTGACCCCTACCCCATGCCCCGAATTGATCAATTGGTTGACTCCACCGCAGGTTTGGAGTTATTAAGATTCCTTGACGCGTATTCTGGTTATCATCAAATATGGTTGAAGCGCGAAGATGAGATCAAGACAAGCTTCGTAACTCCTTCGGGAGTCTTCTGTTATGTAAGAATGCCCTTCGGCTTAAGAAATGCCGGGGCTACTTTTTCGAGGTTAGTTGCTAAGGCTCTAGGTCATCAACTAGGTCGCAATGTGGAGGCCTATATGGATGATATTGTAATAAAGAGTGCTTTAAAGCACCATCATAGCCTAGACTTAGCAGAAACATTCAATAGCCTTCGGGCATGTGGGATCCGTCTTAACCCCGAAAAATGTATCTTCGGAGCTAAGGCTGGAAAGCTGTTAGGGTATTTAGTTTCAAGCAGGGGAATTGAAGCTAGCCCTACTCAAATAACTGCGCTACAAAAGATGGCTCCTTCGGAAAATTTAAAGCAAGTGCAAAAGCTGACTGGGCGTCTGGCAGCACTTAGCAGGTTTTTATCAAGGTCTGCGGAGAGAAGCTTGCCTATATTTAAAGCATTGAAAGGGTCCGAAGATTTTGCATGGACACCGGAGTGTCAGAAAAGCTTCGAAGGTATTAAAGAGTATCTCAGTAATCTTGCTACACTCATGGTGCCTACTACGGACGAAACCCTACTCCTTTACCTTGCAGCTACAGGTTCTGCCGTCAGCGCAGTCCTTGTCAGAGAAGTGGATTTCAATGGGAAGTTGGTCCAAAATCCTGTTTATTTTGTATCCGAAGTGTTATCAGGAGCGAAGACAAGATACTTCGAACTTGAGAAGTTCGTTTATGCTCTGATAATGGCTTCGAGGAAATTAAGACATTATTTTTTGGCACACAATGTAATTGTACCAACTTCGTATCCTTTGGGAGATATGCTTCGAAGTAAGGATTCCACTGGAAGGATTGGGAAGTGGGCAGTTGAGCTAGCACCCTTCGGCATATCTTTCTTGGCAAGGACAGCAATCAAATCGCAAGTCTTAGCAGATTTTGTAGCAGAATGGACTCCGCCTGCAAATTTAGTTCCGGAGAAGTCAAGTGATTGAGTTTGGACTGTTTACTCTGATGGGGCTTTCCAAGCATCCGGAGCAGGCATTGGAGCAGTGTTAATTTCACCTTCAGGGCAAAGAGCAATGTACTCCGCAAGACTCAACTTTAAGTCTACCAATAATATAGCGGAGTATGAAGGGATTTTATTGGGACTCCGAAAAGCACGTGCTCTAGGGGCTACAAGGATTATTATAAAGACAGATTCTCAGATAGTAGCAGGGCACGTAGATAAAAGTTTCCAAGTTCGGCATCCACAGCTTGCAAAGTACTTAGAAGAAATCCGTAAAATCGAAGCACACTTCAAGGGTATTTCCATTCGGAGTATACCAAGAGCAGAAAATGTGCAAGCGGACATCTTAGCAAAAGCTACAGCCGGAGCTGTGGATGTGCCAGAAGAAGCTTTCTATGAGGAGCTCAGTATACCTTCGGTGCCACAAATTCCCTCTGCAGAGATTCTTTGCATTCCTAGTGCAGATTGGAAAATTCAATCATGGAACTTTTACAGGGAAGAACAAATTTGCCCGAAGAGCCATAGTTGTCAAGATTAAAGCTTAGAGCTAGAAATTATCAAATAATCAACGGTATTTTATACAAGGCCGGAGTATGTTCCCCTCTACTCCGATGTATATCTCAAGCCGAAGGTCAAGAAATTCTTCGAGAAATTCATGAAGGCCTTTGTGGTAGCCATTTAGCCCCTAGAGCTTTGGCAGGAAAAACACTTCGCCAGGGGCTTTATTGGCCTACAATAACAGCTGATGCGGAGAGCTTAGTCCGCACTTGTCAAGGATGCCAGTGGATGGGTCGATGAAGTCATCGCCCACCAACAACTCTTCAAGTCATTGCTCCGGTATGGCCTATGGCCAGATGGGGTATGGATTTAATTGGCCCCTTTCCAGTAGCCAAGGGAAATCTAAAGTTCGCAGTGGTAGCTATTGAGTATTTTTCCAAGTGGGTAGAAGCAGAACCCTTAACAGCTATCACTTCGAACAATGTACAGAAATTCTTTTGGAAGAATATCATCTGCCGGTTCGGAGTGCCTAGACAACTTACAGTTGATAATGGAACACAGTTTGACGCAGAACCCTTCAGGAAGTTTTGCGAAGATCTAGGCATTCAGTTATGTTTTGCTGCAGTAAGACATCCTCAGTATAATGGAGCCGTAGAGCGAGCCAATGGAAATATTTTGTCAGGGCTAAATCGAAGGATAGTAGGATTAGCAAAGGGACTGTGGACCGAAGAGCTTCCGAAGATTTTGTGGTCCATTCGGACTACGCAAACAAGGTCCACAGGTTTTACTCCATTCAGACTACTATTCGGAGATGAAGCTATGACTCCAACGGAGCTCAAAGGAGGATCGTTTCACAGCACCGAACCGGAGATTGAAGAAGAAAGACAAGCTTCGCTAGATTTATCCGAAGAAACAAGACTTCGAGCTGTGGCGAATTTATCAAAGTATCATCAGCAAACGAAGGCTTGGTTTGACCCGAATGTTAAGCTCAATGAACTAAGACCGGGTCATCTTGTTCTGCGAAGCGTTATAGCACCAGGGAAGTTAGGAAATAAATGGGAAGGTCCTTACCTAATTGTTCGTTCAGGACGCCCTGGCTCTTTTAAGTTAGCTAATTTAGAAGGTGAAGAGTTAGCACATACTTGGCATGCGGAGCACCTAAAGCGATACTTCGCATAAGGGCTCCTTGTAACTCACTTGTAATTATCTTCCAAATTAATAAAGCATATGATCCTGATAGTGCCTTCCCCTCATAGACTTCCAGCTTCCGAGTGGACGCACTGGAACCGCGGGGTCGACCGAGAGGGAAGTGTCATGAAGCTGGATTGTATTTTCGGACTTCGAACCATTGGTTCAAAGCTTCCGACGTGGGGGCTGACATAATCCGGAGTCCAAGCCACTGGCTTGTAGGCATCCGTAAAAGAGCCCAAAACCATATCCTACGAAGTCCAAGCCATTGGCTGGTAGACTTCTGTAAAAAGAGCCGAAGGTGGCCAAAACCTGCGGAGTCCAAGCCATTGGCTGGTAGACTTCCGTAAAAAGAGCCGAAGGTGGCCAAAACCTGCGAAGTCCAAGCCATTGGCTGGTAGACTTCCGCAAAAAGAGCCGAAGGTGGCCAAAATATACGGAGTCCAAGCCATTGGCTGGTAGACATCCGTAAAAAGAGTCCAAAGAGACCATTGCAAACTCCGAACCATTGGTTCGACAGAGATCGCAAAAATGAGCCGAAGGTGGCTAAAGCAAAAAAGAATTTGAGCCATGAGCTTCGAATGTCTGTTAACACAGTCCAAAGTGACAAATTATCTAAGATACTAAGGTATCTTGAAAGTTATCTCAAGTGATTTCTTTCAAAAAACAAAGGTATTAAGTTACCATTTTTCCGGCTAAAAATAGTCGAAGACATTTTATAAGATTTTAAAAGATCTTTAAATTGCAGAGGGGCTCCGAACCCCCAAAAAATTGTACTCCGAAGTTTTTTCTTTGCGCATAACCATCTTTGAATACATTTCGAAGTTGCTTATACCCAAAGAGGGGCTAGTAAATATGGAGACAATTTTAAATCGGTATTCATTATTCAAACAAATGTGTTTACAGATTACATCATGAAAAATTGGTATCTATACCAAGAAGGAATCGAAGACCTCTTCGGTCCCTAGAGCTAGGGGTGGAACAACTAGTTCCAGCGCCGGGAGTTCTAATAACTTTGCGTTTAACTCTCTTGCTCCCCTTCGAAGCTCTAAAATCCTTCTGTTCTTGTTGAAGCTCGGCCCAAGTTCGAAGCCGTTCGGGGCTTCTTTCCCAGCTTCTAAGATCTTCAGATCTTTTATTTTGAGCTTCATCTTCGTTTTTAGACCAAGTAACGTCTTCAGAAGATGAAGTGTTCAAGCTAACCTCTTTTTCTTCCTCTTTAATATAAGACAATATATCTTTGATTACTTTGGGCGCAATTACACCGGAGCTATCTCGAGGAATTAAAAATCGAGGACGCTTGTAAGTCTTTAGAAGTTCGAAGGTGTTCCATAATGAGCGAAGTTCGTCGTTAATATCTAACACTTTGATATCTTCCGTATGAGACAAAGCCTAAAAATATGATAAACAAATTTTCATTGATAAATGTTCATAAGCATGAAGCTTTACATAGTTAAAAATCCTAAATTATTCCTAAACCTGCGGGTTCAGAGGAGGCTGACTGCTTGAAGCTTGGTTCCGAACTTGCTTCTGGCGTTGACCTTCGTCGATCCAAGCCTTGATCGCAGTGCGACCTTCGGCTCTCCATGAAGCTTGGAAGGCCTGCCAGGCAGCGGTCACGCCTTCGGAAGGAGTCAGAAGCCGCTCGTCGTTGAAGTTAATAGGGCCCTCTGCACTCGGAGTGATTGTTCGGCCCAAGTCCTCGTAGTAACGAAGTAGTCCGATGGCAGACACTTGTCCGGAGAGTTCTCTGTAACGAATGCCCGCCGTCTTCATTTGCTTCGCTGCTCCTTGGATTCTTTTTAACCGGCGCAGCAGAGTGACGTTGTCATCTGAAGGAAGTGATCCAGTAGTACCGAAGTACTCCAGAACACCTAGCATCTGTTCTATGACCTCCGTAGCTACCTTCTCGGACTTAAGCTTTTCTTCATTTAATGCATCCTTGCTCGAAGTCGTTTCTTCTAGAACTCCGGAAAGCCTAGCATTCTCCGTAGTTAAAGTATTCTTCTGATTTAGGAGTTGGCTAGCTTCCTCTTGGAGCCTAACAAGCTCGGACCCTGCATTAGCATGCTCCAACCGCACCCTTTCGATTTCCGCTCGAAGCACGATCCTTTCTGCTTCGAGCTCCTTATTTGCAGCCTCCAAACCCTGTCTGGCTCTGCGTTCTGCTGAAATCATATTATTCATTTGAACCACTCTAGCTTCGGAGAAAGATAAGTTGCGCTGAAGAGCTTCGTTTTCTTCCCGAAGCTGAGCAATTTCATGTTCGCCTGATAAAGTTGCAGCACGGGCCAAGACCGCTTGCTAAGAAAAGAAAAAACTAAAGTAAGAAATTATTCATGTATAATTTGTTATTGGTTCGAAGGTGTTCCGTACCTGGTAGGCTGCTCGTTCCATGGCAACGTTTAGCTCCGAACTCTTCGCCCCGCTTAAAATAGCTACCAGCTCTGTCTCCCCGACTTCGCGACTGACTCGACCTAAAGGTTTGAGCAGAGTCCGAAGCCCGGTTCTTTGCTCTGAAAAAGGAGTTAAAAGAGGGAGCATTGCCGAAGCTTCTTGGTCATCCCTGCTTGGCGAAGCTCCGGAGCATTCTGCTGAGGTCCTTGGAGCTTCAGTAGATGGCCCCCCCTCAGTAGATTGATTCTCGTCTGTTGATTCAGACGAAGTTGATCCTTGAGCAGGGAGAGGTTCTATATGTCTTTTACCCCTTCTAGGCCCCTGTTGAGCGACTTCCGGGTGTGGCTCCGAAGTTGTCGAAGGCCCTTGAATTGGATCTTCGCGACGTACTTCTACAGAAGAGGGCTCTGCAAAAGCAAAGGTATTATACATTGTATAATTTTGCAGAAAAGAACAAGAGAATTATGCGAAGTTTACCTTCGACATTTTGGTGGTGAGCGAGCATCGGACTGCTCAGAGGATCGAAGGTGAGGTCTTCGTCTGAATCCAGAGTCAAAACTTCAACTGCCGGAGTATCTTTTCGAACATTCTTTCCTTTATCTAAGGCCGAAGTCGCAGTAACTTCGACTTCACCTTCAGTCGTAGGGGCTTCGATTTGCTCCTCCTCTTGAGCATTCGGAGTTCTCACTTCTTCAATGTTAGCGTGAGACTCCGGCATACCTGCAGTATCTTCAATGTGAATATCTTTTTGAGCTGCATCTTCATCAATCAACCTCACTAATAGTTTACCTTCATCTTCTTTAGAATTGGAGGTTGAGGTTCTTGGGCTCGGAGGTGCAGATTTTCTGGGCTTCCGAGCCACCTTCTTCACCGGAGTCTTTGCGGAGCTCGAAGCCCCAGCTTCGGCTTTCCTTTTCTTGGGTCCTTTCTCCGAAGGCACCCAATCCATCAGAGGGGGCGGAGTGATTCCCAACATTCCCCATACTCTGTTAAATCTCTCCCAACTTCCGACTAACTTGACTCTCCATTCTTTTTCGGTCGGAGTTGGAGCGCCCAAAATCTTCTCCGAAGCCCTTACGATTTGTTCCGAAGTAACAGGGGCTGAAGAAGCTAAAAAAACAAATCAAGTTAGTTTTTCTTTGAATAAGTATGCATAATACCTGTTGTCTTCGAAGTTACCTGCAGGGCTCGAAGTTGAAGTGATTTTTCGGAGACCGCCTTCCGAATCCTCTTCGAAGATGATAGGCCAGTTGGCCATCAGTGGAGAGATTTGCAACCCGAGGTATTCTTCGGCTAAGTCTCGCATGCTTAACCTTCGGTTGATCCTTTGAAGCAGGTTGAGACGGGCTTCGAGCTGACCTTGGCCGGGATGTACTAAGGCTTCCTTCCGGAATTGGATCTCTTTTAAAGGTCCGGCCAGAGGATTGCTTGCCCCAACTTCGGCATAGAACCACCTTATAATCCAGTCAGTGTACCATCTTGCATTGATGGCCTTAGCAGGGAATTGCAGGGCATATTCGTCCCGAAGCCTAAAATTAATGCTTCCGAAGGATACCACTACTTTTTCACCTCCGGGGCCTACGAAGGTTTTAGGTTGGCATGAAGCCCTATGTATTGCAGCGAAGATCTCTGCCCTCCCTTCGCAACCTTCGGCTCTCAATGCCCATTCGAAGATAGCCAATCTAGCTACTGCATTTGGAGATAATTGAGGGAGGGTGACATGGAATAAGTCAAGTACCTCCGCCAAGAAGTCCACTGCGGGAAGGCCCAAGCCAGCTTCGAAGAAGGCTTCGAAGACAACCACTTCTCCGGACCTTGGTGACGGAATTAGTTCTTTTCCGGGCTTGCGAATCATCACTCCGGTACTGATCTTTCCTTCTACTGCAATTGCTAGTGATTCCCTCTTGCAGGTAGAAGATCCCAGTTGGAAAGACTGGTCCAGATACTTCGTTGAGGGCGGGCAGAGACTTTGATCATCGATGTTTTGGGGATTTCTCCCTCCTGCCGCCATAGATGTTGTTGCAGATGCCGGAGGCGCTGTCGCCAATGTCGCAGCCGCTGCTGCCGCAGCTGCTTGCTGCCGAGCCAAGGCCGACGGGGCTCCAGAACCTTTGGTCTTCACCATTGCAGCCGCTGGGTTGCTTTGGGGAAAATGGAGGCTAGGGCTCAAGAACTCAAAGGGCTCAAAAGGTGTTTGATTGCGAGAAAGCGGTGAAAAGGTAACCGGGTAAGTTCTAGGCCCTCTATTTATAGCCTAGATTTTACTTTTTTACCGTTAGTCCATGCCGTTTCGCATTCCTGCCGTTACTTTTCTCCGAAATTAACGCATTCTACAGTTTCCGTTAGAAATAGAAAGCTAACGGCTATTTTCTCTAAGTCTAAAAGACTTTCGAACTTCCTGAGTTTGTTCTAAGATAGTTCGAAAAGTAATTATCCTAAGACTGATTCGGAGTTTATATCTTCATACATTTCGGAGATGAATTAAAATTCCATAACCCCTATGTTTGGTTATTTTTTCCTTCCGTATACTGCTCTCCTCACATTACAGGTTAAACGGAGAAGCGTATTCGAGGGGCTACTGTTGGGGGAAAATATCTCATCTTCGGGGTTATTGCCGAAACAGCATAAAGGCAGATAGCGGATTCGAAGGTTCCCAGATGTTCATCTTCGAAGATACCCGGAGTCAAGCTCGAAGTACGAAGATAGGCATTGGTTCGGAGTACATCTTCGAACTAAGGCTTTTCAAGATCTTTTCTGCCAGCTAAGATGGAAGACTTATCTTCTTTCTCATTAGATTAGTCTTTTACCATTTTAGCCCTATTAAGGGTGCTGAATAGTTTCCACTATGTCGGTTGTAATAGAGGGGTAAATAGGTCTTTTCCTTAATATTTGGGCCTATAAATACCCCCCATTTCACCCTGTAATAGGGACCGAATACAAGTTATTCAATACACACATTCGAACTATTCTAAGTTGTTATCCTTTCGGAGGCTTAGAACAGTTCTCTTCGCAAACACTTCGTTTGTTAGTTTCTTTTCTACAGAAACCTGTTAGCGTAATCTTTTACGCTAACACATGTCTTCGGCCTCATCGCTTATGGTCGAGACCAATCATTATGCCTATGGTAAAACTAATATTGCATGTCACACAACGCCCGCGCCAATACCCGCGCTACCCACACCACACACGCAGGCGCCCGAAAACGAGCACGTTATACAAATAGCGCGTAGGGAAGAAGCACATGGCCGACACGTCGATATCCCACCGCGTGTTGCGCCCCCACATGAGAGGCGCATGCAAACACACTACCAAGATAATTTAGATGAGTGGATCTGTGCACTCTTTAGGGAGTGTGCCGGCTTCGTGCCCAAGGGACGGGTTAGGGTTTACCGCAAACCATACCCCGATCATCTTGATATAGTACCCTACCCCCACGGTTATAGGATCCCCGAGTTTACTAAATTCGATGGTGATGGTAGTAGGACCACACTAGAGCATGTTAGTCAATTTTTGGCGCAGTGTGGAGAGGTTAGCGGGATAGATGCCCTAAAGGTTAGACTATTTTCTCTCTCGCTGTTCGGCACAACTTTCACTTGGTTTTCGGTGCTCCCGCCGAATTCCATCCACACGTGGGACGATTTAGAGCGGAAATTCCATGATTATTTCTACATGGGTGAAACAGAACTTAGGCTTTCACATTTAACATCGGTTAAGCAAAAATCTAGTGAGAGCGCCTCTGAATATATCAAGCGTTTCAGGGATACTAGAAACCAGTGCTTTAGTCTTAATATTTTAGAAAGGGACTTGGCGGAATTAGATTTTAACGGGTTGCGTTCCGAACTTAAAGAAAAGTTAGATAATTAGAACTTTTTAGAGGTTAGCCAGGTCCTGTAGCAGACTTTGGTCCAAGAAGGCCAAGCCAAAGATAAAAAATTTATTAAGACGTTTAGCAAGCCTAGGGCCGAGATCCACATCATGGAATGCTCTGATGAGGAGGAGTCAGAGGAGGAGGATTCAGCCGACATGGACACGGCCGAATGGGTTACAAACGCTAAAAACAAACATGTCACTTGCTCCGAGCTATGACCATCCCCCACGAAGAATAGACTTAATGAGGTCAAGTACTCATTCGACATGACTAAATGCGATAAAATATTTGATTTCCTCTTAAAAAGTCAGCTTCTCAGGTTACCCAAAGGTCAAGTTATCCCACCTGCCGACGAGTTAAAGAAGCATCCATACTGTAAGTGGCATGATTCACATTCTCATAATACTAATGATTGCAATGTTTTTCGACGGCAGATACAATCGGCCATAGAAGAAGGACGATTGAAGATAGACCATGACCCAAAAATGAAGCTGGATAAAGATCCTTTTCTAGTCAACGCCGTCGATCTCGGTGAAAAGAAGGTGTTGATTCGGCCAGAACAGGTCGAGTCTGCTAGAGGAAAAGATGTGATTGTCGGAGAACCACGTGTTCGCACACTTGTGCCAAAGAACCCCGAGGTAGGAGTGTGGAAACAGAACATCAATACCCCTTCGGCTAAGGCTCAAAAGAGGCCGAAGGTGACATATAACATGTTGTTGAACAAACATCAGAAGAGGGCCAAAGAAGCAGGCCCGCGCGCTCAGCTAAAGCTGCCAAAGGGGCCAAAACCTTCGAAAGGTACCTTCAGAGCGAAGGGTGTGAACCCTCCGCATGAAGGCTTTGGGTCGAAGTATCCTGGTGCTCCGCACGGTGGTTCTGAACCACGGTGGCCGAACCCCCCGTGCAGCAACTTCGAACCGCAATGGTCGGGTTCTCCGTACGACAATTTCAAACCCCAGTGGTCGGGTCCCCCATGCGATAGCTTCAGCCCCTAGTGGCCGAACCCCGCACCATGGTGGACTTCTCCGATGGGAGGCTTCGGCCCACGCTAGCCAAATGTACCTCCAGCCTGGTAGGACCCTTCGCTGGTGTGGTCCGAGATGCCTTCAACTTGGCCGAACCACCCTCCACGCAACGGGTTTGGCTCGCAATGGCCAAGGCCACTAGAGCCGCCGATGCCTCCGCCGTGTGACTGGGCAGGGACCCCGTGGGCCCAGTACGTACCCGGGTCAGGGTACCCTCTGCAAACTAACCCTATGCCTTGTTTTCCTTCAGAGTATTATGGATGGCAGGGGCAAACAGACGCAGCAGAGGGAGGCATCGTCAATAGACTGTCTGTGGTACCTCCGAATCGGACCCTGCAGAGCGAAGCCGAAGGGTGCGAGCACGCGGAGGCCGAAGTCAGAGAGTCTGAAGCCATAACTATCAGAGTTGGGTCTCAGGAAGTCCCAAACCCGAAGACCTTATCGCCGAAGGCTAACGGAGGTAAGCCGTGTGCTTCGGCCGGGTTCCGTGCCGAAGCTAGGTTCGATAGGCCGAACGTGGCCAATCCGTTCGATGGGGTTCGCAGCGAAGCCCCCTTCGAACACAGGGCGCCCAACGCTGAAGGGCACACTTCGGCCAGAATTAACAGGGGTCAAACAGTAGCTCCAGGCACCAAGACGAAGCAGTCTTTGGCTCCTCCGGGCATGTCCAAATCGCAGAAGAGATGCCTACAAAGGCTGTGGGCACAGGAGATGCGTGAGAAGGTAGCTGAGGCTGAGTGGGACGCTATCTTCGAAGAAAACTGCCCTCGGCCAGCCACAAAGCAGGTATGGAGGGAGAAGCCGGTTAAGATAACCAACCCGGCTCCTAGTCCGAGCGATGATGAAGACGACTTGCTTGACGATGATTACTCACCCGTCTCTGAGGGGCCCGCACCTCAGGCGATGGACATCAACATCGTCACATTACCCGCTGAGTTTGCACCACCACGGGATGAGGCCGAGGTCGCTCAATTAAACCTCGGTCTGCGTAGCACCGTCTTTGAGAAGCCCGAGGACTCAGCTCGCCATCTAAAGCCTCTCTATGTCAGGGGTCACATCGATGGGAAGCCGATTTCCCGGATGCTCATCGACGGTGGTGCCACAGTTAATGTAATGCCTTATTCATTGTTGAAGAAACTTGGCAGGGATGAGGATGACCTGAAGAAGACCAACTTAATGCTCAACGGCTTCAACGGCGACAACTCCGAAGCCAAGGGAGTGCTCTCTATGGAGTTGACGGTGGGCAACAAGACGTTGCCAACAGCGTTCTTCGTCGTCGACGTACAAGGTACCTATAGTGTGTTACTCGGACACGACTGGATCCATGCGAACTGTTGCATCCCCTCTACCCTACACCAGTGCTTGGTACAGTGGGACGGCGATGAGGTGGAGGTCATCCCTGCGGATACTTCGACCCAAGTAGCTTTGGTCGATGTGTCGGTTGACGCCATCCATAACAATGTAGAGTGTCAATCTGGTAGAGATCTTTCGGATTATGACTTTGTTAGTGTATCCGGAGGATGGTTTGTACCAGTGTGTCTGTAAAGCCGGCTGGAGTAGCACGGCTATTTTTGTATTAGTAGTCATGTCTAGCAAGGATAATCTAGATTGGCTAAAGTCTCGAGTGGAGCAGTATCGGTCAAATAAAGACGGTATTGCCGAAGCCATCGAGGACTTTAGTGAAGTAGAAAAATTAGGTCAGGGTTTTGCGTCGACCGATCCCTTGGAGGAAGTTGATATAGGTAATGGCAGCATCCCAAGGCCGACTTTTGTAAACCAACATTTACAGCCCGATGTAAAGGCTGAAGTAATAAAGTTACTTCGGTCGTATGTCGATTGTTTCGCATGGGAGTATAGCGAAATGCCGGGGCTAAGCCGCGAGCTCGTGGAGCATCGGCTGCCCATCAAGTTCGGGGTTAGGCCTTATAAACAGCCTCCCCGTCGCTTTAATTCGGCCGTCTATGACCGAGTTAAAGAAGAAGTGGAACGACTACTTAAGGCTGAATTTATTAGGCCATGCAGGTACGCAGAATGGGTTGCTAACATTGTACCTGTAGAGAAGAAAGGGAGCGGCAAGATACGAGTATGCATTGATTTCAGGGATCTTAACAGAGCCACTCCAAAAGACGAGTATCCAATGCCAATAGCCGACATGCTGATCAATGATGCTTCAGGACATAAGGTACTAAGTTTTCTTGATGGCAATGCCGGTTATAATAAAATCTTTATGGCCGAAGAGGACGTCTATAAGATTGCCTTTCGATGCCCTGGTTTTGTTGGGTTATTCGAATGGGTCATCATGACTTTTGGGTTGAAAAATGCCGGCGCCACGTATCAGCGCGCTATGAACTTGATCTTTCATGACTTGTTAGGAGTCATGCTAGAGGTTTACATCGATGATGTCATGGTTAAATCGGATGCTATGGGAAACCATTTAGCAGATTTAAAGGTTGCTTTCGATAGGATGCGGCAGTATGGGTTGAAAATGAACCCACTCAAGTGTGCTTTTGGCGTGTCGGCAGGTAAGTTCTTAGGTTTCATGATTCATGAGAGAGGTATAGAGATTGATCCTAAGAGACTTGAGAAGATTAGAAACGTTGCAGCGCCGGCGTGCAAGAAGGATGTGCCAAAGTTGCTAGGCAAGTTGTACTATTTGCGTCGCTTTATATCCAACTTGTCCGGCAAGATTGATGCCTTTGTCCCCATACTCCGGCTAAAAAATGAAGCCGAGTTCACTTGGGGGGCAAGCCAGCAAAATGCTTTTGAGAAGATCAAGGAATGCTTATCATCACAACCCCTAGTGAGAGCACCCAAGGCTGGGATTCCGTTCTGGCTATACATCACCGCTGAAGACAGCGTGATTGGAGCCATGCTAACCCAGGAGGTGGAGGGGAAGGAGTACATCATCACATTCTTAAGCCACCGCCTGCTGGACACCGAAACCAGGTACGCGTTTGTGGAGCGATTATGTTTATCACTTTATTACACATGCACCAAGTTACGCCATTATCTTCTCCCCACCACATGTGTTGTCGTTCATCAAACCGATGTTATAAAGCACATGTTATAGAAGCCGATTCTAAGTGGAAGAATCGGAAAGTGGGCTTTCACGTTAATTGAGTATGATTTGGCCTACGAGCCCCTAAGAGCGATGAAAGGCCAAGTCGTAGCAAACTGCATAGTTGATCATCACATAGATGCTAGCTGGAGTGATGCCATTGCTCTAGTTGATGTAGTGCCATGGAAAATCTATTTTGATGGTTCAGCTTGCAAAAATGGCCAGGGTATTGGAGTGGTTCTCATATCACCTAATGGTGTGTGCTTTGAAACGTCGGCCCGACTAGAGTTTTCTTCCACAAATAACAAAGCCGAATACGAAGCTTTGTTGTTAGGTCTTGAACTACTAGAGTCTATAGGCGCTAAGCATGTTCACGCATATGGTGATTCATTATTAGTAGTATAACAAGTGGCCAAGAATGCTCAATGTTTTAATGGATTGCTGAATAGCTACTTGGACAAATGCCTAGACATAGTTGCTACTTTTGATGATTTCAAAATATCTCACGTGTCGAGAGAAGCCAATTCAATTGCTAATGATTTGGCTCAGCGAGCATCTGGCTACCAAGTCAGGAGAGGAAAATTTTTTGTGTTGAAAAAGCCGATGTTTGGTCTCATTGCCAAAGCCAGTGATGCTGGGTAGGCGCACCCTTCGGGTCGAAGCCCTCGGGTCACCGAAGGCCACCACATGCCGGAGCCTCTAGATCGGAGTGCTCCGCCCACCGAGGGGTCCGGCATGCCGGAGCCTATAGTCCGAAGCCTCTCGGATGGGGAAGCCTCTCCAGGATCCAAACCCTCGGAAGGGCTTCGGCCCAGCACACTCCGAGCAGACACTTCAGCTGGGCTTCGGCAGGAGCTGGAATGGCTCGGGGGGCACCCCGAAGTCAGTGTTTTAGAAGTTCTTTCAGAAGGTGGACCAGCGAAGCCCTCTAAAATCTGTGAGGGCAATTGGAGAATCCCAATCATCCAGTATTTGAAGGACCCTAGCCGAAGGGTTGATTGGAAGGTTCGGCGACAAGCGTTCAAATTTTTGTTGGTAGACGACACATTGTATCGCCAGACCATTGACAGAGTGCTATTGAAGTGTTTAGACCATGAGCAGTCCCAGGTGGCTACAGGAGAAGTCCATGAGGGGCTTTGCGGCACTCATCAGTCTGCCCAAAAGATGAGTTGGATGCTCAAAAGAGAGGGTTTTTATTGGCTGACTATGACTAAAGATTGCTTCAAGTACTACAGAAGGTGCGAGGCATGTCAGAAGTTTGGCAATATCCAGTTAGCTCCTGCCTCATTACTCAATCCTATTGTCAAGCCATGGCTGTTTTGAGGTTGGGGTTTAGACTTCATCGGCCAGATCTACCCTCCTTCCTCAAAAGGGCATCGGTTCGTGTTGATGGCGACAGATTACTTCACCAAATGGATCGAGGCCGTACCTCTCAAGAACATGACCCATAATGAGGTACACGATTTTATTTTAAAACACATCATACATAGATTCGACATCCCTCAAACTCTTACCACAGATCAAGGTAGTTCATTTGTTTCTAAAGAAGTAAGGGACTTCGCCGAATACTATGGCATTAAGTTGATGAACTCTTCACCTTACTATGCTCAGGCCAATGGGCATGCCGAGTCTAGTAATAAAACTGTGATTAAGCTTATTAAGAAGAAAATTGAAGAGTTTCCTAAAAGGTGGCATGAAGTGCTTTCCGAGGCATTATGGGCTTGTAGGATTGCAAAGCACAGTGCCACCAAGGTCAGTCCATATGAGTTGGTATATGGACAAGAGGCCGTTCTACCTGTAGAGGTAGATCTTGGCTCCTTAAGAGTGTTGAAGCAAGACGGCTTATCGGTCAAGGAATATGAAGCTCTTCTGAAGGATAATCTAGAGGAAGTGACCGATAAGAGACTAAGAGCTTTAGAAGCCATAGAGATAGATAAGAAGAGAGTGCCTAGAGCCTACAATAAGAAGGTTAAACCAAAATCATTTCAAATAGGAGACTTGGTATGGAAAACGATTTTGCCTTTAGGCACGAAAAGTCCCAAATTAGGCAAATGGTCCCCTAGTTGGGAAGGTCCTTTTAAGATAGCCGAAATCGCTCCCGGCAACGCATACGTGATGGAATCCCTGCAGGGGGAGCAGTTTCGAAGGGCTTTGAATGGTAGGTACTTGAAAGGATATTTCCCGAGTGTGTGGCAAACGTCATAAAAATGTCGAAAAGCCGATATGAACAGTATCGTCTCAAGCTCATTGTGCTTTTAGTTCTCTAGTTCACTAAAAGGCAAGGGGGCATGTGTTGATAGCAAAAAATGGCATTAATGGCTAAGTTATCGAAATATCAATTTTTGGTGATTTGGGCCGAGAATACACATGTCCAGGGTCTGTCCGAAGCCCTACAGGGCTGAAGCCCGTCAAGCTATGGACTCCGAAAGCCTCCAGCCAGCCCATGGGCTTCGGCCAGGAAGCCTTCGGAGGCCAACGCTGCCAAAGCTTCGGAAGCCTTCGGAGGCCCACATTGCCGAAACTTCGGAAGCCCACGCTGTCGAAGCTTCGGCCCAAGAGCAGGCCTCGGTGGGCCTGGCCGAAGCCCACCTCGGCAAAGATAGAGTTGGACGCATTTCCAGCTCAATCTTTATCTCTATCCGGCCGGATTAATAGTAGATTAGATTAGAGTTAACCCTCTATAAATAGAGAGGCCTGGCCGGCGTGGAGGCCCCCCCCCCAACTCAAACCAAACCAAAGCCATGCTTTGATCATACCTTTACTTTTATCTTTACTTTTCTGTACCTCTTCGTGGGTTTGCCTGGAAGCCCTCCGTCTGCCGCTACAGAACAGTGGTAAGCCTTGGTACTTCGCCCATGAAGTCCCCATTAATCTACGTAACAGATTGCTATCTCCTTGTTACTTCGCCTGTGAAGTATCCTCTAATTTGCGTAATAGATTGCTACCTTCGTCACCCATGCAACACCTCGCAAAATTCGGTCCTAAGGTCGAATTGGTACTTCGCATCATCTCTATTGCAAGTTCGCATGTTTGGAGCCCCTTCGCTGAAGGTGTCTGGAGCTGAGAGATCGGTTCCAGAGGTCCCAGGGATGCCCTTCGACGATAGGCTTCGATCGGCACACTTCGTCGCAAGCTCCGCCACGACCTTACTCCGCACCAGACGAAGTTGCGCTCGCACGTGGCCCTCACACCACTTTTCTATACTTCGCTGTATCGAAGATCGTACGCTGAACCCTACTGTTCAGAGATAATCACCGCGTCCAAACCCGTTCGGAGTCTACCTTCAGTCGGGTCAGTTCGAACGCCGAAGCACCCTTTGGCGGAGTACTTCGCACCAGACGCCGAAGGTACCCTTCGGTGCACCCTTCGCAACAGCCTTCGAACCAGGAGGACTCCGACTGGTTTGCTGATTTTAACCTGTTTAACTTCTTTCTTTTGGCTAATTGGATTATTTTGTGTAATCTGGTTGCCTGGCGACTCCACCCCCTTATCACTATTAAGGGTAGTCGGAACGCGGCGCCGGTGTCACATCACGCTTAGGCCTGTTCCTAAGTATCCGTGCACTTTTGGATCGCCGGACTGACCCAAGTGCGGGGGCAAGTTTTCGTGTCAGGATCTTCGGCGCGCAGTGACCTTCGGCGACCAGAGGGGTTCGATCCGGAGGGAGTGCCTGCCCACCGTTACTGGCATCGGTAGTGAGACCAAACACCGGCTTCTCTAGTATAGAAAGTTTTCCTCTCCTGACTTGGTAGCCAGATGCTTGCTGAGCCAAATCATTGGCGACTGAATTGACTTCTCTTTACACGTGAAAAATTTTGAAATCATCAAAAGTAGCAACTATGTCTAGACATTTATCCAAGTAACTATTTAGCAAGCCATTAAAACATTGAGCACTCTTAGCTACTTGTTGCACCACTAACAAAGAATCACCGTATGAATGAACATGTTTAGCGCCTACAGATTCTAGTAATTCAAGACCTAGAAACAAAGCTTCGTATTCGGCTTGGTTATTAGTGGAAGAAAATTCTAGACGGGCCAAAGTTTCAAAGTGCATTCCATTAGGTGATATGAGAACCACTCCAATACCTTGGCCACTCTTGCAAGACGAACCATCAAAGTAAAGCTTCCATGTCACTACCTCAACTAGAGCAATATTATCACTCCAGCTGACATCGATGTGATGATCAACTATAAAGTTGGCTACGACTTGGCCTTTCATCGCTCTCAGGGTTTCGTAGGCCAAATCGTATTCAATCAACGTGTAAGCCCATTTTCCAATTCTTCCACTTAGAATCGGCTTCTGTAACATGTGTTTTATAACATCGGTTTGGCAAACGACAACACATATAGTGGGGAGAAGATAATGGCGTAATTTAGTGCACGCGTAATAAAGTGATAAACACAATCGTTCCACAAACGCGTACCTGGTTTTGGCGTCCAGCAGGTGGCGGCTCAAGAATGTGATGATGTACTCTTTCCCTTCTACCTCCTGGGTTAGCACGACCCCAATCACGCTATCTTAAGCAGCGACATATAGCCGAAACGGAATCCCGGCTTTGGGTGCTCTCACCACAGACGGCGATGACAAGCACTCCTTGATCTTCTCAAAAACACTTTATTGGCTTGCCCCCCCAAGTGAACTCGGCTTCGTTTTTAGCCGGAGTATGGGCACAAATGCATCAATCTTACTGGACAAGTTGGATATAAAGCAACGCAAATAGTTCATCTTACCTAGCAATTTTTGTACATCCCTTTTGCACGTCGGCGCTGCAATGTTTCTAATCTTCTCAAGTCTCTTAGGATCAATTTCTATACCTCTCTCGTGAATCATGAAACCTAAGAACTTACCCACCGACACGCCCAAAGCACACTTGAGTGGGTTCATTTTCAACCCATACTGCCGCATCCTATCGAAAGCAACCTTCAAATCGGCTAAATGGCTTCCCATAGCGTCCGATTTGACTACGACATCATCGATGTAAACTTCTAACATAACTCCTAACAAGTCATGAAAGATCAAGTTCATAGCGCGTTAATATGTGGCGCTAGCATTTTTCAAACCAAAAGTCATGACAACCCACTCGAATAAACCAACAAAACCAGAGCATCGAAAGGCAGTCTTATAGACGTCCTCTTCGGCCATAAAGATCTGATTATAACCAGCATTGCCATCAAGAAAACTTAGTACCTTGTGTCCTGAAGCATCATTGATTAGCATGTCGGCTATCGACATTGGATACTCGTCCTTTGGAGTGGCTCTGTTCAGATCCCTGAAATAAATTCATACCCGTATCTTGCCGCTCCCTTTCTTCCCTACAGGCACAATGTTAGCAACCCATTCCGCATACCTGGCGGCCTAATAAATTCAGCCTCGAGTTGTCGCTCCACTTCCTCTTTAACTCGGTCATAGACGGCCGAGTTAAAGCGGCGGGGAGGCTGCTTATAAGGCCTAAATACGGACTTAATAGGCAGCCGATGCTCCACGAGCTCGTGGCTTAGCCCTGGCATCTCGCTATACTCCCATGTGAAATAGTCAGCATACGACCGAAGTAGCTTTGTTACTTCAGCCTTTTCATCGGGCTGTAAATGTTGGTTTACAAAAGTCGGCCTTGGGATGCTACTATTACCTATGTCAACTTCCTCCAAGGGGTCGGCCGACGCAAAACCTTGGCCTAATTTCTCTACTTCGCTAAAGTCCCCGATGGCCTCGGCAATACCGTCTTTATTAGACCGATATTGCTCCACGCGAGACTTTAACCAATCTAGATTACTCTTGCTAGACATGACTATTAATACAAAAACAGCCGTGCTAATCCATCCGACTTTACAGACACTGGTACAAACCGTCCTCCGGATACACTAACAAAATCGTAATCTGAAAGATCTCTACCTGACAGACACTCTACTTTGTTATGGACGGTGTCAACCGATACATCGGCCAATGCTACTTGGGTCGAAGTATCCGCGGGGATGACCTCTACCTCATCGCCGTCCCACTGTATCAGGCACTAGTGTAGAGTAGAAGAAATGCAACAGTTTGCGTGAATCTAGTCGCGCCCGAGTAGTACGCTATAATTACCTTGTACGTCGACGATGAAAAATGTTGTTGGCAACATCTTGTTGCCCACCGTTAACTCCATAGAGAGTACGCCCTTGGCCTCGGAGCTCTCGCCGTTGAAGCCGTTGTGCATCAAGTTGGTCTTCTTCAGGTCATCTTCATCCCTGCTAAGTTTCTTCAACAAAGAGTAAGGCATTAAGTTGACAATGGCACCGCCGTCGATGAGCATTCGAGAAATCAGCTTCCCATCGATGTGACCTCTGACATAGAGGGGCTTAAGATGGCGCGCTGAGTCCTCGGGTTTCTCGAAGATGGCGCTGCGCGGGCCGAGGTTCAATTGAGCGACCTCGGCCTCGTCCTGTGGTAGGGCGAACTCGACGGGCAGCGTGACGATGTTGACGTCCATCACCTGGGGTGCGGGCCCTTCAGAGATGGGTGAGTAATCGTCGTCGAGCATGTCGTCATCTTCGTCGCTCGGACTAGGAGCCGGGTTGGTTATCTCAACCGCCTTCTCCCTCCATACCTGTTTTGTAGCTGGCCGAGGGCGGATCTCTTCGAAGATAGTGTCGCGCTCGGCCTCAGCTTCCCTCTCGAGCATCTCCTGTGCCCGTAGTCGTTGTAGGCGTCTCTTCTGCGATTTGGACATGCCTGGAAGTGCCCAAGATGGCTGAGGCTTGGTGCCGGGTGCTACTGTTCGACTTCCATTAATTCTGGCCGAAGTGGCACTGTGCCCTTCAGCCTTGTGCACCTTGCGTTTGGAGGGGGCTTCGCTGCGAACCCCGGCGGATGGACCGGCCTTGTTCGGCCGATCGAACCCAGCTTCGGCGTGGGCTTCGACCGAAGTATGGGACTCACCTCTGTCAGACTTCGGTGACGAAGCTTTTGGGATTGGGACTTCCTGTGACCCCACTCTGATGGTGATGGCTTCGGACTCCCTTTCCTCGGCCTCCTCATGCCTGCACCCTTTGACTTTGCTCTGCATCGTCTGATTCGGAGGCAACACGGACAGTCTGTGGATGATGCCTCCCTCAGCTGCGTCCATTTGTTCCTGCCACCCATAATACTCCAGAGGAAAACAAGACAAAGGGTTAAATTGCGGAGGGTACTCCGGCCTAGACACGTACGGAGCCCACAGAGTCCCTACCTAGTCGTATGGCGGGGGAATCGGCGGCTCTAGTGGCCTTGTCCACTGTGAGCCGAACCCGTTGCCCGGAGGGGGGTTCGGTAGAGTCGACGGTGTCTCAGACCATACTAGCGAAGGGTCCCTCCATGCCGGAGGTACGTTCGGCCAGTGCGGGCCAAAGCCTCCCATCGGAGAGTTCGTCCAAAATGGTACAGGGCTCGGCCACTAGGGGCCGAAGTTACTGTATAGGGGGCTCGGCCACTGAGGCTCGAAGCCACCGAACGGGGTGCCAGGCCATTGTGGCCTGAAGCCGTTGTGTGGAGGGCTTGGCTGCCTCAGTCCGAAGTCACCCTCCGAGAGTCTTGTACCCTTTGGCTGCTATAGCCCCTCAGTGCGAGGACCTGCTTCCTTGGCTTTTCTCCGATGCTTGTTTAACAGCATATTGTAAGTTACCTTCGGCCTCTTGCGAGCATTAGCCGAAGGGGTGTTAACGTTCTATTTCCACACTCCTACCTCAGGGTTCTTCGGTATGAGCGTGTGAGTGCACGGCTCTCCAACAATTACATCCTTCCCTTTAGCCGACTCGGTCTGTTCTGGCCGAATCAACACCTTCTTCTCACCGAGGTCAACGGCGTTGACGGGAAAAGGTTCTTTATCCAGCTTCATCTTTGGATTATGGTCTGTCTTCAATCGTCCTTCTTCTATGGCCGATTGGATCTGCCGTCGAAAAACATTGCAATCGTTAGTATTATGTGAATTTGAATCGTGCCACTTACAGTACGGATGTTTCCTTAATTCATCGGCAGACGGAATGACTTGACCTTTAGGTAACCTAAGAAGTTGACTTTTTAAGAGAAAATCAAATATTTTATCACACTTGGTTATATCAAATGAGTACTTGACCTCACTAGGTCGATTCTTTGTGGGAGATGGTCGTAACTCGGAGTAGGTGACAGGTTTATTCTTAGCGTTCCAAACCCATTCGGTCGCATACATGTCGGCTGAATCTTTCTCTTCTGATTCCTCCTCATCAAAGCGTTCCATGATGTGAATTTCAGCCCTAGGCTTGTTAAAGGTCTTAATAAACTTCTTATCTTTGGCTCGGCCTTCTTGGACCAGAGCCTGCTGTAGGACTTGGCTAACTTCTAAAAAGTTTTGGTTATCTAACCTCTCCTTGATCTCGGCACGGAACCCATTAAAATCTAATTCTGTTAGGCCCCTTTCCGAAATATTAAGGCAAAAGCATCGGTTTCTAGTATCCCTAATAATGGGGGATTGGTCCCGATCTTCCGCTAGGTAAAGGATAACTTGGATTGGGGGAGAATCTCGACGTTGACGATCCAAGGCTCCGGTCCGGCGGATCAAAACCTTGCAATCGCTACACCACCGTCTCCGTTGGTTATCAACCACGCAGGGCGCGATTGACCTCGCCACGAAGGCTAGTTCCTGCAAGCGAATCCAAGAACACAAGCAAGAACAGAAAGGATACAAGTCGAATGCCAAATCACAGATAAACTATGAAAAGAAGAGGTTTCACAAATGCTGATGCAGCAGCCAATCGGTCCGGTGCAGGAGCGGGATCTAAACACACAAGTGTAGATGCAAACAAAGCAAAACCTAACCCTAAAGGTGGTTGGCGTGAGTATATAAGGCGTGGGCAGCCTGTAGAAGACGTACAGACTCGGACTATGGGCTAGAAGACGTACAGACTCAGACTATGGGCCAACACGGCCCAATTCTGTCATGCGGGACTGTTTCAAACACACAGGACGGCTCGAGACTCAAAATGAGGCGAAACCAATGCCAAAAGATCCATCTTCTCTTTAGATTTCCAAAAAGTCCAAGAACGTGCCAATCGGACTTCGTATGAGGAAGTTATGCCCATTTTGGTGCATGGTGGTCGATGTAGTCCGAACCAGCGAATTCTTGACTTCAAATCATCCGTGCGACTCCGTCTTCAACTCCAACTCTTCTATTCCATCTCCCATGTTCCTAAGCAACAAAATATCACTAGTATTCAGTAGCATCCCATCCAAACAAATATTAACATAGTTGCTAAGGAAAGAATTAACCTCATGGTTCAAGCGACGGGCACGGGCGCGTGTGATTGGTCTTTGTAATTGAATTGTAGGTGGAGGCTCCATGTGTGTATCATGTGAAGTGATGTCCTCATCACCTAAAGCGCTTGATGTATTCGGAGGCGTTCTCGCTAGATTTCTGCTTAACCGATGTCAAGTGCGAAAGCCTAAGCTCTATCTCGCCCGTGTAAAAGTAATCATGGAATTTCTGCTCTAAATCATCCCACGTCTGAATGGAGTTCGGTGGGAGCGCCGAAAACCAAGTGAAGGTGGTGTCGGATAGCGAGAGAGAAAATAGTCTTACCTTTAGAGCGTCTATCCCGCTAACTTCCCCACACTGTGCCAAAATTTGACTAACGTGTTCTAGTGTAGTTTTGCTACCCTCGCCATCGAACTTAGTGAATTCAGGGATTCTATAACCGCGGGGGTAGGGTATTGTATCAAGATGGTCGGGGTATGGCTTACGGTAAACCCTAACCCGTCCTTTGGGCAAGAAGTCGGCACACTCCCTAAATGGTGTGCGGACCCGCTCCTCTATGTCATCTTGGCATGTTGCATGCGCGCGCCTCTCATGCGGGGGCGTGACACGCGGTGGGATATCGGTGTGTCGGCCATGGGCTTCTTCCCTGCGCATTATTTGCATGACGTGCTCATGTCCGAGCGCTGGCGCATGTGGTGCAGGCAGCACAAGTACTGGTGCACGCAGTGGCATATGGTATGCAGTGCTATTTTGACCGGAAGCGTAATGATCAGGCTTGGACATAAGTGTTGAGGCTGGAGGCATCATGGTTGTTCTAGTGCTGCCATCAGTTCTGCCGTATACCTGGTTTACCAGAGGTGCACTAGAAATAGGAACCGAGGGTACGACCTCAGTAAAGCCGAACCTTCTAAGAGTTGCCTCTACTTGGGAGCAACAGCCGAATCTAAATGGTTGGTAGCGAAGCGCTAACAGCTTGATCTACTGACGCGGCTATTTTTTGCTCAATCTCTAAAGAAGATAAACGAGGTGATACAGGTGTTACCTGGACCTGAGTGAGGTCGGGGATGACGATGTCGCGCTTGATGAAGCCTGCGCGTGTCTTAACGTAGCCCCCAAGCATCATGTCCTAGAGTGCTTTTAACTTCACCTCGATCTCTGCTCGGTCCTCTGCGGGGATATCTTCAAGTGTGGGTGTCAAGATGTTGCGGTTGTCGATATTTGTGCCTCCTATGGTGTCCATCGGCGGTGTAGACGTAGTAGTCGATGTAGATGCACCGGTGGCCGATGTAGACGTACTCGTCATGTTGGCGTAGTGGTCCCCAACGGAGTCGCCAAAAAGTGTGTTGACACGGAAACGTGCCCCCACACTTGGGTCAGTTCGACGATCCAAAAGTGTGCGGATACTTAGGGACAAGCCTAAGCATGATGCAACACTGACGTCGCGTTCCGACTACCCTTAGTCGTGATAAGGGGGGTGGAGTCGCTAGGCAACCTTCGGCGTCTGGTGCGAAGTGTTCCGCCGAAGGGTGCTTCGGCGTTCGGACTGATCCGGCCGAAGATGGACTCCGAACGGATCTAGATGCAATGATCACCTCCGAACAACGGGGTTATGCGTGAGATCTCTGATTAGCAAACTACGGAGTAATGATGCGAGGGCCACACGCAAGCGCAACCTCGTCCAGTGCAGAGTATGGTCGTGGCGAAGTCCGTTGCGACGAAGTGTGCTGGTGAAGCCTATTGCCGGAGCCTGCAGTCCCGCCGAAGGGTGTCCTGGTGACCTCCGAAACCAACCTCTCAGCTCCGGATACCTCCGACGAAGTAGCTCCAAACGTGATAACCTGCAGCAAAAGAGTGCGAAGTACCAATTTGGCCTAGGGTCCAAATTCTGTTAAGTGTTGCACCAGTAGCGAAGGTAGCAATCTGTTACGCAGATTAGCGGATACTTGATAGGCGAAGTATCAAGGCGATAACAATCTATTACGTAGATTAACGGATACTTCACAAGCGAAGTAACAAGGGTTACCACTATTCCGTAGTGGCCGGCGGAGGGCTTCCAGGCAAACCCATGAAGAGGTACAGGAAAATAAAGGTAAAGTAAATACGATCAAAGCATAGGGCTTTGGTTTGAGTTTTAGGGGGGGCCTCTATGCTAGCCTCGCCTCTCTTTTTATAGGGGCTCAATTCCTAATCTGATCTGCTATTAATATGGCCGGATAGAGATAAGAATTGAGCTAGAAATGCACACAACTCCATCTCTGCCGAAGTGGGCTTCGGCCAGGCCCGTCGAGGCCTGCCCCTCGGGCCGAAGCTTCGGTGGCGTGGGCCTCCGAAGGCTTCCCGGCCGAAGCCCATGGGCTGGCTAGAGGCTTTCGGAGCCCATAGCCCAATGGACTTTGGCTCTATAGGGCTTCAGACAGACCCTGGACATGTGTACTTTTGGCCCAAATCACAAAAATTGATATTTTGACAATCTAGCCATTAATGCCACTTTTTTCTATCAACAGACCTCTTATGAACTACATTTTGGGAGAATGCCCAAGGTTACTCACCTTCGAGTATTTGGTTCTCGGTGCTTTATACTAAAACGTGGAAATTTGGACAAATTTGAGTTGCGATCTTCAGATGGGATCTTTTTGGGTTATTCCACTCATGGTCATTCATATCATGTGCTTAATCTTGATACTAAAACTGTCATCGAGTCATGTGATGTGACTTTTGATGAATCAATCCTGTGTGTTAGTTCTTCTTTTGAGCTTGCCAGTGAAAAAGATATGAATGAGACCATCTTTGAAGAAGAAGATCCCGAAGGTTGTGAAGGCTTCGAGTATGATCCCCTACTTCCCTCGACATCAACCCCTGAAGTGGACCCGACATCGACTACTTTGGCAAGAGGTCCCGAAGCATCTAATTTTACTTTAGTCATCTTCAATCACTCTCCAGCAAGAGTTGAGGGGGAGGCTGCATCTCATCGAGAAGCTCTGTAGCACAATCAGAAGATGCATCCTCCTGAGCAGATCATCGGTGAGCTAGATGAAAGGGTAACTCGATCTCTTGCTCATTTTGTTGATTCTACATTTGTCGCTACCTTTGAGCCCTTAGATGTTAGTCATGCTTTATCTGATTCGAGTTGGATCAATGCCATGCATGAGGAGTTAGAAAACTTTGATAGAAACCAAGTCTGGATTCTTGTAGATCCACCACCTAACATTCATATCATTGGCACAAAATGGATTTTAAAAAACAAACAGGGGGAGGATGGGTCTGTTGTGAGAAACAAGGCTAGGCTTGTTGCTCAGGGTTACTCTCAAGTTGAGGGGGTTGATTTTGGAGAGACCTTTGCTCTAGTAGCTTGACTTGAAACTATTAGGATTTTGCTTGCTTTTGCATCTTCTCGCGGTTTCAAGATTTATCAAATGGATGTTAAAAGCCCTTTTGTTAGTGGTTTCATAGGAGAGGATGTTTATGTTAGAAAACCCCTAGGCTTTAAACATCCCAAGTATCCCCATAGAGTCTTTAAACTTTACAAAGTTTTGTATGAGCTCAAGCAAGCTCCTAGGATTTGGTATGACTAACTTAGGAACTTTTTGCTTGAGCATGGGTACAAAATGGGTTCTGTTGATAAAACCCTATTTACTTTGAAGCATGGAAAAGATTTCCTCTTGTTCAGATATATGTTGATGATATTAGTTTTGGTGGCTCTTCTCATACACTTGTGGCCGAGTTTGTTGATTCTATGAGCAGGGAGTTCGAGATGTCGATGATTTGGGAGCTGACATTCTTCTTTGGTTTGCAAATCTAGCAAAGAAAACAAGGTACTTTTGTGCATCAGACGAAGTACACCAAGGATCTACTGAAGCGCTTTGATATGAGTGATGCGAAGCCGCTTGCCACTCCAATGGCTACCTCACTAGCGTTTGACCTAGATAAAGTTGGAGAAGAGGTGGATCAGAAGGAGTTCCGGAACATGATCGACTTCGTCCTCTACTTGACGGCTATGAGGTTGGACATACACTTCGTAGTATGTCTGTGCGCTCATTTTTAGGCTTCTCTAAGGACTTCACATTGTCAAGCGATAAAACACATACTGAGGTACCTAAAACACACTCTTGAATTTGACGTTTGGTATTCTGCATCATTTTTATGCCTTCGAGGTTTTTCCGATGCTGATATTGATGGTTGTATAACTTATAGGAAAAGTACCTCTGATACTTGTCATTTTCTAGTTTCTTTCTTGTTTGTTGTTCTTCTCACAAATAGTCTAGCATTGCACAGTCTATATGTGAGGCTGAGTATGTAGTTGTTGCTAGCTATTGCTCAGATTTTGTGGATGGTTTCTACTTTGTGGAATTTTGGGTTGGATTTTAAGGGTGTTCCACTTTTCTGTGATAACACTAGTGCCATTAGCTTAGCCAACAACCTAGTTCAACATTCTAGAACTAAACACATTGATGTGCGTTATCACTTTTTGAGAGATCACAATGAGAAGGGTGATATTGAATTGAGATATGTTAATACCCAGAACCAGCTTGCTGACATTTTTACCAAGACTCTTGATGCTTCTCGATTTGCATTTTTGGGAGGAGAGCTTGGTGTTTGTCATCCTTATGGCATCTTGTGAGTGAGAGTTGTGTGTCATTGCATAAACTTCTGTCATATGATTAACCGTTTTTACATGCACTTTCTTGTATATGCCTTTGAATTATTGTCTTTAATCATGATGATTTTTCTCTATTGATTATGTCTATTATCTGTCATGAACATGGCTTTTAATTCTTAAAATTTAAAACATGAGCACTGCTTAGTCTGGTAACTAGCATGAGTAGGCTGAATGTTTTTACTATCTTTTACATGCTTGGTAGCTAAGACCTTTACACTTGGATGCAAACATGCAACTTGAAAATTTAAATATTTTTCATTGAAATCTTGTATTGAAAATTGATAAAAATCATAAAATTGATATCCATGTCTTTTGTGCTGATATTGAAAAGATCCAGGTGGATTTGCTTTGTCGCACTGCATTATTCTAGACTACTTACCATAGCACTTTGGTATGAACTGGGACACTGTAGTGTATGCCAAGACCAATGCCTTTAGCTTCTGATGATCTTTGCTTCATCTAGGCTTGGCTTGGTCGGTTAGCATAAGGTTGACATGCAAATAACCACTGGCACTGAAATCAAAAAAAGGAACAAAAAACTTGAAAATATTGCATAACAAGTTTGCTGAAGCTCCATGTTATTTGACTATGCATGTCTGGGTAGTATTTGTTTTGCATTCCATGCTTTACCATGTCTAGTATGCTAGTCTGAGTGATGATTCTTTTGTTTGCTAAATCTTGAAATTGCTTGCTTTTGCTTTTCCTTGGATATAATTCATCTTAGCTTATCATGCATTACTTTTAGACAATATTCAAGGCAAATACTTATTTTGTACTATAATTGCTACTAATCATGTTTCAGAAGCTTGCATATATATTCACCCTCACACCTCTCTTTGCATCATTTTTATTACCTTGATGCCTGCATTGCAAAAGGGGGAGAAATAATGTCTTGTTTCCGTCGAAGGGGAGGATCTTTTGTCAAGGGGGAGAATTTTAAAATCAAGTGACATGTTTTTGCTCATTTCTGAGTTTTTATGGTCACTTGTGTGTTGAACTTTCAAAATTCATCTTGTTTCTTTTAGAAGTTGTCAATGCACTCATCAAGGGGGAGATTGAGAAACCAAGTGGGGTTTGTACTCTGGTTTTATCTTTGTGATGAGTGATTGACAAGTTTGCCTATTCCAATGATCTGGATTTGATTGGCTGGATATGTACACTGAAGGGATCAGTGTGTGTTGAGATGTGTGCTTGTGTGGAGATTTGTATTTTGCTTGTCTCATGTTGTGCAGGGGTGAGATGCGAGTCAACTGTCAATGGCGGGTGATCGGAGTCAAGCGGGGAGCTTTATGCTAGACGGTTAAGGATGTCGGGTGAAGTTGAGGAAGATCTCAGGTGTACACGTGGAGATGAAGCAATACATGGACGGACGGATTATCGAGATAGTGTGTTGACCATGTTAGTAAAAGAGGGGCCAGTGCAAGTGACAAGGCGGCTCAAGGGATCGAGAGCGGGAGAGACTTGCTGGCGGTCGAGTTCAAAGATTGGTGACATGTGTCGGTGATCTGGAGGGCTTTGTCGGTTTTGGCTCCAAACCGTCGGATCAAGATCAACGCTCGTGAGGCGAAGACGTAGTCTCTACAAAAGCTTCAGATCAAGATGAAGTACCTTCAGATAGGATTTTATTTTTGTAGCCCTGTGGGCCTTCGAGTCTGTAAAAAACCCTAGGGATATTTGCGTCTTTTCTTGTTTTTGTAGTGCCTATAAAAGGCCCCTTATTCCTAGGGTTTCTACCAACTCATCCACTTTGAAAATCTGAGTTCACTTTACCAATTCCTAAAATTTATTCTCTGTCATCTTCTTCCTTTAGTTGTTCTGTAAGGAACCTTGATCTTCCTTGTGTGCTTTGCACCAGTGTCTTTTCAATGAGTCCATCAATTTGTTTTTAAAAGATATATTAGTTTTTGTGCTTATGATATCTTAGATTGTCGCATCTTTTAATATTTGACAAGAGAGTGATAGCACTAGCTTTTCTTTGAAATTTTGCTGTGAAAGTTTATTTGCTTCTGCTTGTTCTTTTAGAGGAGCATTGAGTGATTAGAAAAGGCCATCAATTCGAACGAATTTGTTGAGGCACCTATTCACCCCTCTCTAGTCGACCGTTTTAGCCCTACAATATAGAATATTATAATGGTGAAAATTATGCCAGTTATAAAAAACTATCAGCTCACAACAGCTTCAACCAAATGACTATCAACTTTTCTATAGTAGACAACTCACATCATCTTTTTTACAGTAGACAACTCACAACAACTTATTCAAAGCTCACAATAGAACCAAACGCACCCTTAGGTCTTTTTGCTTAAGCATGGGTAAAAAATGGGCTCTGTTTACAAAACCCTGTTTACTCTCAAGCATGGTAAATATTTCCTTCTTGTTCAGATATATGTTGATGACATCATTTTTGGTGGCTCTTCTCATGCACTTGTTGCCGAGTTTGCAGATTCTATGAGTAGGGAGTTCGAGATGTCGATGGTGAGCGAACTGACATTTTTCCTTGGTTTGCAAATCAAGCAATGTAAACAAGGTACTTTCGTGCATCAAACAAAGTACACTAAGGACCTACTGAAGCACTTTGACTTGAGCGATGCGAAGCCATTAGCCACTCCAATGGCTACATCAGTTGTGCTTGACCCGAATGAAGATGGTGAAGAAGTTGATTAGAATGAGTTTCGGAGCATGATCGGCTCCCTCCTCTACTTGACGACCACAAGATCAATCATACACTTCGCAATATGTATGTGCACTCTTTTTCAAGCGTCTCTGAGATCTTCCCATCATCAAGCCATAAAGTGCATACTAAGGTATCTCAAACACACTCTTGAATTTGACATTTGGTATTCAGCGTCTTCATCTCTATGTCTTAGAGGGCTTTCCGATGCTGATTTTACTGGTTGTAGAATTGATAGGAAAGGTACCTCTGCTACTTGTCATTTTCTAGGTTCTTCTCTTGTATGTTGGTCTTCTCGCAAATAGTCTAGCATTGCGTAGTCTACAACTGAGGCTGAATATGTAGCCGCTGCTAGCTGTTGTTCTCAGATTTTGTGGATGGTTTCTACTTTGCAGGATTTTGAAATGGATTTTAAGGGTGTTCCACTTCTTTGTGATAACACTAGTGTCATTAGCTTATCCAACAACCCAGTTCATCATTATAGAACCAAACACATTGATGTGTGTTATCACTTTTTGAGAGACCACAATGAGAAGGGTGATATTGAGTTGAGATACATAGATACCTAGAACCAGTTTGCCGATATTACCAAGCCTCTTGTTGCTTCTTGTTTTGCTTTTTTGAGAGGAGAGCTTGGTGTGTGTCATTCATATGGCATTTTGTGAGGGGGAGTTATGTAAGCTTCTATCATCTGACTAACTACTTTAACTGTAAATGCTTATATATTCCTTTAAATTATTGCCTATGATCATGTTGATTTTTCTCTATCGAATATATTTGATATCTGTCATGAGCATGGCTTTTAATTCTTAAAATTTAAAACATGGTCACCGCTTAGTCTAATAACTAGCTTGTGTAGGCTAATTGCTTTTGCTATCTTTTACATACTTGGTAGCTAAGTACTTTTCACTTGGATGCAAACATGCAAATTGAACATTTAAATGCTTTACATAGAAATCTTGGTCTGAAAAATGATAAAAAACCATGAAATTGATATCCATGCATTTTGTTCTTACCATAGCACATTGGTATGAACTAGGACAATGCAGTGTATGCCAAGACCAATGCTTTAAGCTTCTGATGGTCTTTGATTGACCTAGGCTTAGCTTGGTCGGTCAGTATATGGTTGACAAGCAAATAACCCCGACACTAAATCAAAAGAAAAAGGAAACAAAAAGCTTGAAAATATTGGATAACAAGTTTGCTGAAGCTCCTTGTTTATGGACATGCTTATCTAGGCACATATTTGATAGCTTTTGCACTTCATGTTTTACCATGTCTAGTATGCTAGTCTGAGTGGTGATGCTTTTATTTGCAAAAATCTGAAAACGGCTTGCTCATGATTTTAATTGGATAGTATTCATCTGAGCTTTTGTTTGCTCAGTACTGCTAGCAATGATGATGAAGAAGAAGTGGGGGAGTAGGCAATAACAAAGGAGAGTAGGCGGAGTTTTGGGCTAGTGTTCTTTTATCCGCACAAATTTTCAAAATTTTTCATATGCACTGATCTTCAGTGATAGAACTACATGACACATGTCACTAAAGATAAGTATTTAGTGACGAGTCTATAGGATATCCATTACTACAGGTAGGTCTTTAGTGACGGGTCTCAACATTGCCTGTCACTAAAGATCACTTTAGAATTTAGTAGTTTGAGATCCCTTATTAGTGATGGACAACACTGAGGCTCATCACTAAATGTAGGTCTTTAGTTTCGGTTGTAAACACACCCGTCACTAAAGGTATATTAGTGATGTATGCCTTTTATCCGTCACTAAAGCTATGTCATTAAAGGTATTTGGTGTGGTAGATTGTATGATATATTGACTCAGCGAGATTGTTATGACCCAATAGCGACCGCACCAATAGGGACTACTTCGTACTCAAAAGTATAATCTACGAGCAAGATTTTCTTCACTTTAGTACTACACGTTCAACCTTTAACCTATTCCCATTTAACTCAATTTTGTTGTACTTCGTTACAAAGATTTCAGTGCTAGTATCAATACATCAAACACAATAGAACGCCGACAGTTGGTGCATAAGACCATTGTACTGGTAAGTCTCTAAATTTGTGTTATCCAAATTAAAAATGTTATCCAAACTAATAGTGTATTTCTATAATAGTGCAACACTCAACCTCCTAGAAACTAATACAGGTTTTATGTCGCACATCATATGATGATGGCCTTAAAGGCAATGAATCTTCAATCACCGGATGTAAGATATTATCATGTACCTCATTATTGTTTTAAATTTATTTTTTCACATATCTAAAAATCGACTAATGTTAAAAACTAATTTCATAGGAATTCATCATACCTAAAAATGTTCTCGGTGATAATGACTTATAGGCCATTCGAGGATGGCTAGCGACATTCTTAATGGACCAAGTCATCAATCCAAGGGCGATTTCCATTTTGATTAAATGCATTAATTTTTGTTGGTTGTCAACTGCTTGTGATGTAACTATGACTTGTAACAATTGGTGAACGGTTCTTTTATGTAATGTATGTTTTGTTTGTACGATACAATTTGTGATGTGGCATTCTATGATGTTTTCAATGTACAATATTGACTGCTAAATCATGGCTTTGATTTAGGATGCAGCCTAAAATATTATTTATTAGGAAAAGTACATAATACTACCCTAAACTATCAACAAAGTTTAAATAACCCCCTGATTTGTGAAACCATTTGAACAACCCTCATAATATTCAAAACCACTTTAATGTACAAGTTTACTTCCTATTTTGTTGATGTGGAGGAGCTAACGCCTGATTTTATCTTATATGGATGGCATTGCACATGCTGAGTTGACATGCCTTGTGCACAAAGCGGAAAGTAAAGCAATGTCTTGGATGTTGAATAAGGGCGTCGATGGCTAGGGTTTCTCAAGGCTTGATCTCCATGCTCGAAAGTCTGATTGGCATGAAATTTTAGCAGTAGACTCGTCTAGATAAGATGAAACTACTCAACAGCTAGATCATGAAATAGAGCTGCGAATATGCTATGTGGCTCGGTACGACAATGGCTCAATAGGATGACGACAGGGCTCTAGCGATGAACGATGGTCTTTTTTGGTGAATTGGAGCTACTAAAAACCCTACCTTAAAGTTGGATCCAGCTGCAATGCTTCATAGGAGCCTAGCGACGATGAGCCAAATGGTAGAAAGGGTGCTTTCGTTGCTAGAGAGCTATGGCCGACGTTGTGCTTCGGCAAGCTTGTGAACATGATCTACAAGCAGTAGCGAAGCGGCGTGATGCATGAGCGTAGAACAGATAAGGTTATGGCTTTGAGCAGCATGGCCTGGTGCTGGCGCATGACGAACGCAAGCATTGTGTAGGCGTGGGCATGTGGTGGCTGTGGTGGAAATGCTTGGTGCGGAGTGTGGCCAGGGGCAGTGATGCGCATGCTGGGGCGTGGCGAGGTGCAAAGCGGTACAAGTGTGGGGGCAAAGCAAGCGACACACGTGTGGGTACATGGTGGTGAGCAGGCAGTAGGGGCACAATCGGTGTGTGGACGGGGCTTGGGAATGTGGCCACCGTGCAGGAGGTCAACGGAGAGTGGGCGGGGCACTCAGGCTTTTCATCAAACACTTTTCACGGATTGTCAGGGGAACAATTTTTACTCTCGCATTGTCAAGGGAACAAATTTTACTCTATTTGCTACATCAGCACGTCACATGTGTCTGAGTCATCGAAACCACCGTCCACTTTAGTGAAACCATGTTAAAAGTTCCACACTAAATTGGTTTTTAGATTTTAGGGGCTAATTAAATAGTTTTATATTTTAGGGGATTATTTAGACTTTTATGATAGTTTGAGGTAGTAATTTGTACTTTTTCCTATTTTTGACAATATGACCAATATATTAGTGACATGTCTAAATAAAATATTCATCACTAAAGAATCCCTATAGTGACATGTGTCAGTTATGGCCACCGGCATTACCCCCTTTAGTGACAGTTGGATATTGTCACTTATTACTAAAGGGACCCTACAGTGTTGGATGGAAAGTGTCACCCATCACTAAAGGATGTCCTACAGTGATGGGTGGACATTGTGATCTGTCACTAAAGGGGGTTATGACATCCGAGACATGAACCTATGAGGACCTTTTAGTGACGGGTGTTTAACCATCACTAATGATAGGATTTTACTAACGTGATAAGATTAACGGGTGATATACCCATCACTAATGTAGGTTTACTCATCACTAAAGGGCTTTTCTGTGGTAGTGTGTATTGTCCCCTTTATATAGTCAAGGGGCCAGTCATTCGGAACTAAGGCTCTAACTAGAGTCGGTTCCTAAATATTTGGAATTATGTAGCAGGCTCTGGTCTATTATTTATTTACAAGGATATCTATATACATATATATTATATCAAATTTTGGTATTTGGTTTCTAGATGTTGTGCTGACCCTTTTTATTGGATTGAAACTCTTGTTTATGGGCCATACCTGACCCCAAAGTTTGAAAGGCTCACTCAAAATCCAGACTAATAAAACCCATCACAAGATACTTGTGGGCCTTATCTCTGACAACAGTCCTCGAGCTCTTCATATATTATCTTAAGTCTTTGACTTGTTCAAGCTAGGTTGAGCTCATTATCTTTAACCCTTTTGTTCTTGGCTTGTCAAGCTAGAGATTTTATTGAAAACTTCATCTTCTTCGATGTGTGAGGTGCACCAAGATTTGAGTCAAATAGAATATTTAGATCTAGAGTCATTATGGTGAACAGCATCTTCAAAAGTTTCGCTCAATTGGACAAACCGATGGTTGGGCGAAGCCAGCGTTCGGGCAAAACTTGAGATCGGGCAAAACCTGAGGTCAAGCGAAGTTAGCAGTTGATGTCCCAGAGTAGTCGGTAAGTCCAAGTGCACAAGCAATCGTCAACCGAGTGATGACATGGTGAGGTGATTGTATTTCAACCCTCGATCATTAGAGTTAGTCTTTTAAGCTGAGTAGATATAGAAGAGTTCTTGAGTGCTGATTGGACCCGATGCAATTATCTGAAGTAGATAAAGAGGCGATTATTAGAGTTAGTCTTTTAAGCTGAGTAGATATAGAACATAAAGTTATGTCTATAAATGATTAGATCTAATACTATCTTTATGAGGTGACCGTGCCACTATGGTGGTGTTTGGTTGGTTTAAAGTAACGTAAACGTTAATGTAATTAATTACAATGTTAAGGGATAACAATGTAATAAATTACTGGATTTGCTTGGTTAATAAGTGTAACACAATCTAGTTACATTATAGTGTTTGGTTGATAAGTGTAACACATTCTATTTACATCACAGTGTTTGATTAATAATGTATAAATTTTCTACATCTTGAACAAAAGTATTAATGATACTTTCAAGCAACTTTCTTAAGATTCATCCACAATGTAGTTTTCAAGCAAGAAATCCATTAATGGTACTTTGAGATTCATATTTAGCATAGATCCATAACAAAAATATCTTCAAAATTAAACATTTTCGTAACAACATCATTCATAATAAAAATATCTCCCAAAATTAAACATCTACAAAACAACATCATCCATAACAAAATATATACGAAATTAGACATTTCCATAACAACATCAACATAAAAAAATATCTCCAAAATTAAACATCTCCATAACAATATCATCCATTACAAAAATATGTCCAAAATTAAATATCATCCATACGAAGAATATCTCCAAAATTAAACATCATCCATAACAAAAATATCTCCAAAAATAAACATCTCCATAAAAACATCATCCATACTCAACATAGAAAACTAGTTATAACTTCTTTTCTTATTCCTCATCTTCTTTCACACCATCATTGTCGCCAACACTTGTCTTCTTCTTGGCCTTCATCTTCACCCTATCCACTCATCAACTTCTCTTTGCTTCATCTATTAATTTTAGAACATAAACATGTCAATAAGCAATTAATAGTGACAACGTTAAATAATATCTACAAACTTACCACCGAGCATTTTAGTATGTATTCTCTTCTTAGAGAGTCAGGAAATGCTAGAAGCATACGCATCTAATCTGACACTTTCACAAATACCAACGCAACATTGAAAATTTCGGTGCTAGTAAAACCAAGTTTCTATAGCTCAAGGATAGCTCTATTCTACAATTTTTGTTGTGTGTCCTCTTCACTGACTATCTTCTCTTGAACCTCAGCCTCACGCATCATAGATTCTTCCATTGTACCCACATGCTTACAAACACTCTTCAATTCACCTTGAACATCCACAAACATGTCCAAGAAACTATCACCTGATGAGCTATCCTTTGACTTGCCATTGTCTTTCTTACGCTTCTTGGAGAATGAAGGCGTTGAATCAACACTCCTTCAAGGTATTTTTATATGTGCTCTCTCTTCTACATCATCTTGATCTGGCACGTCTTCAAGAGAAAATTCCTTCTCTATATTTGACACTACTTCACCAACCCCTTCCGCTCCATCTCCTGTGGCTATATCTCTTCCGTATATTGTAGCTAATGTATCATAGTAAGGAAATGCAATACCATACAAGCCTTTTGCCTCATGATTTTTCTGTAAAATGAAAATAGAAATTAATGAAAATGTAGAAAAATAGATTTATAGAAGCAAATTGGATAAAATGAAATGTTCATATACCTAGAGCAACTTACTTTACAATGGTCATCATACTGTCGCTTCTCACACTGCAACATCTTCATAATGTCATCCCATGTTAAATCACTCTTTCCTAGCATGACCTCGAGCACCCCATATTAGGTCCTAAAGTGTCTCACCCTTAACTCGATGTGGGGAATATCAGTAAGACCATAACCAGACAATTTTTTTGAAAGCATACTCTCCAAAACATGGCAATATCCATTTTTTAAACCCCCTTTTGCTTTCCACTTAAATTTAAAGATATCTCATATAGTGACTTGACAAGCTCGTCATCTTCATAACAAGTTCAAATCCTTTTATTTTTACCTCTTCCACGCATAATACTTGCGCTTCCAACCTGATCCATGCTTGCAACAAGAATAATAATATTTTAGTTTTCGATTGACAAGAAACAAGCTAATCATAGAGATCATCCAATAAAATACAAACCTCAATGAGAACTAGAAGCCCTATAACTATTAAACATTCCTTGAGCAAGACTATTCCGAAAATTAGTCCATTCATTTGACGTTGAGATAGATGTGATAAATTCAGGTTCATTAGTTTCTCCCTCAGCAATATCCATTGATACCTCATTCGTTGATTCCTCACTTTCTAGAGGATCTCTAGACATATTTTGCAAAATCAAATTGTGTAACAAACCACATGCCGTTATATTCTACATTGAGTGTTGATAGGAAAATAGGATGCAACTCTGAAAATACCCCAACAATCTTTCATTCTTTCGAAATCCCTCTCTATAATATTCCTAGCACTTGCATGCCTCATGTTAAAAGACTCCTCTGCACTATTTGGTGGGCTTTGGGCTGTGAAACATCCTAAATGATACCTTTGGCCTCGATATGGAGCTAAAAACCATTTGCATTTGTGTACCCCGCATCAACAAGATATTAGCAACCTTTGCAATTAAATAGAATGTCAATATAATTGTGTGGTATAGTAAGCTGGTTAAAAATGATTGAACAATAACTCACCTTAAGGGACACGTAACCCACTTGGCCTTGAGATGGCAGCACGAAGCACATACCCATCATGCGTTGAACCCTCCCAACCAGGCAACACATAAATAAATTTCATATCTGGTGCATAAACACCTAAGACATTTGTGACAATATCTCATCTCCTTGACATATACCTCCCTTTTAGCTTTGCTAGGACAATTACCTTTATGTGTGTATCGTCCAAAGCACCCAAGCAATTCTACAACATAAAATACAACCACAAAAATATTACTACAATTTAAACCCTATTAATAGTGGGAAATGTACCTTATTTTAAATTATATACCTTGAAATACTTCCATCTAATATCACTGCAATCTTCAAGTATAGGTTCTGTTTTCTTGAGAAGAAGTTGGTGAAGCTTTAGAACTGCTAAAAGGCATAAGTTGAATTGCCTACTTATGGTTTCACTACTTCAAAAAAAGAATCCTCCAATCGTTCTATTTTTCAAATGATGGGCCAGTATGTATAAAATGAAGCTACTATCTCTTCTATAGGCTGATTTTTTGTGTCATTCAACCCACTAACATCCTTTAGCATATTACATAATATATGAAATGTTCTCCTATCCAATGAAAGCTGGCTTATAGAGGCATTGCCACTCTCTTCGATAAGGTGGAATAAGTGTTGACCTCTAAGTTCTCTAGTTCTGATTTTTCTCTGTAACTTCCCAACACTTCCTTTTATATTGAATTACAAACAACAAAAATATGTAATAGTACATTAGCATAACAACTACCATCATATTTCTAGCAGCCATATTTCCCATTCGTGTTTTCATAGTTAATGGAAGACGAGCCATAATAATCTACAAAAATAGTTAAGGAAAATTTGAATCTACTAGAAGATTTGTAATAAATGATAAAGTACATAATATATGCTCATAAACTAAGAAACAAACTGAAAATGTTCAACATAACTGATCTGATGAACATTTTTAGTTCATTTTGACAACCAAACATCATTTCTAGGGCATTAAGTTCTTTTCATGCTTCAACAAAAAATAACCCTAGTAATACAATAAAAACACATATGCAAACATGATATTTCTCCAACGTCACTTATTCACACAAGAAACTATGGGATCGAGAATGATCTTGTACCTTCACTATAGAGAGTTAATTTGGGGAGGAAACAAGGTGGCGGTCGTATCCTCTATTTTTTCTTCGATTTTGTTATCCCTACCTCATAATAAACAAAGAGACTAAAAAATTAGGAATGCATTAGGAAGATAAAGATGTGAAACATAATCATGAGTTGACTTCCTAAGTCTAATGCCATCCAGTCATGAACAAGATCAATGCACAGAAAATGTTAGCTTCAGTCGTGCACAACACATGCTATGAAAGTAACAAAGAAATAAACATCACTACTTTAATATATCACATTTAAACAATACAAATTGATCAAAGAAAGCCCATATCATTTAAAAATGGTGTGATTCAATGAATGTATATCCATCAGCTACCACACAAAAAAATCGAAGCTAGGACCCTAGGTACCCATCCATTCCATATTGCAATTAACAACCATGAATCACATTATCAAAAATCGCACAAAAAATCAATTCAAAATCATAAATTCCATTTCCAATTGTCATGAACTACATATTATCATCATCCAGATAGAACCCTACATAAGGACACTAGACAAACAAACATGATGATTCTGTTCTTCCATATGGGCTGCACTATGCAACATTGGAACATGGAAGCTTGATTGACAGTACATATCTGATCAAGCCACCCAAATATGAGGAACAATGGTAAAACACAAGCCTATGCAAGCGCACGAGTGGAGCCAAGGGGAAATGACAAATGTACCAGTAGGAGGAAAACCCTAGGTAGTTCCCCACGCGATACCTCAGGGCGGTCGGCACGTGGGAGACGTTGGGGTGGCGGCGTGCGGGAGACCTCGGGATGGTGGCACGCGGGAGATGTCAGGGCGGCCCTAGGTAGTTCCTCGTGCGAGACCTCTTGGCTGCGCGTGGATCATGTCCTTGGCTGTGCACGCAAAGGGATCGACCAGAGTAAATGCAAAGGTCGGTAACAGTAAGGGTTTGCTCCCGATTTGGGTTGTAATCCCATTCCTTTAGGCCCGATATCGATTTCCTTTAAGCCTAGTATCGATTTCCTTCACTCTAATTACAGTCCAACCCAAACAAACACAGATAATGTTTTTCCTTAGCGTCGTGATCTATTACGAGCTAAAAATGACCCACCAAACAGCCTCTATAGGTGACTAGAAGTTGTCTCTATTTTAGCTAGCAGCCTGAGTACACTATTGCAAGCTATGTTTTAGCTAGCAGCCTAAGAGTATACTATTTTCAATCAGCATCATACTCTTGTTTGGAGATTAAGCTAGTAGGGAAGAAATGCTCACCTCAAGAAGCCAGTAGGAGCATCAACATCTGTTAACTTCCACAAGTTGAGCTAGGCCAGAAGAGTGTGATGCTAGGGACGCACCAACTCGCAATGGAAATTGAGCCTTGGAAATAGATAAAAGTGGTATGTGTCGGGAATATGATCTTGGTCTACTTCCTGAGTGGTTTTAAGATGATCAGGCAATAATTGGAATTTTCTAGACAGTAAACATGTGGGGATCTAAAAGTTTCAGAGTTCTGTACTCGAGAAGAGGGCTCCTGACCACCAGCATTCGGGCGGTTGCCTTCAAGAACCATATCATCATTGATTTCCATAAATCCCACAATTATTTAGAGAGATATCTCCAGAGTTATTACCCACGTACTGATCAATTTTTAGTCATTAATAGGGATAATTACACCTGATTTGTAACCCCTAATCCCTCTCTTATAAAGGGATTAGGGGAATCATGAAAAGAGGGATCCAAGATCTTTGAGATCACATCAGATTGTTCCTAAATCATATACACATAGGAGTAAGGTTATTATCCTCTACGAGGCCTGAGCCTATCTAAAAATCTCTTTCTCTATCTCATTTCTCAAGATAACAATTGAGTCATAGCAGAACTCCCCATTAGCCTAACTAAAACCTCTCTTCAGGTACTCCCATCGAGAATCAATGTTCATACACAACGACAGTTGGCACGCCAGGTAGAGGACTGTGTTTGAGTTTTTATTCAAATTGATTCAATGGTTTGTCATTTGCAAGGTCGATACCAAGGTTCGTATTGGTGCTACAATCTCCTTCGGAAGCTTGACTTCTGTTGGAGATTCCATGAATGAGTTGGTTAAGACCATCGCCCTTCCGTAGTTGAAAACATCACATACCCCTGCAGTGCAGACTTTAGTTCCTCTGGTGTCTAAGCTCATGGCTTCGCCTAGGAAACTTTCACTTGCCCTCGGATGCTTCAGCGATTGGCTTCGCACAAGGTTCGCCCTCAAATTGCCATTGACTCGCTTGTCGACTATATCATCTTCACCAACTCAGGCAAGCATACAGTCCAAAGGCATCAATTCTCCATGGTTGTGTAAACATGACCTTGCTAGCCGACTATCTTAGTCTGACAGCCATTATCTTCACTAGCTATCATGGTGATCACGAGGGCTGTCTCGGAGGACAAGCCCTCCAATGATGTTGAATCCAGCACCCACCGACATGAGAATCAGAGGAGGAACACCGCTAGATCTAACCGCCATGCGAGAGCCCGTGCAGATGCTGAAACCTCCCGACAAGGCGCACAAGCTATGTACATGATGGAGTTTAAGGGCCATGATGTGTATCACATGCCTACAACAAACTTGCTCGCCATCGAAAGTACACTCGTGTCCCTCCCTAAAATGTCTGAGCTCCAAAGAGCTCGAGCCATGACTCAGGCGACAGCTGCTCAACTTGATGAGGTGGTGCCTCCTCATCGACAATGGTCTCCGGATTGTACCTCTCATTCTTGACCGTCCAAGCGGTCGGCACGCTCACATACTAGTGAGCATCAAGGGAGATCCTACACGGGTGATGCCCGAACCATCATCAATGACGCACACAACGTCATTTCTCATTGTCGCGGTGAACATGAATGAATTGAGCTCTGTCAATGTGAACAATAGGACTAGAGTCATGGCACGACAGGGACCAGTCGGCCCGACACCAATTTCATGCCCGATGGATTTCCAGCCTTCTCCGAGTGCCTTCAAAGGGTCGTGTGGCCTCGCAATTTCTGCCCAACAGAAATTATGCCATATGATGGTAAGACTGACCCCTCCTAGTTGTTGCGGATATATTACACGGCCATTCGCGTATCTGGAGGAGACCAAGACATCATTGTCAATTACCTCCACGTCATGCTTCTGGTAGCTGCCATTAGTTGGCGTGCTTTGATCCTAGAAGACTCTATCAAATCTTGAAGCGAATTGTGCAATGTCTTCATTGCCAATTAACAGGGAACTTGGCAATGGCCTTCCACTCGACATGATATGCGCCAAGTACGCTAAAAATTAGGAGAGTCCCTATGAGACTACATTCACCGCTTCTCCGAGCGACGTAACACCGTCACCAACATTTCCAACTCCGACGTGATGTCTATCTTTTAGGATGGCTTATGTAAGCCTTCAGAGCTATTTCACCATCTGGTGACGAATGAGCCGATTGATCCTGGTGATATGATCATCACCACTGAACAATTCGCCAATGCCAAGGATGTCAAGCTGGAGCAGACGCACCTGAACACTCAAGACTCTGATAAATATAAGAATAAGAATGATCGTTGTTGCTCACCTTCGCTTGAAGGTTGTGATAAGCCTATGTCCTCCACCAAGTCTAGGAACAAGAAGAGGAAGGGCAAGGAGATGATGATCACCGCTAAGAATTCTTGACCACGTGGTCTGAACAACTCGATGCTGCAGGAAGTGCTCGAAAACCCTGCATATTTCATCCTAATGGCAACCACACACTCGCTGGTGTTTTCAGTTGCAGAACTAGATGGTGAAAGAGGCGGAAAAAAATGCTCGACAATACAAGAATCATCGTGATGACAAGAAGAAGAAGTCCAACAAGAATGAGAAGGATGTTAGATCGCCACCGATAGAAAATGACTTTGTTGGGGGAAAATATTTCATCCTCAGAGCCATTGCTACGCCAAGACAAAGGCAGGTGATTTAATCGAAGGTTTCCAGCGTCTAACTCTAGGAGTACATTGGATCAAGTTCGAAGAATGAAGGCGAACGCTAGTTCGAAGTATATCTTCGAACATGGACTCTTCAGAAAGCCTCTTTGCCAGCTAGGATGGAAGACTTATCTTCTTTCTCATTAGTTTAGTCTTTTACCATTTTAGCCCTATTAAGGGTACCGAATAGTTTCCACTATGTCGGTTGTAATAGAGGGGTAAAAGGGTCTTTTCCTTAATGTTTGGGCCTATAAATACCCCCCGTTTTACCCTGTAAAGGGGATCGAATACCAAGTTATTCAATACATTTCTTCGAATTATTTTGAGTTATTATCCACTTGGAGGCTCGAAATAGTTTACTTCGCAAACACTTCGTTTGTTAGTTTCTAACTTTCTAGAAACCTGTTAGCGTAATCTTTTACGCCAACAGTTGGCGCCGTCCGTGGGGAACCTAGTCCAAAAAACTTCGTTCTCTACCAAATTCTCAAACCATGCCTCCCAAGCGGAGTGCAGATGGTAGTCCTACTCAGAGGTCCCCTCGGACCTCCGGAGTAAGACCTTCAAACACGGTCGAGGTTGGAGGACCTTCGGTAATTCCTCCACCTTAGACCCCCGAAGGGATTCCCCTTCCTCGAGCATACGGAGTTCCTCCCCCAACTCCATCTGTACTTCGGCCAGCCAGAGTCCCTCTTCCACCTCAAGTTCCACTTCACACTGATGCGTACAGTTCTCAAGACCCAGAAGGTCCTTCCGGAGGAGATGAAGATGGTCTTGGTGATATGGCCGCGCAAATGGCCAGTCTCCAAGCTGAAGTAGCAAGGTGGCGGCAAGAAGCCGCAGATTGGCTTCGTTCTCAAGCCACCCCAGTCATCCCCGAAGTGCCCGAAGACGACGAACTTTCTTATCCTGAAGCCCCGGAGAATGCTTCCTTCGACACCAAATCCCCGCTGCATCTTGAGTTACAGAAAGTGCGCTTCGACCCTAAATTCAAAACTTCGAAGTTTTTCAAATATTCCGGAGATGAAGATCCTGGGGAGTTCTCCCGCTCTTATGCATTGGCAATTGAAGCCAGCGGGGGAGTGCGAGACACTATGGCCAAATGTTTTCCCCTAGCTCTCGAAGGAGTGGCACTGCGGTGGTTCTGGTCTCTGAAGCCAGGATCAATCAGAACATGGGAGCAGTTGAGAAAGAAGTTCGTGAGCAATTTTCAGGGTACCTTCGTACCCCCAATGTCAACAGGAAGTCTTTTCCAGGTGAAGCAGTTCCCCAGAGAGACTTTAAGACAGTATTTCAAGCGCTTCGCTCATATGAAGTCGCAAATCCAAGGGTTAACTACATCTTCTGTAGTTGACGCAACTCAAGAGGGAGTTACCCATGCGGGCCTCGTTGATAAACTTCACAGGAAGCAGATATCTTCTGTCGCTCAGTTGATGTCTTATTTCGAAGAGTATGCAAGGTCAGAAGAAGGATGGCTTCAGAGAACTGCTGCAACTCCGTCAATACTGCAAGAAGTTATGTTGGAAGTGAAGACTTCAACGCAGCCGCAAGGGCCTAGCTTCAAAGCTCAGCACGACAGGCGTCGGGGGCAAAAGCATCCTTGTTCAGAAGTTTTGAACATTGCACCCCCATAGAAAATTTCCCCAAGGGCTCCACAGCCTTCAGGAAGCAAGACCAGCGGCTAGAGGCCGCCAGGGAAACCGGCTGGCAAAACCTAGGCCTTTTTCTGCTGTGTCCATGGTGAGAATCGAAGTCACGCAACTGATGCGAGTAAATCTATACTTGCCTTAAGGGGAGAGTACATGGAAAGAACTTCGGGTCGAGGCACTACTGACCGAGTTCCGACCGAAGTGTGCCCGGAGCCTTTTCAGGCCGTGGCACAGATAGAGAACTTCGATCCTGCAAGACAGCCTCCGGTGGTCAATGTTATGCCACCTCCAAAGCAAAAAGATGGTCAAGATCGAGGGAAAAGAGTAGTCCTCCCCATCTCCGGAGGAGGGACCCTTAGAAGTATGTCTAAGAGGCAGAGAAGGAATATGTCAGAGAAGTGAGCCATATTGGAACTTCTTCATCTGCAGCTGCTATGCCTGAATGGTCCCATGTGCCAATATCTTTTTCTGCAGATGATGTAGCTGGTATAAAGTTTCCACATGCAGACCCACTCTTCATCACTACCGACATAGCAGGGACTGAGGTCCGGAGAGTGCTAATCGATGGAGGGAGTTCGGCAGATATTATCTTCATCCACGATTTTGATCAACTCTGCATCTCCAGGAAGCATCTTCTCCCAGCAGCCCGTCCTTTGCAAGGCTTCGCAGGACCCCCTCTTGATGCCCTTGGCCAAATTGGCCTAGAAGTTACTTTCGGAGAGGGGCTATTGGCCAGGACGGAAGAAGTAATTTTTGATGTTGTGGATGCCCCATATGCATACAATGTTATTTTCGGAAGGGGCATGCTGAATCAATTCGGAGCCGTGGCGCATCATAATTACTTGTGTATGAAGATGCCCACACAGGTGGGAGTGCTCACTGTTTTCGGAGATCAGGCCACCGCGCGAAGAGAGGAGTATGGTGATGGCCCTCCTCTTGAACCGAGATAGGTGAACAGCGTGCAAGATAACCCGGAGGATTTCTCTGCTCCTAGCGAATCTTTGAAGAAGTCCTTCCCAAGGTCAAGCCCTGAAGGAGAGATTGCAATGAAGGTTATTGTCAAAGATGGCAAGGAATATTCATTTCAATTTGGCAAAGACTTGCCTCCAGAAGTTGCTACTTCGTTAGAGAAAGTAGTTGAGGAGAATTTAGATGTCTTTGCTTGGTCTGATGAAGACATCACCGGAGTCAGTCGGGATATTATTGAGAACAGTTTACTTGTGAACCCGAAGGCTTGGCCTGTTCGGCAAGGACTCCAGAAGTCGTCTACGGAGAGAGCTATCCTTGCCAAAGACGAAGTGGAAAAGCTGCTGAAGGCTGAGATTATCAGAGAAGTGGCTCATATGGAGTGGTTAGCCAACCCAGTCTTCGTTAGGAAGAAATCTTCCGGGAAATGACGCATGTGTATTGATTTTACATCTTTAAATAAAGCATGCCCCCATGACCCCTACCCCATGCCCCGAATTGATCAATTGGTTGACTCTACTGCTGGTTCAGAGTTATTAAGCTTCCTCGACGCGTACTCTGGCTATCATCAAATCTGGCTAAAGCGCGAAGATGAAATCAAGACAAGCTTTGTAACTCCTTCAAGAGTCTTCTGTTATGTAAGAATGCCCTTTGGCTTAAGAAATGTCGGGGCTACTTTTTCGAGGTTAATTGCTAAGGCTCTAGGTCATCAATTAGGTCGCAATGTAGAGGCCTATATGGATGATATTGTAATAAAGATTTCTTTAAAGCACCAACATAGCCTAGACATAGCAGAAACATTTAATAGCCTTTGGGCATGTGGGATCCGTCTTAACCCCGAAAAATGTATCTTCGGGGCATAGGCTGGAAAATTGTTAGGGTATCTAGTTTCAAGCCGAGGGATCGAAGCTAGCCCCACTCAGATAACTGTATTGCAAAGGATGGCTTCCCCGGAGAATTTAAAGCAAGTGCAAAAGCTGACTGGTCGTTTTGCAGCACTTAGCAGGTTTCTGGCAAGGTCCGCGGAGAGAAGTTTGCCCATTTTCAAAGCATTGAAGGGTCCAAAGATTTTGCATGGACACCGGAGTGTCAAAAGAGCTTCGAAGATATTAAGAATTATCTCAGTAACCTCGCTACACTCACGGTGCCTATTGCGGACGAAACCCTACTCCTCTACCTTGCAGCTACTGGCTCTGCTGTCAGTGTAGTCCTTGTCAGAGAGGTTGATTTCAATGGGAAGTTGGTACAGAATCCAGTCTATTTTGTGTTCGAAGCATTGTCTGGAGCAAAAACAAGATATTCCGAGCTTGAGAAATTCACTTATGCTCTGATAATGGCTTCGAGGAAGTTAAGACATTATTTCTTGGCGCATAATGTAATTGTACCAACTTCATACCCTTTGGGAGATATGCTCCGAAGTAAGGATTCTACAGGAAGAATTGGGAAGTGGGTCGTTGAATTGGCACCCTTCGGCATATCCTTTGTGGCAAGAACAGCAATTAAGTCTCAGGTGTTGGCGGACTTCGTAGCAGAGTGGACTACCCTGCAGCATGGGCTCCGTAGAAGCCGAGTGAAGGGATTTGGACTATTTACTCCGATGGAGCTTTCCAAGCATCTGGAGCGGGTGTTGGAGCAGTGATAATTTCTCCTTCAGGGCAAAAGGCAATGTACTCCGCAAGACTCCCCCTTTAAATTTACCAATAATACAGCGGAGTATGAAGGAATTTTATTGGGACTTCGAAAGGCACGTGCTCTAGGGGCTACAAGAGTTATTATTAAGACAGATTCTCAGATTGTAGCAGGGCACGTAGACAAGAGCTTTCAATTTCGGCATCCACAGCTCGCAAAGTACATAGAAGAAATTCGTAAGATTAAAGCAGCATTTAAAGGGATTTCTATTCGGAGTATACCCAGAGCAAAAAATGTGCAAGCTGACATCTTACCAAAGGCTGCGGCCAGAGCTACGGACATACCAGCAGAGGCTTTTTATGAAGAACTCATTACATGTTTGGTGCCACAAATTCCTTCTGCAGAAATCCTTTGCATTCCAAGTACAGATTGGCGAAGTTCAATTATGGAATTGATGCAAGGAGAAGCAAGTTTGTCTGAAGAGCCACAACTTTCAAGGTTGAAACTTAGAATTCGGAATTACCATATAATCAACAGTATCTTGTACAAGCCAGAGTATGTTCCCCTCTGCTCTGATGTATATCTCAAGCCGAAGGTCAAGAAATTCTTCGGGAAATTCATGAAGGACTTTGTGGCAGCCATTTGGCCCCTCGAGCTTTGGCAGGAAAAACACTTCGCCAGGGGCTCTATTGGCCCACAATAGTAGCTGATGCGGAGAATCTAGTCCGCACCTGCCAAGGATGTCAGTGGATGGGACGAAGAAGTCATCGCCCACCAACAACTCTTCAATTCATTGCTCCAGTATGGCCCATGGCCAGATGGGGCATGGATTTGATTGGCCCCTTCCTAGTAGCAAAAGGAAATTTGAAATTCGCAGTGGTAGCAATTGAATATTTTTCTAAGTGGGTCGATGCAGAGCCCTTCAAGAAATTTTGTGAAGATCTAGGCATCCAATTATGCTTTGCTGCAGTACGACATCCTCAGTCTAACGGAGCTGTGGAAAGAGCCAATGGTAATATTTTATCGGGGCTGAATCGAAGAATAGTCAGATTGGCAAAAGGATTGTGGACCGAAGAGCTCCCAAAGATTCTATGGTCCATTCGGACCACTCAAACGAGGTCCACGGGTTTCACTCCCTTCAGACTATTATTCGGAGACGAAGCTATGACGCCGACGGAGCTTAAAGGAGGATCCTTTCGTAGCACCGAACCAGAAATAGAAGCAGAAAGGCAAACTTCGCTTGATTTAACAGAAGAAACAAGACTTCGAGCTGTTGCCAATTTATCAAAGTATCATCAACAGACGAAGACTTGGTTTGATCCGAAGGTCAAGCTTAATGAACTTAGGCCAGGTCATCTTGTTTTGCGAAGTATTATAGCGCTAGGGAAATTAGGAAATAAGTGGGAAGGTCCATACGTAATTGTCCGCTCAGGGCGCCCTCGTTCTTTTATGTTAGCTAATTTAGAAGGCGAAGAGTTATCACATACATGGCATGCAGAGCACTTAAAGCGATATTTCGCATAGGGGCTCCTTGTAATCATTTGTAAACGCCTTCTAAATTAATAAAGTTTATGGTTTAGATAATGCCTACCCCCCAAACACTTCCTACTTCTAGTGGACGCACTAGAAGAACGAAGTTGGCTGGGAGGGAAGTGTCATTAATTTGAATCATTTTTCGGACTTCGGACCACTGGTTAGAAGCTTCTGACGAGGTGGGAAAGTCACTGAAAAACAGATTCCAAACCACCGGCTTGAAAGCATCCGTAAAAAGAGTCGAAGGAGACCAAATAATGTGGATTCCAAGCTTCGGCTTGAAAGCATCCGTAAAAAGAGTCCAAGGAGACCACTACGAATTCCAAACCACCGGTTTGATAGCATTCGCAAAAAGAGCCGAAGGAGGCCAAAACAAAACAGAGTTTGAGCTCAAGAGCTTCGAATATCTGTGAAAAGAGTCCAAAGTGACCAATAGTTTGGGACACTAAAGTGTCAAGAAAGTTGTCCTAGGTGATTTCTTTCAAAACAAAAGGTACTAAGTTACCAGTTTTCAGACTCCAAGTAGTCGAAGACACTTTATAAGATCTTAATCAATCTTTATATTGCATAGAGGCTCCGAGCCACCAAAATTGTACTAAGTTTTTCTTTGCGCCTAACCATCTTTGAGTATAGTTCGAAGTTGCTTATGCCCAAAGAGGGGCTGGTAAGTAGGGAGACAATTTAAAAAAAATCAATATTTATTATCCGAACAAATTATAATTACATCACGAAAAATTGGTGTCTATATCGAGAAGGAATCGAAGACCCCTTCGATCTCTAGAGCTATTGCTAAGGTTGGAATGACTAGTTCCAGAGCCGGGAGTTCTAACAACTTTTCGTTTAACTCTTCTACCTCCCTTTGAAGCTCTAAAATCTTTCTGTTCTCGTTGAAGTTCGGCCCAAGTTCGAAGTCATTCGGGGCTCCTTTCCCAACTTCCAAGTTCTTCAGGTTTTATCTCCTAAGCTTCAACAGTACCTTCAACTTCGGACCATGCAACGTCTTCAGAAGATGAAGTTTCTAAGTTAACCTCTTTTTCTTCCTCTTTAATGTAAGATAGTATATCTTTGCACATTTTGGGCGCAATTGCACCGGAGCTATCTCGAGGAATTAAAAATCGAGGTCGCTTGTGAAGTTTTAAAAGATCAAAGGTAGCCCATAGCAGGCGAAGTTCTTCAGTAATATTTAACACTTCGGCATCATCTATATGAGGTGAAGCCTAAAAACACGATAAACAAATTCTCATTCATAATATATAAAAAACATGATTCTTTACATAGTCAGGATCCTAAGGCAAATCTAGACCTACGGGTTTGGCGGAGGCTGGCTTCTCGAGGCTTGCGACCGAGCTTGCTTCTAGCGTTGTCCTTCATCAATCCAAGCCTTGATCACAGTGCGACCTTCGGCTCTCCATGAAGCTTGGAAGGCTTGCCAAGCAGCGGCCACGTCTTCAGAAGGATTAAGAAGCCGGCTGTCGTCGAAGGTAATGGGAGCCGCCCCTGCATTCGGAGTTATCGATATTCCCAGATCCTTGTAGTAACGAAGTACGCCGAGAGTAGCCACTTGTCCGGATATTTCTCCGTACCGAATGCCTGCCATCTTCATCGTCTTCGCAGCTCCTTGGATCATTTTTAACCACCGCAGCAGGGAGACGTTGTCATTTGAAGGAAGTGTCCCAGTAGTACCGAAGTACTCTAGAACACTTAGTAGTTGGTTCATGACCTCCGCATCTACCTTCTTTGATTTCAGCTTATCTTCAAGTAAAGCGTCCTTCGAAGAAATCAACTCCCCCACCACAGCGGAGAGCCTAGCTTCCTCCGTAGCTAAAGAATTTTTCTGGTTAAGCAGGTAGCTAGCCTCCTCTGCAGCTTTGGCCTTTTCCTCCCAGAGCTTGACAAGTTCAGCCCCCACCGTAGCATGCTCGGCCCGCATCTTTTCTATTTCTGCCCGAAGCACAATTTGTTCTGCTTCGAGCTTTTTATTCGCAGTTTCCAAGCTTTGTCTAGCCCTTCGCTCTGCTGAAACCATGTTGTCTAAGTGTGAAACCCGACCTTCGGAGATATTAAGATTTCGCTGAAGAGCAGTATTTTCCTCTCGAAGGCGAAGGCTTTCGCGCTCATTTGAAACAGCCGCAGCTCGGGCCAAGACTATTTGTTGCAAAGAGGAAAAACCAAGGTGAGAAATTATTTGTAAGTGAGATTAATTTTGTTTTGCAGATACTTCGTAACTGGTACGCTGCACGCTCCATGGCGGCGTTGAGCTCCGAACCCTCAGCTTTGCTCAGGATGGCTACCAAGTATGTCCCCCTGACTTCGCGGCTAGCTCGATCCAAAGGCTCGAGCAAAGTCCAAAGTCTGGTTCTTCGCTCCAAGAAAGGAGCTAGAAGAGGTAGCATAGACAAAGCCCTCTGGTCGTCTTCGTTCAGTGAGGGGTCAGAGCGCTGGGCCGTATCCTCAGGAACTTCGGCAGACTGGCCCCCCTCTGTAGATTGACCTCCGTCTGTCGACTTAGACGGAGTTAATCCTGAACTCGGAGCAGGGAGGGGGTCCATTTTACTTTTACCTTTTCCAGGTCCCATTTGGGCGATTTCTGGAATTGGCTCCGAAGTTGCTGAAGTCCCAAGAATCGTATCTTCGGGATGAACCTCTTCCATAGGAGTGGATCCTATTGAGGCAAAAGTATTATACATTAAATAGTTTTGCAGGAAAAAAGAACAAAGGGATTATGCAAAGTTTACCCCCGAAGTCTTGTCGGCGGGTGAGCATTGGGCTGCTTGGAGGGTCAAAAGCCACCCCAAAGTCTTCGTCGGAGTCAAAATTCAAAACTGAAGCTTCGACTATTAGAGCCTCTTCGGGAGCTGCAGTCGTTACTTCGTCCAGAATCGGAGCTGCCTCTACAGCCACTTCGGTTCCACTTTCGGTTATGGGGGCTCCTTCATGCGGAAGTTTTCTTGAACAGTCGAAGTCCCAACCTGCACAGGGTTGTTTGGAACCTCCGGCACGTTTGCAGCATTGCCGGTGCTTGCATCCTCTTGGGCTTCATCCTTGTCAATCAGGTCGACAAGCATTCTACCTTCATCCTCTGAGGAATCGGAGACCGAAGCTATCGGACTTGAAGGCACCGCAGTTCTTGGCTTTCGAGCTACCTTCTTTGATGGAGTCTTGGTAGGGGCTGATGTTCCAACTTCAGCCTTCCTTTTCTTAGGCCCTTGCTCCGAAGGCACCCAATCCAAAAGAGGGGGCGGAACAACTTCGAGTAACCCCCATACTCGGTTGGACCGTTCCCAAGTACCCACTAACTTTATCCTCCATTCTTTCTCGGCCGGAGTCGGAATTCCCAGAATTTTCTCCGAAGCTCGCACTATTTTCTCTGAAGTCATAGGAGCTAGAGAAGCTGAAAGATAAGTTGACATGGGTTATTTCTTCAAATAAGTATATATGAAACATGTTGTTTTCGAAGTTACCTACAGGGCTCGAGCTCGAAGAGATCTTTCGGAGGCCGCCCTCCGGATCTTCCTCGAAGGTGATAGGCTAGTTGGCCATCAGAGGGGGAATCTGAAGTCCGATGAACTCCTCCAGATCCCGCATACTCAGGCGATGGCTAATGTGTTGAAGAAGGCTAAGGCGAGCTTCGAGCTGGCCTAGATCCAAGTGGACAAGAGCTTCCCTCCGGAAGTTTATGTCTTGTAGAGGTCCAGCTAGGGGCTTCCTGCCCCAACTTCGGCGTAAAACCACCGGAGGATCCAATCCGTATACCATCTGGCATTGATGGCCTTGGCTGGAAATTGAAGAGCATACTCATCCTGAAGCCGGAAGTTAATACTCCCGAAGGCCACCACCATTTTTTCACCTCCGGGGCCTATGAACGTTTTGGGAAAGAAGCTCGGTGTAGGGCTACGAAGATTTCTGCTCTTCCTTCATAGCCTTTAGCTCGCAATGCCCATTCGAAGATGGAGAGACGTGCTATCGCATTAGGAGAGAGTTGGGGGAGAGTAACATGGAATAAATCCAGTACCTCGGCTAGGAAGTCGATAGCCGAGAGCCCTAATCCTGCTTCGAAAAAGGCTTCGAAGACAACCACTTCTCTGGGCCTTGTCAAAGGAATAGCTTCTTTTCTAGGTTTGCGGATCACAATCTCCGAACTAATCTTCCCTTCTATCGCTGCCGCTAGCGACTCCCTCTTGCAGGTTGAAGGTCCTAGTTGGTAAGATTGATCTGCATACTTCGACGACGCCGGAAGGAGATCATGAGGACCATCATGTTGGGGATTTCTTCCTGGAGCCGCCATTGGCACTGCTACTGTCACTGTCAGAGTCGTCGTAGCTGATGTCGCCGCCGCTGCTACTGCTGCAGCCTACTGCCAAGCCAAGGCTGCAGCCGCCCTAGGAACTTTGAAACTGGTCTTCGCCATGGAACTGCTCTGGTGGTTCAAGGAAGAAGATGGAGGCTAGGTTTTGTTTGCACTAAAGCGGTGAGAAGAGTACTCGAGAAGGGGCTAGTCCCTCTATTTATAGTCCAGGCCACGATTTTTTACCGTTTGTGTTTTGCCGTTTCGCATTCCTGACCGTTATCCCTTTGCGAAGTTAACGCATCGCATAATTTCCGTTGGAGAAAAAAGCCAACAGTTATTTCTTCTAAGTCTAAAAAAGCTTTCAGACTTTTTGAGTTAATTCTAAATTAGTTCGAACATAATTTTCTTAGAAGTTGATTCAATGTTCCGAATCTCTGCATATTTCGAAGGTTGATTAAAATTGTTAACCTCTGCGCATGATTATTTTTCTTGCATATACTGCTCTCCTAACATCACAGGTCTAGCAGAGAAGCGTATTCGAGGGGCTACTGTTGGGGGAAATATTTCATCCTCAGAGCCATTGCTACACCAAGACAAAGGCAGGTGATTTAATCGAAGGTTTCCAGCGTCTAACTCCGAGAGTACATTGGATCAAGTTCGAAGGATGAAGGCGAATGCTAGTTCAAAGTATATCTTCAAACATGGACTATTCAGAAAGCCTCTTTGCCAGCTAGGATGGAAGACTTATCTTCTTTCTCATTAGTTTAGTCTTTTACCATTTTAGCCCTATTAAGGGTACCAAATAGTTTCCACTATGTCGGTTGTAATAGAGGGGTAAAAGGGTCTTTTCCTTAATGTTTGGGCCTATAAATACCCCCGTTTTACCCTGTAAAGGGGATCGAATACCAAGTTATTCAATACATTTCTTCGAACTGTTTTGAGTTATTATCCACTTGGAGGCTCGAAATAGTTTACTTCACAAACACTTCGTTTGTTAGTTTCTAACTTCTAGAAACCTGTTAGCATAATCTTTTACGCCAACAGACTTCCAAGAACCCACACGGATGGTCTCCGTGATTTTTGGTGGTGGCTCAATTGTCGTTGAGTCCAAGTGTCAGCAAAAGCTGATGTCTCGTTGTGTCAATGCTATCAGTGTCAGGGTGATCGAGCGCTTGTGTTGGTCAAAAATTCTGATCACCTTTAGCCATCAAGATCAGTGGACAGATGTCCCCAAGCCGAGGTGATTTCTACTAGTTGTCGACCCAGACATCTTCAAAGCTCGCCTCATGAGGGGTGATGATTGACTGTGGCAGCAGCCTCTCAGCACCATCACCCTACTTGGTCCTCAAAATTCCTAGACTAGGTGGGGCTTTCTCCATGAAAGGAGACATCGCCACTTTGCATGCTTGCGAGCAAGGCAATCTTGTCTTAGGTAAAACCGTGGATATTTCTGTCTGAATGGAGGAGACGGTCCAAGAGGCCAAATTGACGTCGATCACGGGTATGGGGATCCCGATCGCCATGCCACCTATATCAAGTTTGGCACCCTCACTAGCTGAGTACAAGAGTATTCATATCACAGACGCCGACCCCTTCGAGACAACGCTAGTCAGGACAACACTAGATCCTAAATAGGAAAGCACACTCGTCAGCTTCATCCACTCCAACACCGACATTTTTCTTGGAAGCCTTCTACATGCTGGGCGTACCTCAGGAGCTAATTGAGCATGAACTCCATGTCTACCCGACCGCTCAGCCAATCAAGTAGAAGATGCGCTGATTTGCACAAGATCGCAAAGAGGCCATCAATGAATAAGTTACCCACCTTTTAGTGGTAGGGTTTATAAAAGAAATCCATTGTATCAACTGGTTAGCTTATCTAGTCCTTGTAAAAAAGAAAAATGGGAAATGGAGAATGTGTGTTGACTACACTGATCTCACTAAGCAATGCCATAAAGATCCTTTATCGTTGGTGCGCATTGATCAAGTGGTCGATTCAACTGCCGGTAGTGCTCTTGTATGCTTCTTGGATTGCTACTCGGGCTACCATCAGATCATCCTGAAGGAAGAAGATCAAAAGAAGGCATCATTCATCACCCCATTCGGTGCCTATTATTATACATCAATGTCTTTTGGGATGAAGAATGCGGGGGCTACATACCAGCGGGCTATTCAACGTTGTGTGGCTGATCAAATCAGTTGCAATGTTGAGGCCTACATAGATGATGTTTGTTGGGATATGGGTAAGCTACGGTAGCTGGCAATTTTAAAATTTTACCCCCAAACCCTAGAACGATGTGCATGAGGGATCATGAATCGTTACCTTCTAACGCGAGACGCGCTAGTGCATCAGAAGAAGATATTAGGGAAGCATGTCCTCATTTATCCTCATCTCGCTCCATTTGTTCCCCTACAATTCAATTGGTGAAGACCGGTGATGTCCTCGTGAAAAAGCCCATGAGCACCGCTATTTAAGCTGCGCCTCTACGGAGTCCACATCTACAGGGACGAGATTGATCTCATGCCGATGTGCTAGCACCATTGGTGAGAACTAAGGAGAAATCCCAGTCTCAATTATTGAGATCAAGAAGGGAGAGGAGAGGTGTGGAGTCTAGGGTTTGTGGAAAAGGAGCAACTACTACGACTACCCCCATGACCTCCACCTCCTCCCTCTATATAGAGGTTAGATATAGAGTCTAAATCTAGATGAAAATCCCGACAGATCCAATCTTTTCGCCCACCTCGGAACTTTTGATCCTGGATCAGAACTTCTGATATGGACTCTCGGTCTTCAACCCAAAAATTATCTAAACTTTCGATACCCCTATCGGAACTTCTGAACTCTCTCCTGAACTCTCTATCTCTAAATCAAAAATAATCGGAACTTCCAATTCAAAATAAGAACTTCCGATTTTAGCTCTCGATTTCTCAAACCATAAATTATTGGAACTTTTGATGCCATATCAGAACTTCCAATTTGAGATCTCAGTTTGTAATTCAGAAATTAATCAGAACTTCCAATTCCAAATTGGAACTTCTGATCCATTCAGAATTTTCTTAGGCACAACTCCTTCAATCTCCCACTTGCACAAGAACCAATTTTTAGCAAGTTTCTTAATCCATCCCTTTAAGTGTGTGACCCGATAGGTTTATACACAAATGCCTATTCACCGGAAACCCTTTCCGGCTCACTGATCAATAGCGGTACCTAGCACCACATATTGACCCCAAAAGTGTACAAAATCAAATTTTCATTGAACCTTGATATACATATGCACTAGTCCCTTTAGCACATGACATCAGTCAAGCTCAAGGTGAGATATGTGCCACCCTTATTGGTTAGCTTGATATTTCACTCAAATAAGTAACGGATTCAAATTATGACTAACGCTTTGTCATAGTGGCATGGCCATGTACTTTTCCAATCCAACTACCTCGAGGGGCCCAGAGATGTCTCTCTCATTATGAGGGGTAAATTCCATCTTGACCGCTCACATCTCATGACATGTTTAACAACACACATGAAAATAACCCTTATGGCTACCCAGTTATAGAATAGCATTAGGAAGCATCTAAGTGTGCCACTACGCATTCTATAATCAAATGACAATCTCAGGTCTGAGGACTCTATGGGTACACCATTTGAGATGACAACTAAAGGCACATAAAAATAACAATCCCATCAGTATATCAAGTGGGTCAATCCAACACCATGTTCTCCAACATATGTCCTCATCTCTGATTTGACATCCCCATGTCTATAATCCATGAAATATGACCATCAATCAGTCATATGTGTTAATCTATGTATCATCATTGTCCCACATGATGTTAAGATTAGGGGTCCTTTTGAATAACATCATTATAAAACAAAGATTCTCACAGATAAGTCATCAACTCATCAATCAATGTATACGACATTTATTCAAGGAACAAGATAACAATTATCCTCATACATGAGCATAGACACTACTAACATCTTCCACATACACATGACTCACTCACACAAGTATCTAATACCCATGGAGCTCAATTGAGCCTCATGCTTAGGCTATGAAAGAGGTTTTGTCAATGGATCTACTATGTTCAAATCAGTGTGTACCTTGCAAATCTTAACATCACCTCTCTATTATCTCAAGGATCAGATGATATCACCGAAGTATATATTTGAACTTATGTTGTGACCTAGGATCCTTAGCTTGTGCAATGGCACCACTATTATCACAACAGAGGTCCACTTGACTGGATGCACTAGGGACAACATCCAGCGAAGAAAAAACTTCCTAATCCAAAGGCCCTCCTTCATAGCTTCTGAAGCTACGATATACTTAGCTTCTGTTGTAGAATCGGTCACCGTCTCTTGCTTGGAACTTTTCCAACTCACTGTGCCTCCATTGAGGCAGAACACAAATCTAGACTACGATCGAGAATCATACATGTTGGTCTCAAAGTTAGCATCGGTGTAACCACATACAATGAGCTCCTCTTCACCACCGTAAACTAGGAACATATCTGTTTGTGGAATAAGTTTTCCCTTAAATAGGGGCCAAATGACGTCAGCCTCCGAAGGTCTTGAGCCCGGAGACTGTCCCCACCGAAGCCTAAAGTCGAAACACCACCTCTCCTGATGAAGTTAATTCCAAGCAGCAGCCAGTTTTAACCTTCGGGCTCCCTTCGGAGCTCTCTGCGGTCAAGCCTCCGGACCCCCTTCGGAGTTCTCCGGAGTCAAGCCTCCGGGCCCCCTTCGGTCCCTTTCAGGGCCAAACCTCTAGGACCCCTCCAGTTTCCTTCGGATCCCTCCTCCGAGAGCCAGTTCAGATCCCACTTCGGAGTGCTCTTCGGAGTCCACTTTGGAGCCCTCCTCGGAGTCTGCTTCAGAGTGCCCCCTAGAGCCCTTGCGGCTGTCTCCGCCCAAAGAGCTCTAGCCACTACTTCGAACCAGATGGAATATCTCAACTCCGCTGTAGTGTAAAGCCATACCGGGGTCCCCCTGCCCCTGGTATGTCGTTTAGCTGCCCAGAAGTGACGTTTATCTGCCATGCCTGTAAAGCTGTAAAGCTGCATGTACAATAGTCTAGTCTTTTTTCCTTTTTACCACTATAAGCCTACGGCTTGTAGAGGGCATTTAGGTCTTTTCCTTTGGCCTGCGTGCCTATAAAAGCAGGGCCATGCTGTAACACCCCAGAATTAAAAAGGAAATAAAATAAAAGAAAAATAATATTAAAGGAGTTTCTGGAAATTATAATTAAAGAAAAAACCCTTAAAGAGCCCTATTCAAGCCAAACAGAGATAAATATTCAAAATCTGGACTTGAAAATTTTATGAGATAAAGTAGAGGCCAAAACATAATTTCAGGAATTTTTACAAATTTTACCAACAATGCTTCAAGCCTTAATCAAATAATTAATTTTCTATAATTATTTTAAATCAAAAATACATTTTTAAGGAAATTGGGCCACAACCCCCAATTCCCCGCCCAAAGCCTTTCAGCTCGGCCCGTCCAAGCCACTCTCGCTGACATGTGGGACCCAGATGTCAGCGCACTTCCCCTCTCTCCTCCTCGCGCTCGCGCTCCGCTTGGCCCACCTGTCAGCCTCTCGTGTCCACCCCCATCCCTCTGACCGATGGGACCCGCCTGTCGGCCTTTCCTTTTCTGCTTCGGCCACCGACAGGTGGGGGCCACCTGTCGGGATCGTCTTCCTCACTGGAAGGGGATCACCCTTCCATCCCTCTGGCGATCCCCTTCCCTGTTTCGCCGCCGGCCGCCTCGATTCATCCCGATCCGACCCCGAATCACCTTCCCCGAGCACCACCGTCTCCTTTCCATCCATAGCTGACGCATTTTCGCGTTTAGGAAAGCTATCCGGTTCTTTTGGAAACACTCGCCGGAGAGGGAAGGAAACCCTCGGTTTCCTTCCGTTTGGCCGCCGCCGGTGACCCTATAAGTACCCCTCCCCTCTCCGCACTCAGCCCACACCGCCTAAGCCCGAGTTGAGCACTCCAGAATGCCCCTTTTAGCTTTCGGTTTTTCTCCCCTCCCCCGTCTCTGGCCACCGATCGCCGTCGATTCCGGGCCCCTCTGTCCTAGCCACCACCACCATCGGGACCGCCGGTGTTCGCCCGTCCTCGGCCACACTTCTGTCGGCCGAGGAGATCGCCGGATCGTCGTCGCCGTCGGGTACCCGAAAAGCCTCCGCCATCTACCCCACCGCCGGTCACCGTCCATTGATCATCGTCACCGTCGCAGGTACGGTTGGAACCGTCGTCGTCTCCTCTTTCCATTTCAGCCAAAAACTAGGCCCGTAGGCGCTCGCCAACGCCGTCGCCACCGCAACCGAGCCCCGCCGTCGCCGGAGATGAAGGGTATGTGGCCCCTTACGCGCGTGCCGTGCCGGATTGAATCCTGGCCGCACGATCATGATCGTAGCGCACAGGTTCAATCCCTTTGGGATTTAATCACAGCCGTAGATCTGGTCAAAGGGGTACGGAGCGATCACAGCCGTCGATCGCTACTTAAATCCCTGGATCGATCTCGTGCGTCCACGCGTACCCGTTCGCTATGTTTTAATCTGGACCATCCGATTTCACTTAACCCCTCCCGCTTCGCGCCTGGCCGCCAGATCTGGATCCAACGGCTCTGGATCAGCCGGTCCACGCGCACAGTGTCGAGGTCCACCGTAAGCCTGGCTCACCGTGGACCAGAGCCCATTTTCTAGTTTAAATAAAATCCCAGAAATTGATTTAAACTTTGAAAATTCATAACTTGCTCATTTTAACTCCAAATTTCACCATTCAAATTTTGTTAAATCCAGTATTTTATTCTCCACACATTAATGCCATAAAACCAGTATGTTACTTTGGCACAAAATAACCTTAGCAATTAAATGAATAAAAACCCCTTAGGGTTAAAATTATTAATTCAGAAAATAAATTAGTAAAAACCTTAAAAGTTAAGTTTTACTGTTTTATACCAAACTTCAGAATATTGAAATATTATTTCACATAAAAACACCCATAAACATGTATGTTTACTATTTGGTGGATGTTTATCTGTTTATTGAATGTATTGTTTATTTTTCCGTATCGAGAAGACTACGAGTTCGTCGAGGAGCCGGAGTTCTATCCCGAGGTTCCACCTTCACCCTTTGCTGAGAAAGGCAAGTCATCGACCACCCCTATGGAAACAGTTGATCATCATTGAGCCCATGTTTTAATAAATTATCGCTATAACTCATAGGTTAATATTGCATTAGTCCAATATCAAGCCCTACACTTATATTTATTAGATCCCCGTCCTTGTGTGCAACCCAAGCCATGCTTATTGAGCCTTAACTCCTTGTCACTCTACAAATATTATATTATCTAGTGCCCAATGTACCGGCACAACTGCTATAGGATGAAAAGAATGAGTCGTAGATAGCTGGATTCTGATATATGAATTTCCCCGTTATTCTCGTCTCTGGACTCTGCTGGAGTTGGCTAAGTTATAAGTATGGTGGGTTTCGGGTGCAATCTCGGGCATTGGTTGGTCGCACCCAGGGCACTATAAGGACCGGTCTGCGGGATCTGTTGCAAAGCACTTCCGTACCAACCACAAGTCTAATGGGTAAGTCCTAACTGGAAGTGTGGAACACTCCGACTCGATGCACACGGTCAAGGGCGGGTTGTGTGACTACTCGCAGTTAGTTTACTAATGTTTGAATGGTTGAGTAATTCATGGCATGTAAGGACTGTTGTGCGAGGAGGTAAAACGTACTCCTCGAGTTAGAAGTTGATGATGCATGCACATGTTTACATTTAAGTACTAATAAATTGATCACATTTAATGCTTTACAATTATGCTTCTTCCGCAAAAATTAGCCACTATCTCCCTTGTTATTATATTGCATTATATTTGCATTCGATGGCTTGCTGAGTACATCTGTACTCACCCCGTTGACTTACACCATTAGAGCTCGTCTACTACGAGGAGGATGAAGGTCTGGAGTAGCGACCCAGTCAAGGCGAGACTGGAAGGAGGCGTTCATCTAGGACCCCTTGATTTTATTAGTTTCTCTTCACTTTCATTCACTTTTGTAATAATGCGGTCTACGAACCGTGAATGATTGCCCGTATTGTACGTGGTCGCTTGATGAACGTCTTGGTTTATTGATTTTCTTTGGAATTTAAATAAAGGTCCTGATTTATTAAATTGGGGCGCGACAAGATGGTATCAGAGCCGACTTGACTGTAGGAAGCCAAACAAACCTGACCCTAGGACTTATATTAACCCTAATTTCTTACAAAAACTACTTATCTTCACATCTTCCGAGATTTTCAAAAAAGTTTCTCTCTTTTGTAGATGTCGGTCCATACCATGAGTGGGACTCCTCGCGACGAAGTCGGATTCATCCGCGAGCTTCGTGTGCTCGTCGACTTCTTGGGATTCTCCCATGAGCCCGCGTTCCACGGGATTTTCCCCGATGCAAGCGAGAGTTACTGTGAGGTCACGGTTGTTATCCGCTCCTCCCCCACGTAGCCTCCTTTCTACACCCATGGAGTCGGAGGACCCTCATTCGTGATGGCTAGTCAGCGCGTTGCACTCCAGGCCATCGCCGAGCTTCGACTGGTCTACGACTGCCATCTCCGCGACACCGTCTACCGCTTCATGCCCATGCGCACACCAGGGAGTCACCATAGCATCTACATCAGCCCCCTCACCCAGAACAACTCCGCCATCGCCCGCACCATGAGACTTTTGGAGGCCATGGACAACCTTCATACAGAGGCCGTTCTCGATGCAGACAGCCAGCACGACACCATCGACTTCTACCGCCATACCTCGGAGAACTTGAACCACGAGAATGTTGAGCTTCGTCGATAGGTCCAGCAGAACCCCCAGTTGACCCTCGAGGTAGAGGAGTTGAGGCGTCAGAACGAGCTTCTATGCCAAGGCGCCATGGTCAACACTCAGCTACGTCACCAGCTCAAGGAGCTGAAGAAGGATATTGAGGAGATTGCACCCCTTCCTACCCGCAAAAATAAATCGCTTCGGATTCCCACCGTGAGGCCCAAGAGGATTTCACGCAGTGCACCACCCGCCGGACCCTCCAGTTCCACGACCCCGACTCTTTCCGTCGAGCCCGTGATTGAGCCGTCCCCTGAGCTGCCATAGACGTAGAATTTTCGATTGATTGTTTCCTTTTATTGTTTTGGATTGTATTATCACTCATGTCAAATATAAGGCATGAGTGAAGAATTAAATAAAAGACAATAAATGTAATCGCAAGAACGACCCTTTTGAAATAAAAAGCTTAGCATTTTCCCCTAAAGAGATGTTGTTTATTTTGGAAACTTCAGGATGACCAACACTCTAGGCTCTGACGCTCCCTAGAACGGAGGGGAAAACGGTAACTTACCACAGTGGGGAGCAACTGGGCAAAGGCAAGCCCCGGTTGCCAATCACCCCACTCTGGCCGAGATGATGGTCACACAAAACCAATTAGTATCTGCCCTCCTGAACCAAATGCAACAGCAGCAGCAGCAGATGCAAGAACAGCAGGCTCACTTCTTCCGTCTACACCAACAGCCCGAGCTGCCATGCCCCACCACTCCAGCTCCCGCTCCCACCTCCAAACTCTCGGAATTCCTCCGAGTCCGCCCACCTACTTTCTCAAGTACCACCAACCCCATGGAGGCTGGGGATTGGTTGAGGACTATCAGGAAGAAACTCGACCTCCTGACCTGCACCGAGCAGGAGAGGGTGGCTTTCTCCACCCACCAACTACAAGGTCCCGCCGCAGAATGGTGGGACAATCTGCGCGAGACTCTGCCCGAGGGACACGTCCATACTTGGGCGGAGTTCTCGGACGCCTTCCGTGCCGCTCACATCCCCGACGGCATCATTGCACAGAAGCAGCAGGAGTTTCGAGACATGCAGCAGGGCAGCAGATCCGTGATGGAATACCTGCATGAATTCAACAGATTGGCCAGGTACGCACCTGAGGAGGTCTGTACCGATGCGGCCAGGCAGGCAAAGTTCCTCCGGGGACTAAAGGATGAGCTGTCCCTACAGCTCATTTCCGAAGATTACACCAACTTCCAAAAGTTGGTGAATAAAGCCATCATTCAGGAGACTCAGCAAAATAAGGTTGACCTAAAGAAGAAAAGGATGATTGCTTTCAAGCAGAACCAAGGCATGGCACAGAGGCCTCGCTTCATCCCTCCTCCACCGGCGCCACAGTACCACCACCGCCCAGTGTATCGTCCGGCACCACCTGCCGCCAATGCCGGAGCCGGACAATCTCGCCCCGCTCTCGCCGCACCAGCCGCCCCAACCGCCCCGGCCAAGAAGGCGGAGACTCTACGTGACAGGCACGGCAAGCCCGTGGTATGTTTTAACTGCCGCCAGGAGGGGCATTACTCTAATTCGTGCCCCCATCCCAAGCGTGCTCAAGGAGTTGCAGCATACCCGGCCACACGCGCCCGCGTCAACCACGTCACGGCTGAAGAAGCCCAGGCCGCCCCAGAGATTGTCATGGGTAAGTTTACAGTACATTCAACCCTTGCAGTCATTTTATTTGACACTGGAGCTACGCACTCTTTTATATCAACGACTTTTGTGGAAAGAAATGGCCTGGACATGAGTGAACTGCCCAGACCCGTATTAATAGCCACCCCGGGCAAATAAACTCTCGCCTATTCCTATAGTCCCAGGGCATGGGTAGGTATCCAAGGCACAACATTTTGGGCCGACCCCATCCTAATAGAATGCCAAGGTTTGGATCTCATTCTAGGGATGGATTGGTTAAATAAACACCAAGGAGTAATAGAATGTGCCCAGAGAAAAGTAACGGTGACCAGTGAAGAAGGGACTGCCGTCACATTTCAGATGCCGAGCCTGAAGTTCGGAAGACCATGGCTGCACCAGATTACTTTGGAAGAGATACTAGTGGTCTGCGAGTATCCGGACGTTTTTCCAGAGGATTTACCAGGAATGCCACCCAAGAGGGATATTGAGTTCCGCATTGATTTGGTGCTAGGGACCACCCCCATTTACAAGTGACCATACCGGATGGCCACCAATGAGTTAGCCGAGATGAAGCAACAGTTGGAGGATCTCGAGAAGAAAGGCTACATCAGACCAAGTACATCACCGTGGGGTGCCCCCGTCATCTTCGTTGAGAAGAAAGAAGACAAGGCTAAGCGTATGTGTGTGGATTATCACGCTTTGAATGAAGTAACCATCAAGAACAAGTACCCATTACCCAAGATCGATGATCTTTTTGACCAGCTGAAGGGAGCTATGGTATTCTCGAAGATCGACCTGCGGTCTGGTTATCATCAGTTAAGGATCTGAGAAGAGGATATACCCAAGACGGCTTTTACCACCCGCTACAGATTATATGAGTGTACTGTTATGTCCTTCGGACTAACCAACACCCCTGCTTTCTTCATGAATATGATGAACAAGGTATTTATGGAGTATTTGGACAAATTCATCGTGGTGTTTATAGACGACATCCTCATTTATTCCAAGAACCAGAAAGAGCACGAGACTAACCTCCGGTTAACCTTAGGAAAGCTAAGGGAACACCAGTTATACGCCAAGTACAGCAAGTGCAAGTTTTGGACGGTGGAAGTAAAGTTCCTCGGACACATTATCTCTGCTCAAGGCATTGCATTAGATCCTGCCACCGTGGAAGCGGTTACAGATTGGTTGCCACCCACAAACGTATTTGAGATACGAAGTTTTCTGGGTTTTGCCGGATATTATCGGAGATTCATTGAGAATTTTTCCAAGATAGCCAAGCCAATGACCAAGTTGTTGCAGAAAGGAGAAAAGTTTGAATGGACTCCCGAATGTGAGGAAAGTTTCCGCACCCTCAAGACCCGTCTGGTGTCGGCACCTATACTGACCCTACCAGATATCCGGAAGGACTTTCATGTCTATTGCGACGCATCTCGCCAAGGATTAGGATGTGTACTTATGTAAGATTGAAAGGTTATTTCTTACGCCTCTCGTTAGTTGAGACCCCATGAGTTGAACTACCCGACCCATGATTTGGAATTGGCTGCTGTAGTGCACGCCCTTAAGATATGGAGGCATTATTTGGTCGGAAACCGCTGCAAAATCTTTACGGATCACAAGAGTTTGAAGTACATCTTCACGCAGTCGGACCTAAATCTGAGGCAAAGGCGATGGTTGGAATTAATAAAGGACTATGACTTAGGTATCCACTACCACCCCGGAAAAGCAAATGTGGTAGCCGACGCATTAAGCTATAAGGGATATTGCACAGCCACCATGATTCAGGATCACGCACCCTTGTTGTGTAAAGAGGTGGAAAAGTTGAACCTCGGGTTGACCACCGGAGCATACCTAGCCACCTTGGAGACTCAACCCGTCTTATTCGAACAGATCCGAGAAGCTCAATTAGAAGACCCGGATATTGTTGGCGTAAAAGATTACGCTAACAGGTTTCTGTAGAAAAGAAACTAACAAACGAAATGTTTGCGAAGCAAACTGTTCTAAGCCTCCGAAAGGATAATAGCTTAGAATAGTTCGAAAGTGTGTATTGAATCACTTGTAATCGGTCCCTATTACAGGGTGAAATGGGGGGTATTTATAGGCCTAAACATTAAGGAAAAGACCTATTTACCCCTCTATTACAACCGACATTAAGGAAACTATTCGGTTTCCTTAATAGGGCTAAAATGGTAAAAGACTAATCTAATATGATAGAAGATAAGTCTTCCATCTTAGCTGGCGGAAAAGATCCTGAAGGGCTTGGTTCGAAGACATACTTCGAACTAGTGCCTGTCTTCGGGCTTCGAACGAGGTTCTGGGCATCTTCGAAGATGGTCTTCGGACAATCTTCGAACTGGTTGACTGTCTTTATGCTGCTTCGACAATAACCCCGAAGATGAGATATTTTCCCCCAACAGTAGCCCCTCGAATACGCTTCTCCGTTCGACCTGTAACGTTAGGAGAGCAGTATACGGAAAGAAAAGATAACCAATCATAGGGGTTATTGGTTTTTATTTTATCTCCGAAATGCATGAAGATATGAACTTCGAATTAGTCGTAAGATAATTACTTTTCGAACTATCTTAGAACTGACTCAGGAAGTTCGAAAGTCTTTTTAGACTTAGAAAAAATAGCCGTTAGTTTCTGTTTCTAACGGAAGTTATATGAGGCGTTATTTTCGGAGAAGAATAACAGGCGGGAATGCGAAAGGGCAGAACCCAAACGGTAACAAACGGAAAGATTAGGCTATAAATAAAGAGCTTCAAAACTTACCCGATTACCTTTTCACCGCTTCCTCTCAGTCAAAGCTTTTTGAGCCCTTTGAGTTCTTGAACCCTAGCCTTCGAGTTCTTGAGCCCTAGTCTCCATTCCCTCAGATCAATCCGGCAATCGCGATGGTGAAGACCAAGGGATCTGCGCCTCCTTCGGCCTTGGCTCGGCAGCAAGTAGCCGCAGCAGCAGCGGCGGCGACATTGGCGACGGCACCCTCGATGCAGGCGGCAATGCCCATGGCGGCAGGGGGGAGAAATTCCCAAATCCCCGATGACCAAGGTCTGTGTCCTCCATCGACTAAGTACTTGGATCAATCCTTTGAATTAGGGCCATCTACCTGCAAGAGAGAATCTTTGGCAATCACAGCAGGGGGTAAGATTAGCAATGGGGTTATGATTCGGAAGCTGGGCAAAGAATCAATTCCATCACCGAGACCCGGAGAGGTTGTGGTATTCGAAGCTTTTTTCGAAGCAGGCTTGGGCCTCCCTGCTGTGGATTTCTTGGCCGAAGTACTTGACCTGTTTCATGTAACCCTCCCCCAGCTATCTCCGAATGCTGTAGCTAGATTAGCTATCTTCGAGTGGGCGCTGAGAGCCGAAGGATGTGAGGGGAGGGCTGAAATCTTCGCTGCACTTCATAGAGCGACTTGTCAGCCGAAGACGTTCACAGGCTCCGGAGGTGAAAAAGTGGTGGTTGCCTTCGGAAGCATTAATTTTAGGCTTCGAGATGAATATGCCCTGCAATTCCCTGCTAAGGCCATCAATGCTAGATGGTACACCGACTGGGTCCTGAGGTGGTTTTATGCCGAAGTTGGAGCAAGCAGTCCTCTGGCTGGGCCCCTCAAAGAAATCCAATTCCGGAAGGAGGCCTTAGTGCAACCTGACGAAGGCCAGCTCGAAGCTCGCCTCAACTTACTTCAGAAAATCAGCCGAAGGTTAAGTATGCGGGACCTGGCCGAAGAATTCATCGGACTTCAAATTCCTCCGCTGATGGCCAACTGGCCTATCGTCTTCGAGGATGACTCAGAAGGTGGTCTTCGCAAGATCAATTATACTTCGAGTCCTGCAGGTAACTTCGAATCAGACATGTATTGTACATATTTACTTCGAAGAAAAACTAACTTGAGTTATTTTTTAGCTTCTTCAGCCCCTATTACTTCAGAGCAAATTATAAGGGCTTCGGAGAAGATTTTGGGTGCCCCAACTCCGTCCGAGAAAGAATGGCGAATTAAATTAGTCGGGAGTTGGGAGAGATTTAACAGAGTATGGGGAATGTTGGAGTTAACTCCGCCCCCTCTGATGGACTGGGTGCCTCAAGAGAAAGGACCCAAGAAAAGAGTAGCCGAAGCTGGAGCCTCCAGCTCCGCAAAGACTCCGACGAAGAAGGTGGCTCGGAAACCGAAGAACCTCGCACCTTCGAACTCAAGAGCTTCGGTTTCTAGCTCTAAAGAAGACGAAGGTATATTTTTAATGAAATTGATTGAGGAAGATGCAGCTCAACGAAGTATTCACATTGAAGATACTGCAGGTATACCGGAGCCCCAAGCCAACATCGAAGAAGTAAGAGCTCCGGATACCCATGAAGAACAAAATGAAGCCCCTATGGGTGTAAACGAGGCCGAAGAAGCTGCGAACGTACCGGAGTCTGGAGGCAATGTTGATCAACCAATGACTTCGGTAGTTCAAGAAGATATAACTCAGGACGGAGTTCCTGCGAACGAAGGTGGGGTTGAAGTCACTATGGCTTCGATTCCTGAAGAAGTAACGAGGACTCCCCAGGACGATGCTACTGCAGTCCACGATTTAACGGCTGATTCGGATGAGGACTACACTTTTGATCCTCCGATCAGTCCGGTACTCGATATTCCAGAGAATGTCGAAGGTAAATTTTGCATAATTTTAATCAATTTTTCGCAAAATTATACAATGTATAATATTTCTGTTTTTGCAGAGCCTCCTGTTGTCGAAGCATTTCACGAGGATACAATTCAAAGACCTTCGACAACTTCGGAGCCACGACCAGAGGTCACTCTACCGGGGCCTGGAAGAGGAAAAAGACACATAGAGCCTCCAACTCAAGGATCGACTTCATCTGACTCAACGGATGAAAGTGAATCAACTGAAGGGGGGCCATCTTCAGAAGTTCCAAGGGCCTCGGAAGAGCTCTCCGGACCTTCGCTAAACAGAGCTGACCAGAAAGCTTTAAAAATGCTTCCTCTCATAACTCCTTTTTTGGAGGAGAAAACCGGACTTGGGACTTTGGTTAAACCTTTGGGTGAAGCCAGTCGCCAAGTCGGGGAAACAGAACTGGTAGCCCGTTTAAGCAGAGTGAAGGGTTCGGAGCTTAACCTTGCTGTGGAAAGAGCAGCTTATCAGGTATAAGGCATCTTCGAACCAAATAGCAAATTTCATATGAATAATTTCTTATTTCAATTTTTCTTTTTCCTTAGCAAGCAGTCTTAGCCCGCGCTGCGGCTTTATCGAGCGAAAATGAAATTGCTCAACTTCGGGAAGAGAACGAGGCTCTTCAAAGAAATTTTAACTTCTCCGAAGGTCGAGTAGCTCAAATGGACAATGTAATACTAGCGGAGCGAAAGGGCTAGGCAAAGCTTGGAGGCTGCGAAGAAAGAGCTCGAAGCAGAAAGAATTGTGCTTCGAGCGGAGATTGAAAGACTGCAGACGGAGGATGCTGCCAAAGGGGCTGAACTTGTAAGGCTACAAGAAGAAGCTGGCCAACTCCGGACTCAGAAGAATGCTTTGACTACGGAGAATGCTAGAATCTCCGGAGTTTTAGCAGAAACGACTTTGGTCAAGGATGCGCTTAATGCGGAAAAGCTCAAGTCTGAGAAGGTGGCTTCGGAGGTCATCGAACAGATGCTAGGTGTCTTGGAGTACTTCGGTACTACTGGATCACTACCTTCGGATGACAATGTAACTCTGCTGCGCCGGCTAAAGAGGATCCAAGGAGCAGCGAAGCAAATGAAGACGGCAGGCATGCGTTATGGAGAACTCTCCGGACAAGTGTCTGCCCTTGGAATACTTCGCTACTACGAAGATTTGGGCCGAACAATCACTCCGAGCGCAGAGGGCTCCATCATCTTCGATGACGCGAGGCTTTTGACTCCTTCCGAAGGCGTAGCTACTGCTTGGCGAGCCTTCCAAACTTCGTGGAGAGCCGAAGGTCGATCTGCGATCAAGGCTTGGATTGATGAAGGCCAACGTCAAAAGCAAGTTCGGAGTCAAGCTTCGAGCAGTCAGCCTCCTCCGACTCCGCAGGTTTAGGATTATTTAGGATTTTTTTGATTATGTAAAGCTGATGCTTGTAAATATTTATCAATGAAAGTCTTGTTTGTCATATTTTTAGGCTTTGCCTCTTATGGAAGATATCGAAGTGTTAGAGCTTAACAGCGAACTTCGCTCACTGTGGAACACCTTCGAACTTCTAAAGAGTTATAAGCGTCCTCGATTTCTTATTCCTCGAGATGACTCCGGCGTTATTGCGCCTGAAGTAATCAAAGACATATTGTCTTATATAAAGAGGAAGATAAAGAGATTGACGCAAACACCTCGTCTTCTGAAGACACTAATTGGTCCGAAGACGAAGGTGAAGCCCAAAATAAGAGATCTGAAGATCTTAGAAGCTGGGAGAGAAGCCCTGAGCGGCTTCGAACTTGGGCCGAGCTTCAACAAGAACAGAAGGATTTTAGAGCTTCGAAGGGGAGGAAGAGAGTTAAACGTAAAGTTCTTAGAACTTCCGATGTTGGAACTAGTCGTTCCACCCCTAGCTCTCGAGACCGAAGAGGTCTCCGATTCCTTCTTGGTATAGATACCAATTTTTCATAATGTAATCTGTAAACACATTTGTTTCAATAATGAATGCCGATTTAAAATTGTCTCCATATTTACTAGCCCCTCTTTGGGTATAAGCAACTTCGAACTGTATTCAAAGATGGTTATGCGCAAAGAAAAAACTTCGGAGTACAATTTTTTTGGGGGTTCGGAGCCCCTCTGTCATTTTAAAGATCTTTTGAAATCTTATGAAATATCTTCGACTATTTGTAGTCAGAAGAATGGTAACTTGGTACCTTTGTTTGCTTTTACGAAAGAAATCAATTAAGATAACTTCGAGGACACTTTAGTGTCTTAAGAAATTTGTCACTTTGGACTTATATGAACAGACATTCGGAGCTCATGGCTTAAATGCTGTTTTGCTTTAGCCACCTTCGGCTATTTTTGCAGAAGTCTACCAGCCGGAGCTTGGACTTCGTAGAAATTGTAGCCACCTTCGGCTATTTTTGCAGAAGTCTACCAGCCGGAGCTTGGACTTCGTAGAAATTGTAGCCACCTTCGGCTATTTTTGCAGAAGTCTACCAGCCGGAGCTTGGACTTCGTAGAAATTGTAGCCACCTTCGGCTATTTTTGCAGAAGTCTACCAGCCGGAGCTTGGACTTCGCAGAATTTGGCCACTTTGGGCTCTTTTTTGCAGAAGTCTACCAGCCGGAGCTTGGACTTCGCAGAATTTTGCCACCTTCGGCTCTTTTTACGGAAGTCTACCAGCCGAAGCTTGGACTCCGTAGAATGTGGTATTGGCTCTTTTACGGATGCCTACAAGGTATCAGCTTGGGCTCCGGATGGATTTCAGCCACCACACCGGAGGCTTCGACTTTATGGGTACGAAGTCCGGAAATACAACCCAGCTTAATGACACTTCCCTCTCGATCGACTTCTGTCCCAGCGCGTCCGCTCGGGAAACTAGGAGTGTCAAGGGGAAGGCAACCATCAGGGTGTATGCTTTATTAATTTAGAGGTGATTACAAGCGAATTACAAGGAGCCCTTATGCGAAGTATCGCTTTAGGTGCTCCGCATGCCAAGTATGTGCTAACTCTTCACCTTCTAAATTAGCTAATTTGAATGAACCAGGGCGCCCCGAGCGGACGATTAGATATGGACCTTCCCATTTATTGCCTAACTTCCCTGGTGCTATAATGCTTCGTAGAACAAGATGACCCGGCCTTAACTCGCTGAGCTTAACCTTCGGGTCATACCAAGTCTTCGTCTGCTGATGATACTTTGATAAATTGGCTACAGCTCGAAGCCTTGTCTCTTCTGACAAATCTAACGAAGCTTGTCTTTCTTCTTCGATGTCTGGTTCGGTGCTGCGAAATGATCCCCCTTTGAGCTCCGTTGGAGTCATAGCTTCATCTCCGAATAGCAGTCTGAACGGAGTAAAACCTGTGGACCTTGTTTGCGTAGTCCGGATGGACCACAGAATCTTCGGAAGCTCTTCGGTCCACAGTCCCTTTGATAGTCCTACTATTCTTCGATTTAGCCCTGATAAGATATTTCCATTGGCTCGCTCAACTGCTCCATTTGACTGAGGATGTCTCACTGCAGCAAAACATAGTTGAATGCCTAGGTCTTCGCAAAACTTCCTGAAGGGTTCTGCGTCGAACTGTGTTCCATTATCAACTGTGAGATATCTAGGCACTCCGAACCGGCAAATAATGTTTTTCCAGAAGAATTTCTGTACATTATTCGAAGTGATAGCTGTTAAGGGCTCTGCTTCTACCCACTTAGAAAAATATTCAATGGCTACCACTGCGAACTTTAGATTTCCCTTTGCTAACGGAAAGGGACCAATTAGATCCATACCCCATCTGGCCATAGGCCATACCGGAGCAATGACTTGAAGGGCTGTTGGTGGGCGATGACTCCGTCGACCCATCCACTGGCATCCTTGACAAGTGCGGACCAAGCTCTCCGCATCAGCTGTTATTGTGGGCCAATAAAGCCCCTGGCGAAGTGTTTTTCCTGCCAGAGCTCTAGGGGCTAAATGACTTCCACAAAGGCCTTCGTGAATTTCTCGAAGAATTTCTTGGCCTTCGGCTTGAGATATACATCGGAGTAGAGGGGAACATACTCCGGCCTTGTATAATATACTGTTGATTAACTGATAGTTTCTTGCTCTGATCTTTAATCTTGACAATTGGGGCTCTTCGGGCAAATTTGTTCCTCCTTGCAAGAGTTCTATGATTGAATCTTTCCAATCTGCACTAGGAATGCAGAGAATCTCTGCAGAAGCAACTTGTGGCACCGAAGGTATATTGAGCTCCTCATAGAAAGCTTCATCAGGCACATCCACAGCTCCGGCGGCAGCCTTCGCTAAAATGTCCGCTTGCACGTTTTCAGCTCTTGGTATACTCCGAATGGAAATACCCTTGAAATGTGCTTCGATCTTGCGAATTTCTTCCAAGTACTTTGCAAGCTGTGGATGTCGGACTTGAAAACTTTTGTCTACGTGCCCTGCTACTATCTGAGAATCTGTTTTTATAATTATCCTTGTAGCCCCTAGAGCACGTGCTTTCCGGAGTCCCAATAAAATTCCTTCGTACTCCGCTATATTATTGGTAGACTTAAAGTTGAGTCTTGCGGAGTACATTGCTCTTTGTCCTGATGGTGAAATTAATACTGCCCCAATGCTTGCTCGGGATGCTTGGAAAGCGCCATCGGAGTAAATAGTCCAAACTCCGTCATCTGATTTCTCCGGAGTCAACTTCGCAGGTGGAGTCCACTCTGCTACGAAGTCTGCTAGGACTTGAGATTTGATAGCTGTCCTTGCCAGGAAAGATATGCCGAAGGGTGCTAGTTCTACTGCCCACTTTCCAATTCTTCCAGTGGAATCTTTGCTTCGGAGCATATCTCCTAAAGGATACGAAGTTGGTACAATTACATTGTGAGCCAAAAAATAATGTCTTAGCTTCCTCGAAGCCATTATCAGAGCATAAACGAACTTCTCAAGTTCGGAGTATCTTGTCTTCGCTCCTGACAATGCTTCGGATACAAAATAGACAGGATTTTGGACCAACTTCCCATTGATATCAGCTTCTCTGACAAGGACTGCGCTGACAGCTGAGCCTGTGGCTGCAAGATACAAAAGTAGGGTTTCGTCCGCAATAGGCACCGTAAGTGTAGCAAGATTGCTGAGATAATCTTTAATATCTTCGAAGCTTTTCTGACACTCCGGTGTCCATGCAAAATCTTCGGACCCTTTCAAAGCTTTAAAGATTGGCAAGCTCCTCTCCGCAGACCTTGATAAAAACCTGCTAAGTGCGGCCAGACGTCCGGTCAACTTTTGCACTTGCTTTACATTCTCCGGAGGAGCCATCTTCTGCAGCGCAGTTATTTGAGTAGGGCTAGCTTCAATTCCCCTGCTTGAAACTAAGTACCCTAACAACTTTCCAGCCTTAGCTCCGAATATACATTTTTCGGGGTTAAGACGGATCCCACATGCCCGAAGGCTATTGAATGTTTCTGCTAAGTCTAGGCTATGTTGGTGCTTTAAAGCACTCTTTATTACAATATCATCCATATAGGCCTCCACATTGCGACCTAGTTGATGACCTAGAGCCTTAGCAACTAATCTTGAAAAAGTAGCCCCGGCATTTCTTAGGCCGAAGGGCATTCTTACATAGCAGAAGACTCCCGAAGGAGTTACAAAGCTCGTCTTGATTTCATCTTCGCGCTTCAACCATATTTGATGATAACCGGAATACGCGTCGAGGAAGCTTAGTAACTCCGAACCTGCAGTGGAGTCAACTAGTTGATCAATTCGGGGCATGGGGTAGGGGTCACGTGGGCACGCTTTATTCAAAGATGTGAAATCAATGCACATGCGCCACTTTCCGGAGGACTTCTTCCTGACGAAGACTGGGTTGGCTAACCATTCTGTATGGGCCACTTCTCTGATAATCCCAGCCTTCAACAGTTTTTCAACTTCGTCCTTAGCTAGAGCAGCTCTCTCTGCGGACATCTTCCGGAGCCCTTGTCGAACAGGCCGGGCCTTCGAGTTTACAAGCAAGCTGTGCTCAATAATATCCCGATCGACTCCGGTGATATCTTTGTCAGACCAAGCGAAGACATCCAAATTTTCTTCTACGACCTTTTCCAAGGAAGTTGCAACTTCGGGAGGTAAATCTTTACCAAATTGAAAAGTGTATTCTTTACCATCTTTGACAGTGACCTTCGTTGCAATCTCTCCTTCGGGACTTGGTCTTGGAAATGACTTCTTCGAAGCTTCGGAGGAGGCTGAAAAAATTTCTCCATTATCTTGGACACTGTTTACTTGCCTCGGATCAAGAGGAGGACCATGACCATATTCTGCCCTCCGAGCTATGGCTTGATCTCCGAAGATTGTCAGAACTCCTGATTGTGTGGGCATCTTCATGCACAAGTAGTTGTGATGCGCCACAGCTCCGAACTGATTCAACATGGCTCGCCCGAAGATGACATTATAAGCATACGGGGCATCCACCACATCAAAGATAACTTCTTCAGTTCGGGCTAGTAAACCTTCTCCGAAGGTTACTTCCAGGCCTATCTGGCCAAGTGCATCTAGCGGAGGTCCTGCGAAGCCTTGCAGAGGACGAGCCGCTGGGAGGAGATGCTTCCGGGAAATGCATAACTGATCGAAGGCTTGCACAAATATGATATCTGCCGAGCTACCTCCGTCAATTAGCACCCTTCGGACTTCTGTTCCTGCAATATCAGCAGTAATAACCAATGGATCTGCATGCGGGAACTTGATACCAGCTGCATCCTCCGCAGAGAAAGATATTGGAACATGAGACCACTCCGGCATTGCAGCTGCAGATGACGAAGTCCCAATGTGGCCTACTTCTCGAACGTACTCTCTTCGCTGTCTCTTGGACATGCTTCCGAGGGTACCTCCTCCGGAGATAGGGAGAACTACTCTCTTCCCTCTATCTTGCCCTTCTTCTTGCTTCGGAGGTGGCATAACATTGGCCACCGGAGGATGCCTTGCAGCATCAAAATTTTCTATCCGCGCCACAGCCTGGACCGGCTCCGAGCGCACTGCTGCTGCTGGACTTCGGTCGGTACTACCTCGACCCGAAGTTCTCTCCAAGTATTCTCCCCGAAGGGCAAGAATAGCTTTGCAGGTGTCAGTTGCATGGCTTCGATTCTCTCCATGAATACAGCAAAAAAGGGTCTGGCCCTTGCCGGCCGTTTTCCCTGGTGGCCTCCAACCGCTGGACTTGTTCCCCGCAGACTGTGGAGCTCTTGGTGTAAACTTCTGCGGGGGTGCAATGTTTAAGACTTCAGAGCGAGGGTGCTTTTGCCCTCTTCTTCTATCATGTTGCACTTCGGAGACTGGTTCTTGCGGCTGAGCCGAAGTCTTCACCTCTGCTTTAACTTCTGTCAACACTGTCGAAGTAGCAGTAGTCCTCCGAAGCCAACCTTCTTCCGACTTCGAGTACTCTTCAAAGTACGACATCAGCTGTGATACTGTGGTGATGCTCTTCCGATGCAGTTTATCCAGAAGACCTTTATGACTGACGCCTTCTCGAGCCGCATCAACCACCGAGGATGTGGACAGCCCCCGAATTTGCGACTTCGTGTGAGCGAAGCGCTTGAAGTACTGCCTCAATGTTTCTCCGGGGAGCTGTTTCACTTGGAAAAGGCTTCCTGTCGACATGGGGGGCACGAAGGTGCCCTGAAAGTTACTTATGAACTTCTTCTTCAACTGTGACCACGAAGCGATCGATCCTGGCTTTAAAGACCAGAACCATCTTAACGCCACTCCTTGAAGGGCCAACGGGAAGCACTTCGCCATAGTTTCTCTGTCTCCGCCACTAGCCTCAATTGCTAGGGCATAAGAACGTGCAAACTCACTGGGATCTTCGTCTCCGGCATATTTGCAAAGCTTCGAAGCTTTGAACTTCGGATCGAAGCGAACCTTCTGAAGCTCGGGATGCAACGGAGATTCATTGTCGTAAGAAGCGTTCTCCGGGGCTTCGGGATAATCAAGATCGTCGTCTTCATGCACTTCGGGGATAGCTGGGGTGGCTTGAGGGCGAAGCCTGTTCGCAGCCTCTTGTCGCCACCTCGCTACCTCGGCTTGAAGATTGGCCATTTGAGTGGCCATGTCTCCAAGGTTATCTTCATCTCCTCCGGAAGGACCTTCCGGGTCTTGAGAACTGGTATGATCAGTTCGAATCGGAATGGAGGGTGGCAGAGTGGCTCCGGGCGGTCGGAGTATGGAAGGGGTTGGTGGAGAGGTTTCGTATCCTCGAGGGATAGAAGCCCCTTGCGGAGTTTGAGGTGGAGGAATAGTCGAAGACCCTCCGACTTCGACTGTGTCGAAGGGTATCTCTCCGGAGATCCGAGAGGACCTCCGAGTGGGATTGCGAGGTGCGCTCCGCTTAGGAGGCATGATGCAAGAAATTGGTAGAGAACGAAGTTTTTTGAACTAGGTTCCCCACGGACGGCGCCAACTGTTGGCGTAAAAGATTACGCTAACAGGTTTCTGTAGAAAAGAAACTAACAAACGAAATGTTTGCGAAGCAAACTGTTCTAAGCCTCCGAAAGGATAATAGCTTAGAATAGTTCGAAAGTGTGTATTGAATCACTTGTAATCGGTCCCTATTACAGGGTGAAATGGGGGGTATTTATAGGCCTAAACATTAAGGAAAAGACCTATTTACCCCTCTATTACAACCGACATTAAGGAAACTATTCGGTTTCCTTAATAGGGCTAAAATGGTAAAAGACTAATCTAATAGGATAGAAGATAAGTCTTCCATCTTAGCTGGCGAAAAAGATCCTGAAGGGCTTGGTTCGAAGACATACTTCGAACTAGTGCCTGTCTTCGGGCTTCGAACGAGGTTCTGGGCATCTTCGAAGATGGTCTTCGGACAATCTTCGAACTGGTTGACTGTCTTTATGCTGCTTCGGCAATAACCCCGAAGATGAGATATTTTCCCCCAACAGATATAGCAACCATTATGAAGAACATGAGACAAGGAAAAGCCCCAGGATTCTCAGAAGACGAGAATGGCACCATATGGTTTGGAACCCGGATATGTGTGCCGGATAAACTAGAGATAAAAACCCTTATCCTAAGAGAAGCCCATGAAACTTTATACTCCATTCATCCCAGGAGTACTAAGATGTACCAAGACCTGAAGGAATGTTATTGGTGGGTTAGCATGAAGAGGGAGATTGCTTAGTTCGTCACAGAATGTGACACCTGTAGAAGAGTGAAAGCTAAACATCAGAGACCTGCAGGACTGTTACAGCCACTTAAAGTGCCTGAATGAAAGTGGAAAGAGATCGGTATTGATTTCATCACCAGACTCCCAAAGACCCAACTTGGATATGATTCTATATGGATGATTATCGACCGGCTCACGAAGGTATCACACTTCATAGCCGTTAAGACAACCTTCAGTGGCCCTAAGTTAGCAGAGTTGTACATGGCCCGCATTGTGTGTCTTCATGGAGTGCCTAAAAAGATAGTATCCGATAGAGGAAGTCAGTTTACCTCTCGTTTTTGGAAGAACCTTCAAGAAGAGATGGGAACAAGACTGAACTTTAGCACTACCTACCACCCTCAGACAGATGGACAAACGGAAAGGGTAAATCAGATATTGGAGGATATGCTTCGGGCATGCGTCTTGGATTTTGGAGCAACTTGGGACAAGAGCTTACCGTACGCTGAGTTTTCGTACAACAACAGCTATCAAGCTAGTCTTCAGATGTCTCCGTTTGAAGCCCTATATGGACGTAAGTGCAGAACGCCTCTACTTTGGGATCAAACCGGTGAATCCCAAGTATTCAGAACAGACATCCTTCGAGAAGCTGAAGAGAAGGTACGGATCATCAGAGACCGGCTCAAGACAGCCCAATCACGACAGAAGAGCTACGCAGACAATCGACGCCGAGACCTAGCCTTCGAAGAGGGAGACCATGTCTACCTTCGAGTTACGCCCCTCTGTGGTACTCAACGGTTTAACATGAGAGGAAAGTTGGCCCCTCAATATGTTGGACCATTTCCCATTGTTCGACGCCAAGGCGAAGTTGCTTATCAGTTGGAACTACCGCCCTCATTGGCTGGAGTACATGACGTGTTTCACGTGTCCCAACTGAAGAAATGTCTCCAAGTCCCTACAGAGCAAGTGGACCTACAACAGTTGGATGTTCAAGAGGATCTGACCTATGTGGAGAAGCTTGTCAAGATCTTGGAAGTGAAAGAAAGGATCACCAGAAGTCGAGTCATCCGCTTCTGCAAGGTGCAGTGGAGCAATCATCACGTGGAGGAATCTACATGGGAAAAAGAAGATGAACTCAAGGCACAGCATCCGGAGCTATTCGAGGATTGATCCGAATCTCGGGGATGAGATTCTCAGTAAGGGGGATAGGATTGTAACAACCCAGAATTAAAAAGGAAATAAAATAAAAGAAAATTAATATTAAAGGAATTTTTAGAAATTATAATTAAAGAAAAAAACCCTTAAAGAGCCCTATTCAAGCCAAACAGAGATAAATATTCAAAATCTGGACTTGAAAATTTTATGAGATAAAGTAGAGGCCAAAACATAATTTGAGGAATTTTTACAAATTTTTACCAACATTGCTTCAAGCCTTAATCAAATAATTAATTTTCTGTAATTATTTTAAATCAAAAATACATTTTTAAGGAAATTGGGCTGCAACCACCAATTCCCCGCCCAAAGCCTTTCAGCCCGGCCCGTCCAAGCCACTCTCGCTGACATGTGGGACCCAGATGTCGGTGCACTTCCCCTCTCTCCTCCCCGCGCTCGCGCTCCGCTTGGCCCACCTGTCAGCCTCTCGCGTCCACCCCCATCCCTCTGACCGACGGGACCCGCCTGTCGGCCTTTCCTTTTCTGCTTTGGCCGCCGACAGGTGGGGGCTACCTGTCGGGATCGTCTTCCTCGCTGGAAGGGGATCCCCCTTCCATCCCTCCGGCGATCCCCTTCCCTGTTTCGCCGCCGGCCGCCTCGATTCACCCGATCCGACCCCGGATCACCTTCCCCGAGCACCACCGCCTCCTTTCCATCCATAGCCGACGCATTTTGGCGTTTAGGAAAGCTATCCGGTTCTTTTGGAAACCCTCGCCGGAGAGGGAAGGAAACCCTCGGTTTCCTTCCGTTTGGCTGCTGCCGGTGACCCTATAAGTACCCCTACCCTCTCCGCACTCAGCCCACACCGCCTAAGCCCGAGCTGAGCACTCCAGAGCGCCTCTTTCAGCTTTCGGTTATTCTCCCCTCCCCCGTCTCCAGCCACCGATCGCCGTCGATTCCGGGCCGCTCTGTCCTAGCCACCACCACCGTCGGGACCGCCGGTGTTCGCCCGTCCTCGGCCACGCTTCTGTCGGCCGAGGAGATCGCCGGATCATCGTCGCCGTCGGGTACCCGAAAAGCCTCCGCCGTCTACCCCACCGCCGGTCACCGTCCGTTGATCATCGTCGCCGTCGCAGGTACGGTTGGAACCGTCGTCGTCTCCTCTTTCTATTTCAGCCAAAAACTAGGCCCGTAGGTGCTCGCCAACACCGTCGCCACCGCAACCGAGCCCCGCCATCGCCGGAGACGAAGGGTACGTGGCCCCTTACGCGCGTGCTGTGCCGGATTGAATCCTGGCCGCACGATCACGATCATAGCGCACAGGTTCAATCCCTTTGGGATTTAATCACAGCCATAGATCTGGTCAAAGGGGTACGGAGCGATCACAGCCGTCGATCGCTACTTAAATCCCTGGATCGATCTCGTGCATCCACGTGTACCCGTTCGCTATGTTTTAATCTAGACCGTCCGATTTCACTTAACCCCTCCCGCTTCGCGCCTGGCCACCAGATCCGGATCCAACGGCTCTAGATCAGCCGGTCCATGCGCACAGTGTCGAGGTCCACCGTAAGCCTGGCTCACCGTGGACCAGAGCCCATTTTTCAGTTTAAATAAAATCCCAGAAATTGATTTAAATTTTGAAAATTCATAACTTGCTCATTTTAACTCCAAATTTCACCATTCAAATTTTGTTAAATCCAGTATTTTATTCTCCACACATTAATGCCATAAAAATAGTATGTTACTTTGGCACAAAATAACCTTAGCAATTAAATGAATAAAAACCCCTTAGGGTTAAAATTATTGAGCCTTAACTCCCTGTCACTCTACAAATATTATATTAGCTAGTGCCCAATGTACCGGCACAACTGCTATAGGATGAAAAGAATGAGTCCTAGATAGCTGGATTCTGATATATGAATTTCCCCGTTATTCTCGTCTTTGGACTCTGTTGGAGTTGGCTAAGTTATAAGTATGGTGGGTTCCGGGTGCAAGCTCGGGCATTGGTTGGTCGCACCCGGGGCACTATAAGGACCGGTCTGCGGGATCTGTTGCAAAGCACTTCCGTACCAACCACAAGTCTAATGGGTAAGTCCTAACTGGAAGTGTGGAACACTCCGACTCGATGCACCATAGTGGAGGGGGCAAGGGGCAAGCCTGTGGGCGACTTGTATCGACGAGGCTCAAGGGGGGGTATGGTGAGGCACCGACGCGTCGGGGCACCATATGAAACCTATAAGAGGGTGCATCTGAATCGAGGCGAACCATACGGAAGGTTTTGGCATGAGTTCCCGTGGAATGGGTCATCTCGTTACACTTTGGTGTAAGTGGTGAGTGCGTGCCTTGTGGGTACAGTGGTACATCTCTGATCAGAGTAATTTAATCTTTTCGAAAAGCCGAGCCCACGGTCAAGGGTGGGTTGTGTGACTACTCGCAGTTAGTTTACTAATGTTTGAATGGTTGAGTAATTCATGGCATGTAAGGACTGTTGTGCGAGGTGGTAAAACGTACTCCTCGAGTTAGAAGTTGATGATGCATGCACATGTTTACATTTCAGTACTAATAAATTGATCACATTTAATGCTTTACAATTATGCTTCTTCCGCAAAAATTAGCCACTATCTCCCTTGTTATTATCTTGCATTATATTTGCATTCGGTGGCTTGTTGAGTACATCTGTACTCACCCCACTGACTTACACCATCAGAGCCCGTCTACTACGAGGAGGATGAAGGTCTGGAGTAGCGACCCAGTCAAGGCGAGACTGGAAGGAGGCGTTCATCTAGGACCCCTTGATTTTATTAGTTTCTCTTCACTTTCATTCACTTTTGTAATAATGCGGTCTATGAACCGTGAATGATTGCCCGTATTGTACGTGGTCGCTTGATGAACGTCTTGGTTTATTGATTTTCTTTGGAATTTCAATAAAGGTCCTGATTTATTAAATCGGGGCGCGGCACATGCCCTTGTAGTAGCCAGGTTGAGTAGAGGCAAAACTAGGCCAAATCCACTATAGACTGGACGTTGGGCTATTATCGCTTCGGGGAGGCCTGAACCAGTATAAATTCTATCTCCTTCTTTGAGAACCCTTCGAGGTTCACTCTATACACTATATACACACAAAAACATGTTGTAGCTAATGCAATTGCTACAACAGTTGGCGCCATCTGTGGGTGCTTAGTACTAAAAGCTAAGTTCTCTACCACTACCTGTGTCTCGAAGTGCGCTTGAGGGGGGAGCTTCGGAGTCCTATGGCTCCGCGCACCCTTCGACAAGGGGCTTCAAGTGCAGCTCGAAGGCATTTCTCGCCTACCACCATCCCTCGCTCCTCGGAGTGCACCCTTATGCAAGGGGCTCCGGGCGCGCGCCGAAGGCCTCCAAAGCCCTAGGGGCTACGAGGCAAGCTCTTCACTCTCGCTTCTCGAGGTATGTACATGGATCAAAGCCCCGCTTCGTTGTGCAAATTTGTAATTGTTTTAGTAAATCATCGAAGTCTTTCTTCGCCTTAAAATCAAAGCCTTGCTTCGCCTTTAAAGCAAAACTTTGCTCCACCTTATTAAAAATCGAAGACTTGCTTCACTTTATCAAAAACCGAAGTCTTGCTTCTCTTTAAAATCGAGGCCTCACTTTGTCTTATTCAAAACCGAAGCCTTGCTTCGCTTTAATTAAAAATTGAAGCCTCCCTTCGCTTTATAAAACTAAAGCTTTGTTGTGTCCTTATCAAGATCCGAAGTCAAGGCCTCGTTCTTTTAAGAATCGAGGTTATCGCACGAGATGCTTCACATTTTGCTGAATTATTTTTCAGGGAAATTGTGAGATTGCACGAGATGCCTAGAACCATTGTTTCAGATCATGATGTGAAGTTTATGAGTTACTTTTGGAAGACAATGTGGGCCAAGCTTGGCACAAAATTTCTATTTTCAACAACTTGTCACCCGCAAACTGATGGTCCAACAGAGGTGGTAAACCGTACACTCTCCATGTTGCTGCGAACAATGATTAAGAAGAACTTGAAGGAATGGGAGGACTGCCTTCCACATGTTGAATTTGCATACAATAGAGTTGTTCACTCAACAACACAATTGTGCCCGTCTGAAGTGGTGTATGGTTTTAAGCCAATCACACCACTTGATTTGCTGCCACTTCCTTTTCAAGAGAGAGCCAACATTGAGGCAACTAAGCGTGCAGAGTTTGTGAAAGCTATGCATCGGAAGACCAAGGAAGTTATAGACAAGAAGGCACGCTGTTTTGCTCAAAAGACAAATAAAGGAAGAAAGAAGATGTTTTTCAAACCAGGAGATCTTGTTTGGTTGTACTTGCGCAAGGGTCGTTTTCCTGATTTGAGAAAGTTTAAACTGATGCCCCGTGCTGATGATTTAAAACCCTTTTTGGGAGCTGACGATGAGCTTGAGTCGAGGACGACTCCAATTCAAGAAGGGGAGGATGATGAGGACATCACTTCACATGATACACACATGGAGCCTCCACCTACAATTCAATTACAAGGACCAATCACACGCGCCCGTGCCCGTCGCTTGAACCATGAGGTTAATTCTTTCCTTAGCAACTATGTTAATATTTGTTTGGACGGGATGCTACTGAATTCTAGTGATATTTTGTTGCTTAGGAACATGGGAGATGGAATAGAAGAGTTGGAGTTGAAGACGGAGCCGCACGGATGATTTGAAGTCAAGAATTCGCTGGTTCGGACTACATCGACCACCATTCACCAAAATGGTCATAACTTCCTCATACGAAGTCCGATTGGCGCGTTCTTGGACTTTTTGGAAAGCTAAGGAGAAGACGGATCGTTTGCCGTTGGTTTCACCTCATTTGGAGTCTCGAGTCGTCCTGTGTATTTAAAACAGTCCTGCGTGACAGAACTGGGCCGTGTTGGCCATAATCTGAGTCTGTACGTCTTCTAGCCCACAGCCCAAGTCTGTTCACCTTCCACAGGCCGCCGCCCTATATATTCTCACGCCAGCCACCTCTAGGGTTAGGTTTTGCTTTGTTGCATCTACACTGTTGTGTTTAGATCCCGCCTCTTGCACCGGACCGATTGGCTGCTGCATTGGCGTTTGTGAAACCTCACCTTATCTTCGTTTGTCTGTGATTTGGCATTCGATTTGTATCCTTCCTGTTCTTGCTTGTGTTCTTGGGTTCACTTGCAGGAATTATTCTTCGTGGCGAGGTCAATCGCATTCTGCGTGGTTGATAACCAACGGAGACAGTGGTGTAACGATTGCAAGGTTTTGATCCGCCGGACCGGAGCCTTGGATCGCCAACGTCGAGATTCTCCACCAACCCAAGTTTATCCCTTACCTAGCGGAAGATCGGGACCATTCCCCCATCAGTTGGTATCAGAGCTCAGATTTCCCGTTAGGTAATCTCGATCTGCTTTTGTTTTTACCCAGATTCCAGAAAACCGCACCAAAAAAAATTCCCCACCGAGAACCCCTTTGTGCCTTGCGATTTTAATTTCAGTTTTTAACTTTGTTGAGTTCGTGTTCTTGGTCGAGTCTTGTTGCTGGTTTAGTCATCCCTCTGTGTCGTTTGAGTAGTAGTTGTTCTTGTGTCTCAGAAAAAAAAATTTCCCACCGAAAACCCCCCCTTCCGCAACCCTACTTTGTTTTCCACATCGACTCTTTGTGACCCCCCTTCAGTAAAACAGGCATAACTTTTCGCTCGTTTGGCAGAAAAATCTGAACTTTTTTGAGTGTGTTCCTGACACAATTTGGGTGGGTACCCTAACCGTTTTCACCGGTTAGCCCTCACCAAAATCGCCAAAAAAAATCAGGAAGATAAAGAAAAAAATTGGACAAAGTTTTTGCTCGCCGGACAGCAAACTTGTTTGAATTTTTGTGAGCCACATCCCACCTCAGTTTTAGGTGCCAATTTTTGTGGTTGCATTTCTGGTAATCCTTGTTCAAAAAAAATAGAGTGACAAAAAAGAGAAAAAAAATATAAAAAAAGGAGAAGCGGTCCTGTTTGTTGCTTGTCCGAACTCTTGTCCGAACTCCTGTCCGAACTCTTGTCCAATCTGAGGCAGTCATTGGCTGTTTTTTGCTTGTCCGATCTCTTGTCTGAACCTTTGTCCGAACTCTTGTCCGATCCCTTGTCCGATCCGATCAGCAGCAGAAAAAAAAAATTATTTGTGCACATACCCTTGTCCGATCACTTGTCTGATCTCTTGTCCGATCCCTTGTCCGATCTATAGAGAGCTGAATTTGGCCTGTTTTTGCTTCCATTTGAGTTTTGGGCACATAGTTTCCCTCTATTGCTTGAATTTTCACCTTGGGAGCACTAAGGCCAGCAACTTTGACGAGTACTAGGGAATACTTATTGAACTTGGTTTAACTGTTATTATTATCGCTAATCCTTGCTACTCACTTTGCCTTCCAAGCTACACCTTTCTCTTGGTCAGGACAAGATCATTTCTTGCAATTGTACACCACCCTCCACTTGGTTCATCACCTGTAGGCCGGTGACCTCACTGCGGCGTGGTAAGAACACTTGCAAGCGTGGGTAAGGTGCTTGACGAATTGCTTCCACCACACGTCCAGCACCCCACCTAGCTGTTTTACATAAGGATTATTCTTTGTTGCTTTATCTTTTCACTAACATGGCAGCACTTATTGTACAACGTGACTTGAGCACTCACATGGACCAGGACGACCAGGCACAACGGAACAATATATTTCAGACCATCTTCCTCGTCAATAACCGTCGTGCGCGTGTCATCATCGACAGCGGTAGTTGCAACAATTTGGTGAGCCTCGACGTGGTAACTAAGCTTCAACTTCCCACACGTGCACATCCACACCCTTACCATGTGCAATGGCTCAACGACAGCGGTAAGGTCAAGGTAACACAAACTGTTCACATCGAATTTTCCATTGGTACATACTTCGGAAGTGCTGATTTTGATGTAGTACCAATGCAAGCATGTTCTCTATTACTTGGTAGACCTTGGGTATATGATACTGATGCTACACACCATGGTAGGAGCAATAAGTACACATTTATGTATAAAGGAAAGAAAGTTACATTGCTTCCTATGACTCCTGCTGAAATTGTGAAATTTGAACAAGAAAAACGTGCTAGGGACGCACAAAAGAGCAAACAACTTTCTAAAAATCAGCAAGTAGCTAAAACACTTTCGAGGCAACAAAAAGAAAAAGTTGTTTCTCCTTCCTCATCACAAGTTATTAATCTGAAAGGATGTGTCATACATGCCACTAAAACTAACCTTGCAGTACGTAGTTTTCTTGGTCTTGCAGGTTTCTACCGGCGTTTTGTGAAAGATTTCAGCACCATAGCTGGTCCTTTACCTGAATTGACCAAGAAGGGAGTTACTTCTACTTGGGAGTCAGCACAAGAACAAGCTCTTGCCACACTCAAGGATCGCCTTACACGTGCACCTCTACTTCAGCTACCCGACTTCAGTAAGTCTGTTGAGTTAGAATGTGATGCTAGTGATTTTGGAATAGGAGATGTGCTGCTACAAGGAGGTAAACTCGTGACCTATTCTAGTGAGAAATTGCATGGTCCACAATTGAATTATTTTACCTATGATAAGGAATTATATGCCTTAGTGCGTGTGCTTGAAACTTGGCAACATTCTGATCATGAAGCACTAAAATATTTGAGAGGACAAGCTAAACTGAACCATAGACATGTTAAATGGGTTGAATTCATTGAATCTTTCCCATACATTGAGAAATACAAGAATGGCAAAGAAAATGTGGTTGCTGATGCTTTGTCTCGTAGGATTGTTCTTTTATCTCAACTTGATATTAACGTTCCAGATTTGGAAAGTTTGAAAGATTTGTATGTTGTAGATAAAGAAGTTGCTGAACCATTCACTAAATGTAATGATGGGAAAGGTTGGAAAACATTTCATGTTTATGACGGTTTCTTGTTCCATGCTAACAAGCTATGTGTTCCAGATTCGTCCGTATGTTTGCTGTTGTTGCAGGAATCACATGGCGGTGGATTAATGGAACATTTTGGGAGAGAAAAGACTTTGGCCCTGCTGTCCAATAATTTTTATTGGCTAAAGATGCGGAGAGATGTTGAACGATTTGTGCAGCATTGTGCCACATACCATAAAGCTAAGTCCAAACTTAACCCATATGGTTCGTATACTCCACTTCCTGTTTCTAGTGCACCTTGGGAAGATATTAGCATGGACTTTATTGTGGGATTGCCTAGGACAAAGAGGGGGAGAGACTTCATATTTGTAAGAATGGATAGGTTTTCTAAAATGGCACACTTTATTCCCTGTCACACGACCAACGATGCTTCACATATTGCTGAATTATTTTTCAGGGAAATTGTGAGATTGCACGAGATGCCTAGAACCATTGTTTCAGATCATGATGTGAAGTTTATGAGTTACTTTTGGAAGACAATGTGGGCCAAGCTTGGCACAAAATTGCTATTTTCAACAACTTGTCACCCGCAAACTGATGGTCCAACAGAGGTGGTAAACCGTACACTCTCCATGTTGCTGCGAACAATGATTAAGAAGAACTTGAAGGAATGGGAGGACTGCCTTCCACATGTTGAATTTGCATACAATAGAGTTGTTCACTCAACAACACAATTGTGCCCGTCTGAAGTGGTGTATGGTTTTAAGCCAATCACACCACTTGATTTGCTGCCACTTCCTTTTCAAGAGAGAGCCAACATTGAGGCAACTAAGCGTGCAGAGTTTGTGAAAGCTATGCATCGGAAGACCAAGGAAGTTATAGACAAGAAGGCACGCTGTTTTGCTCAAAAGACAAATAAAGGAAGAAAGAAGATGTTTTTCAAACCAGGAGATCTTGTTTGGTTGTACTTGCGCAAGGGTCGTTTTCCTGATTTGAGAAAGTTTAAACTGATGCCCCGTGCTGATGATTTAAAACCCTTTTTGGGAGCTGACGATGAGCTTGAGTGGAGGACGACTCCAATTCAAGAAGGGGAGGATGATGAGGACATCACTTCACATGATACACACATGGAGCCTCCACCTACAATTCAATTACAAGGACCAATCACACGCGCCCGTGCCCGTCGCTTGAACCATGAGGTTAATTCTTTCCTTAGCAACTATGTTAATATTTGTTTGGACGGGATGCTACTGAATTCTAGTGATATTTTGTTGCTTAGGAACATGGGAGATGGAATAGAAGAGTTGGAGTTGAAGACGGAGCCGCACGGATGATTTGAAGTCAAGAATTCGCTGGTTCGGACTACATCGACCACCATTCACCAAAATGGTCATAACTTCCTCATACGAAGTCCGATTGGCACGTTCTTGGACTTTTTGGAAAGCTAAGGAGAAGACGGATCGTTTGCCATTGGTTTTACCTCATTTGGAGTCTCGAGTCGTCCTGTGTATTTAAAACAGTCCTGCGTGACAGAACTGGGCCGTGTTGGCCATAATCTGAGTCTGTACGTCTTCTAGCCCACAGCCCAAGTCTGTTCACCTTCCACAGGCCACCGCCCTATATATTCTCACGCCAGCCACCTCTAGGGTTAGGTTTTGCTTTGTTGCATCTACATTGTTGTGTTTAGATCCCGCCTCTTGCACCGGACGGATTGGCTGCTGCATTGGTGTTTGTGAAACCTCACCTTATCTTCGTTTGTCTGTGATTTGGCATTCGATTTGTATCCTTCCTGTTCTTGCTTGTGTTCTTGGGTTCGCTTGCAGGAATTAGCCTTCGTGGCGAGGTCAATCGCGTTCTGCGTGGTTGATAACCAACGGAGACAGTGGTGTAACGATTGCAAGGTTTTGATCCGCCGGACCGGAGCCTTGGATCGCCAACGTCGAGATTCTCCACCAACCCAAGTTTATCCTTTATCTATGCGTCTGTAAAAAACCCTAAGGGGCTGGTGGAATATTCCTAGATATTGGGCAGCCTATAAATAAGGCCCCAATCCAGTGATAAGGGATTTGGAGTCCCTAGGCAATCAGACAAATAGTTAATATTTTAATACAATTGGCCAAAAGTATCAGTAATGATATAAACAAGAATAAAATAACCAAGATACCTGAAATCGGCTAATTCGGAGGCCGATTCAGAGTTACAGTGGAGACTGGTCCAAAGGGTCCCTAGGACACCTTCGGCCTCAGGCCCGGTCAGACCAAAGGTACAACCTCGGTCGGACCGGGGGCTGCGAAGGGGGCTTCGGGCAATGTCCCAAAGGTTGATGCGAAGTACGGCTCCGGCGGTCTGACCGGCGAAGCTAATTCGGTCAGACCGACCATGCTACTACGGTCACACCAGGCGAAGGGATCTCCGAATGTTGGCCTTCGAACGTGTGGAACTCCGGCGTGCGGGACTTCGGTGATTAGGGCTTCGACGGGCTCAGGCTTCGGCTTCAGCGTGCCTAGTGCAGAGGGTCCCGGTCGGATCGGTGGAGTGCCGTCGGTCTGATCAGCCGTTGCCGACAATGGCGTGATGAGGTCCGGTCAGACCGGGATCTCAATGCCGGTCGGACCGAAGTAACAAATCTGATCTACTAAACCTCGGTAGCCTTAGCAAATAATCTTCAATCACCTCCAAACTTTGCAGAGATGTTTAGGAAGGCAATTGATCTGCAAAAACACCCAAAGATCAAATACAATTCGGCCAAGGGGCCGAATTACCAAGTATGGCGATAAAAACCGATAAAAGGGATAGCAATCCGTTATGTTAATTAACGGGAGGTTCACAAGCAAACCAGTAATGGTTACCGTGATTACGGACGCGGCAGATGGAGGGCTTTCAAGCAAACCCACGAAGATACAGAAAGTAAAGAAAAGTAGATGTGATTCAAAGCTAGGGCTTTGGATTTTCGAGATTGGAGAGCACCCTGAATCAGCCTTGCCCCTAGTATTTATAGGGGGTGGGCTGGTGGTCCCTGGCTAAAAATACAGTAGGATTCAGCCAAAATTCGGTTGAGATAAGATTTGTACAAACACAATTTGAATCCACTTTGGAACCATGCACGAGAGGGATCATGAATCGCTACCTTCTAACATGAGATGCGCTAGTGCAGCGAAAAAATATTGGGGAAGCGCATCCTCGCTTATCCTCGTCTTGCTCCATCTGTTCCCCAATGATCCAATCGGCGAAGACCAGTGATCTCCTTGTGAAAAAGCCCACAAGCACCGCTATTCGAGCAGCACCTCTATGGAGTCTACACGTATAGGGGATGAGATGGATCGCACACCAGCGTGCTAGCATCATTGGTGAGAACCAGGGAGAAATCACAATCTCAACTATTGAGATCAAGAGGGAGAGGAGAGGTGTTGAGGCTAGGGTTTGTGGAATATGAGCAACTACTACGACTACCCCATGACCACCTCTTCCTCCCTTTATATAGAGGTTAGATTCGAAGTCCAAATCCAGGTGAAAAGCCCAATAGATCCAATATGTTTGCTCGCCTTGGAACTTCCGAACTAGGCTCTCGATCTGCAACCCAAAAATTATCGAAACTTCAAATACCCCTATTAGAACTTTCAATTTCAAATAGAAACTTTCGGTTTGAACTATGTGTCTCTAAATCAGAAATAATTGGAATTTTCGATTCCAAACTAGAACTTCTGATTTTAGCTCTTGATTTCTCAAACAATAAATTATCGAAACTTATGATTTTATCTCTCAGTTTCTAATTTAGAAAATAATCGGAACTTCCGATTCCAAATCATAACTTTAGATGGTGACTTAACCCAAAAAATATGTATTTGGAGTGCCGACTGGAAAACTACTCAGGTTCAATGTCAGCAATCGAGGAATTGAAGCCAATCTATCAAAGATTTTGGTAATATTGAACATGACGAAGCCCTGAAGTGTCAAGCACATTCAATGTATAACAGGTCACTTGACTTTCCTTGGTCGGTTTATGTCCCGACTAGGTGAGCGTGGGATGCTCTTCTTTAAATTGCTAAAAAGGATGATTTCATCTAGACGTTGGAGGCTACTCAAGCATTTGTCGACCTCAAGAAGTTTTTACCTTCTCCGCCGGCCCTGGTTGTGCTGACCTCCAGTGAAACACTCCTCCTCTACATCGCCGCCACTACTCATGTGGTTAGTACCACCATGGTTGCGCTGATAAAGTACATGCCTATCCGGTTCAAGGACCGGTATATTTTATATTTGAGGTACTCTGACCATCAAAAGTTTGATACCCTCATGTCCAGAAGCTCCTATACACCATCCTCATCACTGCTCGGAAGCTCAAGCACTATTTTCAAGTTCACTCGGTGGAAGTGGTCACTGAGTTTCCACTCGGTGATATTTTATGGAATTGGGATGCTACTGGTTGGATCGTGAAGTGGGCCATTGAACTAGGAGAATACACCCTCGACATTAAGCCCCACACGACCATCAAGTCTCAAGCTCTCGCTGACTTCTTAGCTGAGTGGACCGAGATCTAACTACCACTGACAAGTGATCTTCCCGAGCACTAGATCATGTATTTTGACGGTTCTCTAAGCATTGATTAAACGGGAGATGGAATTCTTCTAATATCTCCACAAGGTGAAAGATATGCTTCAACCCAAGTGCTCATGAAGTGTGTTGATAAAGCAAAAGGAGCAGAAATACTTAAGAAAATCCATTTGAGTATTTGTGGAAATCACGCTGGGGCCCAAAAATTGGTCGGCAAGGCCTCTAGGTTAGGATTTTATTAGCCGACTGCTAATAAATATGTCAAGCTACTAGTCTGCATCTACCAAGGATGTCAATTCTTCACCAAGAAACATCATATCCCTCCTCAAGCTCTCCAAACCATCCTGACATCATGGTCGTTTTCATGTTGGGGCTTGATATGGTCGGACCTTTTCCAAAGGCCCCCCAGGGTTATGATCGTCTTTTGTGGCCATTGACAACTTCAAAAAATGGATAGAAGTGATGCCACCGAGGACAAGTATAGCTAAAAAAGCCACAGAGTTCATTCAAAGTCTAATGTACTGTTATGGTGTCACTAATCAGATTATCCTGGATCTCGAGACTCAATTTACCAGCAATGACTTCTAGGAATTCTAGGAAGATTTGTGTATTGAACTCAAATACGCTTTTGTTGCGCACCCGAGCACCAATGGACAAGTTGAACGGCCTAACGACATGATATTACAGGGTTTGAAGGAAAGAATATTTGACCCCCTTAATAAATATGGCAGTCGGTGGATGAAAGAATTGTCAGCTGTTCTTTGGGGTCTTTGTACTCAACCAAGTCGAGCCATTGGTCGGACTCCTTTATTCCTTGTATATGGGTCGAGGGCCATTTTACCGGTGGATATGTTACATGAGTTCCCCAAGATCAAACATTATGAAGAAGGCACAACCGAGTGAAAAAGATAAGAATATATAGATAGACTTAAAGAAGCTCGTCTAGAGGCCTCAATACAATCCGATCGGTATTAGAAAGGCTTGCGAAGATACCATGATCATAACATCTGTGGTCGGTTGTTCCAAGTGGCATATTTAGTCTTTCACCGAGTACAATTAGCAATTGGCACCCACAAGATTTTGGCTCCTTGGGAGGGACCGTACATCATCATCGAAGTTACTCGACCAGGATCGTATCACCTAATGCTGAAAGACGGTCAAAGTGTTGTGAATTCCTAGCATATCGAACATCTTCAATGTTTTTATCCTTAATATGATAAGGTAAGTTCTTATTTTTGTTTGGATTAATAAAAATGTTTGATACTCTCTAACTTACCTTTCACATTTTCACTCATCTCCCCGACCATTGTGCCCTTTGTAATTTGGCGATTTTAATGCTAAATTCATGATCTGCTCTGGTTGAGTTAAGTCAAAAAAATTCAATTTACTCGAGGGTTTAATATTTTATTATGTGTTTCATCTGATCATTTTAAGTGATATCTTATGATTATATGTGATGTCGATGATTCAACATAGCGTGTATGCAGCTAAAGTTTCCCTATGCTAATGAACCTAAGCTACATCATATAGTTGAATTGGTCACAACTGGTCGGACTCAGAATAGAACTAACAAAACACTGCATAAATTCATTACATTCAAAATGTATATGTACAAAATGCATCATGTCTATATGTTTTTAAATCGGCATGTCTAGAAGGATAAATCTCAATGTCCGAGACAAGGACATTGGTGGTTTCCCTGACCTCAGCATAAAAGTGGCCAACATTGAACTACATGACACCCCCCAGCCACCCCGCTCGGATGTAGTCCAAACGAGTTGTTGGATACAATGCTCGAACAATCCCAAGCGCGTGAGTGGCCACCGTTCAGGCGAAGTCCCAAGTTGTCTCCCACAAGCGCTCATCCACCCCTTTGAGTCAGACAAAAGACTCCTCCACTGACCACGCTGAGTTGCTGGGCTCTCCATTGATCATCTTGATCAACGTCTCTGCACCATCTCGATAGCGATCCAACTACACATGCGCACTAGATAAACGTAGCTACAGATAGGTGAATTAAGAACCCAGACAGCGATGAAGCTCTATAAGAAAAACATTGATTCAAGATGAGTGTCATCAAAGAATAATCTACAGAAAAGATGCATAATTGGTGATTCGTACTTTTATACTCACCAAACCACTTCTCTGTGGTTTCCTCAGATTTCATAAGCTCCTCCTTGAGCTTCCTCACTTTGGCAAGAGCTCCATCCCTCTCATCCATGGCTTGTTCGGTTGTGATGACTGATTGGTTTGCCAACATAGTGGTTGTCTCAAGGCGCTCAGTTGACGTCGACCACTCTACCATACAAGAACAAGGTTAAATATAAACTATGATATTAGATCAATAGAAGAATGTGGTCAGGAACTCACCATGTGACTGGAATTCGAGGTGCTTGTGAAAAATATTATTCTCCTACTCCATCCTCGCTAGCTCAGCATTCTTCTGGGCCAATTGATCATTCAGTTGACCCATTAGGAGCTGCACAACAACATTTGAATACATATGATGAAATATACATATTTAACTAACACTCGTAGGAACACCTTGGTGGTCTCCTGATAAAAACACTTGAGTGCATCCAAGCACTTGATCATACTTCTCCCGACTACTCTGGTCAGAAGACCCCCAGTTGGTAGTGCCCACTCGACCTTGACCGTGGTGAAGTTAGCTTCTGCTGCCATGGGGTTGGCAACCTCCGGCTCAATCAGAGGCATCACCTAGTCTACAGCTATGGTGGCCTTCACTTATGGCGATGGGTCAGTGGTGGCCACTGGCAACATGGGCCTGGATCAGTGGTGACACCCTCATCTCCAGCGGTCGGGGCGCTCGGCGATGCGCTTTCCCTAGCCCTTTGTTGATCCATCAACCTAATGAAGTCCACAACATCAATGGTCGGGATAGCTAAGGTAGTTGCGCCAACCAGATCTAGGTCGGGCAGCGTTAGTGAAGTAGGGCTAGACAAAAGAAATCAAATCAAGACCAGATTACACTAAACAAATCATACAAATGATTATACTCCTTACCATCCTATCTGTTGTAATACTTTCCTATTCATCTGCGAGCTAGGACCTACCCCGGGGGTGAATCTGGCCGTCGAAGGTGGAGAAGGCGGTGGCAGTCATGTTGGTGAAGATGGAGGTAGCGTATAAACTAAAGATAACGATGCAGCGGTCCCGCCGACTGTGGGAGCCGCCTTAGAAGTTTCTGAGTCACCACCCACCTCTCCTGCAAAGGACAAAGAAATTTTAGGCGGCCCCTGAGGCACCGTCATATTCTCTACCATTCTCATTGGTGCTCTTATCGACCGTGGCCCCAAAGTCGCATCTAACGCCGAGGCCTTCGTCCTCTTCACCCGAGGGGGCAAGAATCCTTGCCCTTCCTTTTTTTGCCAATCGGCTCGACATGTGGATCGATGTCTTTCTGGCCGACTGCCCGAGGATGCTCTGGTAGTGGCGGCAGAGGCAAAAAGGATTCTCGACCCTACAGTTCAAGAGTTAGTACTCGATAGGTGATAACAATCAAAAATCAAAAATTTGAAGAGTAAAAGGACCTCACCTCTGGTCAGGGGTTGTTGAGCTTGAAGGGAAGAGGGCGGGCATCGCAGTGGAGACCTAGTTTGCTGGTGAAGATTGACCTCACCCTCTTTTGCATCTCCTCATCCCCCAAGGGCTCGGCTCTCTCCCTGGTCAGGTCCCTAGTGCCCGAGTACTCAAATGTCGGGTAGAGACATTGCTTCAATGGCTGAACTCAGCTACGCACTAAGCTAATCACCACATAAACACCCGATATGTTTGCCTTGATCACCACATGAACACCCGATATGTTTGCCTTGATCACCACATGAACACCTGATATGTTTGCCTCTCAGAGTTGTTTCACCTTCTCCACCAACTAATTGACTTGCCCCTAGTCCTCTGACAGGCAGCAATCGGACCAAGTCAGTGCCGGATACAACACTCAGTTGATCTTCGATGATAGAGATGGCTCGTGGTTGGCCATATAGAACCAACCCGAGTGCCAACCCTTGTTGGAGGATGGAAGAGGCATAGGGATGTACTCTACCGCCTTCCCATCCTAAAACTGAAGCCCCCAGCTGCTGACCACCTTCTTGTCGGTCACCCATAGGCAGAAGAAATGACGAAATAAATTGAAATGGAGCTCAATGCCTAGAAAAGCTTCGCACGGATGTACGAAGATAGAAAGACGAAGGATGAAGTTGGGATTGAGATTGCAAAGAGAGATATCATAATGGTGAAGAACACCACGAAGAAAAGGTTGTGCCGGTAATCTGAACCCCTGTGAAAATAAAGAATCAAATACCACATGTTCATGGGTGTTTAGGGTCTAGAATTGTTTGCCGCCGGCCGAGCGCCATAAAGACAGTGCAATTGGTGCGATCTCGCCTCACTTCTCCAACATTTCCACAACATGCTTCATCGCCGTTGATGACCGGAATTCCTCTGACCGGTCTACCACCTCCTAAGGGTTGAGAGTCGCCAGCATGATGTCAAGAGGCGGAGCTAATGATTTGATATTGAACAACTGATGTGCTTTGCGATAGCAAACCATACATTTGCAGTGCTGAGTGGGATTGCGGGGTGCTAGAGGATTAGTGCTCAAGCAAGAAGATCAAGTTGAAAGAATGTGGAAGGTTTGAGGAGTGCATGTGGTATTATTTATAAACTTCTCTCACAACCATCCAAGATCTCTGAAACATCACGATCGCCTAAAATCACGACCCAAAGCAATCTTTGCCATTAATTGCATTGGAAAAAAATTTCAAACCTACCATCTAAACTGATGATTGTATACCCTACGATGGATATCAGTGGACAAATCAGCACTTGCAATTTATTAATTTAAACTCGTGCCCAAAAAGTAGTCTTAGAAGTTGTGCAAGTCCCTTTGAACTGTCGATTCTATCAAGCGTTGGTCTGTATGAACAGATATCTCTTCGCCTGAGGGGGGCAACAAGCACTCCATTATGTCTCCATACACCAACTGACACCTTTTCACCAAAAGTATTTGATGGTTCTTGCGTGCGCCAAGACTCCAGCCAACTAGATTTAAAAGGTTTTTTGAGACTGAAGTTCATTTTAATTAAAGAAGCTCTAGTCTCGAGGGCTACACTTGGCAGGTGCACCTAAGCGGTGCACCAGTCGAGAAAGATTGTTATCAAGACTGAAATTTTGAAGCTCTTTCTATCTACTCAAATCCATCTGCGCGTCAAAACGAGCTTGGGGGCTACTGCCGGAATATGATCCTAGGCTACTTCCCGAGTGGTTTTAAGCCGACTAGACAACAATTGAAATTCTCCAGGTGGTCGACGTGCAGGGATCTAAAATATTCTGAGTTCTGTACTTGGGAAGAGGGCTCCCGACCACCAGCATTCGGGCGGATGCCTTCAAGAACCATACCAGCATTCAGTATTTATAGGCAAGGGTAAAACAGGGTAATACTAATTTTTTCTCTACTTACAATCAACTATAATGGTATTGTTCATAAACTTACATAAGTCCTTGTTCCCAGCCTTCGTGGCCTTTTGCATTGAATGTGTGTCGTGTTAGATGGGACGAGGTCCCTAGTTTTGGTAAACCCGAATTTGGGATTCTAGTTGGTGAACCGAACTCAGAGGATGCTTTGGAGGCTATAACTTTTAGATCCTCTTCGAACACCTTTTAAGGTGTGATTATTGTTTGTTATACCAACGGGAATATTTCACCCTAATAGTAGCCCCTCACATATGGCCTTTTGTTTTGAAGGGGCATTTAGCGCTTTGATGCCCATTGCCACTACCACAGAAACATACATTAGTGACGGGTCATAATGTACATTAGTGATGGTCATATCCCCCATCACCCTTATCACGTCAGTAAAGCCCTATCATTAATGACGGTAAATACCCATCACTAAAGGGTCCCTCCAGGTCCATGCCGCGTCCGGCATTCCCCCTTTTAGTGACAGGTAACATTGGTTACCCGTCACTAAAGGTCATCTTTAGTGACGGGGAGTACTTTACACCCGTCATTATTGTAACCTTTAGGGACGGGTCACCAATGTCATCCGTCACTAATGTTATGGTTACATTAAAAAAATAATTATTTTTAGGCTGCATCCTGAATAGGTTATCTTTAGTGACGACAGTACTTTACACAACCCGTCACTATTGTGACCTTTATGGATGGGTCGCCAATGTCACCCGTAACTAATGTTATGGTCATATTAAAAAATATATTTATTGTTAGAATGGATCCTAAATCAAATCCAAGATTTGGCAGACAATTTTTTAAATTGCAAACAACACAGAATTCATCACAGAAAATATAACACATAATTCACCATAGAATACCACAATCACAGATTGCATTACATAAACAAAGCAGCCATAAAAAATAGAATGTCATATATGTTTCACCAAATATTTGCAATTGTTACATGACAAATTGAATTATTAATTTTGGCCCTTATAATGGAAAGTGCCATTCTTTGAGAAGACTTGTTCCACAAGGAATTGCGCTAGTCGTGAATAGTCACCGACAACTCAGTCTCTATAAGACTGACTTCAGGTATGTTTAATTCCTATAAATTGAGTTTTTGACATCAGTAAATGAAATAGAAGAACAAAGCTCACGATAATATCTTACATCAGGTGATTTAAGATCCGCTATTTTCAGGGCCAGCGTCATATGGTGTGCAACATAAAACCCACATTGCTTTCGAGGAGGTTGACTGTAGCACTATTATGGAAATACACGATTAGTTTGGATGACACAATAAATTTGAAAGGGTAAACATTTAGAGACTTACAAGCATTGCGGTTTTATGAACCAATTATACGTGTTTTGTTGCTTTTTTGTGGACATGGGCAGCGGTTTCGAAAGCTCTGTAATGAGGTAGAACAAGATCGAGTTAACACGAATAGGTTAAAGGTTGAACTTGTAATAAAGTGAAGAAAACCTTACTCATCGATTAAACTTTTGACTACCGAGAAGTCCCTCTCGGTGTGCTCGCCATTTGGTCCCTTTGGTCTTGTTGAGTCAAGGTACCATATGATCTTCCACTTTGGGGTGATGACTACTAGGACATAATGTCCATTCAAGTGGTGTATGCCCATCATATGTTGATCTCTTGTGATGCATGTACACATTAACTTAAATAGGTATTCGGAGCAAGACTTCCTATCACTCTCGATTGTCGACATTGTTAACATCTGTGGATCCAGATATTTGAATTCTTGATTCTTGTTTTGTTGCTACATTAACCTGCACATATGAAAGAGTAGTTAATACCACATAATAACATGTCCACTTTAATATAAAATATAGGTTAAGTAACATACAATGTCCAGCACCATAGCAAGTTGATGTCGAGAGCGTCCAAGTTAAAAAGATCATATAGATCATTGATAATTGATAGAGGTCCATTAAGGCTTGTCCTCCCTTTCTTATCTCATCTTGAGGAAGCAGGTTCTTGCCATGTTCATACTTAGAATGTGCAAGAGTCCAGGCTGACGTGACCTTAGTCTTTGCCACTTTGAGAGTATTTTGGCACCAAACTTCTTTGTTTTTTTGTGTACAATCGTTGGCTTATTTGATGATGGTATAGTGACGACATTTTCACCTTGCTTGATAGGTGGAGTTACAATAGGAGCAACAATAGTATGTGGCTGAGCAGCTGGAGGTTCAGTAGTGCAAGCTTGAGCACTAGCTTGGTTGAGCAGCTAGAGGTTCCTAGCATCGACCAAAATATCCACCCATTTGCATTGTACCCTTGTGAGATGGGCAGCGCAAAGGGTGGCGATTTCGTCATTCGGAGGAATAGGCAATGGGATGTCTTCCGTGTTGGGGTGTATAAAATCAATAGACACCACTGCAAATCCCTCATTTATCGGCAAGTTGTGTATCTCATGTTGATATGGATAGACAACACCCCTTGCCACCTCAATCTGAACCCCTGCGGGCTTTATGATGAGCTTGCACGTGGTTGGTTCAGTTAGCCGGTCAATGGTGTCATCCAAACCACTGCACACCAATCGCTGCTCAACCTCTCTTGATGCACAGCTTCTCTTTTTGGCACGAGAAGGGCTATCAACTGTAGCTTGGTCTATAAGGATAATACCCTGTAGAGTTAAACTACTCCCGATATCTACGTATAGATCCCTCTTGATCCTCACAGAGAGCACATCCACATCGATTCCCACGGACCTACTTCGCTTCTTGTACATGTCATCATTGTTCGGGTAACCATTCTTCCAGCCTTGTGAACTAGAGACGCCCCACACGCTACCAGGGTACTATTGGTTGCCAAGAACAGTTGTTAGCTCATCGTGCTCCCACACGACGGTGAATGATCCGTCCGATGACTACGCTGCCAGATATTTTACCTTCTCAGCCACTATCATCGCCTCGCTCGAGGTCCACGCCACTTCACCACTCTCTATTAGTCTCCCTCGGGCCCTTAGAAATGATTGCGCTCTACCGGGAAACTATTGCCATGGATTTTCTTTGCCCTCACTAGCCATCTTGGCATTTTTGGCCGACCACCTATCTTTCATCCCCATGTAACTAGTTGAACCAAGGTTGTGGGGTAGCTTATTCCTAGATCAGAGCTCTTTCTTACCAGAGATTTCTTCCTTGAAATCAGTTGAGCTCTTCATTTTGACAAATTGGTCCCAGTCCTCCTTTTTCAGGAACGGGTACTTTGTGAAGGGCTTGATATTTTTTGGCAACAAATTGGCTGACAAGGTTAATTTTAAAATACCTACATACCTTGGATATCATCTTCATAGCAGTCGTTACTGTTGCTGCCTTTGAGGTCTCGGGAAACTCGAGGTAATTATTAATCCCGTCATTGTAGAGTGCAACCTTCTGCTCTCGACTGAGATCGTTGAACTTCCTTAGGGTCAATGAGACCCTCTCCTGTGCAATGAGTCTTGCAAAGTTCATCAGACGTTGCAACGCCGCTTTCTCTTTTGGTAGGCCATTACTGTCAATCTGCTTGATGATTATCTTGTCCGTTGGCCACTTTGTTTGCTTCCTTGGCTTCTAGATTGCTAGCTTGACCCCGTCGGCGGAGCTAGAATACCCGACAGAGGAATGTGTATGTTGGGGGAAAATATCTCATCTTCGGGGTTATTGTCGAAACAGCATAAAGGCAGATAGCGGATTCGAAGGTTCCCAGACGTTCATCTTCGAAGATACCCGGAGTCAAGCTCGAAGTACGAAGATAGGCATTGGTTCGGAGTACATCTTCGAACTAAGGCTTTTCAAGATCTTTTCTGCCAGCTAAGATGGAAGGCTTATCTTCTTTCTCATTAGATTAGTCTTTTACCATTTTAGCCCTATTAAGGGTGCCGAATAGTTTCCACTATGTTGGTTGTAATAGAGGGGTAAATAGGTCTTTTCCTTAATATTTGGGCCTATAAATACCCCCCATTTCACCTTGTAATAGGGACCGAATACAAGTTATTCAATACACACTTTCGAACTATTCTAAGTTATTATCCTTTCGGAGGCTTAGAACAGTTTGCTTCGCAAACACTTCGTTTGTTAGTTTCTCTTCTACAGAAACCTGTTAGCGTAATCTTTTACGCCAACAGTTGGCGCCGTCCGTGGGGAACCTAGTCCGAAAAACTTCGTTCTCTACCAACCTCTTACATCATGCCTCCTAAGCGGAGCGCACCCCGCAATCCCATTCGGAGGTCTTCTCGGATCTCCGGAGAGATACCATTCGACACGGTTGAAGTCGGAGGCCCTTCGACATTCCCTCTGCAAACTCCGGAAGGGGCTTCTATCCCTCGAACATACGAAGCTTCTCCACCAACCCCTTCCATACTTCGACCACCCGGAGTCCCTCCTCCACCTTCCATCCCAATTCGAACTGATCCTACTAGTTCTCAAGACCCGGAAGATCCTTCCGGAGGAGATGAAGACAATCTTGGAGATATGGCCACTCAAATGGCCAACCTTCAAGCTGAGGTAGCAAGGTGGTGACAGGAAGCTGCGAATAGGCTTCGCTCTCAAGCCATCCCAACTATCCCAGAAGTGCCCGAAGACGACGATCTCGATTATCCCGAAGCCCCGGAGAACGCCTCCTTCGATAATGAATCTCCGCTGCATCCTGAGCTGCAGAAAGTTCGCTTTGATCCGAAGTTCAAAACTTCGAAGCTCTGTAAGTATGCCGGAGATGAAGATCCCGGAGAGTTCGTTCATTCTTATGCCCTAGCAATTGAAGCTAGCGGAGGAGTTCGAGACACCATGGCGAAGTGCTTCCCTTTAGCTCTTCAAGGAGTGGCATTAAGGTGGTTCTGGTCCTTGAAGCCAGGATCAATTAATTCATGGTCGCAGCTGAAGAAGAAGTTTATAAGCAATTTTCAAGGCACCTTCGTGCCTCCTATGTCAACAGGAAGCCTTTTCCAGGTGAAACAGCTCCCCGGAGAGACATTGAGGCAATATTTTAAGCGCTTCGCTCATACGAAGTCGCAAATTCGGGGG